>JAVIAB010000046.1:43508140-44190640 GCA_032433765.1 Megaustenia siamemsis
TGGAATAAGAAGAAGAAAGAGAGATACAGAACTGGAATAAGAAGAAGAAAGAGAGATGCAGAACTGGAATAAGAAGAAGAGATACAGAACTGGAATAAGAAGAAGAAAGAGAGATGCAGAACTGGAATAAGAAGAAGAAAGAGAGATACAGAACTGGAATAAGAAGAAGAAAGAGAGATGCAGAACTGGAATAAGAAGAAGAAGAAAGAGAGATGCAGAACTGGAATAAAAAGAAGAAAGAGAGATGCAGAACTGGAATAATAAGAAGAGAGAGAGATGCAGAACAAGAATAAGAAGAAGAAGAAAGGGAAAAAGGACGGGAAAAAAAGAAAAATGAGGGAGAAGGTGGACAGACACCAACATTATTGCAATATTAAATCTCTGTTTTTGAAAGGTGATTTTTTTTTTTTTTTTTTTACTGCAGTTGTATAAATGAATGTTGCTAGAAGGACAGAGCAATTTAAAAAAAAAAAAAAAAACAGCTCAGGCGAGAGTAGCATTTCAGATAATGAAAAACATCATGTGCAACAAATCTATGTTAAAAGAAGTGAGAAAGAGAGTTAACCGGTGCTGTATAAAGCCAATTCTTACTTATTGAAGAGAATCATGGACAACAAACAAATAAATGAAAAGACGATTAGAGACCACAGAGATGACATTTTTTTCAGAAGAATGTTGAATGTTCCCTGGACAGCTGAAAAGACCAACGAGGAAATTCCAAAAAGGCCAACACAAAAAATGGAGCGCCTAAAAAGATAAGAAAAAAAAACAATCAACATTTTCAGGTACATCATGAGAAGAGGTAAGTTGGGATACTTGGTTACAACTGGCAAAATACAGTGAAAGAGAGATCGCGGACGACAAAAAGAGAAGATACTAGATAGCTAGGTGTCATGGCGCGGAAAACAGTCAACAACAGAACTGATACGATGTACGGTGTGTAGCAGAAAGGATTATTGAGTTATTGAGTTATTTGAGGGTCATCATCATTGCACTCCGAACATATCCATAGGTGCCCAGATCCCCTCCTCAGCAAGTTCCGCAGTGTCCAGCGACTGACCGAACGACATGATCGTCTACGCCAACCGGTATGACACATGATGATGATGAAGGAGAGAAAAACGCTGCAAGAAAAAAAAAAAGCAGGGAAAAAAATATACATGTGTAATAAGGTAGACACCAACAATGTTGTAAATATTAACTCTCTTGTCTTTGCAGGGTGATTCTTCACTGCAGTTATGTAAATGTTGCCAGTACGACGAGCCGATGAGAATGATGAATGTATAGAGCTATAGAGTTAATGAGCGAACTTGTTTTGAAACAGGTTGTGGAGTTGAAAACGGGTGTTGGAAGTGTTGAGAAAACGGTGGTTTTGGGGGAGGGGGGGCATATTACAGGAGCTTAAGGGTTAATAGTCGGACTTATCAGAAATGATGTTTTCATGTGTCTTGTACTGGAGCTTCGCCGAGGTCAAGAGGTCACATTTAAATATTGGACGTCAGAACATTGGTTATTTATTCGTACATTGGTTTAGATACGGTGTATGTGTGTGCGTGTGTGTGTGTGTGTATGTGTGTGTGTGTGAAATGGAAAGGGGGAGAGAAGAGAGAGAAAGAGAGAGAGAGAGAAACCTCAGTCCAAATCTAAATGTACAGAAAACAAACGTTCCTCTATTTCAATCTTCTCTGTAAGTTCCATACAAATTGCACTTCCAAAAATGTTTGGCTATAGTTGCCTACTCTGATGATATAAATGATCTTCTCATATTTGTCGACTCTGATGATATTAAACAATCTTCTCATATTTGTCTACTCTGATGATATTAAGTGATCTTCTCATATTTGTCTACTTTGATGATATTAAATGATCTTCTCATATTTGCCTACTCTGATGATATAAATGATCTTCTCATATTTGTCTACTCTGATGATATAAATAATCTTCTCATATTTATCTACTCTGATGATATATATAATCTTCTCATATTTATCTACTCTGATGATATAAATGATCTTCTCATATTTGTCTACTCTGATGATATAAATAATCTTCTCATATTTGTCTACTCTGATGATATAAATAATCTTCTCAACTGCCTAATCTAACAAGTTTTAATCTTTCACATTTATGCTTTAGACAGTCGTGATGTTTGACTTTGACAAAAAAAAAAAAAGGTAACAATTGTCTTTCTTTCTCTCTTTCTCTCTCTCTCTCTCTCTCTCTCTCTCTCTCTCTCTCCCTATCCCTCTCTCTCTTTCTCACTCTCTCTCACTCTCTCTCTCTCTCTCTCTCTCTCTCTCTCTCTCATCACTTCATCTTACACCCATTCAGGTGTCGAGGGGAGATACTATGTTTTGCTTCTTGTCCTTCTGCCAACCTTGAATATTAAATTGTCACTTGATTCCGTTGCAGCGTTTCTCGGATGTTGTCTGACCATCCTAACCTCGGATTACAAAGGGCTCTTCATCCATCTCCAATAATTATATCTGTTTGGAATACCAAGGGCTCTTATTCCATCTCAGCTAATAATATCGTTTTGAAATACCACGGGCTCTTATTCCATTTCCTCTAATAACATCTGTTTGAAATACCAAGGGCTCTTATTCCATCTCCGCTAATAATATCTTTTTGGAATACCAAGGGCTCTTATTTCATCTCCTCTAATAATATCTGTTTGAAATACCAAGTGCTCTTATTTCATCTCCTCTAATAATATATGTGTGGAATACCAGTGGTTCTTATTTCATCTCCTCTAATAATATATGTTTGAAATACCAAGTGCTCTTATTTCATCTCCTCTAATAATATATGTTTGAAATACCAAGGGCTCTTATTTCATCTCCTCTAATAACATCTGTTTGAAATACCAAGGGCTCTTATTCCATCTCCTCTAATAATATCTTTTTGGAATACCAAGGGCTCTTATTCCATCTCCTCTAATAATATCTTTCTGGAATACCAAGGGCTCTTATTTCATCTCCTCTAATAATATCTGTTTGAAATACCAAGGGCTCTTATTTCATCTCCTCTAATAATATCTGTTTGAAATACCAAGGGCTCTTATTTCATCTCCTCTAATAATATCTGTTTGAAATACCAAGGGCTCTTATTTCATCTCCTCTAATAATATCTGTTTGAAATACCAAGGGCTCTTATTTCATCTCCTCTAATAATATCTGTTTGAAATACCAAGGGCTTTTATTTCATCTCCTCTAATAATATCTGTTTGAAATACCAAGGGCTCTTATTTCATCTCCTCTAATAATATATTGTTTGTACAGTTATATAAAAATGGTAGTAATTTTTTAAAGTAAAAAAAAAACCTGTGGTAATTTAACTTTTCTGTTTGAAGCTCGGCCACAAGAAGCACATGCAGTCTACTCTGATCTATTTCCAACCATCATAGTTTAAATTGTTGTGAGAATACCAGACCCAATGGTCGGCCACGAAAAATATGGATGGATGGAATATTAGAAGCACTAGGAAACATAACAACAGCAGCAGAAGTGAACAGAAGAGCAAAAGACTGCAAATTATATCTCCCCTCGAAGCTGAAAGGCAATTGAGGAAGAAGGAAAGAAGAAGAAGATAAGTTAAATTACGTTCTCTACTTCACAATTTCCCAGTATTTTATTCTCTGCCATTCACCGATAGGTCTAGGTACGATATTTCACTTACATTTTGAAATTACGCGTTAAAGGAATAGAAAACTAATCTGTTCTCTGTCAATTTGGTTTTTAACAGGGAACCTTTTGACATGTCCAAGATAGCTATATTCTTGAACTCTCACCTGATTTTGTTTTTTTGGTGCCATCAACCACGATATTTTCTTGGTGTTTTATTAAAAGTAAAGTACCCCCGTCACGCCAAGTGGCGTATAGGGAATATGGTGTTAGTGACCCTATATTTTACAGACCTTCAGCACATGATTTTTGGGGTAATGTGGTCAGTATTACGCTCGTGCTGCTTTACTTTCCCAGAAAAAAAATCCGGTACCCATTTAAGGCTGGGTGAACCCGGAAGCCGTCGGTTGGGATCGAACCCTACCCCTTGTCCGTAGTAGTCCAGTTCACTAACCACTGAGCTATCGCGGTTCCCTCTTGTTTTATTACCTCTGTCTATTAACAGCGTTTTATTTTTCTCAGAAGTGTCTTAACTTCATTGCTATAGTGGACTTGTCATATTCTTGTCTGAACAATTTGTATCACTTTGGTTTTATGTGTCCGTCCGTTGCCATCTATTTATTTTCAAAGGCCCGCGAGCAGAAAAGAAAAACTGGAAAACCCTCACAACTAGCGTGACGTGAAAGGTAAAGTAAGGGTAAAGTAAGAGACTTGGATCGGTGTCTAAGCATGCGAGTCTTCACCCATATGTGTTCGGTCCTTTTCAAGACGTGTTCGGAGACTTCTGGATGGTGTCGCTTCAAGCATCGAAACTCACGATGTGAGACGTAAAGTAAAAAAATGTAAAGTACCCCCGTCACGCCAAGTGGCGTATAGGGAAATATGGTGTTAGTGACCATAAATTTTACAGACCTTCGGCACATGACTTTTGGGGTAATGTGGTAGGTATTACGCCCATGCCGCTTTACTTTCCCAGAAAAAAATCCGGTACCCATTAAAGGCTGGGAGAACCCGGAAGCCGTCGTTTGGGATCGAACCCTAACTCTTGTCCTTTGTAGTCCAGTTCATTAACCACTGAGCTATCGTGACTCCCTTCGATGTGAGACGGCACTCCTCATATTCCCAGAGTACTACCCTGGTACTCATTTCAGCCAGCGGCTGGGTCAACCGCGGGGGTATTTTTTTTTCTAACTACGAATACAATTCACACTGCTTCCAGCGGGAATCACCGATGGGTTGTCCGAACGTCGGTAGCCGAGTCGGGTGTGTTCTCAACTAACCTACCGAGGTCCCCTTGCATGACGTTATCAGCTATAAGATCTACAAACGGTTGATGTCACTATACCCCCACCCATACTGATAAAGCTGAAAATATCACGCTAATTAGAGGTTTTCCAGGAATTACTTGTCAGCCCGTAGGCTTTTGTGAATCTATAGCTTGAGATCATCCGCCCACAGACAGGTACAGATTTACTTAGGTCCACGGGAGGAACATTCAAATGGAAATCCATCCCTACACCAACGTGACGTTTTCAGCTTTGCTAGCGGGGTCGGGTTTGGGTAAAGTGACGTCAACCGTTTATCGCTCCTATAACTGAAAACATCACGGTATTTGGTGGGTTTCTGGGTTTAATTTCTGCCCGTGCGCCTTAATAAATCTAGAGTTGGCTGTGGTCCGTCCTAGTCACGGAAGAAATAAATATTATTCGCGCCTTAGAAGTGTGGATTATAACACGTCATATCCGTTAACTGTAGCAGTTTTTGAAAGTTCACCTTTAACCTTTCCACGAGAAATTAACATTTTTATGGCGCAAGTATATCCTCTTTGCAACTGTCTTAGCATTATGCTCTTAATTAAAGGTATGAGAGCAGGAAGCGCGTATGGGACAGATCGACGACACACGTTAACTATGTATGTCCTAGTACGGGAATTAGACGATCCAAAAGAGAATATTATAACCACGCGAGACAGATTGACGACACTCGTTAACTGTGTGTCCTAGTACAGGAATTAGAGTATGCAAAAGAGGATATTATAACAACGGGCAGAATGAATGGAGAGACGAGCATAGGAAAAAAGCAAGAGAAAAATATTGAAATAGCTGATCTAAATAGCATAATAAAAGATCGTCGATAAAGTTATGACATGCATGAAGGACCGAAAAATGTTGAGAGAGATGATCGTCTGCGCCAACAGGCGTGACACGTGATGATCATGAGTTTGATGATGATGATGATGATGATGATGATGATGATGATGATGATGATGATGATGATGATGATGATGATGATGATGATGATGATGATGATGATGATGATGATGATGATGATGATCAAAAGAGTTCTATCTAAGACGATTTCTTTTCAACGTCCGTTAAATGATTGTAGTTGTCTTGTTGTTTGGTTACAACAAAGTAGCATTTCTACGCTTTTCGACCCAGCACATCCGACTCTTCACAATTATAGTCACTAACACCATATTCCCGATACGCCATTTGGCGAGACGGGGGTTCTTTGCTTTATAAAGGAAGCCGCGATAGCTCAGTGGTTAGTGAACTGGGCTATAATGGACAAGAGCGTGTTCGATCCTAATCGACGAATTCCGGGTTCACCCAGCCTTAAATAGGTACCGGATTTTGTTTTTAGGGGGGGAGGGGGGGGAGGAATAAATCAGCACGGGCGTAATACCGACCACATTACCCCGAAAATCATGTACAGAAGGTCTGTAAAATGTATGGTCACTAAAACCATATTCTCTGTACGCCACGTGACGTGACGGGGTTCTTTACTTTTTTTTAAAAATTGTTTACTTTCGACTCTAGAATGGCAAAACAAGGCATTTTTTGGTGCAAAGTTGCCTTCCGTCTCGATAACTACTTGCTTGGTCAGGATGGGTAGACTGTTACAAGGGTCACCACTGAGAAGTTACGTAGGATCTTAGTCAGCTATTGTTCTTTAATCCCGACTCAAGAAAACTGTGAGCGTTTTACCACAATCATTCCCAACTTGCTCGGTATCCTAGCCGCACCAATCACTTTAACTGATAACCCTCACATCTACAATCTATTTATGAGACAACATAAATGAGTTTCTGGGTGCACCGGTTGGTCTCCAGGCAAGGTGCCAGTCTCGAGACAGAGAGGTTGTGAGTTCAACTGGGCCAATGGCGCGGAGCACAGTGCAGCATTCTAACATTGAGTTATTGAGCTATTTGCGGGTTATCATCATTGCACTCCGAACATGTCCATAGGTGCTCAGATCCCCTCCTCAGCAATTCCCGCAGTGTCCAGCGACTGACGACTCCAGTTCTATGTTGGTTGATAAGTCTTCTTACACGGCCACCAAGTGTCTCATTTCTGGCCGTGCCCATCTTAACACCCATTTCCATCATCCGAAGAAGTGACGTGGATCTGTGTTTGTCGAAGTCCTGTGCTCTTCCCACATCTCGGAGGGCATTGATGATGTCCTCCCGATCCATTGATTGAACGTAATCGACGTTCTAACATGTAATCAATCAAGAGTGGATCTAACGGACTTTAACCATGGTGCTCTGTCTGTGGAGTCCCCCCAGGCAGGTGGAGTGCCGGGCCCCATGTCTCGTAGGGGCCCATCCCAGGCTACTGGTGGTCACCCTGACCCATTTTGGGGAGCCAGGCTACAGGATTGCCCTCCCAGTACACAGACCTGAGAAGCAGAATATGGACCACGCCCACCTCCCTGGAAGAGAAACTATACGTGGCAACCGACTCACTTAGACAGAGAAACTATACGGGGCAACCGACTCACTTAGGCAGAGAAACTATACGGGGCAACCGACTCACTTAGACAGTTGCCTTCATGAGAGAGTCCGGAATCCTACTCTGACAGAGTCATGATCCCAGAAGAGGAAGAAATCCCGGCTGTACCAGTTGAGATTTTTATTTATGATTTCTCACTACAACAGCAACCATTGGTCTCAGCAGCGAGGCCCGGCTTGAAACGTCAATTACTCATCGACGTAAGAAATATGAGTACCTCTGACGACGGAGTTATCTGCCTGTGCGGCGAAGGACCCTTGCACACACGGCTACCAAGGAAAAACGGATTAACACGCAAAATTCAGTTCCTAGTCTCCAGGGACTTCACCAGAAGTGAAAGTCGGAGAACGCAAAGAAATAAAAATGAGTGTCTGTATATGTATATAGCAATGTGATGTTAAAGAAGGATATAGTGTCTATCTTGTAGAGATCCTACCAGCAACGAGGAATTGCCTTTTACCACACACAAAAAAAAACATCTTATACAGAGTATATTCAATCCAACATTGTGCTACCGATACCAAACATGGTCATCCCCGTCTAAGCATAAAAGAAAATTTGCCACCACAAAGATGAGATGTCTGAGAAAAACGGTTGGAGTAATCAGGAAAGACAGAAGCAGAAATGACATAATAAGAGAAAGAGTAGGCAATCCTCACCAATCCTAACAAATCCTAACCAATCCTAAGCTACGTACAGAAACAATAGATATACTGGTTTGCGCATCTTGAAAGAATGCCCAGTGATTCCTTACCATACAAACTTTATATTAAAAGATGAGAAGGAAGAAGAGCAAGAGGCAGACCAAGCGTAAGATGGACAGACAACATCAAAGAAACAACAATATCAATTGACAATAAGTGAAGCCGCCAAAAGCGCGAGAAAAAGAACTGTGTATCTCCCTCAACGCTGTAACGGGTACATGAGGAAGTGAAGAAAGAAAGAAAGTAAGAAAGAAAGAAAGTAAGAAAGAAAGAAGAAAACAAAGAAAGAAGAAGGAAGGAATGAAGGAAGGAAGTGTGGAAGATAGGAAGGAAGGAAGGAAGGAAGGAAGGAAGGAAGGAAGGAAGGAAGGAAGGAAGGAAGGAAGGAAGGAAGGAAGGAAGGAAGGAAGGAAGGAAGGAAGGAAGGAAGGAAGGAAGGAAGGAAGGAAGGAAGGAACTGTCTTCACTTCTCTTGTACGGCTTTCACTTCTCTTCATGTCGATATTGCTTCACCAATATTGAACACACTATCTTGTGAGAGCTCGGTTCAGTATTATTTTCGGATGCCAAACCTTAGACCAGAAGAAAGAGAGACAAACAGAACCTCACAACATAAACATGAAGTAACATTTAGAGAGAAAAATTAAACAAAGAAGTAGAGCATTTCCAGAACATCTTCGCTTAAAGAAAATAAGAATATCTAGGACTAGGATGAAATGTAACTTTTATGTTTAAATAAAAAAATTTAAAAAAAAACTTCTATATCTTCCATCCATCCTTATTTACCACTCAGCTTCGAGGAAAGATATAATTTGCGGTCTTTTGCTCTTCTATTGGCTTCTGCTGCTGGTATGTTTCCTGGTGTTTCTAATATTCCATCAATCCATCTTTTACTCTTCTATTAGCTTCTGCTGCTGGTATGTTTCCTGGTGTTTCTAATATCCCATCAATCCATAATAAATAAGCCAGCAGTTACTGTGGAGCTTCTATGGCTGTGTCGCTAGTGCGCTTGCTTCCTGATCAAAAAGGCCTGGGTTAATTCACAGAATTAACGGATTTTGTTTCGGACTATCAAGACTCTAAGGCAAAAGCAACTTTCCAAAAATTGAGGAAGATACTATACAATCCATTTTTAACAATCTAAACAAGAAAAATAGTTCTTAAATGTTATGTAGAGTCAGTCTTAACATATGGATGTGAATCATGGACAATAGGACAACAAACAAGAAAATCACTGGAGTCTGTAGAAATGTTGTTTTACAGAAGAATGTTGAGAATACCATGGACAGCTAAGAAGAGTAATGAAAATGTCCTGAAAGAGGTCAAAGCAAAAAGAGAGCTAATTTCAATATTAGGAAGAAACAATCATCATTTTTGGTCATGTAATGAGAAGAGAGCAACTGAAATATATTGTAACAACTGGAAAAAATGAGGGACGAAGAGATAGAGGGAAGCAAAGAGAAAAAGTACCAGACAGCTTGAGAGAATGGCTTGGCAGAAGGTCAATAACAGAAATGATAAATAACTGTCGATAGCAAAAGTTGTGGAGAGGCATGATTACCTACGCCAGCAGGCCCGGTACTTGATGATGATGATCAAGACTCTGGGGTTCGACTAGCTCTAAAAATGGGTACCAGAAATTTTTTTATTCGAGTAAAGGCGACCAATATCGACCACACCACTCAATAAATATACTGTTGTAATGGAGAAATATGGTCACTAACACCATCCGCATAGCAAGGCAGGGGAGAGACTTTTATTTTCTCTACCTATTTTTGTTACCTCCCCTAAATTGGTGATCTCGTCTCCCAATAATCCCTGTACCCTTGTCAACTAAGAAAGCGTTACGTTAGACTCTGGTTGAACCCATTTCCCCTTTGTCGTGAAGCTAGTTCGCTAACAACTACACCTCTTATTCTAACATTCTTCCCAGATTGATTGATTGATCGATCGTCGTAGTCCCTCAGTCCAATACATTGCCATTATCTCCAGACAAGTAATATGCCCATCCCCCCGAGGCACGAGACGAACATGCGCCCTCGTTAGCCAAACGCGGCAGGAACAACAATATTAAGTCTAATCTATCATTATTTGTCAATAAACGATGGTCTCATCGCTTTCAGCAAAGATTAATCATTTAACCGTTTAACCGTAATCGCTGTAAGTCCACAAAGGCATACAGGCAGATCACAAACTTAACAAAGGCATATAGGCAGATCACAAACTTAACAAAGGCATATAGGCAGATCACAAACTCAACAAAGGCATATAGGCAGATCACAAACTCAACAAAGGCATATAGGCAGATCACAAACTTAACAAAGGCATATAGGCAGATCACAAACTTAACAAAGGCATATAGGCAGATCACAAACTTAACAAAGGCATATAGGCAGATCACAAACTTAACAAAGGCATATAGGCAGATCACAAACTCAACAAAGGCATATAGGCAGATCACAAACTCAACAAATGTATATATTCAGATCACAAACTCAACAAATTCATAAGGGCAGATCACTAACTCAGCAAAGGCATATAGGCAGATCACAAACTCAATCGCTGCTAACCCTCATTACCTTGGTGCATCGCAGCGGATAAATGTGAATGGATATTGCCTTTATAGCTTTCATAAATTCAAAAACTTGAATCGACAACGTATTGTATTTTTGAAACAATTATATGAAAACATAAACAGATAACCAAAAAGATAAACAGATATTCACTACAGACCGTCTGAATGAATCTCTGTCTCTAACCAGATTTCCCACAGAATGTTGCATTCACTATAACCCATTTGAATGAATCTCTGTCTCAAGCCAGATCTACCATAAAATGTTGCTTTCACTACAACCCATCTCAAAGAATCTTTGTTTCTAGACAGATCACCCACAGAACATTGCATTCCCCCACAACCCGTCTGAATGAATCTCTGTCTCTAGCCACATCTCCCACAGAATGTTGCATTCACCTCAGCCTGTCTGAAAGAATCTCTGTCTCTAGATCTTCAATGTCTCTTTGATGTCTGAAAATAGTTTTCTTCTTGGTCTGCCCCTGATGCACAGGAACCATGCTTTCCATTATTGTCTTTATCAGTCCGTTGTGTCTTTTATCGTAGCCATAGTATTTTAATTTTATCTGTAGAAGGGTGTTTATAAGCCAGTTATTTTTTAATGTTCACATCTTTTAGTAAGTCTTCATTGCTATTTTACATTATCCAAAGTATCTTAAGGATTTTTTTGTTGCATTTGTATCGAATTAATTAATTTTCTTTCTTGCTGTTTGCAGATTGTTCATGATTCACAACCATATATTGCTATTCGAACATACATGTCCTCTGTACTTTTAATTTTACTGTCTTGCTGATGTTGTGTCACATCGTATTCTTCATGGCATTTAATTGTTTTGTTGTTATTGATAGTCTACTTTTGATCTCTTTCTGGCAGTCTCCATTGTTAGTCACAACATCATCATCATAAAGTACCGGGCCTGCTGGGGTAGGTGGTCATGTCTCTCCACAACTTTCGATCTCGACAGTTCTTTATCATTTCTGTTGTTGACCTTCTGCCAAGCCATTCTCTTAAGCTGTCTGGCTTTTTATCTCTTTGCTTCCCTCTATCTCTTCGTCCCTCAATTTTCCAGTTGTTACAATATATTCCAGTTGTTCTCTTCTCATTACATGGCCAAAAAATGATGATTGTTTCTTCCTAATATTGGAAATTAATTCTCTTTTTGCTTTGACCTCTTTCAGAACATTTTCATTACTCTTCTTAGCTGTCCATGGTATTCTCAACATTCTTCTGTAAAACAACATTTCTACAGACTCCAGTGATTTTCTTGTCTGTAGTCCTATTGTCCATGATTCACATCCATATGTTAAGACTGGCTCTACATAACATTTAAGAACTCTTTTTCTTGTTTCTGTTGTCAAAAAGGGATTGCTTAGTATCTTCCTCATTTTTTGGAAAGCTGCTTTTGTCAGGTCAGGTAATTTTACCTGCTACTGTATGCAGTAAACAGTACGACCTGTGGCTGCCCTGCTGCCTTGCAGGTAAGCTCGGGAGAGTAAAATTCTAAGGGAGGGTACCCCGAAGTAAAACAAACCCACTGCCTTGTATATAAGGAATATGGTGTTAGTGACTATACATTTTACAGACCTACCTTTGGCGCATGATTTTTGGGGTAATGTGGTCGGTATTACACCCATGCCGCTTTAATTTCCCAGAAAAAAAATCCGGTACCCATTAATGGCTGGGTGAAACGGATGCCGTCGGTCGGGATCGAACCATACCTCTTGTCCTTTGTAGTCCACTTCACTAACCAATGAGCTATCGCGGCTCCAACTGAATATAGTAGGTTGAGGAAAATCCATTGGCCCATAGATACAACACTACAGGCAAAATTATATGGGCCACTGCAAGAATTACAATAGACAGTAACATTTATACAGGAAACGACATTGCAGATATAGACAATACTTCAGTCCAACGAAAGATAGATAGACAGGTCGTCTGTATCTACTACAACTAATATCAGATAAGGAGGCATGTACTCATGTACTCAGGAATGTTCGCACGCAGGATAACTTTTTTGTTATGACCAGATTGTCTCCTTTTGCAAAGATCTATTTTTATTTTTAATAATGTCATAACAATATCTACAAATAATCTGACAAAACGAGGACATTCTTAAAGATGCACACTATTTTTGATGACGATATACTTCATACAGAATTACATGGTTTCTTGTTTCTCATAGTTTGATTATGTCACTGACAATTCACTGACAATTCATTGACAATTCACTGTCAATTCACTGGTTAGCGCAATCGATAGGCGGTTGGCTTACCACGGCAACAGCCGGGGTTCGTACCCTGGCGAGGACACCTGGGTTTTACTAATTCCCTAAAAATTAATACCTCTGAAGTCGGAGTAAATCTGCCTGCATGGCGAGGGGCATCCTGTAATGAGATAAAACAGACTTTACACGCAAAATTCAGTCCCACAAAATTGAGTGGGTGGGACTTCGTCAGAGGTCAAAGCTGACGAAAGCGAACGAACGAACGAACTGACAATGATATCCGTAATTTGGAGATCAGATGTTATATTTAAAAAAAAATTGTTTTTGTTTTCACATCTTGATCATGTCACCAAAAATAAGCTGCTGGAGAACCTCTAGTGTGTACACAGCGAGCTACCGGAACCGTATGTGTGTACACAGGGAGCAATTGCAACCATCAGTGTGTACACACTTCGATATCCGCTGAAGACGATTGGACACCTATTGGTTTTCCCAGAGTACTGTGAAGTCAAGTTTGAATACAACGATCAATGCTAAAGGTTGAAGTCATCATCATCATCATGTGCCGTACCGGTTGGCGTTGGCGATCATGTCCTTCCACAATCTTCTATCCACAGTGCATCGTATCAGTTCTGTTGTTAATTGTTTTCCATGACATGACACCAAGCTGTCTATATATTATAGTATTTTCTCTCTTTGTCGTCCGCGATCTCTCTTTCCTTGTATTTTGCCAGTCGTAACCAAGTATTCCAACTTTCCTCTTCTCATGATGTGCCCAAAAAATATTGATTGCTTCTTTCTGATGTTTTTTTAAGAGCTCCCTTTTTGTGTTGGCCTCTTTGAGAACTTTCTCATTGGTCTTTGTTGCTGTCCAGGGAACTTTCAACATTCTTCTGAGAAATCCCATCTCTGTGGCCTCTAATTGTCTTTTCATTTGTTTGTCTATTGTCCATGATTCGCTTCCATAGGTCAGAATTGGTTCTATATAGCATCAATGAACACTCTTTCTCATTTCTATTGACATAGATTTGTTGCATAAGATATTTTTCAAAGGTTGAAGTGGTGTTGTATTAATACTCATTTCCAACTCTCTTTGACCACCCTCCCAAATTTATTTCTAGCACTCCGCCTCCCTGGCCATGTGTTGCCGATCACTACCGTCATCCACATATTCCTAATATTTTCCAAATTTAATTTGCAACCTTTGGCCCTTGTAGATCTGTCGTTTCGGTTGACATCCAGTTTCTGGCTTTTGTCACGTGACGCCACGAGTCGCTCGCTTTCAATTGCATTATTGTTGAGTTTAGTCTCAGGTTAATGTTCGACCTGCGTGTCAGTAAAGTGATTATTTTACTCAGAATTAACAAAACCTGTCATAGCATGCTCTATTGTTGCTTTCCCGGATGATTCTCATGAATCTGCCAAACAAAATGTTAAGTACATTACCGACATTACATTACCGACATTCCATTACCGACATTCCATTACCGACGTTACATTACCGACATTAAATTACCGAAATTTCATTACCGACGTTACATTTCCGACGTTACAATACCGACATTCAATTACCACATTACATTACCGACATTCCATTACCACGTTACATTACCGATACTACATTATCGACATTACATTACCGGTGTTACATTACCGACATTACATTACCGACATTACATTACCGACATTACATTACAGATACTACATTACAGATACTACATTATCGATATTACATTATCGACATTACATTACCGACATTACATTACCCACATTACATTACCGACATTACATTACCGACATTACATTACCCACATTACATTACCCGCGTTATCGACATTGCATTACCGACATTACATTACTGATACTACATTACAGACATTGCATTATTGATACTACATTACCGATGTTACATTACCCACATTACTTAAGTGAGAAAACTTCTTCCTTTATTTTGTTGATAATTCTGACAGGCGAAATGAGATGTTTAGGCCATGTTAAAAGACATAACGAGCTAAGGAGCTGTGCCAAGGAGTACGGGTTCGATCCTGCTTCGAACTATATATTGCTCTTTGTTTTTTTCTGTTGTTGATTATTTATCATTTTTTCCGAGTGCTGTAAACATAACTCTTCCCCTGAATTGATTTACTAAAAGTATTCTTGGAAGAAAGAATATAAGGTAAAAGAGGCAGAAACAGGCCACGGGCTAACTTTGGACGAGATCGAAACATCGATGTTTTATATTTTTCTTCTTCATAATTC
This sequence comes from Megaustenia siamemsis, assembly GCA_032433765.1. Classification (NCBI taxonomy): domain Eukaryota; kingdom Metazoa; phylum Mollusca; class Gastropoda; order Stylommatophora; family Ariophantidae; genus Megaustenia; species Megaustenia siamemsis. Next base: position 43,523,324 of record JAVIAB010000046.1, read on the forward strand.
GTCATATTTTCACATCAATTAACGTACTTAATTACTTATTATTCACTATTATTATTAAAGTCCTTATTAAAGGGTGGGTGCGTTAATTGATGTGAAAATATGACAAATTATGAAGTCAAATACTGAACATGGGTGTTTCTTCTGGGGTTATGACGTCATTCCATCAACAAAGCTGAGTGTAGTCAGTGACTCGTAACTGACTGTATGCGTCAGGATCGGCAACAAATAAATAGCTGATCAAGATCCAGCTCCACCTCTCAACAGTGCTTCTGGAAACAGACAATCCAGTCTAGGCAAGTGAGTTAGGGATCGAGGATGGAAGGCAATCCGGTGTCCAAATGTGTCTTGCTGAAGTTGGATGTGTCGGGTCGAAATGCGCAAATATCACAGCCCACCCGCAAACAAGAGCACATCTCATTTACTCCCACCTAATCTCCTTGGAATGGTGGATGGTGATGAGTCCTCTTTATTCCTTTGGTAGTCATCGATGAACGTCCCGAAGAAAGTGAAGAATTGTCTTCAAATAAAAAGACTTCACGTTAATTTTTCTTCAAATAAAAAGACTTCACGTTAATTTTTCTTCAAATAAAAAAACTCCACGTTGATTTTTCATCAAATCTCTCTCTCTCTCTCTCTCTCTCTCACTCGCTCTCTCTCTCTCTCTCTCTCTCTCTCTCTCACTCGCTCTCTCTCTCTGCGATCAAGTCTCAAAGTAGGATTCCAGACTCTCACATGAAGACAGCTGTCTGTTTAAGTGAATTGATCGACCCCACAGACAGAACATCATAATTAGAGTCTGTTAGATCTACCCTGATTTAGTACCTGTTAAAACGTTGCACTGTGTTCTGCGCCTGTGGCCCAGTGCATCCGATTTCATCAAATAAAAAAAAGCTTCATATTAACTTTTCTTCTAAAAAAATTTTAAAAAAGACTTCACGTCAATTTTGCTTCAACTTAAAAGACTTCACGTTAATTTTTCTTCAAATAAAAATAAAAATTAAAAAAAACTTCACTTTAATTTTTCTTCAACATTTACAGACGTGCATATTTCACAGCAACACCTAAAGTATCAGAGTGTAAATTAAAATATTATATAACTGAACTTTTGTATCAACGCATCAGCGAACCATAGCTGACCGGTGGTATCAGAATTAACGACCCGAAATGACAAAGATTTTCTCATCCTTTCTTATTACCGGAGTGGCTAGGTTCCGCAATTTGACCAAATGAGAATTGATCGAAGAGAAAACGCAAGCCTGATGACAAATTATTGCCGAAATACCAATTACCATGTCGGATGTTTAGGAGCCGCGATAGCTCAGTGGTTAGTGAACTGGACTACAAAGGACAAGGGGTAGGGTTCGATCCCAACCGACGGTTTCCGTGTTCACCCAGCCTTTAATGGGTACCGATTTTTTTTTCTGGGAAAGTGAAGCGGCACGGGCGTAATACCGACCACATTACCCCAAAAATCATGTGCCGAAGGTCTGTAAAAGTTATGGTCACTAACACCATATTCCCTATACGCCACTTCGCGTGACTGGGGTACGTGACGGAGGTACTTTACTTTATTTTTTTTTTTAAGTCGGATGTTTCGGGCGTAAATACAGCGGTATCGTTGCGAACTGCGACATATTGCTGCAAACCCTTCTTTTTTATATACATCCCACAAAAAAAAGAAGAAGAAAATACCCCCCAAAAAAATAATTCTTCACAAATAAACTGAAAAAAAAAAGTAGAGTACCCCAGTCACGCCAAGTGGCGTATAGGAAATATGGTGTTAGTGACCATAAATTTTACAGACCTTCAGCACATGATTTTTGGGGTAATGTTGTCGGTATTACGCCCGCGCCGAATTACTTTCCCAGAAAAAAAAATCCGGTACCTATTAAAGGCTGGGTGAACACGGAAGCCGTCAGCTGGGATCGAACCCTACCTCTTGTCCTTTGTAGTCCAGTTCACTAACCACTGAGCTATCGCGGCTCCCAAATAAACTAAGAATCGTTACAAATCCAGCAGGTACATAATGTAGTAAACATGATCTTGGCTGTTGCATTTAAGATGAAAGGAATACCGCAACCCATTTTTGAATGCAAAGATAAGCCAAACACAATATACGCAATGTACCGTTCAGATCACTGAAATCTGCACAAATCTGCATTCTTTTTCAATAAAAAGTTGAATTATAACATTTAACGAAGCGATTATTTACGTCAACGATTTCTACTGTGGCTCTAAAAAGATAAATCTATAAACAAGATGAATATTTATGAGGTGATTATAGCTTTTGTTGTATGAGGTCTTATGTGGTTCTTTATTTCATTGTGAAGCCGAGCATGTAATATTTTGCGATATTCACATATGAAGTATAATAGCATCTAAGCAAATAGCCAACAAAGCCATAAATGAAATGTGTTGAGTTTTTTTGTCAATGCCGTTGAGTGTTTTACTCCTTTTATTTTCTCATTTCCTCGTCTGCCTGCCTATTCGAGCGTTGAGGGAGATGCAAAGTTCTTGGCGGTAGAAGCGCATGGCAGTAACAGAGCTGATAGTTGTCATCGACTCATAGTTGATGGCTTGCGCCAGGATCGATGAATACCAAAACTATGCATACCGTACCTCATCTCTTCGAGGTGCCTCTAGAAACAAACTAACCAATCTAATCTGACCAGGTGAATAGGAATTGCGGGAGAATGCAACGAGGCACTCAAAGATGTTGTGCCGAAGTCGGGTGTGTTGGTTTCAAAGACGAAAACATCACATGTCTACTGTAAACTGAGGAAGATACTGTACAATACATTTGTGACAATAGAAACAAGCAAGAGAGTTCTTAAATGTTATGTAGAGTCAGTCTTAACATATGGATGTGAATCATGGACAATAGAACAACAGACAGGAAAATCACTGAAAGCTGTAGAAATGTGGTTTTACAGAAGAATGTTGAGAATAACATGGACAGCTTAGAAGAGTAATGAAAACGTTCTGAAAGAGGCCGAAGCAAAAAGAGAGCAAATTTCCAAAATTAGGCAGAAACAATCATTATTTTTGTGTCATATAATGAGATGAAAATAGCTGGAATACATTGTGACAACTGGGAAAATTGAGGAACGAAGAGATAGAGGGAAGCAAAGAGAAAATATACCAGACAGCATAAGAGAATCGCATGACAGAAGGTCAACAACATAAATCTCTCTCTCTCTCTTTCTCTCTCTCTCTCTCTCTCTCTCTCTCTCTCTCTCTCTCTCTGCGATCAAGACTCAATCAGAGTAGGATTTCAGACTCTATCATGAAGTCAGCTGTCTGTTTAAGCGAATCGATTGCCCCATATAGTTTTTCTTCCAGGGAGGTGGGTGTGGACCACATTGCTCTTCTCAAGTCTGTGTACTGGGGGGCAATCCTGTAGAACATGTTTTGTAGTCATATTGTCCAGTGTACAGTGGCATTGACTAACAACATAAATGATAAATAACTGTCGAGATCGAAAGTTATGGAAAACATGATCACCTACGCCAGCAGGCATGGTACTTGATGATGATAATGATGACTGTAAACTACAACACAACGCATTTAAGCCCTCTTAACATCCTTTTAAGGGCGGATGATGAAGAGCTGTAACTTTTCCTTCAGTCTTCGCTTGAACGCAAACAAACGACTGAATGAATATCCACCTTGTTGTACTCATCTATAGTCCGTTTCATAACTCGTGCCCAACTTTTAAAATCGATATCTTTTTAACCGCTTTTTGTAAGCTGTTCAAAATTGGCATGTAAAGTTATAATGATTAGAACCCAACAGGGAATTAATTTCATTTTTAAAAAAACATTTGGTTATTATTGTTGCTTTTTTGATTTATATAAATTTATAACGACCCATTGATGTAGTCAAAACTTAATGTTTACAGTATTTTAAGTTAAAAATAGCGAGTAAAAATCCATGCACGGTCAAATTGACGTGTTTGCACGCTTTCAAACTGTGTTTTCTGACACAATTAGACACTTGTAAAAAACACGAGACATTGTGTGTTCCATTTCCGTTCATTCAGCGGCGTAGGCTTGGAACGATAACATTTATCATGAGTCTTAAAATGAAATTCTGCAGTTTACAAAACATCGCAATAAAAATGTATGACTATTTTTGCAAAGAGGCTAAACGAGGAAGATTATTTCATTCTTTAGAAAACCCTGAGAATAGGACAAGACACATTTTGGATTTATCTAAACGGTCATTTAATCGCTGGATTCAAGCACGTGACCGTCAATGTTCCAAATATACAAAATCACAAGGAAGAGCAACAATGTTGGATAATTTCGACAGTGAACTTATTAGAAGTGAAATTCACAAAATGTTGGGTATGAATGAAACTGTTACAATAAGAAAATTAAAAATTTCGCTGAAAAAGAACAACAGTATTGAAATATCAAAGTCTACATTATGGAGGAATGTGAGAGCTGCAGGCTTTACATTCAGAAAGTATTCCAATGGACGAAACATCATCTGTGAGAAGCCACATATAGTAGTCATGAGAAGCAAGTACTTACGTGAAGTAAAAGAGGTGCGCAAGCAAGGTTATGATATTGTGTACTTGGATGAAACATGGATCAATGCTCACCACACTAACCAAAGGGAATGGGAGTCATCAGATGGAAAGATTAAGAGATTAATACCTAGCAGCAAAGGACAGCGCTTGATAATTGCTCATGCAGGTAGTCGACAACATGGACTAATACAGAATACAGAGCTCATTTTTCTTTCAAAATCCATAGACAATCGGGATTATCACTCTGAGATGAATGGTCACATATTTAGACATTGGATTGAAAATTCTGCTCTCCCATCACTAGATCGACCATCTTGCCTAATAATGGACAATGCAGCGTACCACAACATTGTTGCACTTGAAGATAAAGTCCCGACGTCATCCAGTACAAAAGATGCTATTAAGATATGGCTCACAAAGGAGCACATACAATTTAATAACATGTACTTAAAACCTGAATTACTATCTCTAGTAAAGCAAAAACAAAGGACAAAGATTTTGCAAATAGATAAGATTATCCAAGAGCACGGTCATATAAGTTTGAGGCTGCCACCTTACCATGCTCATTTAAATCCAATAGAACTAATCTGGGCAAAATTAAAAGGACAAGTGGCAGATGAAAATACAACATTCAAAATATGCGATGTAAAGACTCTTGCTAATCTCGCTTTATTAAATATAGACAAAGATTATTGGGCTAAATGTGAAGACCACGTCTTAAAACAGGAAGAGGAATATTGGAAAAATGATGGTTTGTGGAATGTTCAACCCCAAACAGTTATTAATCTTTTAGACTCGTCTGATTCAGAATGAAAGTATATAGCCCCCACAATGTTGGCCCCTATATTACATTAAATTAGTTCAACAAACGGTCCTTTTCAGGACCACACAACTATGAAAATTGGACATACAGGTATACCTTGATATTATCATCCGTCCTCGAACTGAGAAGAAAATAATTCTCCTGGTGTTTTGTCTTATCCAGTTATTTCCCCATTACGGCCACGCCTTTACCTAATGAAAATTAATCACAGACCAGCAACTACGGTAATTTCTATTATTTAGGGGTTAACAATTTACAATTTTGACAAACATCAAAGAAATTCGCCGCTTTAAGAAAACTGCAGCTGCAAGATATTTGTTAAATATACATTTAAAGGGTCTTTTGCATTCTAATAACATTTGGAAAATTTCAACAGTTTTTAACTTACTCAAATCTTCATGTCTCACTCAAATCTTCATTTCTCACTCAAAGCTTCATGTCTTACTCAAATCTTCATTTCTCACTCAAAGCTTCATGTCTCACTCAAAGCTTCATGTCTCACTCAAAGCTTCATTTATCACTCAAAGCTTCATTTATCACTCAAAGCTTCATGTCTCACTCAAAGCTTCATTTATCACTCAAAGCTTCATGTCTTACTCAAAGCTTCATGTCTCACTCAAATCTTCATGTCTTACTCAAAGCTTCATGTCTTACTCAAAGCTTCATGTCTCACTCAAATCTTCATGTCTTACTCAAAGCTTCAAGTCTTACTCAAAGCTTCATGTCTTACTCAAAGCTTCATGTCTCACTCAAATCTTCATGTCTCACTCAAAGCTTCATGTCTCACTCAAATCTTCATGTCTCACTCAAAGCTTCATGTCTCACTCAAAGCTTCACGTCTCACTCAAAGCTTCATTTATCACTCAAAGCTTCATGTCTCACTCAAAGCTTCATGTCTCACTCAAAGCTTCATGTCTCACTCAAAACTTCATTTATCACTCAAAGCTTCATGTCTCACTCAAAACTTCATTTATCACTCAAAGCTTCACGTCTCACTCAAAGCTTCATTTATCACTCAAAGCTTCATGTCTCACTCAAAGCTTCATGTCTCACTCAAAACTTCATTTATCACTCAAAGCTTCATGTCTCACTCAAAACTTCATTTATCACTCAAAGCTTCATGTCTCACTCAAAGCTTCATGTCTCACTCAAAGCTTCATGTTTCACTCAAAGCTTCATGTCTCACTCAAAGCTTCATGTCTCACTCAAATCTTCATGTCTCACTCAAAGCTTCATGTCTCACTCAAAGCTTCATGTCTCACTCAAATCTTCATGTCTCACTCAAAACTTCATTTATCACTCAAAGCTTCATGTCTTACTCAAAGCTTCATGTCTCACTCAAATCTTCATGTCTCACTCAAATCTTCATGTCTTACTCAAAACTTCATTTATCACTCAAAGCTTCAAGTCTTACTCAAAGCTTCATGTCTCACTCAAAGCTTCATGTCTTACTCAAAGCTTCATGTCTCACTCAAAGCTTCATGTCTCACTCAAAGCTTCATGTCTCACTCAAAGCTTCATGTCTCACTCAAAGCTTCATGTCTTACTCAAAGCTTCATTTATCACTCAAAGCTTCATGTCTCACTCAAAGCTTCATGTCTCACTCAAAGCTTCATGTCTCACTCAAAGCTTCATGTCTCACTCAAAGCTTCATGTCTCACTCAAAGCTTCATGTCTCACTCAAAGCTTCATTTATCACTCAAAGCTTAATGTCTCACTCAAAGCTTCATTTATCACTCAAAGCTTCATGTCTTACTCAAAGCTTCATGTCTCACTCAAAGCTTCATGTCTTACTCAAAGCTTCATGTCTCACTCAAAGCTTCATGTCTTACTCAAAGCTTCATGTCTCACTCAAAGCTTCATGTCTCACTCAAAGCTTCATTTCTCACTCAAAGCTTCATGTCTCACTCAAAGCTTCATTTATCACTCAAAGCTTCATGTCTCACTCAAAGCTTCATTTATCACTCAAAGCTTCATGTCTCACTCAAAGCTTCATTTATCACTCAAAGCTTCATGTCTCACTCAAAGCTTCATGTCTCACTCAAAGCTTCATGTCTCACTCAAAGCTTCATGTCTTACTCAAAGCTTCATGTCTCACTCAAAGCTTCATGTCTCACTCAAAGCTTCATTTATCACTCAAAGCTTAATGTCTCACTCAAAGTTGCATTCATCACTCAAAGCTTCATTTATCACTCAAATCTTCATGTCTCACTCAAAGCTTCATGTCTTACTCAAAGCTTCATGTCTCACTCAAAGCTTCATGTCTCACTCAAAGCTTCATGTCTCACTCAAATCTTCATGTCTCACTCAAAGCTTCATTTATCACTCAAAGCTTAATGTCTCACTCAAAGTTGCATTCATCACTCAAAGCTTCATTCATCACTCAAATCTTCATGTCTCACTCAAAGCTTCATGTCTTAGTCAAAGCTTCATGTCTCACTCAAATCTTCATGTCTCACTCAAAGCTTCATATCTCACTCAAAGCTTCATGTTTAACTCAAAGCTTCATGTCTCATTCAAAACTTCATTTATCACTCAAAGCTTCATGTCTTACTCAAAGCTTCATGTCTCACTCAAAGCTTCATGTCTCACTCAAATCTTCATGTCTCACTCAAAGCTTCATGTCTCACTCAAAGCTTCATTTATCACTCAAAGCTTCATGTCTCACTCAAAGCTTCATGTCTCACTCAAAGCTTCATGTCTCACTCAAATCTTCATGTCTCACTCAAAGCTTCATGTCTCACTCAAAGCTTCATGTTTCACTCAAAGCTTAATGTCTCACTCAAAGTTGCATTCATCACTCAAAGCTTCATTTATCACTCAATGCTTCATGTCTCACTCAAATCTTCATGTCTCACTCAAAGCTTCATGTCTCACTCAAAGCTTCATTTATCACTCAAAGCTTCATGTCTCACTCAAAGTTGCATTTATCACTCAAAGTTTCATTTATCACTCAAAGCTTCATGTCTCACTCAAAGCTTCATTTATCACTCAAAGCTTCATGTCTCACTCAAATCTTCATATCTCACTCAAAGCTTCATTTATCACTCAAAGCTTCATGTCTCATTCAAAGCTTCATTTATCACTCAAAGCTTCATGTCTCACTCAAAGCTTCATTTATCACTCAAAGCTTCATGTCTCACTCAAATCGTCATGTCTCACTCAAAGTTCCATGTCTCACTCAAATCTTCATGTCTCACTCAAAGCTTCATTTATCACTCAAAGCTTCATTCGTTACTCAAAGCTTCATGTCTCACTCAAAGTTCCATGTCTCACTCAAATCTTCACGTCTCACTCAAAGCTTCATTCGTTACTCAAATCTTCATGTCTCACTCAAAGCTTCATGTCTCACTCAAAGCTTCATGTCTCACTCAAAGCTTCATTCGTTACTCAAAGCTTCATGTCTCACTCAAATCTTCATGTCTCACTCAAAGCTTGACGTCTCACTCAAAGCTTCATTCGTTACTCAAAGCTTCATGTCTCACTCAAAGTTCCATGCCTCACTCAAAGCTTCATGTTTAACTCAAAGCTTCATGCCTCACTCAAAGCTTCATGTCTCACTCAAAGCTTCATGTCTCACTCAAAGCTTCATGTTTAACTCAAAGCTTCATGTTTAACTCAAAGTTCCATGCCTCACTCAAAGCTTCATGTCTCACTCAAAGCTTCATGTTTAACTCAAAGCTTCATGTTCAACTCAAAGTTCAATGCCTCACTCAAAGCTTCATGCCTCACTCAAAGCTTCATGTCTCACTCAAAGCTTCATGTTTAACTCAAAGTTCCATGCCTCACTCAAAGCTTCATGTCTCACTCAAAGCTTCATGCCTCACTCAAATCTTCATGTCTCACTCAAAGCTTCACGTCTCACTCAAAGCTTCATTCGTTACTCAAAGCTTCATGTCTCACTCAAAGCTTCATGTCTCACTCAAAGCTTCATGTCTCACTCAAAGCTTCATTTATCACTCAAAGCTTCATGTCTCACTCAAAGCTTCATGTCTCACTCAAAGCTTCATGTCTCACTCAAAGCTTCATTTATCACTCAAAGCTTCATGTCTCACTCAAAGCTTCATGTCTCACTCAAAGTTCCATGCCTCACTCAAAGCTTCATGTCTCACTCAAAGCTTCATGTCTCACTCAAAGCTTCATGTCTCACTCAAAGCTTCATGTCTCACTCAAAGCTTCATGTCTCACTCAAAGCTTCATGTCTCACTCAAAGCTTCATGTCTCACTCAAAGCTTCATGTCTCACTCAAAGCTTCATGTCTTACTCAAAGCTTCATGTCTCACTCAAAGCTTCATGTCTCACTCAAAGCTTCATGTCTCACTCAAAGCTTCATATCTCACTCAAAGCTTCATTTATCACTCAAAGCTTAATGTCTCACTCAAAGTTTCATTTATCACTCAAAGCTTCATGTCTCACTCAAAGCTTCATGTCTCACTCAAAGCTTCATATCTCACTCAAAGCTTCATTTATCACTCAAAGCTTTATTTATCACTCAAAGCTTCATATCTCACTCAAAGCTTCATGTATCACACAAAGCTTCATAATTAGTGTGGTGTAGTGTAGTGCAGTGCAGTGCCAGTGCTGTGTAGTGCAGTGTAGTGTAGTGTAGTGTAGTGTAGTGTAGTGTAGTGTAGTGTAGTGTAGTGTAGTGTAGTGTAGTGTAGTGTAGTGTAGTGAAGTGTATGTAGTGTAGTGTAGTGTAGTGTAGTGTAGTGTAGTGTAGTGTAGTGTAGTGTAGTGTAGTGTAGTGTAGTGTAGTGTAGTTAGTTTAGAGTGGTGTAGTTAGTTTAGTGTAGTGTAGTTAGTTTAGAGTAGTGTAGTTAGTTTAGTGTAGTGTAGTTAGTTTAGAGTAGTGTTGTTAGTTTAGTGTTGTATAGTTAGTTTACAATAGTGCAGTTATTTTAGTGTAGTGTAGATAGTTTAGAGTAGTGTAGTTAGTTTACAGTAGTGCAGTTATTTTAGTGTAGTGTAGATAGTTTAGAGTAGTGTAGTTAGTTTACAGTAGTGCAGTTATTTTAGTGTAGTGTAGATAGTTTAGAGTAGTGTAGTTAGTTTAGTGTAGTGTAGTTAGTTAGCAGAGAGTAGTGTAGTTAGCCTAGAGTAGTGTAGTTAGCAGAGAGTAGTGTAGTTAGCCTAGAGTAGTGTAGTTAGTTTAGTGTAGTGTAGTTAATTAGCAGAGAGTAGTGTAGTTAGCCTAGAGTAGTGTAGTTAGCAGAGAGTAGTGTAGTTAGCAGAGAGTAGTGTAGTTAGCAGAGAGTAGTGTAATTAGCAGAGAGTAGTGTAGTTAGCAGAGAGTAGTGTAGTTAGCAGAGAGTAGTGTGGTTAGCAGCGAGTAGTGTAGTTAGCCTCGAGTAGTGTAGTTAACAGAGAGTAGTGTAGTTAGCAGAGAGTTGTGTGGTTAGCCTAGAGTAGTGTAATTAGCAGAGAGTCGTGTAGTTAGCAGAGAGTAGTGTAGTTAACAGAAAGTTGTGTAGTTAGCAGAAAGGTGTGTAGTTAGCAGAAAGTTGTGTAGTTAGCCTAGAGTAGTTAGCAGAGAGTTGTGTGGTTAGCAGAAAGTTGTGTAGTTAGCCTAAAGTAGTGTAGTTAGCAGAAAGTTGTGTAGTTAGCAGAGAGTAGTGTGGTTAGCAGAGAGTAGTGTAATTAACAGAGAGTTATGTAGTTAGCAGAGAGTTCTGTAGTTAACAGAGAGTAGTGTAGTTAGCAGAGAGTAGTGTAATTAGCAGAGAGGTATGTAGTTAGCAGAGAATTGTGTAGTTATAGTCCGTTCAGATTCGTTTGCCGAGATGTTATGATTTATAATTCAAAAAGTTCTTGATGATTTCACATGATTTTTGGCATACGGTGTTAAAATGTCCATGTCACGAGAACATATGTGTTACTCGATGTCTAGCTATAACGGTTTTCTTAAAGCGGCGAATTCCTTTGATCTTTGCCCATGTAACTATTATTTTGACCCTAATCAAAATGTTTTACAGTAATCTAGTGCAACGATTACCCATAGGCGTGTCCATAAAATTGTACTTGGTGGTAAGTATACAAATTTTAAATTATATATAGAACTTTTGTTCGTAGAGTCAATTTGATATAGTTCCATGCTCTTGGTGTGAGTTTCCCAAATGTTGTCGCTGCCTTTCAAATACGTACATTTAGTTCCTCATCTAAGGAAAGTGTGGCTGTAATAGTGGATCCAAGATAGCTGAACTTCTGTACTGACTCAAGCAGGCTTCCATTCAAAGTAATGGTTGTTGGTTTGCTTATAACATATTTTTGATTGCTTGGGTGGTCTTGAACAATAAACTGTTTAACAAATCAACTAGGAAATTTTGCAAATCAAACTATTTATCTGTAGACTTAATCAGAGTAATGATCATTCAGAATCAGACGAGTCAAATAGGTCGATTACTGCTTTCGGCTGAACAAACAACGAACCATCCTTTTTCCAATATTCCTCTTCTTGTCGTAACACATGATCCTCACATTTTACCCAGTAGTCTTTATTTATATTTGATAGAGCCTGATTTGTAAGTGTCTCAACATCGCATAATTTGAAAGTTTTATTTGTATATGCTACGTGTCCTTTAACTTTTGCCCAAACTAGTTCTATAGGATTTAAGTGTGCATGATATGGAGGTAGTCTCAAACATCTATGGCCATGTTCTTGAATTAACTTGTCTATTTTAAATATCTTTGTACGTTGTGTCTGTTTTACAAGGCTAAGCAATTCGGGTTTCAAGTAGCTGTCGTTAACTTGTATGTGTTCTTTTATGAGACACGTTTTGATTGCATCTTTTGTACTTGATGATGTTGGGATTCTATCTTCTACGTTAACTACGTTATGGTATGAAGCATTGTCCATTATCAGACAAGAAGGTCGATCTAATATTGGAAGGATACTTTTCTCGATCCAGTCTTTAAATATGTGCCCATTCATTTCGGAGTGGTAGTCTCTATTGTCTATGGATTTTGAAATGAAAACGAGATGAGCATTCTGCAACAACCCATTATGTCTGCTGCCTGCATGTGCTACTATCAAACGTTGCCCTTTACTGCTTGGTACTGATCTTTTAATACTTCCATCTGCTAACTGCCATTCCTTTTCATTTGTATGATGAGCGTTGATCCAAGTTTCATCTAAATAAACAATATCATAATCATTTTCGCGCATTTCCTTCACTTCACGTAAATACTTGCTTCTAAGAGCTACTAGATGTGGCTTCTCACAAATAATGTTTTTTCCACCAGCATACTTTCTAAAGGTGAAGCCTGCACTTCTTAATATTTTCCATAATGAAGTTTTTGATATTTCAATGTCGTTGTTAGTTTTCAGCCAAAGCTTCAACTTTCTAAGTGTCACTTCTTCGTTTATATCAAACATTCGACAGATTTCTCTTTTTACTAGGTCCTTATCAAAACTGTCTAACGTTTCTTTCCTTCCTTGCTTTCTTGCATTTGTTGGCAATAAATATCCGCTTCCTTTAACTATTCGATCAAATGAACGTTTACACAAACCTAAAATATGCATTGTTCTCTTCTCAGGGTTTGATAAAGAACAATAAAGATGTCCCTTTTTACGCTCTCTGCAGAAGTATTGATAAATCTTTATAGCAATGTTATGCTCAGTAAAATATTTTGCCTTTATATTCATTCTCACATAGACTTGCAGAAGATAATATGGATAGTGCCGCCTCCTTTCTGTAAATATTGAGATTTGCCTCTGAATTATGACTCGAACTCGAGTCTACGGCCGTGATTTTGACGTCACATAATTTCCGGTTTCGGCTAAAATGTCATTTTGTGCTAAACGGGAAATTTCATATGTAACATTTCTTTATAAAAATTTATAGTGGAAACATAACTATTTTAGGACGGTGCGCATTCAGCCGTGAAGGTCATGCCTATATGTTAAAGAATCAGCTGTGAGATGTAAGCATCTACATAATCCCGCCGGTGTTTATAATATCGATTAACTTTTTTTTAATATAGGTTAAATAAGGCATCTTTGAAACTGGATCACATTTCTTTGATAAAAAAATATTTTTATAGCGACATTAGCATTCTAAACCTAACTTCAAAAGATCAATGCAAATGAACAATAAGTTTTTGAAAAAAATAAATTAATGTCTAGGCAAACGAATCTGAACGGACTATAACAGAGAGTATTGTGGTTAGCTTCGAATATTGTAGATAACCTAGAGTAGTATAGTTGCATGTGGCCTCCACCTTGTGTTGCTATGTTTACAAAATTCAAGTTGCTCCTGGAATCTGATAGACAAAAATATATCTTGATGTCATTTGAAATGTCAAACTTTAGCAATAATGACACCGAGTTGTTCCGGGAATCTGATAGACAAAAATATATCTTGATGTCATTTGAAATGTCAAACTTTAGCAACAATGACATCGAGTTGTTCCGGGAATCTGATAGACAAAAATATATCTTGATGTCATTTGAAATGTCAAACTTTAGCAACAATGACATCGAGTTGTTCCGGGAATCTGATAGACAAAAATATATCTTGATGTCATTTGAAATGTCAAACTTTAGCAACAATGACATCGAGTTGTTCCGGGAATCTGATAGACAAAAATATACCTTGATGTCATTTGAAATGTCAAACTTTAGCAACAATGACAACAAGTTGTTCCTGGAATCTGATAGACAAAAACATATCTTGATGTCATTTGAAATGTCAAACTTTAGCAACAATGACATCGCATACTTTTTAAGCACTGTTCTGTTGTTGGTACCCTATTTTACACTTGGTCAGCTTCAAGTTCCTCTATCGTCTCCAGTTCTTATATTTGATGTGTATGGTATAGGAGTAGAAGACAGTGTGGTTCTGTACAATAATAACACTCAGATATTTCATCTGTATGAATATTTTAATACTGGTTCTGAACGGATTATTTTTCTGATGGTTTCATTTCTAATACTAGACTAAATTCTGTACGGATTATTTTCTAATAGTTTCATTTATAAATACTTGGCTGATTCTTTTCGGATTATTCTTCTGAAGGTCGCGTTTCTAATACTAGACTGATTTTGTTAGGATTATTTTTCTAATGGTTTCATTTCTTATACTTGACTGGATCTGTACTGATTATTTGTCTAATGGTTTCATTTCTTATACTTGACTGGATCTGTACTGATTATTTTTCTAATGGTTTCATTTCTTATACGTGACTGGATCTGTACTGATTATTTTTCTAATGGTTTCATTTCTTATACTTGACTGGATCTGTACTGATTATTTTTCTAATGGTTTCATTTCTTATACTTGACTGGATCTGTACTGATTATTTTTCTAATGGTTTCATTTCTTATACTTGACTGGATCTGTACTGATTATTTTTCTAATGGTTTCATTTCTTATACTTGACTGGATCTGTACTGATTATTTTTCTAATGGTTTCATTTCTTATATTTGACTGGATCTGTACTGATTATTTTTCTAATGGTTTAATTTCTTATACTTGACTGGATCTGTACTGATTATTTTTCTGATGGTTTCATTTCTAATACTAGACTGGATCAGTACTGATATTTTTCTGATGGTTTCATTTCTAATGCTAGACTGGATCAGTACTGATTATTTTTCTAATGGTTTCATTTCTAATACTAGAATGGATCCGTAATGATTATTTTTTCTGATGGTTTCATTTCTAATACTAGACTGGATCAGTACTGATTATTTTTCTGGTGGTTTCATTTCTAATACTAGACTGGATCCGTAATGATTATTTTTCTGATGGTTTCATTTCTAATACTATACTGGATCCGTAATGATTATTTTTCTGATGGTTTCATTTCTAATACTAGACTGGATCAGTACTGATTATTTTTCTGATGGTTTCATTTCTAATACTAGACTGGATCCGTAATGATTATTTTTCTGATGGTTTCATTTCTAATAGTAGACTGGATCTGTACTGATTATTTTTCTGATGGTTTCATTTCTAATACTAGACTAAATTTTGTACGGATTATTTTCTAATAGTTTCATTTATAAATACTTGACTGATTCTTTTCGGATTATTTTTCTGAAGGTCGCGTTTCTAATACTAGACTGATTTTGTTAGGATTATTTTTCTAATGGTTTCATTTCTTATACTTGACTGGATCTGTACTGATTATTTTTCTGATGGTTTCACTTCTAATACTAGACTGGATCTGTACTGATTATTTTTCTGATAGTTTCACTTCTAATACTTGACTGGATATGTACTGATTATTTTTCTGAGGGTTATATTTCTAATTTTGTCTGAACTGATTACTTCATCTGTGCTCCTCGAACATTGCATATCTGTGGTAACTATCCAGCACGTTTCACCTATTAATATTGACACTTGATAATAGTTGCAATGGTTTTAGGTTAAACTGCTCATGACGAGTTATTTCGTTGCGTTAACAGACATTATTTGATGTTGTAAAACACGAGCCAGGTGCCGAGTGTAAAAATGAAATAAAATGTGCGAAGAGCTATAAGAAAAGGATTTAAGAGAAGTTATTGACGTGTTTTGCATATTATATTAATGTTCATATTTTTTGGGGAAATATAAATATTAATGGACGCAGTCGTCGGCACCGTGACAGGCCGTCCTAGTTTCCCCAGGGAAGCTAAGTCTTTGAAGGGAGAGCTCTACATTTTTTATTTTTATTTTTCCCACTAGGCAATTGAAATGCACATTTATATAAATACATCAAATGAAGAGTTCTTCTTCTTCTATCCTTCCTCTGCTGTCGTTGGATGAGAGTAAAGCGACAGTGCTAGCCTAAATATTATTATTCCTACAGTAGAACCTCGTACTTCGAACAGTTCTAAATTCGAACGTTCTAAAATTCGAATTATAAATTCGAGAGAATTTAAACCAATCCAATGTTCCGAACGATGCTTCCATGTTCGCAAATGCGATCTGAAAACGAATCTTGGTGTGAGCCTAATTCACCTTTTGAGTTAAACTCGCATTTTGTGGCATTATTTTTTTATATTTCGTTTTCTGTACATACATCCTTCTACGTATAAACTAGAACTATTAACGAAAGGTATGAGACAGTGTATGAGCAAGGTTGTAGTACGGACGACTGAGATGAATTAGGAGCTTATTGCGAAGCAAGTCAGCGTGTGTCGGTTTTGTATGATAGAGGGAAGATGAACTAGAACTTTTCTGTTTAAAAACGTTGCAATTGTTTCCGTTGTTCTATGTTGTGACGGATGTATAGCAAACAAAGAGGGAAGAATGCTAACAGACAACAAAGATATAATCAATAGATGGCAGGAATACATAACAGAATTATTTCATGACGAAAGGGACAAAAAACCGTTTATTAAATGTACATCCAGCTATAAAATCCTGAAATCTGAAGTAGAAAAAAGCTATAAAAACAATGAAAAAGGGAAAAGCAGCAGGACCTGACAATATACAGATAGAGATGATACAAGCACTAGAAGATTTTGGAATTGAAGTGATCACATACATATGCAATGACATATACCATACATTATACATACCAAATGAACTAAAAACATCAACTTTTATTGCATTGCCTAAAAAGAATGGTGCAGTTAAATGCAGCGATTTCAGAACAATAAGCCTAATGAGCCAGGTAACCAAAATTTTACTAAAAGTTATACAAGAAAGGATTCAGAATAAAATTAATAATAAATTAGATGAGCAGCAATTCGGATTCAAGAAAAACAGTGGGACAAAAGAAGCCATATTCAGCATGAGGACATTGATTGAAAAGTACATAGAAGTAAACAAACCAATATATGCCTGCTTCATAGACTACACCAAAGCATTTGATAGAATACACCATAGTCAACTTATAGACTGCCTAAAAGATATAAATCTGGATGACACAGACATAAGACTGATATGTAATTTGTACTTAGAGCAAACAGGAATAATAAAATATAACAAGGAGAACTCTACACCCATGGATATAAAAAGAGGAGTAAGACAAGGATGCATCCTATCACCAAACTTGTTCAATCTATACACTGAGCAAATCTTTAAAAACATCTCAGAGATACCAGGCCTAAACATTAAAGGGAAGATAATCAATAACCTAAGATATGCTGATGATACTGTTCTACTAGCAGAAAATCCTAAAGATCTACAACAATTGCTTAATGTGATAAACATGACAAGCAAGAAATATGGACTAGATATGAATATCAAAAAGACTGAAACTATGATCATAAACAAAGTAAATTCTCAAGACCTACAATTAAATATCACAGTTGAAGGAATACATCTGGAGACAGTTCAGAGCTACAACTACCTGGGACATACTATAACCAGTGATGGAAAATGTACAACTGAAATAAATAAAAGAATAGGTATGGCAAAAAGTAATTTCAATGCCATGAAAAATATACTAACATCAAAACAAATAACACCAGGGCTGAAACTAAGAATGGCAACATGTTACATCTTCTCAAAATTCCTGTATGGTGCAGAAACATGGACATTAGACAAGAAAACAGAACAGAAAATTGAGGCCTTTGAAATGTGGATTTACAGAAGAATAGGTAGAATTGGATGGAAAGAAAAGAAAACAAACGAGGAAGTTTTAGAACGACTAAGGGTGAAAAAAGAACTACTAAACACAATTAGAGCAAGACAAATGGAATTGTGTGGTCATGTTAAAAGACACAACAGTCTAATAAAAGTAATATTAGAGGTGAAAATACAAGGTAAAAGAGGCAGACCAAGACTAACATGGACGAGTAACATCAAAAGATCGACAAGTCAGCCTATGACAATCTGCACCATCAAAGCAAGAGACAGAGGGGAATGGCGCTCCATGGTAGCCAACCTTCGATGCGGAGAAGGCACCCAATGATGATGATATGTTGTGTAGGAGAGCAGGTGACCGAATCGATAACTCGTCAGACTTCAAACCAAGAGAGCGCGGGTTCGAATCTCCGTAGGGTCAAAAGTTGTTCTCCCCCACCCCCACCCCTTTTTGGTGGGAAAAAAATAAATAAAAACTTAGACCTGAACAGTTCGTGGCGACTGCTCACAATAAGTGGCCTTTTTTTTTTTTATTCCATCCTATATGTCTCCATTATGACACCACAAACAAATGAAAATACGATTAGAGGCCACAGAGATGGGATTTATCAGAAGAATGTTGAAAGTTCCCTGGACAGATAAAAAGACCAATGAGGAAATTCTCAAAGAGGCCAACACAAAAAGGGAACTCCTAAAAAACATCAGAAAGAAACAATCAACATTTTTTGGGTACATCATGAGAAGAGAAAAGTTGGAATACATGGTTACAACTGGCAAAATAAAAGGAAAGAGATCGCGGACAACAAAGAGAGAAAATACTGGATAGCTTGGTGTCATGGCATGGAAAACAGTCAACAACAGAACTGATATGACGCACTGTTGATAGAAGATTGTGGCAGGGCATGATCGCCTACACCAACCGGTATGGCACATGATCATGCTGATATGCTTCCCCCACCGCAATCCCCCCCCGCCCCAAATAATGGGGATAAAGATAGTTTTTTTTTAAAGCGTTGCCAATGGTTACACGTTGTGCTCCACATTTTATCGGTCGCATACGTTGTTGATGTATAGTAAATGGGAACAAGAATACCTCTCTCTCTCTCTCTCTCTCTCTCTCTGCGATCAGGACTCAATCAGAGTAGGATTCCAGACTCCCACATTAAGTCAGCTGTCAGGTTAAGTGTGTTGATCGCTCCCATAGACAGAACATCACATTTAGAGTCTGCCAGATCCACTCTGACTGAACACCCGTTAATACGTTGCACTGTGTTCTGCGCCAGTGGCCCAGTGCATCCGATTTCAGCCAGCATTTTATTCAGGTTCGCTTTCCTTAGCCTTTGATTGTCCCCAATCTTCCTGCAAGGCAGCAGATTGTCATTTCTGTAGGGGGATTCTGCCCTTAGATGGTCGGCCCTCCCAGGTTTACGAGCACCATCTGCCCGAGTCACTAGAGGTGACTAACACAGACATGCACACACAAAGATAGGAGATGTGACCAACACTGACATGCACACACAAAGATATGAGATGTGAATAACACAGACATGTACACAGCGATACGAGACATGACTAACACCGACACACATCAAGATATATGACACATGAATAACATAGACATGCACATAAAGATATGAGATATGAATGACATATACATGCACACACAAACATATGACACATACCTAACATAGACATACACACAAAGATATAAGATACGACTAACATAGGCGTGCACACAGAAAGATATGAGATGTGACTTACATAGCCATGCACACACAAGGATATGAGATGTGACAAACACAGACATGCACACACAGTGATATGAGATATGACTAACATAAACATGCACACAAAGATATGAGATATCACTAACCCAAACATGCACACACAAAGATATGACACATGACTAACACAGATACACACTAAGTTATGAGATATTACTAAACTCAGACGCACATAAGGATATGAGACATGATTGACACGGACACACCAAGATATGAGATATGACTAACATGACACACACCTAGATATCAGCCATGGCTAGCACGACACACACAAGCTAAGATTTGAGCCATGGCTAGCACAGAATACCAATTTGAGAACCGTTGTCTGACGTAATAACTGATGACACCACAAACGGCGATAATTGTAGCCAGTTATCCCTCCCGACAGACAGCAACACAGGCCTGAACGATTACAAGAACAATAAGAAATACAAACAATTATGTCCGTCCCAGTTGCGATAACCTTAACACCTCGTTGTCTCCCTTTCACGTTCCGATCGTTTAGTCCAATTCTGGCGGGAGATTCTGCTATAACGACAACAATGTCTACGTCATGTACGAGTCTCTACGTGGAAGGAAACAAGTAACGTAGCTATCGAGCTGGCATTGAGGGTGCTTTAATTTATGGCGGGTCTTGAGAGTTTCTATACAATACTTCCAAAAGTGTCATAAACACTGACGCAACGAACGAAGACAGTTTTGTAAAATTAATATTACAACTCTGGACGTAGAGACGTACAAATGAGTTTCCTCAAGGATTTGTGCTTGCTCTGTTTCGAAAGTAACAGAAAATTATCGGCAAATTCGCGAAGTTTAGATGGAGCCAGTAGTGGGGTGTAATACACACTCCAAGGTATGGTGACGGAAGATTTGTAGTGTTTATCACACCCAAGGTATAGTGACGGAAGATTTGTAGTGTTTATCACACCCAAGGTATAGTGACGGAAGATTTGTAGTGTTTATCACACCCAAGGTATAGTGACGGAAGATTTGTAGTGTTTATCACACCCAAGGTATAGTGACGGAAGATTTGGAGTGTTTATCACACCCAAGGTATAGTGACGGAAGATTTGTAGTGTTTATCACACCCAAGGTATAGTGATGAAGATTTGGAGTGTTTATCACACCCCACTACTGGATCCTTGCCACCAGCTTTACCGCAGCATTGCAATTATTTGCCTGTTCCCTACAAGTTTAGAAAGTTGCCTTGACAAAACGTAAACGAATAGATCGAGGTGGACACTAGATTGTGTGCTTGCCCCTTTTCGCAAGTCTTTCTCGTTATTCATTATTTTATCCTGTTCTGCTTTTTGCCGGTAGACGTCCTAGGCTTAACTCTTTCCATACGTTTCACCGCACTGTGCGGCATATAGATTTCGACCGCGTACGTTTCGCTGCACAGTGCGTCACTCTCAATTTGATTAGTGTGATCATCATCAAACCATATTCTTTTTATATGTGTTGTATCATCTTGGTATTGGTGAAATCTAATTCCTTTTTAAATTATCTGTAAAATAATATATAGTTTTTTATATGTTAGCTATTATATATGTATATATAATTGTAGTTTTATTCTTAAAACCATGAACAATTTTGTCTCTGAAATCTCTTGCGTGACATTGATAAAAAAAAAAAAAAAACTTCCGTAAGGAAAGAGTTAAGTCAAGGGAATTTTCTACCAAGGGCACTTTCTGTGGCTTGGCACATAGTGATTTTTAATTGGGATAACGGTTTATATGGCGGACAGGCGGCAAGAACCATTGAGGTTTAGTCTAAAAAGTGTTCCTTGTTGCAGTTTCCTCATATTCCAAGTCCGGTTTGCTGCCGGAGCTACTTAGTTCTCTGTGCACACCGTGAGCTGTGCTTTTCACCCGGATCGTGCTTCGATATTCCGATTGCTTACGGTGAATGATGATATCGTATGACGAAGGACAGCTCAGCTACGTTTACTTTTGGCGCCGCTTGGCCTTATGTCTTTCGGCATGTACTGTAGCTGCTATGCTGGGGACTGCGGCTACCTTTCTTTGTTTGGATCCTTCAGTGAGATGAGTTTTAATTCGGATGATTCCACTGACACTGGCGGTTGAGCAATTATGGATTTTGTTCGTTTGCAGTGATACCGGGTCCTTCGACTAACCATAGCCATATGTAAAGGTTTCTCCCCTGCTTTGTTAAGCATATGAGAACTATGGTGTTAGTGACCAACTTTGTCCGTGACTGCGGCACATTTTTGGCGATGTCGGTATCATGTTAGACCGTTTTCACTTACCGTAATAATCTCTGGTACCAATTTTTAGAGGCCGGGTGAATCCCGGAGACTTACAGAATCTAACAGAAAAAAATCCACCACTTCTGGGAATTGAACCAGTACCCTCCGAATCAAGAAGCGAGAGCGCTACATCTTGGATAAAGAAAAAATAATATTTGTCACGCCAGTTTCCCACAATATTGTAGTTACACCGCTGTGAGGAGACGGTGGGAGTGTTTACATTTAGAACCTTCTCCCCCCTGTTAACAACACATTTTATTTTCCACACCTCCTTCCTCGCTCATTGCCCGTCGTCACTCGTGAAAACACACAGGATACAAAGACTGAGCTAGACAACGAGGGCTAATTGTCTCGAGTTGTCAATAAAGAAAGAATAACATCGGCCAAAGTCGCTAAAATTTGTTATTGAACATAAAAGAAGCTCCAATCAAAACCATGGGCATCCTAATTATCTAGTCAGTGATACACAAATACGCCTCTGACTCGGACAGTGGCTGTTGCGCGACGGGTGAAGTCATCACTTTCTGTCAATGACAGACAATTGAAAAGTCTGCCACTGACTGTAACGACTTCTCTCATGTCAACGGGTGTGAGGGTGGGAAAATGGCGAAACGCATATTGTGGGAAGTAGAGGAATGTGATCTTCTTTTTTCTTTCCTTCCTCATTTGCCTTTCAGCGTGGAGGGAAGATATAGTTTGCGGTCTTGTGCGCTTCTGTTCGCCTTTGCTGCTATGTTTCCTAGGAGGATTGGTTGGTTAAGCTAAATTACAGGACAGGAGTGGCGGATAAAAAACTCCGTTATTTGGCAACAGACACAGACCTTCATATTTAAATGATAATTTTAAAAAAAAACAGACACCAAAAGTATATATGCCAATCTAAATATGTCGGTCGGTGGAACTTGGCTCCACTGACAGCTACTCGAAAGCTATTTCTGTCATGTGCGTGATTCCCAGCGCACGATGCTGTACATTCCAGCTGCTCATTGTGATATAGTGCTCTTACCTTCTTCCAGGTCTTCATCTTATTCGTTTATCTAGAATTCTGCTCCATCTCCATCCCTATGATAACTTCTCTATGCCTTTATGTTGTTTTACTCGACCAAATTATTGTAATTTCCTTGGTGTTATGCTCTTATCAACCAGGTTTCTAGAAATGTAAGTTTTGCAGAATTTACATTTTTTGTTGTTGTTCAATTCTCCGTCCCTAATATTCTGACAAAGGGGACAGAGAGGTTGTGGGTTCAAATCCCAAATGCGCAGTTGGGATATTTATTTATAATTTCTTTCTACGGCAACCACCCCTGGTCTCAACAGCGAGGCCCGGCTTGAAACGTCAATTACTCATGGACGGGAAAAATATTAGTACCTCCGAAAACGGAGTTATCTGCCTGTATGGCGCGGGACACCTTTTCACACGGCTGATTAACACTCAAAATGCAATTCCTAGTCTCTAGGGATTACGTCAGAGGTCAAAATCTGGCAAACGCCAAAAATAAAATAAATAAAAAATATTGTAACTGCTGTCAGCAGTTGGATTTCCCCAAAAAGTGTCACTTTCATAATATACCAACTATTCCTTCCCTCTTACATTTGACAGTCACTCACTCACTGTGAGCGGTCGGATTTCGCAAAAAAAGTTAAGTCTCGCTTCCATTATTTAAATATATTTTAACCTTCATATTTCCACATATTATCTATCATGCAGCATGTAGCAAATCTCTTTCTCGTTTCATCATCTCATCTCTTATCCCTGTTTACTTTTCCTTGACTTACCTGTCCCGGTAATCCTAGATGTTGTAGAATTATCTGTATTTCATCGTTTCCTGTTGTTGTTCTCGTTTTCTGAT
Source organism: Megaustenia siamemsis (assembly GCA_032433765.1). Taxonomy (NCBI): domain Eukaryota; kingdom Metazoa; phylum Mollusca; class Gastropoda; order Stylommatophora; family Ariophantidae; genus Megaustenia; species Megaustenia siamemsis. Next base: position 43,547,109 of record JAVIAB010000046.1, read on the forward strand.
TAAGGCCACATGCAGACCGAAACGTCAGTACTTTGTTGTGTTCCTCTATCTTGCAAAGCTGTCACCATGCCTAGTAGGACTGTACGTTACACTCTACTACTAGCTCATATTCTGACTGTTCTTCGGTCTCCCTGCATTTGAAGACATTGGCGCATTCTATCTTTCTATGAAAAGACTATTAGAGGCAACAGAGATGGGAATTCGCAGAAGAATGTTGATAGTTCCATAGACAGGTAAAAAGACCAATGAAGAAATGTTCACAAAGAGGCCAACACAAAAAAGGAGCTCCTAAAACAACATAAAAAAGAAACAATTAACATTTTTCGAGCATTTCATGAGAAGAGGAAAGTCTTCTTGTAGTACCTGGTCCAAGGGAAGGTATAAGGTAGACGAGGCAGGGGCAGACCAAGTCTAAATTGGACATATATTTCAAGAGGTAGACAGGTGAACTTATGACTACGTGCATCATCAAGAGAAGAGACGGAGTAAATTGACACTCCATGTTAGCCAAAATTTGATGTGGAGACGGCACCCAATGAAAATGTCTTCTATGCTAGAACAGACCAAACGCCTTTGAAAAAGAAAATGTGAAAACGTTTTTGTGTACGATGGCGTCGACTGTAGTCGCTGGATCAAGATTGTCGCTGAGAAGTACCACAGTTAGGGAAGACATCAGATCATTCTTGCACTGTTAAGAAAGATCTCACTTTAATGATGTGTAGTACAAGTAAAGATCTCACGTTAATGATGTGTAGTACAAGTAAAGATCTCACGTTAATGATGTGTAGTATAAGTAAAGATCTCACGTTAATGTTGTGTAGTACAAGTAAAGATCTCACGTTAATGATGTGTAGTACAAGTAAAGATCTCACTTTAATGATGTGTAGTACAAGTAAAGATCTCACTTTAATGATGTGTAGTACAAGTAAAGATCTCACTTTAATGATGTGTAGTACAAGTAAAGATCTCACGTTAATGATGTGTAGTACAAGTAAAGATCTCACTTTAATGATGTGTAGTACAAGTAAAGATCTCACGTTAATGATGTGTAGTACAAGTAAAGATCTCACTTTAATGGTGTGTAGTACAAGTAAAGATCTCACGTTAATGATGTGCAGTACAAGTAAAGATCTCACTTTAATGATGTGCAGTAGAAGTAAAGATCTCACTTTAATGATGTGCAGTACAAGTAAAGATCTCACGATAATGATGTGTAGTACAAGTAAAGGTCTCACTTTAATGATGTGTAGTACAAGTAAATATCTCACTTTAATGATGTGTAGTACAAGTAAAGATCTCACTTTAATGATGTGTAGTACAAGTAAAGATCTCACTTTAATGTTGTGTAGTACAAGTAAAGATCTCACTTTAATTATATGTAGTACAAGTAAAGATCTCACTTTAATGATGTGTAGTACAATTGAAGATCTCACTTTAATGATGTCTAGTACAAGTGAAGATCTCACGTTAATGATGTGTAGTACAAGTAAAGATCTCACGTTAAAGATCTCACGTTAATGATGTGTAGTACAAGTAAAGATCTCACCTTAATGATGTGTAGTACAAGTGAAGATCTCACGTTAATGATCTGTAGTACAAGTAAAGATCTCACGATAATGATCTGTAGTACAAGTAAAGGTCTCACTTTAATGATGTGTAGTACAAGTAAAGATCTCACTTTAATGATGTGTAGTACAATTAAAGATCTCACTTTAACAATGTGTAGTACAAGTAAAGATCTCACTTTGATGATGTGTAGTACAAGTAAAGATCTCACGTTAATGATGTGTAGTACAAGTAAAGATCTCACGTTAATGATGTGTAGTACAAGTGAAGATCTCACGTTAATGATGTGTAGTACAAGTAAAGATCTCACGTTAATGATGTGTAGTAGAGGCAAAGATCTCACTTTAATGATGTGTAGTACAAGTAAAGATCTCACTTTAGTGATGTGTAGTACAAGTGAAGATCTCACGTTAATGATGTGTAGTATAAGTAAAGATCTCACGTTAATGATGTGTAGTACAAGTAAAAATCTCACTTTAATGATGTGTAGTACAAGTAAAGATCTCACTTTGATGATGTGTAGTACAAGTAAAGATTTCACTTTAATGATGTGTAGTACAAGTAAAGATCTCACTTTGATGATGTGTAGTACAAGTGAAGATCTCACTTTAATTATTTCTAGTACAAGTAAAGATCTCACGTTAATGATGTGTAGTACAAGTGAAGATCTCACTTTAATTATTTCTAGTACAAGTAAAGATCTCACGTTAATGATGTGTAGTACAAGTAAAGATCTCACTTTGATGATGTATAGTACAAGTAAAGATCTCACTTTAATGATGTGTAGTACAAGTAAAGATCTCACTTTAATGATGTGTAGTACAAGTAAAGATCTCACTTTAATGATGTGTAGTACAAGTAAAGATCTCACTTTGATGATGTGTAGTACAAGTAAAGATCTCACTTTAATGATGTGTAGTACAAGTGAAGATCTGGCTTTTCATAATTCAATGATGCGGAGTTGGTGCACCATATTTTTTTTTCGCTGTCTAACTCTATAATTTTATGGTATCACTATAGCTCTTGTGGAGCCGCGATAGCTCAGTGGTTAGTGAACTGGACTACAAAGGACAGGAGGTAGGGTTCGATCCCAACCGACGGCTTCCGGGTTCACCCAACGGCTTCCGGGTTCACCCAGCCTTAAATGGGTACCGGAATTTTTTATGGGAAAGTAAAACGGCACGTAATATCGACCACACTAATAAGCAAACAAATCATGTGCTGAAGGTCTGTAAAATTTATGGTCACTAACACCATATTCCCTATACGCCACTTGGCGTGACGGGGACTCTTTACTTTAACTTATTTTATAGCTTCTGTACCCGTTCGGGTGTCAAGGGAGAAGCAAAGTTCTGGTTCTCTCCCTATCGTGGCTTCACTCATCATCAATTGATGTTGTGGCGCTTTGGTGTTGTCTATTAGTCTTACTCTAGATCTGCTTCTCTCCCTTCTCTTTTAGCTTCTCTCCCTTCTCTTTTAGCTTCTCTCCCTTCTATTTTAGCTTATCTCCCTTCTCTTTTAAGGTATGCTTTATACGGTAAAGAATCACATCACATTCTTTCCATATGGGTAAGCCAATTTATTTGTTGTTTCTGTATGTAACTTAGAGTTCGTTCGTTCGCTTTCGTCAGCTTTGACCTCTGACGAACCCCACCCACTCAATTTTGTGGGACTGAATTTTGCGTGTAAAGTCTGTTTTATCCCATTACAGGATGCCCCTCGCCATGCAGGCAGATTTTCTCCGACTTCAGAGGTACTAATTTTTAGGGAATTAGTAAAACCCAGGTGTCCTCGCCAGGGTACGAACCCCGGCTGTTGCCGTGGTAAGCCAACCGCCTATCGATTGCGCTGACCGGACACCCTAACTTAGAGTTGATTCAATGTTTATACTTTCTGCTATAATATAAGTAAAAGTAAAGATTCCCTTCACGCCTTGCTAGGCATATGGGGAATATGGTGTTTGTGACAATATTTTTCTATAACCACGGAACATTTTTGGGTAATGTGGTCGGTATCACGCCAGGACGCCTTCACTTCCCAGAAAAATCTCTGGTACCCATTTTTAGAGGCTGGGTGAACCCCGGAGCCTTGTCAGTCCGGAAAAAATCCGCCACAGTTTGAACCCGGACCCTTTTGGTAAGGAAGCGAGCACACTAACCACTCAGCCACCAAGGTTCCCATATATATATATATATGTATAGCATGCTGTTAATTGATCCTATTGTTTTCCTCTAACCGTAGACATATTTGCGAGCAATATCCCCTGGCATGACAGTTATGTCGTATAACCGCAACAACTCAGTTTTTTTCCTCCCTTCGCTCGATCCTCGTTGGGGATCTTATAAAAGTACGTGTCATCTACACCATTTATGTTTGTCTAATGCCTTTAAGTCAGTTTCACTCTAACGTTAAAAGTATATTTATTTTTGCTGTTTTATCACTACCGCCAGTCAAGATAACTATATATAACTTTATATAGTGAACTAACACACGGAAAAAGACAAATTGGCAGACCTATACTACGACAGAGTTATCTGTAAATCACCTCTGAATGACCTCTTCTGTGAATATGACTGGGTACACCTAGCAAAAGATCGCACATCAAGGAGAGCATATATAAGCAATGGTATAACATCATTTGAGACTGTGCTAAGGAAAAACTTAGAAGAGAAAAGACTCATGAAAAAGGATGGAAAACCCTGTAAACCAGTGGACCTGACTTGTTCATTCTGTGACCGTGTGTGTTTGTCAAACATTGGTAGATTTAGCCACGAGAGAAGCTGTTCGATAAAAACCAAACCTTAAAAAAAATACACAATAGCCTCCACTAGACTGTCTGATATGACGACAAGGGCCATGCACAGTCAAGATAACTCGAAAAAGAATATACTCGTATGGAGATGACAATCTGTAAAGTAATAAATTTACAAACAGGGACATTAGACAAGAAAACAGAACAGAAAATGGAAACCTTTGAAATGTGGATTTATAGAAGAATATGAATAATTGGAAGGAAAGAAAAGAAAAACAAAGTTTTTAAACAATTAAAAATGAAAAGAGAACTACTAAACACAATTCGAGCAAGAGAAATTAGATTTTTGGGGCATGTCAAAAGACGCAGCAGCCTACTAAAAGTAATATTAGAAGTGAAAATGCAAGGTAAAATAGGTAGGGGCAGACCAAGACTAATATGGACGAGTAACATTAAAATATGGACAAGTCAGCCTATGACAACCTGCACTATCAAAGCAAGAGACAGAGCGGAATGGCGCTCCATAGTAGTCAACCTTCGATGCGGAGACGGCACTTAGTGATGAACAACTTTACGTAGATGTGGTACACCATGACATGAATACGACGTTGCGGCCTGTTAGCCCTCCTGCTGGAACAATGGACAAGACACCATATACAAAAAGAAAGTAAAGTACCCCCGTCCCGCCAAGTGGCGTATAGGGAATATGGTGTTAGTGACCATAAACTTAACAGACCTTCGGCACATGATTTTTGGGGTAATGTGGTCGGTATTACGCCCATTCTGCTTTACTTTCCTAAAAAAATTTTCGGATACGCATTAAAGGCTGGGTGAACCTGGAAGCCGTCGGTTGGAATCGAACCCTACCTCTTGTCCTTTGTAGTCCAGTTCACTAACCACTGAGCTATCGTGGCTCCCTAAGACACCATATAATTATAAATATATATTAACTTCATTCATTCTGAGCGGGTGGCAGAGTCGATGACTGGTGGGGCTCTAAACCACGAGAATACGAGTTTGAATTCCGGTTGGGTCAAAGTTGCTTATGTTTCTTCTATTGGGGGTGAAATATAAACGCAGACCTGAACACCTCGTGGCGACTGCACTTGACAAGCGGCCTTTATTCTCAGGTCCTACAATTTCCCCTGCTGACCCCAGTAATGGGAAGATAATTCTTATTCATTGAAATTTGAACGACGTTTCGGTTCAATAGGCCTTCAGCGGGAACAAACAAACAACACACACAGATATATAAGTAGATAAAACTAGTCCAACATAGCTAATTAGTAATGAAACATCCAAAACACAAACATTGATACAAAATTTCACGGTTTAGGTTGGTGTATATTTGTGCGCGGAGCCGCGATAGCTCAGTGGTTAGTGAACTTGACTACAAAGGACAAGAGGTAGGGTTCGATCTCAACCGACGGCTTCCGCTTCATCCAGCCTTTAATGGGTACCGGATTTTTTTTCTGGGAAAGTAAAGCGGCGCGGGCGTAATGCCGACCACATTAGCCCCAAAGATTATGTGCCGAAGGTCTGTAAAATGTATGGTCACTAACACCATATTCCCTATACGCCACTTGGCGTGACGGGGGTACTTTACTTTTTTTTTTAATTTACTTTATATTTGTGCGCAATGTGACAATTGTTCCAGCAGAAGGGAAATTGAGCCGCAACTTAGCTTTGACTCCCCCACCTACGTAAAGCTGTCACCATACCATCTCTATCTACACATTTTCTTATCAGCATTATCGTCTTCTTTACAGAACTTTCGCATTTACCCAAATTTACTCTTACTGATCAACAGGGCTGAAACTAAGAATGGCAAAATGTTACATCTTCTCAATATTCCTGTATGGTGCAGAAACATGGACATTAGACAAGAAAACAGAACAGAAATTGAAGCCTTTGAAATGTGGATTTATAGAATAGGTAGAATTGGATGGAAGGAAAAGAAAACAAACGAGGAAGTTTTAAAACAACTGAAAATAAAAAGAGAACTACTAAATACAATTAAGACAAGACAAATGAAATTTTTGGGGCACGTCAAAAGACACAACAGCCTACTAAAAGTAATATTAGAAGGAAAAATACAAGGTAAAAGAGGCAGAGGCAGACCAAGACTAACATGGACGAGTAACATCAAAAGATGGACAAGTCAATCTATGACAGCCTGCACCATCAAAGCAAGAAACAGAGTAGAATGGCGATCCATGGTAGCCAACCTTCGTTGCGGAGAAGGCACTCGATGATGATGATGACTCTTATTGATCAATTTACTTTCGTATCAAGGGAAGTAATTCATTTAAAATTGAATGATGCATAAGAAATTATTCAAGTTATCTGTACTTGTGAAGCATAAAGATAATCAATTTTGAAAATTAAATTTTCATTTATTTATTCTTTCCCAATCGACAGACAAAAGCAACATCTATTTGACTTCGTTGCTCCCTTCAGTAAGGCTTCTTCTATTTCTGGAAACAAATTTGCCCAGTCAGCCTCATTATTTTCCCCCACTCTCCTTTCATTAGAATTTTTTCTCCCCATTATTAATAATATGACATTCTTCATACCGATCTTCGCAGCAGGAGGTAATCTGATCATCAGAAGCAGACCCCGTCGAGCAAGTGTTTCAGCCCTTCGGCTTATTGACACTATAAGGGAGGTGGGCCCTCCTGGGTCATGACTCCCATGCGTCGACCTCCTGCTGCATTTACTCTAAAGCTTACAGTATAAACAAAAAGTAAAGTACCCCCGTCACGCCAAGTGGCGTGTAGGGAATATGGTGTTAGTGACCATACATTTTACAGACCTTCGGCACATGATTTTTGGGGCAATGTGGTCGGTATTACGTCAGTGCCGCTTTACTTTCCCAGAAAAGAATCCGGAACCCATTAAAGGTTGGGTGAACCTGGAAGCTGTCGGTTGGGATCGAATCCTACCTCTTGTCCTTTGTGGTCCAGTTCTCTAACCACTGAGCTATCGCGGCTATAAATATATGTTCGGCACAAAATACCTACGAGAGCTGCGATTGCTCAGTGGTTAGTGAGCTGGACTACAAAGGACAAGAGGTAGGGTTCGATCCTGACTCGACGGTTTCCGGTTCACCCAGCCTTAAATTTGTACCGGTTATTTTCTTCTGGGAAAGTAAAGCGGCACGGACGTAATATCGACCACTTTATCCCAAAAATAATGTGTCGAAGGTCTATACAAATTATGGTCACTAGCACCATATTCCCCTCTACGCCACTTGGCCTGACGGGTCACTAGCACCATATTCCCCTCTACGCCACTTGGCGTGACGGGGGCTCTTTACTTACTTTTTACAAAATAACTACACGTACTCTTGTCATCATGTGTCATACCGGTTGGCGTAGGCGATCATGTCCCTCCATAATCTTCTATCTACAGTGCATCATATCAGTTCTGTTTTCCATGCCATGATACCAAGCTATCCAGTATTTTCTCTCTTTGTCGTCCGCAATCTCTCTTTCCTTTTATTTTGCCAGTTGTAACCAAGTATTCCAACTTTCCTCCTATCATGATGTGCCTGAAAAATGTTGATTGCTTCTTTCTGATGTTTTTTAAGAGCTCCCTTTTTGTGTTGGCCTCTTTGAGAAATCACAACACTTACTCTACGCAACACTTATGTTCGAATACAGTCTGTACTAGCGTGGGTGTACTTACCTGCCTTAGCTTTAACCCAGTGATGTCCCCTCCAGTCGTGTAAAGTGGCTATTAATTGCAACGTTCTTTTATAGGAGAAATGAACAAATATAAAAATAAAAATAGAAAAAAAAACGGTATGGTTAAAGCTTCACGTAACAAGGGAACAACACAAACAAGAAAGACGTTTCGGTTAAATAGGCCTTCGGCGGGAACAAACATTCAACACACGCACGTTCTTATGTTGGCTAGCGAACAAGTTGGAGTGGACCAGAAACTGATAATGGGTGATAAAGATATATACCTTCAGGGAGCCAAGACGTCCGTACAGCAGAGTGCAGTCACCGATCCACAGCTGACAGCTTGTGTCAACATTGGAGAAAACAGAGTTGATCAAGACCAAGCTCCACATCCCACTGGTGCTCCTCGAGAATACTAATCAGTCTGGCCAAGAGAGTAGGCATTGAGGAGGTACTCAAACACAATAGGGCATTTTTGAACTAACTGAAGTATGACTCTCAACAACAGCTGGGTCATGTAGGTCATCATTGTCTTTGAAGGTGGAGTCAACTCTGACATTGAGAAGGTCAAGGTAAGGTACAAGACTTGAATCAGTGCCTTAGCACGCGAGTTTTCGCCCTTAAGTGCTCGGTCGTCTATCTAGAAGTGTTTGAAGATTTCTGGATAGTGTTGTTTCAAGCATCGAAACTCAAAAATGCAAGGCGGCATTCCTCACCTTCCCAGAGTACTACCCAGGTACCCATTTCTGCCAACGGCTGGGGCGAACGCAGGAGTATTTTTTTTACAACCTCGAGTACAATTCACACTACTTCCAGCGGTAATCGAACACGGGTTGTTCAAACGTTGGAATGTTTACTGGTCAACTTGTGGTAATAATGAGGATGGTAAACTTCAATCTTTCAGTTCTTGAAATCTGAATGATTGTTTGGCTTTCAAATGTTTCTGCATTGCAAAAGTAGTAAGTGGCCCACTTTCTCTAAATATTACTGCAGAGCAGATTGAATTTTCTTTACCTGAAATCTGAAAATAGTTTCAGATATATGAAGATTGAGATGGTGTCACCTCATTGTGTTGACATTAGTTGCAGATCACAGATGACTGTGTAAGAGACAGCAGATAAATCACTTCTAAATATGTGTACACAAATAAACATTTTCAACTCCAATGTTAAGTCAGTCCTATTATATCAGCAGAAATCGGTTCCCTCAATGAGATAGAGCTGCTTGCACAGAACAGAGACAAATGGCGAGATTTGATAAAATATCTTTAAAAGAATTGAAAACTGCTAGAACTAAAATTTAGATAAGAGGAGTATATTGGTCTGCGCCCTGTGGGCCGGCTACGGCTCGAAAGGTCAATAGATAGATTATATGGCTGTGAAACACAAGAGAACAACAAAATTGACAATCATGAAGATACAGACCTTAATTAATGGATGCTTACGCAGAATAAAAGGATGGAAATGGCAGGACAAAATCACTAACATAGAATTATGGAAATGTACCAGTCAAATACCAGTTGATAAAGAGATACAGCAAAGACGATGGCGCTGGATAGGACACACACTGCGGAAGCCAACTGAGAGTATTACACAACAGGCCCTTTTTTGGAATCCCCAGTGGAAAAGACAAAGAGGAAGCCCAAAGAATTCTTGGAGAAGACAGATAGAAGCAGAGATGAAGATGACGGGGAAGACATGGAATGATCTTAAAAGAAGCGCAAGAAACAGAACAACTTGGAAAGTGTTTGTTGAAGACCTATGCTCCACAGGGAGCTGAAAGTGTTTGTTGAAGACCTATGCTCCACAGGGAGCTGAAAGTGTTTGTTGAAGACCTATGCTCCACTGGGAGCTGAAAGGTAGAAGAAGAAGAAGTATGTGTAAATGCTGCACTTTGCTGAAGAAACTACCCAGAAATAAAGCTTGAGAAATATTGAGATTTGAAACGATAAATACAAACTGGATAACTCTCAATAGTGTGCGTGGGTAAACATTGTGAAGAGTTGAACTGAAGTAGAAACGCTGAGCTGTAGACTTGCTAGTTCAGACCCAACAACTTGAGTTGTTTGCACAACATAGCATATATATAACTCAGCAGTAGTGGCAAGAAATTTACAGAATTTACAAAATTACAGCTAGTTTTGAGAGTTTACAAGAGATCACAGCACATAGCGGTCTATTTGCCGAAAGGTTTCGAGAGATTCCGCTAGATTCTTCTTCTTTCCATCCTCATTTGCTTTTCAGCGTCAAAGGAAGATATAATTTGCGGTTTTTTGCTCTTCTGTTGTTATGTTTCCTAGTACTTCTAACATTCTGTCAATCCATTTTTTTCATGGTCAGCCCTTTGGTCGGGTGTTCTGCCAACGTCTGTGTTGTGGCTCATTGTGTTGTGTTTTGATCATTGTTTTGTCACGTGGCCAAACCATTTTATCTGTTGTTTTTTTATATATATTCTATGGAGGGGCTATTCCTAGCTTTTTTCACAGTTCATATATAGTCCATGTATGTAATAAACAATGGGTTGGAAGAGGGGGGGGGAGGAGAAGAGAGAGATAGGGGGGGGGGGGAAATAGTATACACTCCTGTCTTACACCAGATCTAACTTCGAAGTGGCCTGTGTAGCCTGCTGCTGTTCTGACTGTGCAGTTGCTGTTGATGCAGACTTTTAATTAGGTTGGTTAGTTGTTGGCTTACTCCGTATATTGTATCTCCCACACTTGTTCTCTATTTACTCTGTCCAATGCTTCTATCCTGGTCAATGAAAACTATGTACAAATGTTGATTGTGCTCTGTTGTCTTTTCTGCAAGTTGTTTTAAGGTGAATAGAATGTTAGTACATCCTGTTTTTTCGAAACCCCCAAAATCCGCAAGATGTTGTTCGGAAAACCAGTGTGGGACTATGGACCACCAGATCAGAGTACCGCTTAAATTGCAATAATCACCACATTTTTGTTCATGAATGTCAATGATTTGGATGTCAAAGGAGTTAAGCCTAATCTTTAAAATCTTTTTTATGTTAGGATTCAAAAGCTTCAAATGACCAAATAAAAAAAAACAAAACAAATAAACAGAATATTCGAGTTCTAAAATCTTGCTAAATTCAAGGATTTGAATGTCCCATTGTTTCAAAAATCACCGGTGTCTGTAGAAATGTGGTTTTACAGAAGAATGCCATGGACAGCTAAGAAGAGTAATGAAAATGTTCTGAAAGAGTCCGAAAGATAAAGAGAGCTAATTTCCAATATTAGGAAGAAACAATAATAATTTTTTGGCCATGTAATGAGAAGAGAACAACTGGAAAAATTGAGGGATGAAGAGATAGAGGGAAGCAAAGAGAGAAAATACCTGACAGCTTAAGAGAATTGCTTGGCAGAAGGACAACAACAGAAATGATAAAGAACTGTCGAGATCGAAAGTTGTGGAGAGACATGATCACCTACGTCAGTAGGCCCGGTACTTGATGATGATGAATATCCCATCCCTACTGCAAATGAGTGAAGCCTCAACATCATTAAATTATCTACTTCATGATATTGTTATTGCCAACTATGACTACACACATTGCACACAAGATTATTTTAGACGTTAACTGGAATCAAGATTTTGCTTGCTTGCGTTCACCCGATGACTAAAGGAGTACACCTCTTCGTCATCCGCCCTTAAAAGGACGTTAAGTAGGCATGTCTGCGTTTTGTTGTGGTTTGCAGTATGATTGTGACATTTGTGCCTTTCGGCCCAACACATCCGACTTCAGCCAATCATGATTTTAAGTTTGAATAACAATTGTGAATAATGGCATTTATTGCAACTCTGAGGCACCATTTAAAAATATTATTATAACACCGAGAAAAGTAATATAATTAATAAAATTATAGCTAAATATGTATATATAACATTTTTCATTTAAAATACAGCTACCAAAGTGCTCTCTGCTTTCTTGTAACCCAACTAAAGAAATTCTTCCTTTCACATGCCTCATTTTAAACATTAACTGCTACATAACATGTACCAGAAAAAAAAATGAAAAACGTATCACATATATCATATAGAATTGTTGGGCGGAACTATAAGGTCATAGGTAAATTCTGACAAATGGAAGATTGATCATGGCCAAAAAAAAAAAAATAAAATAAAGTCCCCCGTCACACCAAGTGGCGTATAGGGAATATGATGTTAGTGACCATACATTTTACAGAGCTTCGGCACATGATTTTTGGGGCAATGTGGTTGGTATTACGCCCGTGCCGCTTTACTTTCCCAGAAAAAAATCCGGTACCAAATTAAAAGGCTGGGTGTACCGGAAGCCGTCGGTTAGGATCGAACCCTACCTCTTGTCCTTTGTAGTCCAGTTCACTAACCACTGAGCTATCGCGGCTCCCGATCATGACCAAAGACTCCCAGAATTCTCATTCGGTAGTCTGGCCAGAGTTCAGAATTCATCCTATATGAATGTAAAGGTATCAAAAGTCAAAACAAGTAAAAAAACAAACAAAAAAACAGCCCACAGAAACACAATAAGCTATGTGGAACTGGTTAAGATCTCAAATGCATCATCCTGTTTGTGACCTATGCTGGTCAAGACATTCAATAGCATAGCAAGAAGTTAATAATAGCAAAAGTAGAAGCAGCACAAACATCTCAACGGTTTACAAGAACTAAAGTAGAAGAAAAGAATATGTCTTATGTTTGTTCAAGTCTGGGAGCCGCGATAGCTCAGTGGTTAGTGAACTTCACTAGTGAACTAAAGTAGAAGAAAAGAATATCTCTTATGTTTATTCAAGTCTGGGAGCCGCGATAGTTCAGTGGTTAGTGAACTTCACTAGTGAACTAAAGTAGAAGAAAAGAATATGTCTTATGTTTATTCAAGTCTGGGAGCCGCGATAGTTCAGTGGTTAGTGAACTTCACTAGTGAACTAAAGTAGAAGAAAAGAATATGTCTTATGTTTGTTCAAGTCTGGGAGCTACTCAGTGGTTAGTGAACTTCACTAGTGAACTAAAGTAGAAGAAAAGAATATGTCTTATGTTTGTTCAAGTCTGGGAGCCGCGATAGCTCAGTGGTTAGTGAACTGGACTACAAAGGACATGAGGTGCTGTGGTATAGGTGATCATGTCTCTCCACAACTTTCGCTCTCCACAATTATTTATCATTTCTGTTGTTGATCTTCCATCCTCTTAAACTGTCTGGTATTTTTTCTCTTTGCTTCCCTCTATCTCTTCGTCCCTCAATTTTCCCAGTTGTTACAATATATTCCAGTTGTTCTTTTCTCATTACATGACCAAAAAATGATGATTGTTTCTTCCTAATATTGGAAATTAGCTCTCTTTTTGCTTTGACCTTTTTCAGAACGTTTTCATTACTCTTCTTAGAGTCCATGTTATTCTCAACATTCTTCTGTAAAACCACATTTCTACAGCCTCCAGTGATTTTCTTGTCTATTATCCATGATTCACATCCATATGTTAAAACTGGCTCTACATAACAATTAAGAACTCTTTTTCTTGTTTCTCTTGTCAAAAATGGATTGCATAGTATCTTCCTCATTTTTTTGGAAAGCTGCTTTTGTCTGAGCCATTCTGCATCTCACCTTTTTTGTACACCTTCCATCTGAGATTAACAAAGTTCCCAAATATTTAAATTCATTTACCTGTTTTAAAATTGTTCCACTTGTTTTTATTTTGCACTAAGGTGATGTCTTTTTGTTGCACGGAGGTGATGTCTTTTTTTTTGTTGTTACCATTACCTCTGTCTTTTTGCTATTAAGGCTGAGTCCTTTATTTTTGCTTTCTTTCACTATAATGTCAAACATTTCTTGTAACTCATTTTCACTCTTAGCGATTAAGACTGTATCACCAGCATACCTTAGATTCATCAGTAAATATATGAATATAAAATCTGCTCTCTAAAATAACAGAGAAGACACAAATTATTCTACAAAACTGCAAAAATGAAAATGCAACATTAAACAGGTTGACTGTGTCAGGTATGAATGTGAAGATCTGGCAGAGGTTGTCAAACAAGTCAGTTTGATCACTTTTGTCAAGTACAAGGAAATTCATCCAGTGAAGGAGGTTCAAAGGGAATTTGCTTTTTAAAAGATTTTTAAAATAAAATATTGAGTATATGGCTGTGAAACATGGAGATTAACAAAAATGAAAATTACGAAGACACAGAATTTCATTAATGAATACTTGCACAGAATAAAAGGGTGGAGATGGCAGCACAATATAACTTAAAACTACGGAGAGATAATAAACAAATACGAGGGGATAAAGAGATAAGACGATGATGCCCAATGGGACACACACCGCAGAAAATATTACACACGAAAGCTCTTTTTTTAGAATCCACAGGGAAGGAGACAAAGAGGAAGGCCTAAATATACATGGAGAAGACAGGCAAAAGCTGAGATGAAGAGGGTGGGAAAGAAATAGAACAATATTAAGAGAATGGCAAGAAATAGAACAATATTAAGAGAATGGCAAGAAATAGAACAATATTAAGAGAATGGCAAGAAATAGAATGGCAGGAAATAGAACAATATTAAGAGAATGGCAAGAAATAGAACAATATTAAGAGAATGGCAAGAAATAGAACAATATTAAGAGAATGGCAAGAAGTAGAACAATATTAAGAGAATGGCAAGAAATAGAACAATATTAAGAGAATGGCAAGAAATAGAACAATATTAAGAGAATGGCAAGAAATAGAACAATATTAAGAGAATGGCAAGAAATAGAACAATATTAAGAAAATGGCAAGAAATAGAATGGCAGGAAATAGAACAATATTAAGAAAATGGCAAGAAATAGAACAATATTAAGAGAATGGCAAGAAATAGAACAATATTAAGATAATGGCAAGAAATAGAACAATATTAAGAGAATGGCAAGAAATAGAACAATATTAAGAGAATGGCAAGAAATTGAACAATATTAAGAAAATGGCAAGAAATAGAACAATATTAAGAAAATGGCAAGAAATAGAATGGCAGGAAATAGAACAATATTAAGAGAATGGCAAGAAATAGAACAATATTAAGAGAATGGCAAGAAATAGAACAATATTAAGAAAATGGCAAGAAATAGAATGGCAGGAAATAGAACAATATTAAGAGAATGGCAAGAAATAGAACAATATTAAGAAAATGGCAAGAAATAGAATGGCTTGGAGTGTGTTTGTTGAAGACCTATGTTCCACAGGGAGTTGAAAGGAAGAAGAAGAAATATATTACAATCAATGCAAATAATCTTATAGAAATATAACACATATGCTGTTGCAATGATAACTTCGGATTGGGGCAAACAAGATCTTTAATTTTAAAAATTGAATTGTTTACAAAACAGTTTTACAGCTTTGCCAATGTGAACATAAGGTATCTCTTTCATACTTTTAAAGAGGGTTTCAGATAAATACATTCATTTCTATATAATAAGTGTGATATAAGTACTTCTCCTCATATATTTACAAGTTTTTAAGATAAATACACTCTCATTTCTATAAAATAGATAGGTTGTCAAGTAATTATCTTCATTTCTACACAATAGTTTTCAAATAAGTGCATCTCTTCATTTCTACACAATAGTTTTCAAATAAGTGCATCTCTTCATTTTCACAAGAGGTTTCAGATAAGTGCACCTCTTCACTTTTACAAGATAATTCACATAAGTATTTCTTATAAGCAAAAAAGACTAAAATTATAGTAGTATAGAATATTTAACTTCACTATGGTAGTAAATAGAATATTTAACTTCACTATAGTAGTTAATAGAAATATTTAACTTCACTATAGTAGTTAATAGAAATATTTAACTTCACTATAGTAGTTAATAGAAATATTTAACTTCACTATGGTAATAAATAGACTGTTTAACTTCACTACGGTAGTAAATATAAATATTTAACTTCACTTTGGTAGTAAAGTAAAGTACCCCCGTCACGCCAAGTGGCGTATAAGGAAATATGGTGTTAGTGACCCTATATTTTACAGACCTTCAGCACATGATTTTTGGGGTAATGTGGTCAGTATTACGCCTGTGCTGCTTTACTTTCCCAGAAAAAAAATCCGGTACCCATTTAAGGCTGGGTGAACCCGGAAGCCATCGGTTGGGATCGAACCCTACCCCTTGTCCGTGGTAGTCCAGTTCACTAACCACTGAGCTATCGCGGCTCTCACTACGGTAGTAAATAGAAATATTTAACTTTACTATGGTAATAAATAGACTATTTAACTTCCCTACGGTAGTAAATAGAAATATTTAACTTTACTATGGTAATAAATAGACTATTTAACTTCACTACGGTAGTAAATAGAAATATTTAACTTCCCTACGGTAGTAAATAGAAATATTTAACTTTACTATGGTAATAAATAGAATATTTAACTTCACTATGGGAGTAAATAGAAATATTTAACTTCCCTACGGTAGTAAATAGAAATATTTAACTTCCCTACGGTAGTAAATAGAAATATTTAACTTTACTATGGTAATAAATAGACTATTTAACTTCCCTACGGTAGTAAATAGAAATATTTAACTTCCCTATGGTAGTAAATAGAAATATTTAACTTTACTATGGTAATAAATAGACTATTTAACTTCACTATGGTAGTAAATAGAAATATTTAACTTTACTATGGTAATAAATAGACTATTTAACTTCACTACGGTAGTAAATAGAAATATTTAACTTCCCTACGGTAGTAAATAGAAATATTTAACTTTACTACGGTAATAAATAGACTATTTAACTTCCCTACGGTAGTAAATAGAAATATTTAACTTTACTACGGTAATAAATAGACTATTTAACTTCCCTACGGTAGTAAATAGAAATATTTAACTTTACTACGGTAATAAATAGACTATTTAACTTCCCTACGGTAGTAAATAGAAATATTTAACTTCACTACGGTAGTAAATAGAAATATTTAACTTCACTACGGTAATAAATAGACTATTTAACTTCCCTACGGTAGTAAATAGAAATATTTAACTTTACTATGGTAATAAATAGACTATTTAACTTCACTACGGTAGTAAATAGAAATATTTAACTTCACTACGGTAATAAATAGACTATTTAACTTCACTACGGTAGTAAATAGAAATATTTAACTTTACTATGGTAATAAATAGACTATTTAACTTCACTACGGTAGTAAATAGAAATATTTAACTTCACTACGGTAGTAAATAGAAATATTTTACTACACTATGGTAATAAATAGACTATTTAACTTCACTACGGTAGTAAATAGAAATATTTAACTTCACTACGGTAGTAAATAGAAATATTTAACTTTACTATGGTAATAAATAGAATATTTAACTTCACTTGATAGTAAATAGAATATTTGCTTTCAGTATCATAGCAAATAGATTTCTTGAACAGAGCTTGCAAGACTGTATCAAAGTGTACTGTTAACTTCTTAACAGGACTGCAGATCTGACCTCACAAACTAAAGACTAAATGGTAAACTTCTTCTAAAAGGACAGGGTGGATGCAACAGGTGATACTATTGCATCAGTAAAAGAACGCCTGATATGTCCAACGATGGGGTAAGCCATACAAGCAATGGTAAAGTACGAGACTTGAATCATCGTCTTAACACACAAGTTTTCAGCCATATGTGCTCAGCCGCCTATCTAGAAGTGTTTGGAGACTTCAAGACAGTGTTGCTAAAATCATCGAAACTCACGATGTAAGGCGGCATTTCTCACCTTCCCAGAGTAATACTCTGGTACCCATTTCTGCCAGCAGCTGGGTGGACCACAAGGGGTATTTTTTTTCTCTAACCATGAGTAAAATTCACACTGCTTCCAGCGGGAATCGAACATGGGTTGTCTGAACGTTGGTAGCCCAGTCGGGTGGGTTTCCCAACTAGGTTACTGAGGCCTCCCAGCCACACAAGTATGAGCTGCATTCAAAATTCTATCCACTGGGAAGATCACACTGTAGATGAAACCACTGCTGCCAAGCAATTGCCATCAGGAGAAGACAAGGTTAAAGGAAAACACCAAAACAGAAAACACCAGCATGGTGGGCTCGACAGCGCTGGTTGGCATCCACAACATGAGAAGAAAACTCCTACATCATGCTAAGATCAAGCGTATGAGAAGAAAAACTCCTACATCATGCTAAGATCAAGCGTATGAGAAGAAAACTCCTACATCATGCTAAGATCAAGCATATGAGAAGAAAACTCCTACATCATACCAAGATCAAGCGTATGAGAAGAAAACTCCTACACCATGCTAAGATCAAGCGTATGAGAAGAAAACTCCTACATCATACTAAGATCAAGCGCATGAGAAGAAAACTCCTACATCATGCTAAGATCAAGCGTATGAGAAGAAAACTCCTACATCATACCAAGATCAAGCGTATGAGAAGAAAACTCCTACATCATACCAAGATCAAGCGTATGAGAAGAAAACTCCTACATCATGCTAAGATCAAGCGTACGAGAAGAAAACTCCTACATCATACTAAGATCAAGCATATGAGAAGAAAACTCCTACATCATACTAAGATCCACCGTATGAGAAGAAAAACTCCTACATCATACTAAGATCCAACGTATGAGAAGAAAAACTCCTACATCATACTAAGATCCACCGTATGAGAAGAAAAACTCCTACATCATACTAAGGTCAAGCGTATGAGAAGAGAAACTCCTACATCATACCAAGATCAAGCGTATGAGAAGAAAAACTCCTACATCATACTAAGATCCACCGTATGAGAAGAAAAACTCCTACATCATACTAAGATCCACCGTATGAGAAGAAAAACTCCTACATCATACTAAGATCCAACGTATGAGAAGAAAAACTCCTACATCATACTAAGGTCAAGCGTATGAGAAGAGAAACTCCTACATCATACCAAGATCAAGCGTATGAGAAGAAAAACTCCTACATCATACTAAGATCCACCGTATGAGAAGAAAAACTCCTACATCATACTAAGATCCACCGTATGAGAAGAAAAACTCCTACATCATACTAAGATCCACCGTATGAGAAGAAAAACTCCTACATCATACTAAAATCCACCATATGAGAAGAAAAACTCCTACATCATACTAAGATCCACCGTATGAGAAGAAAAACTCCTACATCATACTAAGATCCACCGTATGAGAAGAAAAACTCCTACATCATACTAAAATCCACCATATGAGAAGAAAAACTCCTACATCATACTAAAATCCACCATATGAGAAGAAAAACTCCTACATCATACTAAGATCCACCGTATGAGAAGAAAAACTCCTACATCATACTAAAATCCACCATATGAGAAGAAAAACTCCTACATCATACTAAGATCAAGCGTATGAGAAGAAAAACTCCTACATCATACTAAGATCCACCGTATGAGAAGAAAAACTCCTACATCATACTGTGTCACCAATGACACAGGTTTAGGAGTAAAATCCAGGACATGCATATACAAGTACCAACATAGCTAATCTTATTTATAACTAGCTTATCTCATGTCATGATATTGCTCCTACCCCAAAGAGTCAAGTTCATATAATCAAAAAACTTGAAAGCTGAAGAAGTATCAATTGAGAAAAAAATAGAAAAATGTTTTCACATTATATTAATATGAGATATATATTTATAATATCAAGTGATGTAAATTGTGATGCACAGATCAAGAGCAGAATAAGAATGGCAAAAAAGTATTCCCTGCATGAAAGGAGGAAATACAAATACCATTGTAACCTATTAAAAATATTTCTCATGATGTACAATATATCCTCTGTTTTACAAGCTTTAATTATGATGAATAATGATAAATAAATGTAATTCTACTTATTCTTCTTTTAATTCTTTCCTCCGTTATTTGCCTTTCAGCATTGAGGGGAGATATAATTTGCGGTCTTTTGCTCTTCTGTTCACCTCTGCTGCTTTTATGTTTCCTAGTGTTTGTAATATTCCATCAATCCATTTTTTCGTGGTCGGACCTTGGATCTGGTGCTCTTGCAATGTTTATTGAAGGCGCGTTGTGCCTCGTCACATGACCAAACCATTTTATCTGTTATTTCTTTATATATTCTATAGTGAGGATTATTCCTAGCTTTTTTCTCACTTCTTCATTTCTGATGTTATCTTTCAGGCTGTTTCCTGTCATTCGTCTAACACATTTCATATCTGTAGAGGTTATTTTTCTTATTGTTCTTGCATCTAGGGTCCAGAACTGATATTGGTAGCACAACGTTGGATGAAGATTGTATTGTAAAGTGCCCATTTTGCCACTAGTGTTATTTCCTTGTTTGACAATAGTGGTGATAGCTGGCCAATGATTTGACAAGCTTTGTTGCATCTTGAGTCTATCTCTGCTAATTCTAATTGTTAGGGGCATCAAAATCACATCTCAGAACATTTTCAACAACCCAACAAAATAATCTCAGAGTTTGAGAATTATTTAATTTTAAAAGTTTAACGTGTTTACCTACAACTCAAGAGCCAGTCTTAACATATGGATGTGAATCATGGACAATAGGACAACAGAGAAGAAAATCACTGGAGTCTGTAGAAATGTGGTTTTACAGAAGAATATTGAGAATACCATGGACAGCTAAGAAGAGTATTGAAAATGTTCTGAAAGAGGCCAAAGCAAAAAGAGAACTAATTTCCAATATTAAGAAGAAACAATCATAATTTTTTGGCCATGTAAATGGGAAGAGAACAGCTGGAATATATTGTAACAACTGGAAAAATTGAGGGACGAAGAGATAGGGGGAAGCAAAGAGAGACAAAATCAAACATGGATTGTTTGAATGTCGGTAGCCCAGTCGGGTAGTTTTCAATCCTCCTAAAGATATTTTATCAAATCTCACCATTTATCTCGGTTCTGTGCAAGCAACTCTATCTCATTGAGGGAGCCGATTCCTGCTGCTCTTGCCTCTCTGATGTTCTTCTCAGTGTCTCTCTAGGTCGGCCTCTTCTTCTCATTAACTGTTGTTTCCAACATGAGGGCTTGCTTTGTTATTAGGTTATTATCGAAATACAATTAATAAAATAAAATTGATGATTGATGTACCAGTAACTGACAAGATATTAAATTAGTCAGAGCTGATATGTAAGCATGAGATTACAATTACTGAACTAAAATGTATGATTGGTTAATTAATAACCAACAAAATAACAAAGTAATTAGAACTTTCAAATGTGTATACACCATTGTACTAAATTACTGAACTAAAACTGATAACAAATAATAACCAACAAACTATATATATATATAGTTAACCACAAACACAACCTAATGCCAGTATAGCAAGACAGACACTATCATGGAACCTACAAAGAAAAAGAAAACCGAGATGGCCCAGGAAGACATAGAGAAAAGAATTCAAAGAAACCACACTTAAGAGTGTCTGCTTAAACTGTATGGAAATATAGAAAATGTTCAGGATAAGAATGGATGGAGAGGCCTTATTTATATGGCATATCGCCTCCCAAAAGGGGCCTGAATGATTGATTCTTCAGTGATCATGACTCTCTCAGATTGGCTTCCAGATCCCCTTACAAAAAGTGTCCTCTGGTGATTTACTGAATGAATATAGTTAACCAACATGTTGATAAATACACAAATAGCTAGATACACTAACAGGACATTCAGCGAGCTTTCTTGCTTTCAATGCAGCTGGAGGCTAATGTCTAGGAGTTGTGATCCAAGTGGGTCGGTCTTCCTTAGAATACCAATATGTATTTCAAAATATAATTTTCAAAAGTTGAAAAATTTGCTTAATAGGGGAACTCCTTCTGATGATCACACTGATTCTTGTTTACAAAGCTCTATATAAAGGCTCTCTTATCATTATTTTGGTCTACAGTTCTTCAAGCAAAAGAACTTGTCATTCATACAAGCAAAGCTAGAAAGCCACAATTTATTTTGAACAGTAAGTAACAGTTTAGAAGAGCAGGGAATATGTTCTGCATTTTCTGAAGGCTGACCACAGCAGCAAAGTTCAGTATCTCCAACTCTAAAAGTCTGAAGCATGTGTTGCAGCTAAAAACATAAAACCAAGATAAGACTATTTAATACAAATGTTAAAACAATCCTCTTATATGGGCACTGAATAAAACAAATAAACAAACATTACTGGCATTTGTAAACAACAATTTCAGGAATATCCTGAACATCAGATGACAAGATCAGAAATGAAGATATCTGGGAAAGAACAAAACAAGGCCCAATTGTGCAGCAGTTTATGAATTATTAATGGAGATGGATTGGACACGCACTAAAAAAAACTGATGCCAGTATAGAAAGACAAGCACTGTCCAGGGAACCCAGGGAAATAGAAATAAACCGAAACCTTCCAGACCGGCCTAGACTGGAAAGAAGTAGAGAACATGTCCAAAGATAGGAATGGATGGACAGACCTTGTTTGTAGCTTACGATCCAGAAAGGGGTCCAACATACTTTGTGTTGGTTAAATTGATTGTATCCAGTTCTGAAACTGCATAAACCTGAATTTCCTATGAAAACAATATATAATTTCCAAAGTTTCTCCGGGTGATGAATTTTATCTATTTAAGATCCTCTGTATCCTGATATAAGTCACTAAAACACATATACCCTCTCCACTGATTAACATTACAGATTAAAATAAAATAAAAAAGTAATGATACTGCAAGAATATACCATAACAAAATAAGTATAACAATAAATACACAAGTTTTATGAAGGAGGATCTGATATAAATGGCATATCTCTTAAAGGTGGTGAATAAACAGTACCACGAGAGAAACAAGTTATTTTATGAGAGTCTTCCCAGTCTGATCTCTGACAACCCAGGCTACAGTAACTTGCTACCATACAGTGGCTACAGTGTGAAAATTTCCATGTTGATTTAGATGAACTTTCAGTCTCTTTGTGGTCAGATGGTCCCAAAATATCAGACAAAAAATGCTTTCCTGATTTTGGATAACATTCACAGCGCCAGCACATGAAACGAATTTTAGGATCTATGCCAGTTACACATACACCATAATTATCATACATATATCGAATCATCGTGAAGTAAAAGTTAAACAGTTGCTCCTTGTTTAGACCAAGTGCTAATGCCTTGTCAGGTTTCTTTTTACAAAAATGTAAACGTGCTTGTTTCATCCCCAACAATTCAAAAGGTATATTATGATTTATATTTGGAATGTTCATTTCAGGTTTAGAAAAATCACAACTTTTATAACACTTTGGAGTATTCTTACACAAATAATTGGTGCCGTCATCAGTAAGTTCTTTGATACACGTGTTATCAATTACATATCCATCAATAAAGAGCCAGATATGTGGTAATGATTCACCACGCAACTGTCTATAACCACAATCTATCTGGTTATCAACTCCTATAGCATCCAAACAACGGCTTAACAAAATGATAACAAAACCAGCATTATTTGACACTTCGTCCTCGTTCTGTTTTTTCAGACTAAATGAAAGGATCTCATTAATTTTCTTTGATTTCTGACTCTCCTTCTTTGCGGGAAATGCAAATGGTAAGGTTTTCCATTCGGTGCTCATAGAAGATATATCATTTGTGGCTTCTCCAGAATTTGTTGGGAAAGAGAATGCCCCGGGAAAATCGTCAACAATGGTTGATAGGTCATCACGAATAATTCGAAAAGTTTCTTGCCTCACCACTTGTTTTACTACTTGTTGCTGTGCCACGCGCACCTTTGTTTTGTAGGATGCAGTCATTTTCTGTTTGTTTTATTTTACTTTATAACAGAAACTTGAATATAAGTTACTGAGTCTAAGGATTATTGTTTCGAAAATTTGCTACAACTTGAATGACGTTTTGTTACTAAGCTGATTGTGACTAACAGTAACACTACTACCACGTCTCAAGTAAGGTAAATGAGAATCAGTGGCAAACTTAACTACCAAACATTTCAAACAAGAAGTCCAAATCAAAATAACTTCCGTTTTTAACAGCTTTATAATTATTTAGTGTTTCTTCACAGTAAAAGCAATGCGAATATTGAGATCTTAAATGATTTGTTCTTTGCTATTATGGCTCTGTACTGAGAAAACAAAACTGAAAGTCGGGTGCACGAATGTTTACACAGAAATCATAAATAGCGTGTGTCTTCTAGTCGTCAGCTTTGATGGGGCTTGAGTCTACAACATCAACATCCGGCCGCTCAACAAAATTATGAGAGTTACTACCCCTTCCTGCATGGCCAATCATCTGAGGATTGATGTTCCGTGCAGACAAAAGTACTAAACACAATTAGAACAAGACAAATGCTATTTTTGGGCACGTCTCTCTCTCTATCTCTGCGATCAAGACTCAATCAGAGTAGGATTCCAGACTCTCACATGAAGTCAGTTGTCAGGCTAAGGGTGTTGATCGTCCCTTCAGACAGAACATCACAATTAGAGTCTGCAAGATCCACTCTGATTGGTCATGTTAAAAGATACAACAGCCTACTAAAAGTAATATTGGAAGGGAAAATACAGGGTAACAGAGGCAGACCAAGACTAACATGGACGAGTAACATCAAAAGATGGACAAGTCAACCTATGACAACCTGCACCATCAAAGCAATAGACAGAGTGGAATGGCAATGAAACTGAGTCCCTCAGCGATGCTGCAGCACTGGCTACTCAATACAAAATAAGATGAACAATAAATTGGTGATTCTGACTGATGCACTGTCAGTATTATCAGCTCTAACAAGCCCCGGGAACAATGAACTAGATGACTTGAGAACAATCATGGACCAACTATGCAATAACTTCCAGAGAGTAGTCATTCAGTGGATACCATCACTGTAATATACACGGAAACGAACGCGTAGACAAATTAGCTAAAGAGGGAGGAAGATTACCACAAGAGAACCATCCGCTCAGTTATGATGAAGCTAAATCGATCCTCAAAGTCAGTTCCATGAAAAATGGAAACGAGAACACCCAAAGCATAACGAGAGTGACGGATACCACCAACTATCAAGGAGGGATCAAGTCATCATACTTCGCCTACGCACTGGTCACAATAGAATGAGAAATCACATGTTCACCAAATTCAAAATAGGTACAACCAGCCTATGCCACTGTACACTGGACAATATGGCTACAAAACATGTTCTACAGGATTGCCCCCAGTACACAGACCTGAGAAGAGCAATGTGGTCCACGCCCACCTCCCTGGAAGAGAAACTATATGGGGCAATCGAATCACTTAAACAAAGAGCTGACTTCATGAGAGAGTCTGGAATCCTACTCTGATTGAGTCTTGATCGCAGAGAGAGAGAGAGAGAGATAGAGAAAACAAGACAAATGAAATTTTTGGGCATGTTAAAAGACAGCACTGCCTACTAAAAGTAATATTGGAAGGGAAAATACAGGGTAACGGAGGCTGACTAACATGGATGAGTAACATCAAAAGATGGACAAGTCAACCTATGACAACCTGCACCATCAAAGCAAGAGACAGAGTAGCCAACCTTCGATGCGGAGACGGCACTCAATGATGATGATGATGACACAGCAAAACGTTGTCTAGTTCATCACACAACGATAAATACAACCAGCAAAATGCATCTATATATGGGGACTTCTTAAAATGGTGAGAGTGAAATGTGTTTATAAGAGGGAGAATACGGAGTAACAAAGTTCAATTCTAGAAACAAGAAAAGATATCAGATATTTCATTAATTTGTTCTCGATCCAAAGATATCAGATATTTCATTAATTTGTTCTCGATCCAAAGACGACATATCAGTCAGTATCATCATCATGTGCAACACCAGCTGGCGTAGGTAATCATGTCTGTTCACAAATTTCAGTTCACAGTGCATCATGTCAATTTTGTTTACTGTGTCACGACACCAATCTTTCCAGTATCTTCTCTTTTTGTCGTACATGATATCTTCCCCTGTATTTTGCCAATTGTAATCAGGTATAAGAGAATTAAGTCATGGTCAAAGCGGGGGTCAATGGTGTCATCTTGGATAACACCAAGGAGAAAGATGCAGGCACCTACTCAGAGAGATCTGTAATACGACACAAAAGGTGTGTATGGCATTTACAGAACGGTCGACAGCCAGAATAGTTAAAGAAGACAGTGGTAAGTTATGACCACGAGTAGCATGACGATGGAGGCGATGGCAGTGACCAGGGCATTCATCTGGTTAGTCACAAGACTACACCACGATTGTATACTGAGTGATTCGATGAGCATGATAAGGAAAGTGGAGGCAGGCTCTGTACGCATGCAATGGGTAGAGTCATTGCAAAAGTCAAAAATATGTAAGGTCACCTTTGTCTATGTCCCTGGACATGCTGAAGTACGGGGAAATGAAAGAGCGGACAGGTTGGTTAGCTGTGCTGTCGTCGAAGACAGTCAACCAATGGATCGGGCGGACATTATCATGTCCCTCCGAGATGTGGGAAGAGCACAGGACTTCGACAACCATGAATTCACGTCACTCCTTCGACTGAAAGAGATGGGAGTTAAGATGGGCACAGCCAGAAACGAGAAACTTAGTGGGCGTGTAAGAAGACTTATCAACCAACATAGAACTGGAGTCGTCAGTCGCTGGACACTGCGGGACTTGCTGAGAAGTGGATCTGGGTAGCTATGGACATGTTCGGAGTGCAATGATGATGACCCGCAATAACTCAATGATGATGACCCACAAATAACTCAATGATGATGACCCACAAATAACTCAATGATGATGACCACAAATAACTCAATGATGATGACCCACAAATAACTCAATGATGATGACCCACAAATAACTCAATGATGATGACCCGCAAATAACTCAATGATGATGACCCACAAATAACTCAATGATGATGACCCACAAATAACTCAATGATGATGACCCGCAAATAACTCAATGATGATGACCCACAAATAACTCAATGAGGATGACCCCCAAATAACTCAGTATCAAATAATCCAACTTTCCTCCTCTCACAAAGTGCCAGGAAAAATGTCTAAAGTTTCATCCTCTTTTTTTTTTTTTTTTTTTTTTTTTTTTTTTTTTTTTTTTTTTTTGCTTCCTTTTTGTGTTGACCTTATTGCGAGTTTTTTATTTTCGTTAGTCTTTTTAGCTTTCCAGGGAACTCTCAACAAGCTTCTGAGAGATCACATGTGACTTCTAATCGACTTTGCAGTTGTTTGCATACTGTCATTCACTTCCATGTGTCAAAATTGGCTCTATATAACACCCATGATCTTAGTCAATATAACAATAGTTGAAAAGAATTATTTACCATACCGATAGTTGTGGAGATATGATCACCTATATCAGCAGGCTCGGTACATGATGATTTTATTTTTCGCCAGCTTTTACCTCTGGCGAAGTCTAGAGACGAGGAACTGAATTTTACGTGTTAATCCGTTTTTTCCTGGCAGCCATGTGCACAGGGGTCCCTACATCACCACAGGGGACCGCGGAAATACTCATATTTTTCCGTCCATGAGTAATTGACGCTTCAAGCCGGGCCTCGCATATAAGACCAGGGGTGGTTGCCGCAGAGAGAAATCATAAATAAAAATCTGGTGTAACCTTGATTTGAACCCACAACCTCTCTATCTCGAGGGCGGCGTTTTGCCTCGAGACCAAGCAGTCCCCCATACTTGATGATGATTTAAGAAAATTAGTCTTAAGTGAGTGCCTTGGAAACAAAGATATCAAGCAAGACTTCATTTTGATAAAAAAAAATTACTTATTAGAATTTCTCATTTTGGAAAATGGTTTGATGATATCATCTCCTTCCACACTATCCCATTTCTGAGGGTTTGCCGAGGGCTTTCCGCGGCGCTGAGGAATTAAGGCTCCATATCCAGTGCAGTCGTCAGGAGGTGTTTGGGTCAAGGATTTTATTTAAATCTCGATAGGAAAAGAAATGTGTTTAAAACACAACGATTGATCGAGCCCGTGGCATCTTATTTGGAGAATGACAATTGGTCAAGCCCCACCCCCTTCCTCCCTTTTCCATCCCCAACTATAAATTAAATTATTACTTCAAACGTGCTATTTTATCTGTCGGTCCGTTCGTTTTTCTACTTTCTGCCTGCCTGTCTGTCTGTCTGCCTGCCTGTCTGTCTGCCTGCCTGCCTCCCTGTCTGTCAGTCTGTTTCCGTTTGAGCCGAAGACAGCATAGAGGGCAGACATTCTAGACTCTCCATACCCGATGATGTTTGTTATCAAGTATCAGACATTACCCAGAAATCGCATTACACCACGCCATACATCCCTGTTCTAAACTTCTGCAAAGGAGTTTATGCATGCTGATGTTGTCTCTCGTCTCATTGTTCCTTTTAGTGCTTTTCTTTTACCCTCTGGTTCCCATTTGAGACCCTGCTTTGAGATTATTTTTTGTTTCAGGAATATGTATTTTATATTTGATAACCAAATTCAATTTAGCTACATTAATGTACATGTAAGTTGTCCCTTACTGAAATAAGATATTGCAGGTGTTTTTTTTTGTTTTGGTTTTTTTTGTTTTGTTTTTTGTTTTTGGTTTTTTTGTTTTGGTTTTTTTTGTTTTGGTTTTTTTTGTTTTTGGTTTTTTTTTGTTTTGGTTTTTTTGTTTTGGTTTTTTTTTGTTTTGGTTTTTTTTTTGGTTTTTTTTTTCGTTCGCCAGCTTATTACCTCTGACGAAGCCCTTAGAGACTAGGATCTGAAATTTTGCGTGTTAATCCATTTTTCCCTTTTAGCCGTGGGCACAGGACTCCCTCGCCGTACAGGCAGATAACTCCGTCTTCGGAGGTACTCATATTTTTTTCGCCGATGAGTAATTGACGTTTCAAGCCGGGTCTCCCTGCTGAGACCAGGGGTGGTTACCGCAGAGAGAAATTATAAATAAAAATCCCAACTGGTTCAGCCGTGATTTGAACTTACAACCTCTCTGTCTCAAGGCCAGTGTCTTGCCTCGAGACCA
Source organism: Megaustenia siamemsis (assembly GCA_032433765.1). NCBI lineage: Eukaryota > Metazoa > Mollusca > Gastropoda > Stylommatophora > Ariophantidae > Megaustenia > Megaustenia siamemsis. Next base: position 43,576,050 of record JAVIAB010000046.1, read on the forward strand.
AGCAGTCCCATGCAGGTGTTCATTCCTTCGTTTGCGTTCATCCGATGACTAAAGGCCCGCACCTTTTCGTCATCCGCCCTTAAAAGGACGTTAAGTGGGTGTGTCTTCGTTGTGTTGTGATTTGCAGTATAACTGTGATATTTGCGCATTTCGACCCAACACATCCAAATTCAGAACGAAGTTATTGAGTACCGGGTTGTCATCCCTCTTCGATTCCTACTCACTTGGCCAGACTAAACAGGTTAGTCTGTTTCTGGGGGCACCACGGAGAGGTGGTACAGGGTCTGGGTGGTTCTGGTTTACCGATCCTGACGCAAGCCATCAGCTATGGGCCACTAACAACTCCCAGCTCTTCTGCTGTGAAGAGCATTTGCTCCATATTGCAGATGTGAAGTGTTTACAAATCTCGCTGTATGAAAAGGTAATCACATAGCAATCGCTGCTGAGAAAAGAAGTGTTCGTGACGTCATTGTACTAAGCCTGAACTTCAGGAGGTGAGGTGGCCAGTTCCCTTCCATTGCTGCCTTTCCTCCCCAGAGAATAAATATGGTACCCTTTTGAAGAGACTGGGTGGACCCTAGGAGCCTTGTAGATCAGAAACTTTTTGTTTTGCCTTACCTGACAAATATAGAGCCAATTCTGACCTATGGAAGCGAACCATGGACAGTAGGGGGGAAAATGAAAAGACGATTAGAGGCTACATAGATGGGATTTCTCAGATGAATATTGACTATTCCCTGGACAACTGAAAGACCAATGAGGAAATTCTGAAAAAGGTCAACACTAAAAAAAGTCAGCTCACAAAAATCATCCGTAAGAAACGATCAACATTTTTTTGGGCACATCGTGTTAAGAGGAAAGTTGGAATACTTGGTTTAAGCTGGCAAAATACAGGGAAAGAGAGACACGAACAACAAAGAGAGAAGATAATAGATAGATTGGTATCATGGCTGGAAAAAAACCAACAACAGAATTGATACGATGCCCTGTGGATAGAAAATTGTGGAAGGACATGATCGCATACGCCAGTCGGTATGACACGCGATAATGATGATGATGAAGGTGCTAAATGCTGATTCCGAAATTTCAGGTCAGCAGACGAATGTATTAAACTCAACTCATCCCTCAAACTCTCTAAACATAAACTTTATTTCATTTGTTTAGGACCACCATCATCACTCTACTCTAAGAATATCAAAACTCGGCCGTAAGCAGATTCCAGCCGAGGTCAATGCGAAGGTCAACGCCCTTATCTGGGACAACACCGACAAGGAAGACGCAGTCATCTATACAGACGGATCCGTTGTACGACACCCACGGAGTAAGTAAACAAAGTAAAGTACCCCCGTCACGCCAAGTGGCGAATTGGGAATCATCATCATGCGCCATACCGGCTGGCGTAGGCGATCATGTCCCTCCACAATCTTCTATCTACAGTGCATCGTATCAGTTCTGTTGTTGACTGTTTTCCATGCCATGACTCCAAGCTATCCAGTATTTTCTTCCTTTGTCGTCCGCGATCTCTCTTTCCTTTTATTTTGCCAGTTGTAACCAAGTATTCATACTTTCCTCTTCTCTTGATGTGCCCGAAAAATGTTGATTGTTTCTTTCTGATGTTTTTTAAGAGCTCCCTTTTTGTGTTGGCCTCTTTGAGAACTTCCTCATAGGTCTTTTTAGCTGTCCAGGGAACTTTCAACATTCTTCTGATAATTTGTGAGAAAAAAATTACACCACACAAGCTTAATAAGCGATTCGATGAGCATGATAAGAAAAGTGGAGGCGGACTCTGTACAAAAGCAGTGAGTTGAGTCATTACAGAAGTCAACGATACACAGTCACCTTTGTTTACGTCGCACGACATGCGGGAGTACGCGGAAATGAAAGATCGGGCAATTTGGTTTGCTGTGCTGTCGTTGAAGGCGGTCAATGAATGGATCACACGGATGTTGTTAGCGGCGGTCAATGAATGGATCACACGGATGTCGTTGAAGGCGGTCAATGAATGGATCACGCGGATGTCGTTGACGGCGGCCAATGAATGGATCACACGGATGTCGTTGAAGGCGGTCAATGAATGGATCACACGGATGTCGTTGATGGCGGTCAATGAATGGATCACACGGATGTCGTTGAAGGCGGTCAATGAATGGATCACACGGATGTCGTTGATGGCGGTCAATGAATGGATCACAAGGATGTCGTTGATGGCGGTCAATGAATGGATCACAAGGATGTCGTTGATGGCGGTCAATGAATGGATCACAAGGATGTCGTTGATGGCGGTCAATGAATGGATCACAAGGATGTCGTTGATGGCGGTCAATGAATGGATCACACGGATGTCGTTGATGGCGGTCAATGAATGGATCACAAGGATGTCGTTGATGGCGGTCAATGAATGGGTCACAAGGATGTCGTTGATGCCCATCGAAATGTGGGAAGAGCACATGACTAGGCAACCATGAGTTCACGTTAGTCTTTCGGATTAAATCAATCAATCAAGTACCGGCCTGCTGGCGTAGGTGATCATGTCTCTCCACAACTTTTTGTTGTTGACCTTCTGCCAAGCCATTCTCTTAAGCTGTCTGGTATTTTTTTTATCTTTGCTTCCCTCTATCTCTTCGTCCCTCAATTTTTCCAGTTGTTACAGTATATTCCAGCTGTTCTCTTCTCATTACATGGCCAAAAATGATGATTATTTCTTCTTAATATTGGAAATTAGCTCTCTTTTTTCTTTGGCTTCTTTCAGAACGTTTTCATTACTTTTCTTAGCTGTCCATGGTATTCTCAACATTCTTCTGTAAAACCACATTTCTACAGACTCCAGTGATTATCTCGTCTGTTGTCCTATTGTCCATGATTCACATCCATATGTTAAGACTGGCTCTACATAACATTTAAGAACTCTTTTTCTAATTTCTATTATAAAAAATGGACTGCATAGCATCTTACTCATTTATTGGAAAGCTGCTTTTGCCTGAGCCATTCTGCATCTCACCTCTTTTGTATATCTTCCGTCTGAGGTTAACAAAATTCAAAAATATTTAAATTAATTTACCTGTTTTAATATTGTTCCACTTGTCTTTATTTGCACTGAGGTGATGTCTTTTTCTTTGTTGTTACCATTACTTCTGTCTTTTTGCTGTTAAAGCTGAGTCCTTTATTTTGTTTTCCTTCACTATAATGTCCAACATTTTTTGTAACTCTAGATTATCATCATCGAGTGCCGTCTCCGCAACGACGGTTGGCTACCATGGATCGCCATTCTACTGTTTTTTTGCTTTGATGGTGCAGGCTGTCATAGATTTACATGTCCATCTTTTGATGTTACTCGTCCATGTTAGTCTTGGTCTGCCTCTGCCTCTTTTACCTTGTATTTTCCCTTCCAATATTACTTTTAGTAGGCTGTTGTGTCTTTTAACATGCCCCAAAAATTTCATTTGTCTTGTCTTAATTGTATTTAGTAGTTCTCTTTTTATTTTTAGTTGTTTTAAAACTTCATCGTTTGTTTTATTTTCTTTCCATCCAATTCTACCTATTCTTCTATAAAGCCACATTTCAAAGGTTTCAAAAATGTACGTACACATCTTGCACTCTGGAATATATTTATCTGTATTCTGTTCCTAACTAACGAGACTAACAATAAAGACCAAACTCTTATATATCAAACATGTGTGCTTAGCACACTATTATATGGATCTGAAACCTGGACAACATACTCAAACCAGGAAAAAGACTAAATGTATTCCACATGCGAAGTCTCCTCAGAATAATGCACACAAAATGGCAGGACAAAATAACCAACTTAACTGTCCTGCAACGTGCTAAGACCCCAACAATCATGTCGATGCTCAGATGTCGAAGACTAAGATGGCTGGGGCACGTCCAACGAATGGAAGAAAAACGCATCCCCAAGCAAATACTATATGGTGAACTAACACACGGAAAAAGACAAATCGGCTGACCTAAACTACGATATAGAGATATTTGTAAATCATCTCTGAATGACTTCTCCATCTGTGAAAACGACTGGGAACATCTGGCAAGTGATCGCACATCATGGAGAGCGTGTATGAGGAATGGTATAACATCATTTGAGACTGTGCTAAGGCAAAACTTAGAAATGAAAAGACTCATGTTAAAGGATGGAAAACCCTGTGGATTAATGGGCCTGACTTGTTCATTCTGTGACCGTGTGTTTGTCAAATATTGGTAGAATTAGCCACGGAGAGAAGCTGCTCGACAAAAACAAAACCTCAAAAGATGCACAATAGCCTTCACTAGACCGTCTGACATGACGAAAAGGGTCATAGATATTCTGTTCCAATGACAGGCCTGATTTGTAGACGGCGTGTCAGTTAGGACATGCCCACTATACGTCACAATTGATTATTAAAACTGTATATCATCAGGCATTGGGCAAGGACGGTTGTCAGCGCCTGAGGCAAGGACAGGTTTCAACCCCTAACCTGCTTTGTTATGAAATAAAATCTAATAATTCATGTTTTTTTTAAATGTTGCGTCCCTTAGAATGTTGCACCTTGGTCAACTGCTTCTCAGTCCCTCTCCAATCACAGGGTACGCCACTGGGGATACTGGAGTCGAAAAATAAGGATCTATAAAATAAGAATGATCATAAACATATTATATTTAAAAATTAAAATATTTTAAATTATATATATATATATATAATATATGAAATATTATTACAATTAAAAATATTGAAATTAAAAATTATCATTATTATAAAAATGAGGATTATCTCCTGTTTATATCGTTGATGTTGTATTTAGAATTACCGGTTGGCTTTATGTTTGTGCGCTGTGTTCAGTGGTTGAACAGCAGTGGCGATACGCGTGAGCCCCGTGGTATACCAGGGTGTATTGATGGTAGTTCAAAAGTCCACGTGCTGTATTTAAATAAACTACCATTAGCTGGACGAAGATAACAGAGCTCCATTTATGAACTGAACCGATTTTGGTTTCAAGGGCTGATGCATCATTAAATCCAAAAGCATTTAACTGCACGCGTCCTCGAGATTAATCGCTTCCTCACATGTCTCATTGGCTGTTTGAAAACAATAAAACACGCCACATATACTAATGTTTTTATTACTTCATCATGATTCATACTATTGTGTAGTCGCCAGAGTAGCTTTTGTGATTTGTCACTGCTGACCCTCCCACACAACTAAGCACACTTATCATTTCCGTAACGAATGTTTTAAAACAAACAACTTCATTATTATAATTCGTGCAACTACCGGAACCTGATTTTTCTGGAAACAATAGAAGGTCATAATATAAATAATCTAAGGTTGTTGTTGTTGACGGATTACCACGAGTTGATACGAGCTTGTTTGCCCTTTGACTCATAAGATGTGGCGGGTCGTAATGGCTTTCTTGACATTCCCGGCTCTTACTGGAGGTTGGAGGTCGTCTGTCTCAGGCTACGCTGGGAAACTACTTGTCCAGCCCAGAGGTACTACAATACTGGGTCATCAATCAGTAACAGCCACCACTACAGGGAACACGTCGATCCTAGCTTCTGTTAGCCAGTCTGTTTTGACGCAGACTGTTACCAGGGGAGACCACGAGGAGGTAGATCTGCTAGGTCTTGGCCAGCTGATGGTGCGCCGGCCCTGCTATTGCGACCGCAGGTCGCAGGCGCTTAGCTCCCCCAAATAATCTAAGGTATGCTGATGATACAGTCTTAATAGCTAAGAGTGAAAATGAGTTACAAGAAATGTTAGACATTATAGTGAAGGAACGCAAAAATAAAGGACTCAACTTTGATAGCAAAAAGACAGAAGTAATGGTAGCAACAAAGAAAAAGTCATCGCAGCATTGCGCAATAAAGACAAGTGGAACAATATTAAAATAGGTAAATGCATTTAACTATCTGTGAACATTGTTAACCTCAGATGGTAGATGTACAACAGAGGTGAGATGCAGAATGGCTCATCAAAAGCAGCTTTCCAAAAAAAATGAGGAATATAGAGTGGAATTCATTTTTGACAATAGAAACAAGAAAAAGAGTTCTTAAATGTTATGTAGAGTCAGTCTTAACATATGGGTATGAATCATAGACCATAGGACAACAGACAAGAAAATCACTGGAGTCTGTAGAAATGTGGTTTTACAGAATAATGTTGAGAATACCATGGACAGCCAAGAAAAGTAATGAAAACGTTCTGAAAGAGGCTAAAACAAAAAGAAGGCTAATTTCCAATATTAGGAAGAAACAATCATCATTTTTGGCCATGTAATGAGAAGGGACAGTTGGAATATATTATAACAACTAGAAAAATCGAGGGACGAAGAGGTAGAGGGAAGCAAAGAGAAAAAATACCAGACAGCTTAAGAGAATGGCTTGGTAGAAGGTCAACAACAGAAATGATAAATAACTGTCGAGATCGAAAGTTGTGGAGAGACCTGATCACCTACGCCAGCAGGCACGGAACTTGATGACGATGATGATGATGATGATGATGATGATGAACTACTGGACCCCTGACCACCGTGAGGGAAGACAAGAATAGAACCGCTGCCACCTGACACGCATGTCTCTAAGTCGACTAAGGAGATTGAGGTCAATGTCTTTGCCGGTTCGACGGAGTTCGTTCATCTGATCTGAAGTCATCTTCCATACTTTCGCTAGTGTGTGGCGGCCATTCTTTATACTATATAACATTATTGAGTGTCTGTTGTGCAAGAAAATGATATATCGACTAATCTAAAACTGAACTTTCAACACTTGTTTCTAAAAGAAAGGTTTACAAATTAATTAATTAATTGTATACTTCTTCTTTTGTTCCTTCCTTGTCTGTGTTTCTGCTTCGAACGGAAGAATAGTTTGTTGTGTTTAATTGACCTTTTCATTTGTCACGTTTCACAATGTTTGTGCTATTCTATCTCTCTCTGTGAGGTTTTCTTGATCATTTTTCCCCCTTAACATTTGTTGATCGTCGAGTGCAGGGTGTTTCATCATCATCATCATCATCATGTCGCATGTTCTTTGCAGAACGTTTGCATTCACCACAACCCGTATGAAAGAATCTCTGTCTCTAGCCAGATCTCCCACAGAACGTTTGCATTCACCACAACCCGTATGAAAGAATCTCTGTCTCTAGCCAGATCTCCCACAGAACGTTTGCATTCACCACAACCCGTATGAAAGAATCTCTGTCTCTAGCCAGATCTCCCAATACTTGTGTTGTCATGTTCAAGGCTCCTTGACGTTTTGAAAACACCTTCTTCTTGGTCTGCCCTCGATGCGTCGCACACGAATCCAGTCCGCTGTGTCTTAATGTGACCATCATATTGTAATTGTCTCTGTAGAATGTTGTTTATAAGCCAGTTGTTTTGTATGTTGAAATCTTCTATGTCTTCAGAGAAAGCAATAGTGTTAGGTACGCAAAAGGTATATTCAAGAAAACGCGAAATAAACACGAAAGACGAAATAGCTGACCACCGTGAAAGAGTTTGGTACCTCATAGCGTACTATTACAAAGAAAGCCGCAGAGAGAAAGCAGAACAGAAAACTGAAGCCTTTGAAATGTGGATTTATAGAAGAATAGAAAGAATTGGATGGAAAGAAATGAAAAGAAAACAAGAAGAAGTCTTAAAACAGCTAAAAATGAAAAAGTAACTACTAAATACAATTAAAACCAGTTAAATGAGATTCTTGGGGCATGTTAAAAGACGTAACCGCCTAATAAAAGTAATCTTGAAAGGAGAAATACAAGGTAAAAGAGGCCGAGGCAGACCAAGACTAACTTTGAACAGTAACATCAAAAGATTGACAAGTCAGCCTAATACAACCTGCACTACCAAAGCAAGAGACAAAAGGGAATGACGCTGCACGGTAGTTAACCTTTGATGCGAAAACGGAGCTCAATGATAATGAATATGTCTTCGTTGCTTTTTTTTCATTATCCAGTGTATCTTAAGCATTATTCTGTAGCATTTTGTTTCGAATTAATCAATCAATTTTCTGTATTGTTGTTTGAGATATTGTCAATGATTCACGACAATATGTTGCTATCGGGAAGATACATGTCCTAGGTAAATTTAATTGTATGTCTTGCTGGTATTGTGCCACATGTTCTTCAAGACATTTAATGTGTGTATTGCCATTGCTAATCATCTCTTTCTCACTTTCTGGCGGTCTCTATTGGAAGTTACTGTAGACTATAGATCCCAGATACTGTGTTTAGGAGTGGAATAGGCATCAATATCTTGTAGAAAGGGTTGCAGTAAAGCTGGATGAAACGTGAGTGGTAGGCATCAATATCTTGTAGAAAGGGTTGCAGTAAAGCTGGATGAAGCGTAAGTGGAATAGGCATCAATATCTTGTAGAAAGGGTTGCAGTAAAGCTGGATGAAACGTGAGTGGAATAGGCATCACTATCTTGTAGAAAGGGTTGCAGTAAAGCTGGATGAAACGTGAGTGGTAGGCATCAATATCTTGTAGAAAGGGTTGCAGTAAAGCTGGATGAAACGTGAGTGGAATAGGCATCAATATCTTGTAGAAAGGGTTGCAGTAAAGCTGGATGAAACGTGAGTGGTAGGCATCAATATCTTGTAGAAAGGGTTGCAGTAAAGCTGGATGAAACGTGAGTGGTAGGCATCAATATCTTGTAGAAAGGATTGCAGTAAAGCTGGATGAAACGTGCAAAAGTAAACATATAATTGTACAAAGCAGCCTTACAATAAACACAATAAATAAATAAATAAATAATTCTTTCTGATCTGCCAATGGGCAAGAGAGAGAGAGAGAGAGAGAGAGAGAGAGAGAGAGAGAGCCGGATTTACAAATAAGTTAATGTAAATCGATGTCTCGGTGGGTGACTGGTTAGTGTACTAGCTTCCTGATCAGAAGGGTGGGGGTTTCGATCCCCAGAAGTGACGGATGTTTTGTCGGACCGACAAGGTAGTGAGGTTCACCCAGCCCCTGATGAAAATAGGTACCATATATTTTTCTGGGAAGTAAAGACGCCCTGACGTGACACCGACCACAATACCCAAAAATATCCCGTGGTCATTGAAAGATATTGTCACTACCACTATGTTCTTTATGCGTCTCGCAAGGAGTGGAGTGAGCCTTTTTTTTTTTTTTAAATAACCATAATATAAATGAGATATTTTTAAACACATTTCCGAAGGGCCTAAAAGCTTTTCAGAATTTGTTTTGGGATTACACATTTGTTTCAAACTAATATTTGATTTCAAGTATTGCGAGACCTTCTGGTGTTAATTTGTAAGTAGGAAGGGTCAAGGTTACATTTAGCTTATTTCCTCACCAAGTCTAAATGCGGTACAGGCTAATGATTTAATAAACAAAATATCTGTATTTATATATATTATTGTGGGGTTATCACTGTCTCCTTAGTTCTTCACGTTTAATCTAGTCAATTGTAGTCCCACCCCCTCCAACCCTATATAATTATATGCATACCATATTTCAGCCCATAATCGTAACCTTTAAATTAGTTATGACAGGGAGGGCACACATTATACATATCTTTACAATATAATGTAAATCAACTCAGCTTATGCGTCATTGTATTAATTAAAGGGACACGTATTTCTCAGAATAATTACAATTCCTAAATTTGTTTAAGGGAGCTAGTCATTACTGCCAGGTATGACTAAAATGTCCTTGTATGGGGGGTCTAGTTCTTTCGTGGGTGAGGTTTAGGAGCAGGCAGACGCTGCGCATGCGCATGAATGGCAACAAATATGGTGGAAGTCATCCCGGAAACAGTCAAGCACAAAGTTTAAAATTCTGATTATTTCTGTGAATTGATACACATTACGAGGGATATACACTTTAATAAGAAAGGTCAGTTTTGTTTGTTTATGGTGCTGCTATATAGTGTGATTAATGTAATATTTGTTGTATCGTTGTTGTTGGAAAACGTGAGGTGAGAGTGTGTAGACAGTACTGTGCTACTATAGTTTGTTTCAGATTGTTTGCCTCCCTAATTCCAGTAATATCTCGAAAACCGTCTGATAGAATACCATGATTTTTTGCATGCGACCTTAGATTTTCAATGACGTAACGAATTTATCATTTAAATTATCGTATGTGTTACCGTTTCCTCAAAGCGGCAACTTCCTTTGATCTCCTTCATATTTGTATTTATTTTGACACAAAAAGAATGTACGGTAAATGAAGATCTTTTACACTTTTTAGAGGAAAAGGCGTAACTTTTATTTTTATATAAGGGACATTATTACTTTATAATAAGAGAGTAAGTAAGTAAGTGTTCCTGTCATGCCTGAAGGTGTATAGGGGAATAAACCGCCACAATTGCACTTTTTCACAACATGCTACCCATTTGGATTGGGCTCTTTTAATTATACAACTAATATTGAATCAAATCAAAATAGGCCGAACATTCACCGAATAGAAATTATTTATTTTAAGAACACAGAATACATCGTCAACTCACTAAAAAAAAACAGTTCCTGAAGTGGTCCGTATCCAGAGTTTCCAACTCCAACAAAGTCACTTCAGTAAGTTCAAACAAATGAGTTTTATTCAGAATCTGCCGAATCTAATAGACGTATTACCATTTTTGGTTGAATAACCCACAGACCATCGTTTCTCCAATAGTTATCTTCCTCAACCATAACATGGTCTTCACAACTAGCCCAATAATCTTTGTCTATGTTTGAAATAGCAACATTGGTAAGCTCTTTAACATCAGATAATTTGAAAGTTTTATTTTCGGATGCTACTTGCCCTTTGATCTTTGCCCAAACTAATTCAATAGGATTTAGGTGTGAGTGATATGGAGGCAGCCTCAAACATCTATGACCATGTTCTTCAATTAATTTATCTATTTGAAATATCTTTGGCCGTTGTATCTGTTTTACAAGTGAAAGTAATTGAGGCTTGAGATACATATCGTTAAATGGTATTTGTTCCCTTGTCAGCCATGTCTTTATTTCAGCTTTAGTGCTTGATGATGTTGGAACTTTATCTTCTTGTGCCACTTTGTTATGGTAAGATGCATTATCCATGATCAAACAAGATGGTCGATCTAATAAAGGCAAAAGAGTGTCTTTAATCCAATCTCTGAACATATGACTGTTCATCTCTGAATGATAATCCTGGTTATCAGTTGACTTTGCAATAAAAACAAGTTCAGCATTCTCCACCAGGCCATTATTTTTGCTCCCAGCATGTGCCACTATAAGGCGCTTTCCTTTGCTGCTAGGTACATACCTTTTAATAGTCCCATCTAATGACTGCCATTCTTTTTCATTTGTGTGGTGGGCATTAATCCATGTTTCGTCCAAGTACACAATGTCATAATCTTCATTACGCATTTGTCTAACTTCACGTAAATATTTGCTTCTTGCAGCTACTAAATGAGGTTTCTCGCAAATGATGTTTCTTCCACAAGAATATTTTCTAAAAGTGAAGCCTAAACTCCGCACACTTCTCCATAGTGTAGTTTTTGATACATCAATACTGGTGTTCTTTTTAAGCCAAATCTTAAGTTTCCTTATGGTAACTTCTTCCCCTAAGTCAAACATTTTACAAATCTCTCTGCGGACAAGTTCTCTGTCAAAACTGTCTAACAAATGTTTTCTTCCTCGACTTCTTTCTTTCCTTGAACATTCACATTGAACATTTTTCACTGATCTATGAAACGACCGTTTACTTAAACCTAACACGTGCATCGTTCTCTTTTCAGGATTTGATATGCTGTGATATAGACTCCCTCGTTTTGCCTCTCTACAAAAATATAAATATAATTTCTTTGTAATATTTTGTTCAGTAACAAATTTCAACTTTAAACTCATTGTTAAGGGCACAACTCAAAAAACACGCCTATGTAAATAATTTGATTTTGTATTTTTGGTGACGTTATACTAATGACGTGATACAAAAAGTTGACAATTTTAATCCAGTAAGTGCAAAACCAGAATTGCGCACCGAATATAAGAGAAATTTGCTACACATATGTGCAAATATTGACAAAAATCTGACATTTGCAATTCAATAGTGTAAACCGGTGCCTTTACCCACCAACATATAAAGGAAATTCCCAAATGAAGATGTTTAAATCATTCTTGAAGTGATATGGAAGGGGTAAATACTCTTAAATTTTGATTCAAATGTGCCCAAGTTTAATCATACTTTTATCCTCCTGGTAAGCAAGCGCACAAGAAAAACCAGCAGTTTGTTTGCAATGAATTTATTTTTTTATTACGTTATGAGATTCAGTAGGTTACATGCAAAATATCAGCACTGTAGCACAAATGGTTGCTGAGCTGTGGTTTTTTGAAGTGAGGCAAAAAATCTGAAGCGAACTATAAGTAAGACAGAGACTCAGTGAACTGAGTAGACTACAGACTCTTGTGATTCTTATGATTCTAGTGACAGTGGATATTATATAGTTTTTTTATAGTTAGTAGATGAGTAGACTTACTGACTGTCTGGTGCAGTGGTAGTAGTATGATTGAATATGATACAAGTAGTAAGTAAGTAAAAAAGTAAGTTTATCTAAGTTTAGTCTTGTCTTGTTAAGAGCTCAGTTCAGTGTGTAAGTACGTACTGACGTACTGTTGTTAGCGAGTTGGCTCAGTTGGTAGCTAGTCTTGTACTACAGTACTTCAGTTTCAGTCAGTGAGTTGAGTGAGTATCACTAGTATAATAAGTATCAGTGTGACAGTAGTCCAGTCTGCTGAGTCTGAGTTCGTTCAGTTAGTCAAAGTTTCTTCTTTTGTGTGTGTGTGTAGTGTAAGTTTTCAACGATAGAGTCATATTATACATTTATATACTAATTAACTTACTATCACTAACAACTACAAAAAAAAAATAATACTATTATTTAAATTATTACTCTACAAAAAACTAAGTAATTTTAATTTACTAAGTAAGAGTAAGCTTAGTTCTTAGTAAAAAGTAAGTAACTTGTGATTGTGCTGTGTTGTGAGAGTGTGAGTGTCACAAGTTACTGTACTGTAGTGTGAGTGTAAGTCAAGTTAAGTGTGTGAGTAGTATGTATAGTAGTCATACGGGCACATTCATTGATTCAACATTGGCACAGACTGATAAGAAACAGTACCACCTGGGAAACCAGTTGATCCTTATTTAAATTAAATGACACCATAAATTTGAGCATTACGAATTGAAATTAACATGATAACTCAATAACTGAACTGAACGAATATAATTAATTAACTAGTAATAGTAATATCATCATTATATATATAATGACAATTATAACTAATTATCACTATCATATTAAGACCTATTTAACTATTAACAATTGTTTAGTCACGTATGTGTAAGTAATTAAGAAATGCATATTATATTAAACATCACTAACATAACATGCTCATGTTACCATTTCAGCTATTGAATCAACAACAAAAAAAGTAATAATAGTATACTATACTAACTATGATACAATACATAAGATAATTCTTCTTTTAACTTTCAGCTCCCTGTGGAGCATAGGTCTTCAACAAACACTTTCCAAGCCATTTTGTTTCTTGCCATTCTTTTAAAATCATTCCATATCCTCCCCATCATCTTCATCTCTGCTTCTGTCTTCTCCAAGAATATTTGTAAGCATAATTATTACATATATTAATATTAATTTTTAGTTCTATGTTTATAAATATGTACATCATTTAATTAATAATTAAAATTATAATGTAACAATAGTTAATATTGTAGTGTAGACAAAGTAAAAAAAAAAGTAAAGTACCCCCTTCACACCAAGTGACATATATACTGGAGATAAATACAAAGTTATATAAAAATCATTTAATTACTATTAATATATCTATACTATCTATCTATTGACCTTTCGAGCAGTAGCCAGCCTGTAGGGCATAGACCCAGATACTCTTTCGCTTATGTAAATTTTTATTATAGCAGTTTTCAATCCCTGTAAAGATCTTTTATCAAATCTCACCATTTGCCTCTGTTCTGTGCAAGCAACTCTATCTCATTGAGGGAGCCGATAATTAATATTAATAATAATAATAATAATATTTATTATGAAATTATTTGTAAATAATGTGTTGTATTGTGTGATCAATCTCTTCTACTGGTTTGTTTTCCATGTATATTTTGTCGTCTGTTGGAATTAAACTTTTCAATCATGAAAAGACTAAAGTCATGAAAAGTTTAATTCCAACAGACGACAAAATATACATGGAAAACAAACCAGTAGAAGAGATCGATCACTTTATCTATCTTCGAAGTCACATTGATCGAGAAGGGGATACAAGCAAAGAAATTAGAATCAGAATAGCTAAAGCAGCAATGTCTTTCAGAAGCCTTGAAAAGTTGTGGAAATCAAAACTCATCAGCACAAACACAAAACTTAGACTATTCAAATCAAATGAACTATCAACTCTTACATATGCGTGTGAAAGCTGGAATACAACAAGAGATATAGAAACAAAGTTGAACGCATTCGAAAATAAATGTCTAAGGAAAATACTTGATATAGCATGGAACGAATTCAAAACAAACGAGGAAATTAGAGAAATCGCCAATCAACCACTAATATCTTCAGTTATAAAGAAAAGACGATGGTCATATGTTGGACATGTGATGAGAAGAGATAATAACCGAATAGCAAAGCAAGCCCTGATGTGGGAAACAACAGGTAAGAGAAAAAGAGGAAGACCCAGAGAGACACTGAGAACATTGATGAGAGAGGCAAGAGCAACAGGATTCGGCTCCCTCAATGAGATAGACCGCTTGCACAGAACAGAGACAAATGGCGAGATTTGATAAAATATCTTTAAAAGAATTGAAAACTGCTAGAACAAAAATTCAGATAATAGAAGGAGTATTTTGGTCTACGCCCTATGGGCCGGCTATGGCTCGAAAGGTTAATAGATAGATAGATTGTGTGTAAAAGGGTATATATTATATATTATATATTTTAAGACTTCTTTTTATAAAATTATTGTATATACTGTTGGACTCTGCTGCTGTTATCTTTCCTAGTGTTTGTAATATTCCCTCAGTCTTTTTTTGTGGTTGACCCTTGAGTCTGGTGTTTTTGTAATGTTTATTAACTCTTTCAGGACCAGAACAGGAAACAGGAATTTTCATAATTGGACCAGGTTAATTTTACTGTTTCCAGAAATTTTACCATATACCTTTTTCATTTGACTACTTCACACAATAATTTAGATAAATGTGGCATATTTTATACATCACCAGAAAGGGAAATGGATACAGAAAATGAAAATAGCAATATATTTATGATATGTGATTATTTAAAGAAATAAAATATTTTTTTAAAATATAAAATATTCAAGGTAGATCATTTTAAATTTAAAATATTGTAATTCACTTACCCTTTTCCATGTTTATATGTGTTGCTATCCATTTGTCTTGAAATATTACACAACATAATCCAAATTCCTCCAAAATACAGTTTATTTGATTAATTTATGTTCACAAATAATGAAATTGTGTACATTTTTGTAAATGATCCCAGAGTGAAAAATATTATAAATTTATGTGACGTCATAACAATATTATTTACAAGTCAAGTTTATTATTTTTATTTACACAACTGGACTTAATTTGTGTGATATGTCCCTAAAGTACCAGTTTTGTTATCAGAATAACTACCACTCGATTCCTCTGAGACACTGACAGTGCTGGAATAGAAGGCATCCACTAGCTAAACATAAGCCAGATCATCTTACCTCTTTTATCATAACTTTTACAAACATTCCGACCCATTATCACAACAAAATTATTGTCCTATTCTAAATACTATGAATACTCTAATTCTGAATCACCCAATAACAAGTTTTGAACATAGATCTAGCTTGTTCTGCACTTTATCGATTTGGTTGACTGCAAGAAGTATCAACAGTGGGCGTGGCCATTATGTGACAAAAATTTGGGAAATAAACAATGAATATAAATTAAAAATTTTTCAACGTTCGAAACTTCAACCATGCCTGTATAAACAGAAAGATCAAGAGAGAGAACTCTCCTACTTCCAGAAATGAAGTATTGGTTGAAATAAAAACGAAAATCAGTGAAAACAAATCAAATATTCAGCTACACCTGAAATAACCGACGTGTTGGTGAGTGGTTAGAACTGATCAATTGCATAGAACCGAGGTGTCGGATAATAGTCCGGAAAGAGTTAAATGCTCATTGTGTTGTGTTTTGGTCTTTCTGTTTTATCATGTGGCCAAACCATTTTATCTGTTGCTTCTTTATGTATTCAGTGGCAGGACAATTTCCTCAGTTCTTCATTTTTGATCTTATCTCTCAATCTGTTTCCTGTTGTTCATCTAACACATTTAATCTCATAGTGCCGCTTCTTTTGTTACAATTCTTTTCAGTGTTTCTTGAGGTCGCCCTCTTACCCCTCTGATCTAATGTTTCCATTTGAGTGCCTGCTAGGTAATTCCCTGGCTGTTTCTTTTCTAGATACAAAACAACTTATGTCCGTATTCTTTTCTTAATAGTCTCTTCTTCTACCTTTCAGCTCCCTGTGGAGCATAGGTCTTCAACAAACACTTTCCAAGTCGTTCTGTTTCTTGCCATTTTTTTAAGATCATTCCATGTCTTCCCCATTATCTTTATCTCTGCTTCTATCTGTCTTCTCCAGGAATTCTTTGGTCTTCCTCTTTGTCTTTTCCACTGGGGATTCCAAAAAAGGGCCTGTTGTGTAATACTCTCAGTTGGCTTCCGCAGTGTGTGTCCTATCCAGCGCCATCGTCTTCGCTGTATCTCTTTATCCACTGGTATTTGACTGGTACATTTCCATAATTCTATGTTAGTGATTTTGTTCTGCCATTTCCATCCTTTTATGCTGCGTAAGCATCCATTAATGAAAGTCTGTATCTCCATGATTGTCATTTTTGTTGTTCTCCATGTTTCACAGCCATATAATAGGACTGACTTAATATTGGTGTTGAAAATTTTTATTTTTGCATTTAACCTAATTTCTTTGGACTTTCATATGTTTCCCAGTGCAACAAAAGCTCCTCTTGCTTTTGATATCCTTATTTTGGTATCATTTTCTGTTCCTTCCACTTTATCTATATTACTACCCAGATATATATAAGATTGTACGTCTAGTAGAGGTTATTGAGTTATTTGCGAGTCATCATCATTGCACTCCGAATATGTCCATAGGTGCTCAGATCCCTTCCTCAGCAGTGTCCAGTGACTGACGACTCCAGTTCTATGTTGGTTGATAAGTCTTCTTACATGGCCACTAAGTTTCTCATTTCTGGCTGTGCCCATCTTAACTCCCATTTCCATCATCCGAAGAAGTGACGTGGATCTGTGTTCGTCGAAGTCCTGTGCTCTTCCCACATCTCGGAGGGCATTGATGATGTCCGCCCGATCCATTGGTTGCCTGTCCTCAACGACAGCACAGCTAGCCAACCTGTCCACTCTTTCATTTCCCCCTACTCCTGCATGTCCAGGGACATAGACAAAGGTGACCTTACATATTTTTGACTTTTGCAATGACTCTACCCATTGCATGCGTACAGAGTCTGCCTCCACTTTATTTTACCATGCTCATCGAATCACTCAGTATACATGTGTGGGTGTAGTCTTGTGACTCTAACCATTTGAATGCCTTGGTCACTGCCATCACCTCCATTTTCATGCTACTCGTGGTCATGACATATGCACCACTGTCTTTTTTGACTATTCTGCCTGCCGAGCGTGCTGTAAATGCCCATGCACTTCTTTGGTGTCGTCTTATAGATCCGTCTCTATAGATGACTGCATCTTTCTCATCGGTGTTATCGCAGGTGAGACGGCTGACCTCAGTATTAACCACGACCGGGTTTTGTTCCCTACTTTTCCTGTCGAGTGTGACAATACACGAGAAAGTCCCTTTGAATGACGTAGGCACCGGTATCCACTCCTCACCAATGCTGATATTGGTAAGCCCACAGACCTGTTTGATGACATCTACTGCTCGGCGCACCCATGATTTACCTCTTTTTAGCCTGGCATCTTTCCCTGTGTTGAGCACGTGGTGCAATGGATGCTCTTTATCTGTACTAATCTTTAGGTATGCTCATGCTCTCCAGATCTTGATTCTGTCATCCATAGTTGGAAAGTCAAGAAGATACCTCATGTATGAGATATCTTCTTAGTAGAGGTATTTCTCCTAATTTTATTTGGTTATTGCCAACTGTATTAATTCTCATAATGTTGGTCTTATCTCTATTAATTTTCAGTCCTAGCTGTTGTGATCTCTCATCAAGTATGTTCATTTTATCCTGCATCTGTTGATGGCTGTGTGATAGGTGAGCTATGTCCTCAGAAAAGTCTAAATCATCAAGTTGCTTGGTCAGTGACCACTGAATTCCATTTTTGTTGTTTTCTTAATAGTAAACAAGATTAATGGTTGTTCATACATTTCTCTTATTTTAGTATTAGTTTTGAAATCATTCCACTTAATGCAAAGTATCTTCCTTAGGCATTTGTTTACAAATGAGTTGAGTTTTTTCATAATCTCCTTTGTTGCCTTCCAGCGTTCACATGCTTAAATTTCCAACATATAGACAATAAACAAATCTTGACCTGTTGTCAATGTGTCCTAGATGTCCAGATCTGTCAATATCTCCTTCTGAAATTGAAAAAAACACCTCACTGTGTTTCACACCTCTCCATAAACATATCTGGTGACAATAGTTTGTTTATGCAAGGTTTCTGATTGAATGTATGACATTGGAGCCCTTAAACTGCTGTGATCTTAGAAATGTGTCATGGGGTTGGTAATTCTGAACAAGGAACTTACAAGTCGAAATTGTATATTAAGGAGATAACTAAATAACAGCACTGAAATTAATTGTTTTGGATGTGTGATGGGAATCAGCTTGAGGTATAAAGTTAGAAGTGAAGAACTAAGAAAAAATCTAGGAATAATACCTGCTATTGACAACAAAGAGAAGTAGAAAGGTAAAGGTAGTTCCCATAGCAATTGCCACTGGGTAATGAAGTGTTAAATTGAGCTTGAGATCAATCTTGAAAAGACTAACTAAAGTCATGAAAAGCTTAATTCCAATAGATGACAGAATATACATGGAAAACCAACCAGTGGAAGAGATCGACCACTTTATCTATCTTGGAAGTCACATTGATCGGGAAAGGGATACAAGTAAAGAAATTAGAATAAGAATAGCTAAAGCAGCAATGTCTTTCAGAAGCCTTGAAAAGTTGTGGAAATAAAAACTCATCAGCACAAACACAAAACTTAGACTATTCAAATCAAACGTACTATCTACCCTTACGTATGCATGCGAGAACTGGAAAACAACAAGAGAAATAGAAACAAAGTTGAACGCATTCGAAAATAAATGTCTAAGGAAAATACTTGGTATAGCGTGGAACGAATTCAAAACAAACGAAGAAATTAGAGAAACCTCCAATCAACCACTAATATCTTCAGTAATCAAGAAAAGACGATGGTCATATGTTGGACATGTGATGAGGAGAGATAACAACCGAATAACAAAGCAAGCTTTCATGTGGGAAACAACAGGTAAGAGGAAAAGAGGTCAGCCCAGTGAGACACTGAGAAGAACATTGACCAGAGAGGCAAGAGCAGCAGGAATCAGCTCCCTCAATGATCTAGAGTTGCTTGCACAGAACAGAGACAAATGGCGAGATTTGATGAAATATCTTTAGAAGGATTGAAGACTGGTAGAATAAAAATTTAGATAAAAAAAAAAAGTATCTGGGTCTATGCCCTATGGGCCGGCTACGGCTCGAGAGGTCAGTAGATAGAATGAAGTGTTAGTGTACTAAACCACAGCATTGAGGTATGGTGGCCAGTTCCTTTCCTCACTGCCTTTCCTTCCCAGAGGATATCTCTGGTATCCATTTAAAGAGGTTGGGTGGACCTTAGCTTTTTAAGGTATGAAAAATGCTTTGCCTCAGCTAGCATTTGAACACACAAACACACCCCCCATAAGGAAACAATATGATTTGGTCATGACAGTGGTTGAATTCTAAACGATGAGCTCCAGAGCCCTTAATGCAAGTATAATAAGTGTGAGGCTATTGCTGGATTGTGACAACATTAAAAATAATAATACAAAGTTTTTTTTTATTTTGAAAAATGTTCCCAAGATTACCCTAACCACTGGGCCAAGGTAAAAGACAGAAAAAAACTAAATGTAATAAACGAATTAAAAAAAAATATAAAAAATAAATTATATGAAAATGCCTGATCAGGAGGCTGATCATGAAATGATGGATTGATGGAATATTAGAGACGCTAAGAAACAGCAGGAGAGGCCAACAAATCTAAAGACAGCAAATTATATCTCCTTTGACATTGAAAGACAAATGAGGTGGGAAAAATGAGACAATCTGGGCAGAGATCAATCTTTAATGCAAGGAGAATAAATCTGAAGCAATCTTTTATTTCTAGTATAAAGCAGGCCTAGTTTAGCTCAGTCTAAGTCAAAAGATCATCTTCATTGCATAATAAGTAAAAAAAAAGTAAAGTACCCCCCGTCACGCCAAGTGGCGTATAGGGAAATATGGTATTAGTGACCCTATATTTTACAGACCTTCAGCACATGATTTTTGGGGTAATGTGGTTGGTATTATGCCCGTGCTGCTTTACTTTCCCAGAAAAAATCCGGTACCCATTTAAGGCTGGGTGAACCCGGAGCCGTCGGTTGGGATCGAACCCTACCCTTTGTCCGTAGTAGTCCAGTTCACTAACCACTGAGCTATCGCGGCTTCCACTAATTTTTAGGGAATTAGTAAAACCCAGGTGTCCTCGCCAGGGAACGAACCCGGCTGTTGCCGTGGTAAGCCAACCGCCTATCGATTGCGCTAACCGGACACCCCATTGCATAATAGACAACCCCATATTGCTTCAGATCTCTTCAGCATGTTCCCAGGATGAAGCACACTTGCCACCCACTAAAAGAAAACATTGAAATTGGCTTCAACTCAGATGTATGAACTTCGTGGCACCAGCAACGACTTTGTCCCCATAACCTTAGTCACCTCTTATTACATGTGAGGCAAGTGACAGTGGCTATATTCTTTTTTTCTATGGTTACGGTCCAGGTAGCCACACAGGCATTGGTCTACAAAGGACATGCAACCTGATGATGACATAGATGTATATATATATATATATATATATATATATATATATATATATATATATATATATATATATATACACACCAAGGAAGCTGTTCTGTGGTACACTGTTACTGATATTAATCCAAATGAGTTGATGACTAATGTGGGTCATGCTGTCATTATCCTGTGTTAGAGCCAGGCCTATGTCTGTTTACACTTGACAGTCATGGCTCATAACTCAAATTCTCAAAGCTGGTGTTTACAAATGTGCCTTAGTTAGCATTATGGCCCTTTCCATTTTGTCAGACTTGTTTAGTGGAGGCTATTGTGTATTTTTTGGGGGGAGGATTTGTATTTGTTGAACAGCTTCTCTCATGGCTGATTCTACCAATGTTTGACAAACTCATTCACCAACAGAATGAACAAGTCAGGCTCACTGATCCATAAGAAGTAAAGACATCAAGATGCGAAGCTGCTGTAAAGCTGATGATAATAGCAATACTAGAAAAAAAAAGAAGAAAAAAAGTGGTGTGGTGACAGCCTTATGTGGTAATGGACAAAACAAAAGTCGACGTTTTGGCCAAGTAGGCCTTCAGCTCAGGTGGAACAACAAACACAAAAAAATATATATAAGGATATGCAAACAAATCTAACTACATGACGATAATATGCTAGATACTCAAGAAAGGAAATAAAAAAAAGGGTCACTTCCCTGTGTTCCAGAGCGTGGTCAGCCTCCGTCGGGGTGCACACACAGAGTTAGATTTGCATAGTTTATACATATCTTGTACCCACCTCCCCATATTTTTAGAACCCTTCCGTTCCGTCTTCTCGCTTGACTGCCTGGTCAGTGAGATATACAGTTGGTCATCCCGCCTTCTCATTTTAGTCCATTTGGAGGCTGACCACGCTCTGGAACACAGGGAAGTAACCCTTTTTTAATTTTCTTTCTTGAGTATCTAGCATATTATCGCCATGTAGTTAGATTTGTTGACACATCCTTATATATATTTTTTGTGTTTGTTGTTCCAGCTGAAGGCCTACTTGGCAGAAACGTTGACTTTTGTTTTGTCCATTACCACGTACAGCTGTCGCCATACCACTATTTTTCTTCTTCTTTTTTAGTATCACTGATCCATAGTGTTTTTAATCTTTTTCATGGGTCTTTTTCTCTTCCATGTTTTGCCATAGTATAGCCTCAAATGATGATATGCTATTTTTTAATACAGGCTCTCCATGATGTGCGATCTCACATCTCTCTTGTCAGATTGTCCCAGTCATTTTCACAGATAGAGAAGTCATTCAGAGAGGATTTTAAAATATCTGTATATCGTAGTTTCTTCTTCATTTCTCTTTCACTGATACCTAAAAGGTGTTGTGGTTTATATCATTTGTCGTTCTTGTGCTGCTCGAATTGTCTGAATTAGTGATTTCCCTTTGTTGTTACATGTCTCTGTCACTGCATCTATCCATCTTCTTCTGGGTCTTCCTCTTGGTCTTTTTCCATGCATTCTCGAGAAGAACGCCCTTGATGATGATTGGTGAGGATTCATTCTGACCAGGTGGCCAAACCATTTAAATTGTTGTTGTTCTATATATTCTTGGCAGGGTTTTGTTCCTACTATTTTTCTTATGGTTTCATTTGGTATTCTATCTCTTCTTGTGTTGTTTGTTACTTTTCTCAAACAACGCATCTCACATGTATTGATCTTTCTTAAATGTGATTTAGAAAGGGTCCATGTTTGACTTTCATAGCACAAAGTTGGTATGAAGATGCTATTTATCATTTGTTGTTTAGCTGGCATAGAAATGTTTGGATGTCTTAGCAATGGTGAAAGCTGGTATGTGACAGCATTTGCTTTTTGTATTCTCATGTCAATTTCTCTGTCTAGTTTTCCATCTTCTGTGAACATTGTGCCTAAATACTTGAATTCCTCTACTTGTTTTATTTCTTTATCTTTGATCTTGATGTTTAATGGGTGTCTTAATTTGCTTATTCTTATAGCCTCTGTTTTTGCTGTGTTAATTTTCATACTGTAGTTTGTGCAGCTTTTATCAAGAGATGTTAAAATGTTGTTGTAGCAGGTTTTCATCCTCATATATTAGGCATTGGTCATCTGCGAAGAGTAGCTCGTTGATGTTGTAGTTTTCTACCTCTATGTTATTATTTGATTTGTCCTTATTGTTGGTTGTTTCCTGATTTATTTTGTCCATATATATGATGAAGAGGAGTGGTGAGAGGACACATCCTTGTCTTACTCCTGTTGTAACCTGAAACCATTCTGACAGACCTTCCGATGTTCTGACGGCACTTTGACTGTTTTTATATAACGCCGTTATATTATCTAGCAGTTGTCCTGCTACTCCGTATGTTTCTAAAGTTTGCCAAAGTTTGTTCCTGTCCACACGATCAAACGCTTTTTCCTGATCTATAAACACTATATTTAGGTTTCTGTCATATTCTATTGTTTTTTCACATAGTTGTCTCAATGTAAATATAGCATCAGTATAGCTTTTGCCTTTTCTGAATCCGAATTGATTATTACTTAATTGAGGTTCTATTATGTATCTTACTCTCCTCTCTAATATTTTAGCAAACATTTTACCAACTTGACTCAATAGGGATATTCCTCTGTACATTTCACACTCCCTTTTACTTCCCTTATTCTTCCAAAATGGGACAATGATAGCTTTTTGCCAGTCGTCTGGGACTTTTCTTTCTTCCCAAGCCATATTGAATATGATAGTAAGCCAATCTATAGCTGTTTCCTTACAGGCTAGTAGCATTTCTGTTGTTATTCCATCTATACCAGCTGCTTTGTTCTTTTTATTCTGTTTCAATGCCCATTCTACTTCTGCTTTAAGTATATTCGGTTCCTGTTCATCATACTGCCTATGTTTAAACTCTGTATTTCCATATGTATTTCCCTGATTTAATAGTTCCTTAAAGTATTCTCTCCATCTGATTATTATGTTTTTCCTGCTGCTGATTGGTCTACGATTCTTGTCGTTTATTATAGTCGTTGGGTTATAATCATTATTTCTTACTCTCATTGCTTTTACACTTTTGAAAAATTCTCTTGGTTCTTCTCTACATGTTTTTGCTAATTCTTCACCAAATGCTTTCCATGAGTCTGCTTTTGTTTGTTCTAGGATCTTTTGAAATAGTACAAGAACGCTTGAATTTCTTTTTCTACGGGCATTGAAATTCACTTATAACTTAAATTTGACTCCCATCGAAAATTGTGTCTTGTTGCCAGCACAGTCACACACCGGAAGTCTATGTATATATATGTAGTTTAAGTCTACCTATTTGTTTTTTTTTTCGTGTATTGGCTCACCATATAGTATTGGCTTAGGAATGCAGTTTTCTTCCATTCGTTGGACATGCCCCAACCATATTAACCTTTGACATCTGAGCATTGATATGATTGCTAGGGTTTTAGTACGTTGCAGGACTGTTAAGTTGTTAGTTTGTCCTGCCATTTGATGTGCATTTTTCTGCGGAGACATCACATATGGGAGATATTTAGTCTTTTTTAGTAAGCATTAATGTGCAGATATATGTGAGTAAATATTAATGTATTTTGTGAATGTACTATAATGTCAGAATTTCACTTTCATATTAAGCTTGTGTGCTTCTTTAAAAAAAAAAAAATAACATATCTCATTTTTCTTGCAGATTACAAGTGCCACAACCAAGTCTGTTCAAGAGACGCAATGGCAGCAAATGATGAGGGTAAGACATCTACATCTTTTTATTTATAGCTCATTTCTGTACTCTACTTTTTATTTGTTACATTAATATTTGTCACCATCATCATGTGTAACATCTGCATTGAAGGTTGGCTACCACCCATGGAGCACCATTTCACTTTGTCTCTTGCCTTGGTGGTGTATAGTGAATAGGTTCTCCTGTCTATCTCATGTTTTCAATTTACTTTAGCCTTTGTCTGCCACTGCTTTATTTACCTTGTATTTTCCTCTCCATGATGACTTTCATTAGGTTATTGTGTCTTTCATGTGTCCTAAAATTTCATTTGTCTTATTTGAATTGTCTTCATTTTATTTATTTTTTTTGGTTTACATTATTTGTTTTCTTCTATAAATCTACATTTCAAGAGCTTCTATTTTATTATCTGTTTTCTTATAAGGTGTCCATATTTCTGTACCATGCATGAATGTTGAGTAGATATAACATTTTATTATTCTCAGTTTTAATTCTGGTGTTTTTTGCTCTGATGTGAATATACCTTTCAAGTTTTTTTGTAAGCGCTATTCCTGCTCTTTTGTAACATTTCAGTGGTTGTGGGTTACCTGGTCATGTATTACAAAACTGTAACATCTGTTGGGTGTAGAATCTCAGGATATATCATTTTGTGCTTATTATGGCGAGTCTATATAAAGAATGGCATTAACATCATTTGAGACTGTTCTGTGGCAAAACACGGAAAGAGAAAAGACTCATGAAAATGGATGGAAAACCATGTGGATCAGTGGGCCTGACTTATTCATTCTGTGGCCCCGTGTGTGTGTCAAACATTGGTAGAATCAGCCACGAGAAAAGCTGTTTGACAAAAACAAAAACCTCAACAACAAAAAATACACAATATGTACCAATAAAACTGTCTGACAGATGAATATATTTATATATAGATTGTATGTTTTTTTTTTCTTACTGTAATTTATGTTAGAAATGAGTGATATATAAAATTCTATCTTTCACTGTATTCACATTTTGTCCGCACTTCTGTTTTTTTTTTTTTTTGGTACTGTTAACTATAATTTATGTTAGAAATGAGTGATATATAAAATTCTATCTTTCACTGTATTCACATTTTGTCCCCACTTCTGTTTTTTTTAAAACTGTATGTTTTCAAAATTCTCTTAAAAATTTTTGTATTGCTTCTATAATTTTTTGCATTTAGTCTTCACTTGCACAATGAAAACATTAGTATTTATTATGTAAAGTATTTAAGAAACAAGAGTGGTTTGGTATATTAAATAAAAATATTCGATTAAAAAAGACTTTAGAAATTTTGTTAAAGTTAATGGGGCATCACTAATGTGGTCAATGAAGTCATATAATTAAGAAAAAAAATAGCTTGAAATGCTACATAAACACAGCAGAGGTGTTGTGCAGAATAGCCCAAAGACAGCATTCCAAAGAATTAACAGTTTCACACAGTCTAGCTTTTACAGTGAATGTTAAAAAAAAAATAGTTCTTCAATTTTATGTAGAGCCAGTCTTGAAATGTGGCAGTAGATCCTGGACAATTGTATAGTAATTGCTAAATCAATAAAGACCCCCTTCATTACAACAACACTTTTGTTTCTCTTGCTGACTGAACAGCTACCTGGTAATGTGCATTGTAAGTGAGTTCTATTCATACCAAGCTCTTTTGTTTCAGTCCTAATTAATATATATTTTCCACAGTTTGCTTATTCCGTGTGATAATTTTCCTTCACATCTACTTTGTCTTAGAACCATCATCACTATACTTGGAGTATATTTTTAGCAAACCAACATCATTCCCGATAGCACAAGAAGATCTCAGTTTGTGCACAAATTCTGTAGTACAGGAGAGGGTCTGTAGAGTAATTTTAGATGAGTAAAGTAAAGGTTCTCTCCACACTTTTCTATACTAGATGTATGGGGAATATGGTGTTAGAGACCATGTTTTGCCTTGACCAACTGTAGATTTTTGGGGGATGTGGTCAGCATTACCCCAGGCCACCTTTACTTCCCCAGCAGATCTCAAGTACTCATTTTTGGAGGTTGGGTGTAAAAGAAAAAAATAGCTTAAATTCATGTAAAATTAAGCCGCACTGAATACTATGTAATTTATACTGGGAGCAAACAGCAATAATAAAATATAAAAAAGAGAACTCTACACATATTGATATAATGAGAGAAGAAAGACAAGGGTGCTTGCTATCACCAAGCTTGTTCAATCTATTCACTGAGCAAATCTTTAAAAACTTCACAGATATGCCGGCCTAATTATTAATGGAAAGATAATCAATAATCTAATACGCTGATAATACTATATTTCTAGAAGAGAATCCTGAAGATCTACAACAATTACTTAATGAAATAAAAAAAACATGAAATAAAAGACAAGCCGAAAATATGGATTAGATATGAATATCAAAAAGACTAAAATTATGATCATAAGGAAAGAAAATTGAAAATTGTCAAGACCTACAAATTGATATCAAAGTGGAAGGAATAATAAACCTGGAGACAGTTCAGAGCTACAACTATCATAGACATACTATAGCCAGTGATGGAAAATGTATAACTAAAACAAATAAGAATAGGAATGGCAAAAAATAATTTTAATGTCATGAAAAATATACTAACATTAATACATATAACACCAGGGCTAAATCTAAGAATACTAAAATGTTATATCTTCTCTACATTCCTGTATGTTGCAGCAACATGAGCATTAGACAAGAAAACAGAACAGAAAAGTGAAGCCTTTGAAATGTGGATTTATAGAAGAATAAGAAGAATTGGATGGAAAGAAACAAAAACAAATATGAGGTTTTAAATCAACTAAAAATGGAAAAAGAACTAGTAAATACAATTAAAACAAAAGAAATGAGATTTTTGGGGCATGTTAAAAGATACAGCAGCCTACTAAAAGTAATCTTGGAAGGGAAAATACAAGGTAAAAGAGGCAGACCAAGACTAACATGGACAAGTAAGATCAAAAGATGGACAAATCAGCCAGTGACAACCTGCACCATCAAAGCAAGAGACAGAGTGGAATGGTGCTCTAATATAAACAACCTTTGATGCGGAGATAGCACTGAATTATGATGATGGTAGACATAAACACAAAAATACAGAGAGAATAATGTACATCATGAACAGTACTGTTATGTGCTTGGTCATAACTTTTGAATCGGCAGGAACATTGGTCTGCATTTTATGAGTTAATCTGTTTTTCTCTTGTCAGAATTAAAAGGACATTAAAAAAAACATATCAACCTAAAAGCTCCGGGAACACTTATACTGAGTATCATGATCTTTTTCTTCTGATATATTATAAGCTGAGGGCCTCTACTATGTGTTTTGACAACAGTTCAACAGGGGAACATTGTATAAAGGGGTCAAGGCAAAGAAATGCAAAGAAATTCATAAAAATGCAAAGTCACAGTAAAGCTGAATGTGAAGGAGAAAGGACAAAAAAAAATAGTATGGTTAAAGCTTTATGTAATTGATAGAGGACACAAATTTGAATGAAGTTTCAGCTCAATAAGGAAAACCTATTGAGCAGAAATGTCATTCAAATTTGTGTTATCCTTCAGTAGAACATTATATAAACTATTAACAGCAATGCATATCAATTACTAAGAATACCAAGAGTATGGCCAGAGAGATTAAAAATGCAACCAAATATCCCTGCCAGAGGAGCATGATAGCTGATAGACAGTTCACCTACAAGAAGAAATTAATATGTCGTGAAAATAGTAAGATTTGTTAGTCTCGTTATTCTGCTTTCCTATGAGAGACAACTCTGTCTACAAATAGCTGCTGTTTTATATGTACAAAGGGAAGAGAAGCAGTCCAAAAAAAATGTGTGCTTGACCAGAAGGTGTTCAACACAGTATGCAAGTTTTAAAAACAATATTAAAAAAAGACTTTTTATTTTGTTACAATTATAATGATCTGAATTAAAAAGTGTCAAGACTGTTGGAGCTTTACAGGAAAGTATTATTGAAGGCTTGGGGGTTGGGAAGGGGGTGTTGAGATGGCACACTGTGATTAATGATAGAGTTATAGATATATTCCAAGGAGTAGGTCAAACAATAGTAGGATGCTCAAGGGGATGGCTGCAAGTAAATATAAACTGAGCTACATGATCTTTCAGCTCTGCATCATTAATCAGGAAAGTCTGTCGTGAGATTGGTTTCATTTATCAGTAAAAAGATCTGTTTTTGTCTTATTTGATGTGAGATTATTTGAAAGGATCTATTTTTATCTGAACTAAATGTGAGCTGTGGGGGTTGGGTAGGAGTGTGTATGAGATATACCTCATGTCAAGAGGTAGCCACATCCTTCAGGACGGCCCTGGAGCCAATTTAGTTCCCCTGATCCTATCCAGACCACATATGTTTCTTAGTGGATGCTTGTATATGGCTGGCCAGTTAAACATTCCAGGACAAATTGAGTAAGTCTCCCTCCTTTAGTACACACAACTACTGACAGAAAGGATGGAGGATCGACTCTGTTGACAACAGTCTCAAAGGTAGGAGCTGGAACAGCCTGGTATCGGGCTCAGGACACAACAGGGAACTAAGGTGTTAAGTGGCCAGAACCAATCAGAAAACAGTGGCAAAGTACTGATTACAGACTGTCGAGAAATCATGACATCCAAATAGAATAAATCTTTCAATATTAAAAACTGGCTTATAAATACCAGAGGAAATTAAAATATTATAGCCTCGTCAAAAGACATAAGGGGCTGGATAGAATTATAATGGAAGCATAGTTCCAGGATGAAGAAACAAGGGCAGACCAAGAGGAAGATAGTTTCAAGACTTCAAAGAGACCTTGAAAATGACAACAGAAATGGGAGATCTGGCTAGGAACAAATTATCTCAGACATGCTGTGGTGAATGCATTGTTCTGTAGATCAGGCTAGAAACAGAAATGCTGTGGTGAATGCAATGTTCTGTGGGAGATCTGGCTAGAAACAGAGATTATTTCAGCCATGCTGTGGTGAATGAAATGTTCTACAAAGGACATGCGACCTGATGATGATGAATGTGAGCTGGATTAAAGGCATCTGTTTTTTCTTATCTTATCTTATCTTATCTGAAGTGAATTAATAAAAGGATATGTTTTTATCATATCTCATGTGAGTTAAATTTAAAAATTACTTGTTTTTCACTTTGCTTGTTTGAATTTAAAAGACATTTGTCTTGATTAAAAATACCCATTTTAACTTGTGTTAAAGTAACTTCAAGAATTATGTTATTTAAATTGAGAGAACCTTCCAGATGCACTTATGTCAGGCACTTTTAAAATTCAACATTATGAAAAAAAAAAAAATTTCATTCTCAGAAATTGTAATGACCCCCTCCAAAAAGGGCAAGGTCACTCACATCAAGGTTGAGAGGAGAAAGAAGAATGCAGTAAACCCGACTGATGTGGTTCATGTTGCAGGGGGAGAGCATCAGGGATTAGTTGTCAATCGGCCAGGTAGGTTTAAAGGCACAAGATTAAGGTTGTGTTAATTTTGGTTGTACCGAACTATTGAAATTAAAATACTGAGGCCACGTCGAAAAACACAGCGGGCTGGAAAGAAACAATAATGGGATGCATGGTTTGTGAGAGACGCATCAGGAGCAGACCAAGAAGAAGGTGGTCTCAAGGCATGCAAACCTTGAACATGACAACAGAAGTGGGAGATCTGGTTAGAGACAGAGATTCTTTCAGCCGGGCTGTGATAAATGCAATGATCTGCAAAGGACATGCGACATGATGATGATGACCTACCTTTAGTTGTTACCATCATCATGTGTTTATGTTAGCACTCCGCTCTTTCCACAACCATCTTGTCTTTAGAATAATGCAGTTTTCATAACCATTTGTTTTCTCAACTGCTCCATAATTGTATGCCAGATTTTTCATTCAAGTCTCCCTGGCATTATTTGTCACTAGTTATCTTTAATGGCAAGGATCTGCGAATCATAAAAAACATGTACTGACAACAAACAGCAGCTATACGAATTAACAACCAAACAGGACAATTCCAATATATAAAACAAGGAGTCAGACAAGGCTGTGTTCTGTCACCGGATTTGTTTTCACTTTGCAGTGAATATATTATGAGATCAATAGCAGAAAAAAAAGGAATTGAAGTCAAGGGTCACAACATAAATAATTTGCGATATGCGGATGACACAGTCTTAATAGCAGAGACAGAGAACGAACTACAAGAAATGATAGACATAATAGTAAAAGAAAGCAACAAGAAAGGTCTCAGTCTGAATAGTAAGAAAACAGAAGTAATGGTTATATCGAAGAAACAATCATCACCATCATGCAGAATAAAAATAAATGAGACAAATCTGAAACAAGTACAACGTTTCAAATACTTGGGCACAATAATTACATCAGATGGGAGATGCACCACAGAAATAAAAAGCAGAATAGCTCAGGCCAAAATAGCATTTCAGAAAATGAAAAATATCTTATGCAACAAATCTATGTCAAAAACAATGAGAAAGAGAGTTCATCGGTGCTATATAGAACCAATTCTGACCTATGGAAGCGAATCATGGACAGTAGACAAACAAATGAAAAGACGATTAGAGGCCACAGAGATGGGATTTCTCAGAAGAATGTTGAAAGTTCCCTGGACAGATAAAAAGACCAATGAGGAAGTTCTCAAAGAGGCCAACACAAAAAGGGAGCTCTTAAAAACATCAGAAAGAAGCAATCTACATTTTTTGGGCACATCATGAGAAGAGGAAAGTTGGAATACTTGGTTACAAATTGCAAAATAAAAGGAAATAGAGATTGCGGACGACAAAGAGAGAAAATACTGAATAGCTTGGTGTCATGCCATGGAAAATAGTCAACAACAGAACTGATACGATGCACTGAAGATAGAAGATTGTGGAGGGACATGATCGCTGACGCCAACCGGCAGGGTACATGATGATGATGATGAGTTATCTTTACATTCACACAATTGTTGGTGTTTATGCTTTCTGGTGCATGCTTCCCCAAGAGATTGCCACTGTTGTTTGTTTTGAGCCAGCCTTTCACAACACTTTCTATCTACTCCCAGTGGTCGTCAGTCACTGGGCACTGCGGAACATGCCGAGGAGGGGATCTCAACTCTGACTGAGTACATGTTAGAATTTTGCACTATGTTCTGCGCCAATGGCCCAGCGCATCCGATTTCTGTCAGCATTTTTTTCGGGTTTGCTTTCCTTAGCCTTTTATTGTCCCTAATCTTCCTGCAAGGCAGCAGATTGTCTTTTCTGTAGCGGGATTCTGCCCTTAGATGGTCGGCCCTCCCAGGTTTACGAGCACCATCTGCCCGAGCTTTGTGTAGAGTTGTCTCTCTCATGAGTGGTCTGGTCTTCAGAGCTCTGGAGCACCACCTGCCTGTTTGATAGAGGACAGAAAGAGAAGAAAAGACAGAGAAGCATTTAACCCATGAAGTGGGGATGGATTAGTTCAGACCAGAGCATGTACCACTCGCTGGTGGGTTTTGCGTCTTCACTTAAAGGGTTCCATCTACTCAAAAGGAGGGGATCTGAGCACCTATGGACATGTTTGGTATGAAATGATGTTTACCCACAAATAACTCAATAAGTCCCAGTGAAGATTGTGGGTAACAAAGAGGGGTATTTGGCTTTCACAGCTGTTTGTTTTTATCTCAAAGTGGCTTTTTAGTTATAATCTTGGAAATTAATGTTGCAGTATTTATGTATGAGTGATATTTTAGTAGAATAATGCTCATAACAAAAGGATTGGCAAATCGTTTTTTTTTTTTTTTGTGAGCTTTTACCTCTGACGAAGTCCCTAGAGACTAGGAACTGAATTTTGCATGTTAATCCATTTTTTCCTGGCAGCCGTGTGCACAGGGGTCCCTTGCCGCACAGACAGATAACTCTGGCTTCGGAGGTACTCATATTTCTTCAATTGATGTTTCAAGCCGGGCCTTGCTGCTGAGACTAGGGGTGGTTGCCGCAGAGAGAAATCATAAATAAAAATCTCAACCGGTGCAGCCGGGATTTGAACCCAAAACATCTCCATCTCGAGGCCGGCATCTTGCCTCGAGACCAACCAGTCCCCAATTGGCAAAATTAAAAGTTTTGGAGGTGCTTCATCCCATTTGTAACCACAAAAGTTTTGTAACATCTTGTAATCATTTAAAATGTATAATAGAAGAAGAATTTTTATTTTATTTATCCTCGTGGAAAGACACAAATAAGCAAATCAACTAAAGTACAGGGTGTTTATAAAGTCTCACTACACTTGGTATCTAGGTCAATTTGAAAAAAATGTTTATGACGTCATCACAATATGTGCTCAATGGTAAGTTCACTTGTTGCGACAGTTTTCTTAATGACTTGTCTGGACTTTTAAGGATTCTGTCTTGGATATCTAAACATATTTCATCATTCACAGCAGGCCTACCAGATCGTGGAGCATCTTCCACATTTCCAGTAGCAATAAACTTATTCAACAAATTTCATTGACAGTGGGAGCACATATTGTGATGACGTCATAAACATTTTTTTTTCAAATTGACCTAGATACCAAGTGTAGTGAGACTTTATAAACACCCTGTATCTGTGACAAACAGCCGTGGTGTGCACAGGTGGAGAAAAAGTGAATGCAGAGATATATAGTGTAGGCTGGAGACAAATAATAATAAATGAATATTATTATAGAGGGAAACTTCCGAGGCGATAATCAGCGAATCAATTGATTCGTATATAGTGTAGACCAGACTTGGGGTACTTTGTGAAAGATGGTCACATAGATCAAACAAGATGGAGAGATGATATTGTTTTCCAAGATGCAATAAGATACGTGGACCAGTGTCTGCTTTTTTGTCATTTCGTATTCTTAGAACCTTCACTTTACTTTTCATTAGAGAATTGGCATGCATTGACTTAGTGAGCAGCAACAAATGGAGTTATATAAGAAGTTGGTTGCTGCCGTTCACTTTAGTCTTGGTCTGCCTCTGCCTCGTCTACCTTGTGCCTTCCCTTTCAAGA
Source organism: Megaustenia siamemsis (assembly GCA_032433765.1). Classification (NCBI taxonomy): domain Eukaryota; kingdom Metazoa; phylum Mollusca; class Gastropoda; order Stylommatophora; family Ariophantidae; genus Megaustenia; species Megaustenia siamemsis. The sequence goes on from JAVIAB010000046.1 coordinate 43,609,919, forward strand.
TGACTTTTAGAAAGGTGTTATGTCTCTTCAGATTTCCAACAAATTTCAGTTGTCTTTTTCAAATTGTGTTAAGTAGTTCTTTTTTCATTTTCAGCTGATTCAGAACTTCCTTGTTTGTCTTCTTTTTCATCCACCTAATTTACTGCTGTCTCAGGATCTTTATTTTCCATCATATTAGAATAACTTATGAAAACTTTGTGTTTTACCATCATATTAGAATAACTCATGAAAACTTTGTGAGGATGACGTCATGGAACGCACCAAAATGGCAGCTTATTTATGTTCGAGCTATGGACTAAGCAATGTTTACATTGAACAAAACGATATATGTTATTGCAGCGAGTTGGCAGATTTTTGAAAATTTTTTCAAGGGTTTGAACATAAATGTTTGTTCACAGTTCGTTAACCTTCGCTGTAGATAAAGTCATTAATTCGATGGCTTCGTTTCGGACGTTTGGTAGCTAAGGACCTAACTTGTGCAAACGGGTGGCATTGGCAAGGATCATTTTGAATCTATGAAGTGGGCTCATTTTGTGTTTAACTCAAAAGCATATGTGCTTTTTAACCAAAGGCCTTTTTTTGGGGACTCAATGAAGATATCCCCGATGGAAGAATAAATTGTACTATTAGTCCAATAAATGATTCGCTTCCAGTGGTTTATGATGTAAACAAAGCAGTTTTGTCATTGCAAGTGAATAATGTCCACACCTATAATTGGTCAGGATTGTGTAGCAGCAGCAGCTTTATAGCGAACACAGAAAACATCATAGGATTGTGCTGTTCTGAAACAGCTATGCCATGCTACCCTAGAATTGCCTTTAATGGGATTACTGTGACCACAAACCACTCTCCATGTGTGTGCCACATATTTACACCCCAGAAAGAAACACTGAATATAACAACATCATGTGCCGTCTGTGATATTAATGACCACAGACCAGGAGCCTCCAGTATGATTGATACAACTGTTGCACCAAGCATTTCATCAGCAGAGCCATATCTATAGAATGTTAATCTGACATGGTTCTTGAATGATGTCCAAGTTAATGAGACATCAGAATCGTGTGGCGGCAGCTACAAGAAGGGAGCGGAGAACATCAAGTTCTGCTGCTATAAAGGAGACTTGCCTTGCTATCCCAGAATTGCCTTAATTGGGATCACTGTAGTTGAAAACTTCTCCTCTTGTGTAAACTACACATTCACATCTAAGAGTGAATCAGTGAAGGTCACAAAATCATATTCTCTCTGTGGTTTTACTAACTACAGGTCATGTGGCTTCGGTGGATTGGAAATGATAACTTACCACCACTGTGTGTCTATATGTTTGGAATTGGAGTCATCAATGATGGCCTAACATCATCAAGTGCTATGACGATCATTATTTTCGGGAGGACGTGAACTCCCATGGTATATGGTGGATAGGCGGCAGGAACCATTGAAGGCTATGTCTGAAAAGTGTTCCTCCTTGCAGTTTCCTCATATTCCAAGTCCGGCTTGTTGCAGGAGCTACTGAGTTAAGTGTTCTGTGCACACCGTGAGCTGTGTGTCTCATCCGTTTTGATCCTGCTTCGATATCCCGCTTGTTTACGATGAATGATGATATCGTATGACAGGGAACAGTTGGCTGTGTTCACTTTCTGCGCGGTTTCGCCTTATGTTTTTTGGCGTGTGCTGAGACTGCTACGATGGGGACTACAGTTACCTTTCTTTGTTTGGGAGATGAGTTAGTTTTGTTTGGCGGATGATTCCACTGGCACGAGCGGTTGAGCAATTATGGATTTTAATTCGTTTGCTGTGATTCCGAGGCCTTCCATAACCAATAACCAATGAAAATTTTGTGTTTTACCATCATATTAGAATAACTCATGAAAACTTTGTGTTTTACCATCATATTAGAATAACTCATGAAAACTTTGTGTTTTACCATCATATTAGAATAACTCATGAAAACTTTGTGTTTTTCCATCATATTAGAATAACTCAAGAAAACTTTGTGTTTTCCATAATATTAGAATAGCTCATGAAAACTTTGTGTTTTCCATCATATTAGAATAACTCATGAAAACTTTGTGTTTTCCATAATATTAGAATAACTCATGAAAACTTTGTGTTTTCCATCATATTAGAATAACTCATGAAAACTTTGTGTTTTACATCATATTAGAATAGCTCATGAAAACTTTATGTTTTACATCATATTAGAATAGCTCATGAGAACTTTGTATTTTCCATCATATTAGAATAACTTATGAAAACTTTGTATTTTCCATCATATTAGAATAACTCATGAAATGAAAACTTTGCATTTTCCATCATATTAGAATAGTTCATGAAAACTTTGTATTTTCCATCATATTAGAATAACTCATGAAAACTTTGTGTTTTACCAGCATTTAGTAAAGGTGCCTCTTTAAAAAAAAAAATGAAGAAACAGTAAAGAAGACCTGAAACAGTTTGCGAGAGCTCAGATGTTATTTGATGAGAACAAGATTGTTAATAAAATAAAGTAAAATAAGAGCTCCCTCCACAATTTATGTGTATGAAAATCATGTTTTAGTGCCCATATATTTCAGGGACCAATGGCACATTCCATGACTGATATGCTCACTATATGTCATAGTCATAGACAAAGTATGACTATAGATAGGAACCGCGATAGCTCAGTGGTCACTGAACTGGACTACAATGGACAAGAGGTAGGGTTCGATCCCAACCGACGGCTTCCGCGATCACCCAACCTTAAATGGGTACCGGATTTTTTCTGGGAAAGTAAAGCGGCACGGGCGTAATACTGACCACATTACCCCAAAAATCATGTGCTGAAGGTCTATAAAATGTATGGTCACTAACACCATATTCCCCATACGCCATTTGGCGTGACGGGGGTACTTTACTTTACTTTACTTATGACTATAGATAGCTTATATTGTATTAACAGATGCAGAAGATGAAGACCTTGGCAAACCACAGCTACAGCTGGGATTCTTGTGTTTTCTAGTTGATATGAAGACAAATGAGCATTATGTTGTGAGTAGATGGAGTAATGACATCATTTTTATTTGTTATTCTTTTCTTATTTACTGTAAAAAAGTATTCTCCCAATTACTTTGACTTCATTTTTATTTGTTATTCTTTTCTTATTTGCTGTAAAAAATGATTCTCCCAATTACTTTGACTTCATTTTTATTTGTTATTCTTTTCTTATTTGCTGTAAAAAATGATTATCCCAATTACTTTGACTTCAATTTTATTTGTTATTCTTTTCATTTCCTATAAAAATGATTGTTGCAGATATTCATTGGGTGCCGTCTCCACATCAAAGGTTGGCTACCATGGAGCACCATTTTACTCTGTTGCTTGTCTTGATGGTGCATGTTGTCATAGGTTCACCTGTCCATCTTGATCTTATCAGTCCACTTTAGTCTTGCTCTGCCTCTGCCTTGTTTACCTTCCCTTCCAAGATGACTTTTAGAATGGTATTATGTCTCTTCCCATGTCAAAATATTTGCAGTTGTCTGTTTTATGTTGTGTTAAGTTCTTTTTTTTCATTTTCAGTTGATTCAGAACTTCCTTGTTGTCCTCTTTTTCCTCCCACCCAATTCTCTCTATTTTTTCTATTGGTTCACATTTCAAAGGCTTCAATTTTCTGCTCAGTTTTTTTTAAATTCAATGTCCATGTTTCTGCACACTACAAGAAAGTTGAGTAAATATAGCATTTAGCAATTTGTAGTTTAGTTCTGATGTTATTATTTATTTGCTTTGATATGAATATATTTTTCATGTTATTAACATTGGTTTTTGTCATTCTTATTCTTTTGTCTATTTACAGCTTCTATGACATCATTTTAAAAAAATATTTCTTATTTCCATTTGTGATAAAAATTATTGTTACAGCTCTTTATATATATATAAATTATTCTTTCAATTCCTTCTCACTAACAAATTGTTGTATAAGTTGCTTTTCATTGCATCATTATTGTTGCAGTTCTTTCTCAATCTGTAATTAATGTTGTAACTGTTTCTCAGTGCGCAATTAGTATTCCAGCTGTTTTTTTTCTGCACGTGATTATTGTCATTACAGCTGTTTCTCAAAAGCAAATAAAATGCAGAAAAAATTGCAGTGCATATATATTAAAAAAAAATTGTAATGCATCAGTAAGGTGCTTCATTGAAATGACATTATCTAGTATTGTGCAAAGAGCTAAAATAAGAAAATGGATAATTTGATTCATCTGTTTAAAATATTTCAATAATATCTACTTTTAAGAGCACATTAAACTATGCTTTCTTAGTATAAATAAATAAAAAAAAATAGGCTTAAAGTGCATCATCTATCTATCTATTGCCCATTCGAGCCGTAACCGGCCCATAGGGCGTAGACCAAGATACACCTTCTCCTATATGAATTTTTTTGTTCTAGCAGTTTTCTTTTAAAGATATTTTATCAAATCTCGCCATCTGTCTCTGTTCTGTGCAAGCAGTTCTATCTCATTGAGGGAGCCGATTCCTGCTGCTCTTGCCTCTCTCATCAATGTTCTTCTCAGTGTCTCCCTGGGTCTTCCTCTTTTTCTTTTACCTGTTGTTTCCCATATGAGGGCTTGCTTTGCTATTTGGTTATTGTCTCTTCTCATCACATGTCCAACGTATGACCATCATCTTTTCTTTATTACTGAAGATATAAATGGCTGATTGGCGATTTCTCTAATTTCCTCGTTTGTTTTGAATTCGTTCCATGCTATACCAAGTATTTTCCTTAGACATTTATTTTCGAATGCATTCAACTTTGTTAAGAAAGTGCATCATGGTAAAGTAAAATAGTAATTAATGTTAAATATAAAGGCTAAAACTGAGAGAAGTAAAAGTTTTATTGTAACTCATTCTGAAGAAAGAGGGACATTAAATAAAGAAAACAGAGCAGATAAGCCTTAGAAATGTAGATTTATAGAAAAATGGTGAGAATTGGGTGGAAGAAAAAGAAGACAGGCAGTGAAATTTTGATTTATCTAAACATTTTAAAAAATAAACTACTGAAACACAATTGAAACTAGACATCTGCAATATTTAGTACATGTGAGGAGACGCAATACTCTACTAAAACACAATTGAAACTAGACATCTGCAATATTTAGTACATGTGAGGAGACGCAATACTCTACTAAAACACAATCTTGGAAAGGAAGGTACAAGGTAGATGGTACAGAGACAAACCAAGACTAAAGTGGACTGAAAACATCAAATGATGGACTGATGAACCTATGACAGCGTACACTATCAAGATATGACAGCGTACACTATCAAGATATGACAGCGTACACTATGAAGATATGACAGCGTACACTATGAAGATATGACAGCGTACACTATGAAGATATGACAGCGTACACTATCAAGATATGACAGCATACACTATCAAGATATGACAGCGTACACTATGAAGATTGACAGCGTACACTATCAAGATATGACAGCGTACACTATGAAGATATGACAACGTACACTATGAAGATATGACAGCGTACACTATGAAGATATGACAGCGTACACTATGAAGATATGACAGCATACACTATGAAGATATGACAGCGTACACTATCAAGGCAAAATACGAGTAAAATGGGGCTCCATGGTAGCCTACCTTCAATGTGGAGATAGCACCCAATGCAAAATCTACTTAGAAATCATGTATGGTGCAGAAACAAACATTAAATAAGAAAACAAAGGAAAATTGAAAACCTTGAAATGTGGATTTATAGAAAATTGGAAAGAATTTGTTGGACAGAAGAAAACAAAACAAAAAATTGTTGAAACAGCTGAAAATGAAAAAAAAGATGTTTTGAAGGCAATTCAAACAAAATAAACGACATCTTTTTAACAGACAAAAAGACACAGTAACTTCCTGAACGTTATATTAGATGGGAAAGTACAGGGTAAATGAGGCAGATGCAGATAAAGATTGGACAGACAACAAGGGTGGACTGAAGAATCCATGACAGTGTGCACCATTAAGGCAAAAGACAGTATTATGACACTCCAAAGTAGCCATACTTCAATGAATTTATGGCACATGATGATGATGAAGTCCGTCAGGATATATAATAATATTAAAATAGTTCATTGATATCTAAACACCTGTGGGTCTACTTGGAGTGCAGAGTTCCTTCAAAGGAAACGATTAAAGGCCACAGAGATGGGATTTCTCAGAAGAATGTTGACAGTTTCATGGACAGCTAAAAAGACCAATGAAATTCTCAAAATAAGCCAACACAAAAAGGGTGCTAAAAAACATCAGAAAGAAACAATCAATGTTTTTTGGAAAGTTGGTATACTTGGTTACAACTGGTAAAATACAGGGAAAGAGAGATCACGGATGACAAAGAGAGAAAATACTAGATAGTTTGGTGTCCTGGCAGGGAAAATAGTCGACAACAGAATAGGTACGATGCACAGTGGATAGAAGATTGTGGAAGGACATGATCGCCTACGCCAACTGGTATGGCACATGATGATGATGAAATTGCTTCATTGTGTAGAAATTCTTTAATCAGGGAGTGTATGGTCTTGTCCCCAGGAAAGTAGAAAACTTAAATTCTGGTATGGCACATGATGATGATGAAATTGCTTCATTGTGTAGAAATTCTTTAATCAGGGAGTGTATGGTCTTGTCCCCAGGAAAGTAGAAAACTTAAATTCTGGTATGGCACATGATGATGATGAAATTGCTTCATTATGTAGAAATTCTTTAATCAGGGAGTGTATGGTCTTGTCCCCAGGAAAGTAGAAAACTTAAATTCTGGTATGCAGAGGGTACTGATTATTACAATCAGGTCACCACTGCCTATGAATTCTTCAAGGAATTAGTGCGGCCAGAAAACTTTCCTAGAGGTGAGTTCATTTAGTTGCTTCATTGACACTTGATAGTTGTAAATGACAACTTTTAACAGGGTGCTATTTGAAGTATCTGATTACAGCTAATGTTGACATTTGTTTTGCATAGAGGATGTAAGAAATATAGTAATCTATCTATCTACCTATTGTCCTTTCGAGCCGAAGACGGCACATAGGGCAGAACCACAATCTCAAAAACAGAAACCTTGCGTGCCAAAATGGCACATATTGCAGAGATCACTGCTTCTAAAATCTATGGTCTGTTTCCATAACAATGCTTTTTACAATGACAGCTTGTCAAGCCATCGATCAACCTCCTTAGTCGCCTCTTACGACATGCCTGGAAGGTCACAGTGTCACTATTCTTTACATCCCACGTAATGAGGCCCCGGTAACACACAGGCAATAGTAATGCAAACCTTATATTTGTTGTATAAAGAGTAACATTCTCAGATATTGTGTGTCTCTCTCTCTCGTATGTATGTATGTGAGAGAGAGAGAGAGAGAGGGAGGGAGAGAAAGAGAGAGAGACGTGGTTTTACAAAAGAATGTTGAGAATACAACAATGTGCAGCTAAGAAAAGTAATGAATATGTTCTGAAAGAGGGCAAAGCAAAAGAGAGCTAATTTACAATATTAGGAAGAAACAATCATCATTTTTTGGCCATGTAATGAGAAGAGAACAACTGGAATATATTGTAACAATTGGAAAAATTAAGGGACGAAGAGATAGAGGGAAGCAAAGAGAAAAAATACCAGACAGCTTAAGAGAATGGCTTGGCAGAAGGTCAACAACAGAAATGATAAATAACTGTCGAGATCAAAAGTTGTGGACAGACATGATCACCTACGCCAGCAGGCACGGTACTTGATGATGATGATATATATATATATATCCATGTGTGTGTCTTTCCTCATTTGTTTTTCAACATCTAGAGGAGTGCAATTATTTTATTATTTGGATGACATCTTTGGTGTCACGTGAGTGTTTCTGGTCGTCTGCCTAATTGTCTTTCAAGAGTGTCCCACTAGGTCTGTTATTCTTATGGAGTTTGTTGATAGCTAAGCATATCATGGTTAGTTGTTTCTTATCTCACGGCCAAGTCATTCAGTTTTGATAATAATACTCTCTATTGCATAATCCATATTCTGTTTAAGTTTTAAGTACCCCCCGTCACGCCAAGTGGCATATAGGGAATATGGTGTTAGTGACCATACATTTTACAGACCTTCGGCACATGATTTTTAGGGTAATGTGGTCGGTATTACGCCCATGCCATTCTACTTTCCCAGAAAAAAAATCCGGTACCCATTAAAGGCTGGGTGAACCGGAAGCCACCGGTTGGGATTGAACCCTACCTCTTCTCCTTTGTAGTCCAGTTCACTAACCACAGAGCTATCGCAGCTGCCCATATTCTGTTAGTATTATCAATAATAATTATTGAGCCTCTTCTTTTCCTATCATTTCCCTGTGGAGCATAGGCCTTCAATAAACACGTTCTAAGCTGTTCTGTTTCTTGCCATTTTTTTAAGATCAGTCTATGTCTTCCCCTTCATCTCTGTTTCCATCTGTCTTCTCCAAGAATATTTTGGTCTTCCTCTTTGTCTTTTTCCCCCTGGGAATTCCAAAAGTGGGTCTGTCGTGTAATACTCTGTTGGCTTCCGCAGTGTGCTCACTTAAAAACAACAATCATGGTGATACAGACTTTCAAGTCATGGATGGTTACACAGAATCAAAGCATGGATATGGCATATAGGTTGTTATAGATAATTGTGTTTCACCATTTGTTTTCGTTGTCCTTGTACTCTGAAGAAGGCCACAGGCCGAAACGTCAGTATTGTGTTGTGTTCCTCCCTTGTAAAGCTGTCTTCATACCTTGGAGTGTTTAACACTCCCCACCACTGGCTCCTTGCTACCAGCTTTACCGCAGCATCGCAATTATTTGCCTATCCCCCATGGATATGGCAGTAAATTACTAACAAAGAATAGGGGAAAATACCTCACAAATACCCCAGGACAAGGAAATAAGACAAAGATCATTGGACTGTTAGGATTTACACACATTGTGTATTACATGACAGGCCATTTTTTTTTTTAATCCTGAGGGGAAGAGACAAAGGTGAAGGTATAATATACATGTTGAAGACAGTTGGATGCAATGTTAAGAAAGATGGGGTGATTTTAAGAGAATGACACCAAATAAGACATCTTAAATAAAGTTTTCGTTGAAGACCTATGCTCCACAGGGAGTTGAAAGAAAGAAAAGAAGAATGTGCACTTATAAAATATATATAAAATGAACATAAAATGATATCAGGAAACCCTACAGAGAAATGAGACAAACTACAATGTTTCAACAAAAGCCTTCAGCAGGTGCTTGCCAGACCCGCTCGATATTAATTATATATTTTAAGTTTGTGCTTATCTTTGTAATAAAGTATATCCTGTGTTTATTTATAAAAAAAATATTAATTTGTTTTCCTTTTACATCAAAGTGAAGGCACATTTTCCTGTTGTAATATTTGTCCACAGATTATGTAGGATTTATTAAAAAGTGCATGAAACAGATGCAGAGAGCTCAGTACAAACTGGCACGCAAAGTTGATCTTGAGGTGGAGCATCTAGATGGCGCAGATGTGCCAACAACTCCAGGTAAGACATTCTTGTTCCAATTTTTAGACATGTTATTCATGTTTTGTTTACAACAGCTGTTTCTCATTTTTTAGATGTTTTGTTTACAACAGCTGTTTCTCATTTTTAAACATATTACTCATGTTTTGTTTACAACAGCTGTTTCTCATTTTTAGACATGTTGTTCATGTTTTGTTTACAACAGCTGTTTCTCATTTTTAGATGTTTTGTTTACAACAGCTGTTTCTCATTTTTAGATGTTTTGTTTACAACAGCTGTTTCTCATTTTTAGACATATTATTCATGTTTTGTTTACAACAGCTGTTTCTCATTTTTAGACATATTACTCATGTATTGTTTACAATGTCTGTTTCTCATTTTTAGATGTTTTGTTTTCAACAGCTGTTTATCATTTTTAAACATATTCATGTTTTGTTTACAACACCTGTTTCTCATTTTTAGACATATTACTCATGTATTGTTTACAACGTCTGTTTCTCATTTTTAGATGTTTTGTTTTCAACAGCTGTTTATCATTTTTAAACATATTACTCATGTTTTGTTTACAACAGCTGTTTCTCATTTTTAGACATATTACTCATGTTTTGTTTACAACAGCTGTTTCTCATTTTTAGATGTTTTGTTTACAACAGCTGTTTCTCATTTTTAGATGTTTTGTTTACAACAGCTGTTTCTCATTTTTAGACATATTATTCATGTTTTGTTTACAACAGCTGTTTCTCATTTTTAGACATATTACTCATGTATTGTTTACAACGTCTGTTTCTCATTTTTAGATGTTTTGTTTTCAACAGCTGTTTATCATTTTTAAACATATTCATGTTTTGTTTACAACACCTGTTTCTCATTTTTAGATATTCATGTTTTGTTTATGTCAGCTGTGAAATTTACAGAGTCCCTAGTCTCACCTGAGCTCCAAACAAAGCTGACTCTTGACCACCATACTTTTAACACTGTTCCTATCCATTCAGTAGAATTAGTATTGTTTTTTAAATGAGAACCATTTGCTACCATCAATTAATTTTTTTCAGCTCTGCAGTTGTTCTATTCTTATTTACATTTAACTTTAATATATATATTTTTTAAAGAAGTAATTTTCAAAGAGAAAGTATTCTTAGTTATAATAAACATATTTACACAATTTTTTATTCTCATCATCAATTTCTGTCCCTTTATGTCACACATTGTCCCTTTACAATGACATTTTTATGCTGTTGCTCCTAGAGATAAATAACCAGTATTCTTTTACTGGGTAGATTCATGTAACAATTATTGTAATTATTTTAAAATTAGAATCAATACCTGATTTGAAAATATTGTAAAAATTAATTTAATTTGCTGTTTGTTAACTTTGTTTCTAGTTTATTTTGTTAACCCAAATTTGGATCTTTTCTAGTGTGTTTAGGGAAATATTAAATTGAACAGATGTGATAATGGCTAAGTAATTTTTCATGTCAACATCACTTAAAATATTATTTCATTAAAAATTACCCAAGTGTCTATTTTATCATAGAAGAGAATCATGGCTATGCTGGACAATAATATTTATGAATAATTTGTGTAATGATTGAGTTAATTTATGTTGCTTGCTTCAGCTATTTTGTTCTATATTATTTTTTTTTTACGCTGCTCAGGCTACAAATTGCTTCCGGTTAAAGCTTTTGCAAAATTGTTTTATTTTCTTGTACATCGTTCCCACAATGCCAGCTGCATATAGGGAAACTACTTTGACCTTTACCACATAATTTATGAAGTTCAATGATTGTAGCTTTGTAGAGGAAGAGATTATTCCGTGGAAGTCACTTTGAAGTCATTCAGTCAAACCATGAGAGATGTTAGATGTACAGTGTTAAATGTCATTTGTCACTGCTTGTCACTGTTCACTGACATATATATATATACACACACATGTACATGTAAAAGTGCTTACATGAATTAGGGGAAATAAAATGTGTCAAACACATAATGGAGAACACTATCAACTAAGTACATAAGAGAAATTAAATAAATATTAAATGCACACAAAAAAGGAGTGAAATTATATTAGAATACATAAATCAAACATAAAATGTCTGTATACAAGAAATAAATATTCTTGAAGAGGAATGACAAATAAAACAAATATTTACATACTACTTATATAGGGTGTTTATAAAGTCTCACTACACTTGGTATCTAGGTCAATTTGAAAAAAATGTTTATGACGTCATCACTATATGTGCTCAATGGTAAGTTCACTTGTTGCGACAGTTTTCTTAATGACTTGTCTGGACTTTTAAGGATTCTGTCTTGGATATCTAAACATATTTCATCATTCACAGCAGGCCTACCAGATCGTGGAGCATCTTCCACATTTCCAGTAGCAATAAACTTATTCAACAAATTTCATTGACAGTGGGAGCACATATTGTGATGACGTCATAAACATTTTTTTTTTCAAATTGACCTAGATACCAAGTGTAGTGAGACTTTATAAACACCCTGTATAAGTAAAAAAAGTAAAGTACACCCCGTCATGCCAAGTGGCGTATAGGGAATATGGTGTTAGTGACCATAAATTTTACAGACCTTCGGAACATGATTTTTTGGGTAATGTGGTTGGTATTACGCCCGTGCCGCTTTACTTTCCCAGAAAAAAATCCGGTACCCATTAAAGGCTGGGTGAACCGGAAGCCGTTGGTTGAGATCGAACCCTACCTCTTGTCCTTTGTAGTCCAGTTCACTAACCACTGAGCTATCGTGGCTCCCTTACATATATAAGGGGTGATAAATAAATGTTGAAAGATATCAATTGAAAATGAATTAAGAGCTCACATATGCAAAGGTAAATAAACAAATAAGGGGGGAAAAAAAGTGGATTTGTGAAGTTTTGGGGATTTTGTTTTTTCAAGCAGGATGCCAGGGTTTTTGTCATGTCATGTAACTTTCCTGCTAATGCAGGAGCGAAGTAGATTTAAAAAAAATTTTTTTTTTTTTTTTTTTACCTACCGACAAAGCTCCAGGGCTGACCCAGCTTTTTTTGGGAAGTAGAGGCAACCTGAAATCTACCCCATGGCTCTAAACTATTCCTTTGTGGTGGAAACAAATCACACCATATTCCCCATACACCTAGCAATTCTGAGGTGGAAACCTTTACTTCTTCTACTTTCCAGCTCCCTGTGGAGCATAGATCTTCAACAAACACTTTCCAAGTCGTTCTGTTTCTTTCCATTCTTTTAAGATCATTCCATGTCTTCCCCATCATCTTCATCTCTGCTTCTATCTGTCTTCTCCAAGAATTCCTTGGTCTTCCTCTTTGTCTTTTCCCCCGGGGATTCCAAAAAAGGGCCTGTTGTGTAAGACTCTCAGTTGGCTTCCGCAGTGTGTGTTCTATCCAGCGCCATCATCTTCGCTGTATCTCTTTATCCACTGGTATTTGACTGGTACAATTCCATAATTCTATGTTAGTGATTTTGTCCTGCCATTTCCAACCTTTACTTACTCTCACTTTAAATATCTGACCCTTAGTCAGAGAAGACAAAAAGGCAGCTCCTAAAAAACATCAGAAAGATACAATCAACATTTTTGGGGCACATCATGAGAAGAGAAAAGTTGGAATACTTGGTTACAACTGGCAAAATACAAGGAAAGAGAGATCGTGGATGACAAAGCGAGAAAATACTAGATAGCTTGGTGTCATGACATGGAAAGCAGTCAACAACATAACTGATATGGTGCACTGTAGATAGAAGATTGTGGGAGGACATGATTACCTACGCCAACCGGTATGGCACATGATGAGTCAGAGAAAAGAAGACTTCGGGAAAGCATTGGACTGCACTTCCTCAAAACATGTAGCCACAAAAATACAATTCCTTAAAGGCGGTTGCCTCAATACATGTACCCACAAAAATACAATTCCTTAAAGGCAATTGCCTCAAAACATGTACCACAAAAATTCAAATTCCATAAAGGCAGTTGCCTCAAAACATGTACCACAAAAATTCAATTCCTTAAAGGCAGTTGCCTCAAAACATGTACCCACAAAAATACAATTCCTTAAAGGCAGTTGCCTTAAAACATGTACCCAAAAAAAATACAATTCCTTAAAGGCAGTTGCCTCAAAACATGTACCCACAAAAATACAATTCCTTAAAGACAGTTGCAACCAGGAATGAGTATCATCACTTGCATCAATGCAGGTTAATGATTGATGCACATATAAATAAGTAGTTCAATTCAGGTCATATCCATCCTCATCTCACAATTTAAAAATAATTTAAAGAACTTTGACTGCAGTATTTTTCCTCCTGCATAAATAAATAAATAATTTTCCTCCATTTTATTATATATATATATATATATATATATATATATATATATATATATATGTATATTTATATATATGTATATATTATATGTACAATTTGCATTGAGTCACATCATAAAAAAAAATCATGTATCACTTTAAGACTACAAAATTTATGAATTAAAAAGTAGAAGATAGGTAAAGGTAAAGTACAAAACTTGAGACATCTATCCAGAAATGTTCGGAGACTTCTGGATAGTGCCGCTTCAAGCATCAAAACTCACGATGCGAGGCAGCATTCCTCACCTTCTCAGAGTACTACCCTGGTATCCATTTCTGCCAGCTGCTGGGTTGACTGTAGGGATATATTTTTTTAAACTATAAGTACATTTCACACTGCTTTCAACGGGAATCGAACACAGGTTGTCCGAACGTCTGCAACTTAGTCGGGTGTTTTTCTCAACTTTGCTACCGAGGCCCCCTAAAGTTCAAGATTTTATTGGTTAAAATTGATAGCTTACGTTCATGCCAGGTCAGCACAAAAGGCTATAAACAATTTGTAAATGTATCAATAAATAAATGTGTGACCAAATAGACACATCTGCACATCTAAAATATTTATTTTTCACACTTTCCACAACATAAAAAGCATACATTTTTTTCACACGCCCATCTGTGGTATTTCACTGCTGGTAAATTCGCCATTACCATTTTGCCAAAACCTGGATAATGTTTTCATATTGTAGTGCTTGCACTGTTCATCAATTTTCTTTTTTGCTGTTTGTGCTCTAGAGTTCCTCATACCTCTGGACCAATTTGGTAGGTTACGGTGTGTGGTTGCTGTTTGTGATTTCATTCACATTAATCTTGGCTGTTTTTATACTCCGTTTTTGTGTATGACTTTTATTGTTTTTAGTGATTTCATTTGAAGATGCCTGCATTATACTGATTGCAAATTTAGTTTGATTAAATTTCAGCCCTCTATTATTTTTTAGTGTCTGGATGTCTTTTCTTTTGGTAGTGCTGAGATTTTTATTATATTTTATTCTATTATTGCAGCAATTTATAATTTGTTGTTACTTTTAGAAAGAATGTGTTTTAATTTGGAGCATTTAGAATTGATGTACGTTTTATAATAGGAAAAGTATGGCTGAAAAAAATACAAAATATTAATAAGAGTCAGCCTTTTATTTGAGCATTCTGTGTAGTCTGAAGCAAGTTGTGAATAATTAGATTTAGGAACGTATAGAGTTTACAGTGAAGTATGATGTTTATTGTAGGTTGAAATAGAATGCACATTTTCATACAGTAAAGTGTAACACACATTTCAGAGTGATGAAGTGTAATACAAACTTTAAAGTGATGAAATTTAATACAAATTTTTAAGTGATGAAATTTAATACGAATTTTAAAGTGATGAAATTTAATACGAATTTTAAAGTGATGAAATGTAACACAAATTTAAGAAGGAATAGAATGTAGCTCATTCTATAGCAATTAGTTCAAACAGTTTTTATTCTAAGAGCCTTGGCAAAACTAAGACCTGTTTGGAAAGGCAAAAACATTAATTTCAGATCTAAATTCGGATTGGTGTGCTCACTAATTACATCTCCTTTCTTATATGGCTGTGAAACAAGGACACTCACAGCAGAACCACAAAAGGTGGAATTAGATATATCTTACGTTTCTCATACAGTCCACATACCTAATGGGACAGTTTAATCTTCTGCCATTACAATTCACAGTGAAATATTTGCCTTGGTATTATCAGTTTCAAAGAACATAACAGGTGGCATTTAAGTTCATTTTCTTTTGCTTATAACGGCTTGTGTTGCACTATTTTTTTTGTCCAATGGATTTGTCTTCAATGAGGCATTTTTATTTCTGAGGAGAATGCTTCTCTAGCCTTTGGTTTTTCCATAATCTTTCTGCAAGTCAGCAGCTGATTGTAGTCAGTTGTCTTCAAGGATGCAACATTATTATGGTTACTCTAGCTTGCTTTATTGCGAATTTTCCTACTTTCTGGTTGAATATCTTCAAGACTAACATGCACCTCCTGCATTGATGGTATTTAGATTTGAGAACCAGCCATTGTATAACTGATACAATAAACCACAATCTTCAGGCTCTGAACAGAGCATTGTAGACTAAACACCATCTCTGCAAGCCACTCAAACTGTATTATTCATACTTGATCAGGCTTGTGACTCCAGAACATGTACGCAAACATGTGGATTGTGCAGAAATCTGGCACTGAAAACATGTTTCAGACCATCTGTGGGGCAACTGAGAAAGCCTGCTAAATGTTGTTACATTTACAGAGGCAGCTCATCTGATATGAGGAGTATAGGAAACTGACAGTTGAAAAGAAGACATTTAATAATAATAAAAGTAAAGGTTTCCTCTACGTCTTGCTAGGCGTACGGGGAATATAGTGTTAGTGACCATATTTTTCTATGACCATGGCACATCTTTGGGAGCCGTGATAGCTCAGTGGCTAGTGAACTTGACTACAAGGACAAGAGGTAGGGTTCGATCCCAACCGACGGCTTCCGGGTTCACCCAGCCTTAAATGGGCACCAGATTTTTTTCTGCGAAAGTAAAGCGGCACGGGGGTAATACCAACCACATTACCCCAAAAATCATGTGCTGAAGGTCTGTAAAATTTATGATCACTAACACCATATTCCTATACACCACTTGGCGTGACGGGGGCTCTTTACTTTTTTTATGGCACATCTTTGGGTGATGTGGTCGGTATCATGCCAGGCCGCCTTTACTTCCCAGAAAAATTTTTGGTACCCACATCTAGAGGCAGTCTGGGGAAGTAAAGCAGCATGGGCGTAATACTGACCACATTACCCCAAAAATCATGTGCTGAAGGTCTGTAAAATATACGGTCACTAACACCATATTTCCCTATACACCACTTGGCGTGATGGGGGTACTTTACTTTTTTTTTTTTTTTTTTTTACATCTAGAGGCAGGGTGAACTCTGGAGCCTTGTCAGTCCGGAAAAAAATCAGTCATTGCTGGGGATCGAACCTGGACCCTTCTGATCAGGAAGCAAGCACACTAACCACTCAGCCACCCAGGCTTCTTAATAATAATAATCAAACTAAAATGTATTGGCAAACAGTAGAATATGTATGGTAATATATGATAGTTTATCAGTGCGTCTTCATGACATCCCTCATGGTGCCAGTATTCCTTTGACTGTCCATCTTAAATGACATAACCAAAGAGGTCGCCAAAGCGTACAAGATACTGGAATGTGTCATGTTTCCTGGATGACCATAGTCTGTTCGCTCTCGATGTCACGCCTTATGGCCCATTCTGATTCCTTAAACCAGATGGGGATTCATTTTTTTAATTCTTTTCTCTGGTGACACTTCATGTTCCTTTCTGTACATTTCAGTGACTCCTTCTGATCCTTCTTTGTGCATATTTTTAGAACTTCTCGGCATTGTACTTTAGGTCACTGCATATTTTGTGTATGAATCTATTCAGTGGTACATCTGCCATGCATCTATTATTTGGTGGCACATCTGCCGTACATAAATTATTCAATGGCACATCCATCATGGATCTATTAATTCAGTGACACATTCACCATACATCAATTATTCTGTGGTATATGTGCCATGCATCAATTATTCAGTGGCACATCTGCCATGCATCAATTATTCAGTGGCACATCTGCCATGCATCCATCATTCACCACATTTTTGTATGGACATCCATATCCATTTTGATATTTTTGCTTTCCTAGTGTTTATCAAATCTGTACTTGTCTGGTTTGTTTGTGCCTGCATCCTGTTGAAGACCATTTAGACCCGAATCATTGGTTTGTTTGGTCCTCGGAAACTTCCTGTTTTTAGTTATGTTCTTATTTTTATACTTGGCTTTGTTTTGGCTGCAACATGGGTTTCATGTCTGCCCATAGTAGAGCATATCCTTCAGGTAGGGTCGAGCATAAGAGAAATAGAGTTATAACTTGGTCTTCTAGAGCTCAGCTGACAAATTGTATAACAAGATGTGATGTATGAGCTTAAGTTGAGTGTGCTGATTGATCTGAGCTCAAGCAAAATCTTAAATTGGTCTGAGCTCAGTCAAGTCTTAAATTGGTCTGAGCTTAAGTGGAGTGCCAAGTTAGTTTAAAATTAAGTGGAGTGCCAGAATTGTATGAGCTTAAGCGGTGTGCCCCAAATTGATCTGAGCAGAGTGCAAAATTGGTCTGAGCTCAAGCAGAGTACCAAATTGGTCTGAGCTCAAGCAGAGTGCCAAATTAGTATGAGCTTAAGTGGAGTGTGCCATGTTGGTTGGTCTGAGCTTAAGTGGAATGTACCAAATTGGTTTGAGCTTAAGCGGAAATCCAAATTTGTCAGAGAATTTTTTTTAGACAAAATATAGGAGAAAAAACATTTTGATTTAATGCAGAAGAAGGTAAATGCCAGGCAGTGATTTTTAGCCTAAAAGGTCACATGTAAATGAATGTCAAAAGCCACAGACACCAGGCACCCTCTGTTAGTTTAACAGAATGCTACACCAGTTGACCTTTTTATGGACAGCTCAATGCTTAATTTGAATGTATGCCTCACAAACTTTTCATTATCATAACATTATCAAGTGCCACAATTTTACATTTGATGATGTTTACGAAGTCAATTGGCTGAGTAATTGTAGCTAATTTATAGAATAATTACAAAAAAAAATAACATTGTTAATATATGCTTGTTAGTCAAGTTGGCAGCACATATAGGAATTTGCATTGTCATTATTATAATGAAACATTCATTATATGTTTAAACAACAAATGTTAAACTACATACTAATTATTTAATTTTTTATTTGTATAATTTTTTGAAACTGCATGGAGGTCAGTGAAGTTCACGTTACCCCCTTATCTGCTCTATGTAAATCTCTACCTTGCTCTTTGTATTTTTCTTTGAATTTATTTTCTGCTGAGATTGATGATTACCTAACTCACTTTATAATCACTTTGTCCTTTGTCTTTTGCTCTGAGATTGATAGATTTCCTAACTCTTTTTATGATCACTTTGTCCTTTGTCTTTTACTGTGTTATTGAGAGATTTTCTATCTCACTTTTTTACTCACTTTGTCCTTTGTCTTTTACTATGTTATTGAGAGATTTTCTATCTCACTTTTTTTTACTCACTTTGTCCTTTGTCTTTTACTGTGTTATTGAGAGATTTTCTATCTCACTTTTTTACTCACTTTGTCCTTTGTCTTTTACTATGTTATTGAGAGATTTTCTATCTCACTTTTTTTTACTCACTTTGTCTTTTGTCTTTTACTATGTTATTGAGAGATTTTCTATCTCACTTTTTTACTCACTTTGTCTTTGTCTTTTACTATGTTATTGAGAGATTTTCTATCTCACTTTTTTACTCACTTTGTCTTTTGTCTTTTACTATGTTATTGAGAGATTTTCTATCTCACTTTTTACTCACTTTGTCCTTTGTTTTTTACTATGTTATTGAGAGATTTTCTATCTCACTTTTTTAAAAACTCACTTTGTCTTTTATTATGTTATTGAGAGATTTTTCTATCTCACTTTTTACTCACTTTGTCCTTTGTTTTTACTATGTTATTGAGAGATTTTCTATCTCACTTTTTTAAAAACTCACTTTGTCTTTTATTATGTTATTGAGAGATTTTCTATCTCACTTTTTTAAAAACTCACTTTGTCTTTTGTCTTTTATTATGTTATTGAGAGATTTTCTATCTCACTTTTTACTCACTTTGTCCTTTGTCTTTTACTATGTTATTGAGAGATTTTCTATCTCACTTTTTTACTCACTTTGTCCTTTGTTTTTTACCATGTTATTGAGAGATTTTCTATTTCACTTTTTTAAAAACTCACTTTGTCTTTTGTCTTTTACTATGTTATTGAGAGATTTTCTAAGACAAAATTTAATTTACTTTATCCCCCTTGTTCTACGAATAATTTTTTTCCTTGCTATGTTTTTACTTTACAATTGTGTTTTTGCCCTCTTACATTGAGGCTTAGCGACATTTTAGTTGATTGTTAACTTCTATTTTGTGGTAAAACTTACCTGCCGTAGCATGTTTGTAGAGTGATATGTTTTGGTCATGAAATTATTTTTTTTAAATAACTTATTTCCTCATAATTTTGTCAGTTTTTGCATGCTGAAATTGTAAAACTATAAACACAAGGTAACGATTTGTTGAATGAAACTGTGTATAGCATTAGTCAGTGTCATAGTTGGTTTATGTAACAGTTAGCTCTTTCATAAATAAAAAAAACGTAATTACTACATCCTTCCTCATGTAAATGGAATTAACTAGTCTGTAGAAGGTCATTTGTAGTTATAAATATTCAATAATAATTTTAATTTTGTACAGTTGTTTCCCTGCTGGTAAACACATTGAATAAAAGTATTAAAGTTATCATGTTAAATAAAATATTGAAGATTGTCAATCACGAAGAATACTTGAAGATAGTCGATCATGAGGAATACTTGAATATAGTCATGAAGAATACTTGAAGATAGTCAGTCATGAAGAATACTTGAAGATAGTCAGTCATGAAGAATACTTGAAGTTAGTCGATCATGAGGAATACTTGAAGATAGTCACGAAGAATACTTGAAGATAGTCAGTCATGAAGAATACTTGAAGATAGTCAGTCACAAGAAATACTTGAATATAGTCATGAAGAATACTTGAAGATAGTCATGAAGAATACTTGAAGATAGTCAGTCATGAAGAATACTTGAAGATAGTCAGTCATGAAGAATACTTGAAGATAGTCAATCACGAAGAATACTTGAAGTTAGTCAAACAAATAATTGTGAACTAGCAGCTGTACAACTAAAAGGCCAGTAAAAGATGAATAGATAACACAAGCTAATAGTTGAATGGCATGGGCAGATAGCTTCATTGTGTTGTCTGTGTTAGTCTTGCCAGGCATTTATTAGTTTGTTTGAAAGAGTCACCTTTCTTTGTTGTGGTTAGATAGTCACTGTCACTTTTATTGTATTTTCTTTAAAATTATTTGAGACTAGTGCATCTTACAATAAGTAACATTGAAGTAGGATAACATTTTAAACATTATATTCTTTAAAAGGAATATCTGCTTGCAGTAATGTCACGGGTTTGTTGGTGGTTTTTCGGGTTTCTCTGGCACTAGTGTGCTGTCCTTTTTCTTATTTTTCTACATTTCAACTCCCTGTAAAGCATAGGTCTTCAACAAACACTTTCCAAGTCACCCTACCTTGCTTGGTTCCATTCACTTAAGATTTCTCCATGTCATCTCCATCAAATTCTATATCTGCTTGTCTTCTCCAAGTATATGTTGGCTTTCTATGTAATTAAGGTTCTATCAAGAATTATAATCCTGCAATGGATCATCTTTTCTTTTTTGTTTTTTTTTTGCGTGAAATTGTGTGTGTGTGTGTGTGTTATTGATTCATCTTATCCCAGTGCAGCTTCCATCTGTGGTTAGTGTTGAATCATAATTATAATTTATTTTTAGGAATTTCTGTTTTGTTTGCCTCAAGTGATGTTTTATTGTGTGTCTCTTGATGATTCGAGATGATTGTCTTCAGCATCTACTTCAGCTTCTAGCAGGGCCATTGTCATTAATTATAATCTTGTTTCTTTTTACAAGGGTTTCTCTATATTTTTATTGATTTTGTATCATGCATTGGATACAAAATATAGCAGATAGGCAATCAACCATGATGGAAAGAATAGAACTTGAAATCAACAGAGATAAAACAAAAATAATTAAAAATAAAAATATACCAGGTGGCAATAAATGTCAAAATCATCAGGAATTGGAAAAAGTAGACTATGTATATATTTGTAGTAATGTAGATCAAGAAGGTGAAACAGAAAAAAAAAGAGAGAGATCAGAAGTAGGATAGCAGAAGCAAATTTAAAAAACCTGGACAAAATATGACAATAAAAAATACAAAACAAGAAAACTAAACTTAGAATATCCAACTCAAACATATTATTAACCCTTGCCTAAGCATGTGAAAGCTGGAAAATGACAAAAGAGAATGAGAAAAACTAAATGCTTTTAAAGACAAATGCCTATGTACAATGGAATTAATTGATGCTTATTATAGAGATAAGATAAATGGCCATGCAAGCAAAGATCTCATCTAGAATTAGGAAGAGAAGATGGACATATGTCTCACAAATATGTTGAGAAGGGACAACAAAAGAGTTTCAAAACAGGCTCTTATATGGGAAACATCAACATAGAGAAAGAGAGGAAGACCCAGAGAGACTCTAAAAATGACAGTTATAAGAGAAGCAAAATTGCAGGCATAGACTCATATAAGATCAAACATTTTGCTGGAATAGAGATAGATGAGAAAAAACACAAGTTCTATGGAACATCTATTGGTGTTGGAATGATTAAGAGTGAAGAATCATATAATGTACTGGAAGTCATGGTGGCAAAGTAGTTAATGCAGCAGCAGATCATTTGTAGTTTGTCTGGGTTCAGTTCATACCTATGGCGAGATCTATTTCCTGTCCACCATGGCTTTGTGGTTCACAGTGATTTGATGCTTGCCACACCACCATTAAACAAATATGAATACCAACATTATATTCCTTATACATCAGAGACTATTGCAGCTCATCATCATGTGCCATACCGGTTGGCGTTGGCGATCATGTCCCTCCACAATCTTCTATCTACAGTGCATCGTATCAGTTCTGTTGTTGACTGTTTTCCATGCCATGACACCAAACTATCCAGTATTTTCTTTCTTTGTCGTCCACGATCTCTCTTTCCTTTTATTTTGCCAGTTGTAACCAAGTATTCCAACATTCCTCTTCTCATGATGTGCCCCAAAAATGTTGATTGTTTCTTTCTGATGTTTTTAGAAGCTCACTTTTTGTATTGCAATTAGTCTTAGTTTTTTTTTTTAAATTAATGAATTAATTTTTCAAGGATGATAATGGTCTTAGTTTCAGATGAGAAGTTGTTATCCTTATGATACTATGTTTGTGTATCTTTAATATTCTTATCTGGTAAATACTAGTCCATCTGGGCTGTTCACTTAGGTTGTGTGTTGAAGTAGAACTTTCAGGTTAAAATAGAGGTTTATTTATTTATTGCTTTATTTAATATAGATTGTTCCATTTATGTTATCTTGGAGGATGAAGAATTCTTTTTTTATTCATTTGATTCACTTCTCTTTAACCTTCCAAACATTTATTTTCATATTTTTGAAGGAATTTAAAAATAAAATTCTCCATACGTTTTCATGACAAAGTTGAACTCATTCGAAAATAAATGTATAAGGAAAATACTTGGTATAGCATGGAACGAATTCAAAAGAAGCGAGGAAATTAGAGAAATCGCCAATCAACCACTAATATCTTCATTAATCAAGAAAAGACGATGGTCATATGTTGTACACGTGATGAGAAGAGATAATAACCGAATAGCAAAGCAAGCCCTCATGTGGGAAACAACAGGTAAGAGGAAAAGAGGAAGACCCAGAGAGACACTGAGAAGAACATTGATGAGAGAGGCTAGAAGAGCAGCAGAAATTGGCTTCCTCAATGAGATAGAGCTGCTTGCACAGAAGAGCATCAAATGGCGAGATTTGATAAAATATCTTTAAAAGAATTGAAAACTGCTAAAACAAAAATTGAGATAAGAGAGTGAATATCTTGGTTTACGCCCTATTGGCCGGCTACGGCTCGATAGGTCATTAGATCGATAGATCAAATTATATAAACTTGCGTTATTTTACAATCTTATACAACCCATGCAGTATGGGCTGCCCTTAGTACACCCATAGATTTAATTATATGATCAGTCATGCAGCAGACAAAATCTACCAGCGAAACCGTGCAGGTCAAATATGTGAAAGTATTTTCATTTCTGGAAGACCCAGAAGAAGATGGATAGACGCAGTGACAGAGACATGTAACAACAAAGGAAAATCACTAATTCAGACAGTTCGAGCAGCTCAAGAACGACAAATGATATAAACCACGACACCTTTTAGGTATCAGTGAAAAGAGAAAAGAAGAAGATGGATAGACGCAGTGACAGAGACATGTAACAACAAAGGAAAATCACTAATTCAGACAATTCGAGCAGCTCAAGAACGACAAATGATATAAACCACGACACCTTTTAGGTATCAGTGAAAAGAGAAAAGAAGAAGATGGATAGACGCAGTGACAGAGACATGTAACAACAAAGGAAAATCACTAATTCAGACAGTTCGAGCAGCTCAAGAACGACAAATGATATAAACCACGACACCTTTTAGGTATCAGTGAAAAGAGAAAAGAAGAAGATGGATAGACGCAGTGACAGAGACATGTAACAACAAAGGAAAATCACTAATTCAGACAGTTCGAGCAGCTCAAGAACGACAAATATATAAACCACGACACCTTTTAGGTATCAGTGAAAAGAGAAAAGAAGAAAGAAGAAGAAGATTTTCATTTCTTTGAAATAAGTGTAGTTTTTTTTCTTCAAATTGCACTGATCTTTTTTTTTCTCTCAATTGTTTAAATGCAAAAGTTACCACTAGTGAATACTTAGTATCTTAATTGTAAGTTGTCAACAATATAAACACTTGAGAGCAAATGAAAATAAAGTATGAACCTATTTTTTAAATTTTCCCTAAAATAAAAATGTCTGCATGTCTGTTATAAAACTATTAAAGCTATCTCACTGTTTTGTACCTACAGGTTTGTTGTAAATATATTCACGTTTTTAAACTTTACAGTATATTACAAGCCTTGCTAATGTCAAGGTTTATTTTATTTTTTAAATTATGTATTAATATTGACTTGATTTAAGGGGTTTTAATTAATTAGATTAGGTTGTGACAAATTAATAAAAGTGGGGGGGGGGGAGAATGTGTTTTTTCATTATGTTAAAGATGTACCTTATTTGTTTGATGTGGCAAGCTCTATCTTAGAGAATAATTTGGAATATATTTATACCTTGTTTTTATTATGTACCATCCAACCCTGTTCACCACTCTTAAAAAGGTTAACTATTTAAGCTCTTTGCTTGCAACTAGGTCATGTTCTATATTTTTAGATATATATATATATAAATGACATAGGTGACCAAGAGAAAAAACATTGAACGCTTTTTCCAAAAGATCGCGTACTGAAATTATAACAGGCTTGAGGGACAGAGAGATGTAGAGAGAGATAGATGATTGCCTATGCCAACCAGCATGACACATGATGATGATGGTAGGCGACAATACTCATTGAAATATATTCTTATTAATCCTTCAGAGTCCTCGGAAATTTTGAAAATAACATTTTTAAAAATTACTCTGAGAGCTTTAAAAGCAAATAAAAGAGCCTTAGAGAGGGTAGGAATAGTGCTGCATTTTATAGCCTCAGACAGGACACTCCTCTGTTTATGTTTTCTTTTAGATCACTGAACAAGACATCTCTTGTATGCTCCATAAGCTATCTTCCTTAATGTATGTAGTAAATATATATATATATATTTTTTTCTCTTAAATTTTGTCACTATTGTTCCTTTTGATGAGTTCCTCATTAATGATTAAAAAGTCAATTTTTTAAAATCCTCATTAACTTCGATTGGTCTGATCCCCAAAAGTGATACGTCTATTATGTCTAGACTAATGGTTACAAAATTGTATCTTCAGTCTATGTGTGGGTCTTCATATTATTATTCTGATATCTTAAAAGATTTATGTTTTAGATTAGGAAAAGGTTATAGATGCTTCCAAAAAAATATGTGCTGAAGTCGCTTTTGGCTGGCCAGAAAAGAAATGAAGTAGTGTTATGCAACTTGGAGTGCATGAATAAGAGGAAAATGATAGAATATAAAGAGTTAAAATGGGTAATGTTATCTGTAACATCTTATATATTCAGAGATTTACAGTCCAGTGAAAGGACATTTTATTTCGTGTTTTAGTTTTAAATTAATTTTTACTTTAAGAAATTGAAAGGAATGTCCGAAAAAAAAAAAAATGCCATTTTCATTTACATACAATAACTGATGCGAGATCAGCACTACAATCCAGAAAATTGCCACATCTGCAGACCTTATTGACTACTCTGCAAGCACCACAGGGTTGCCCTACAGTGGATCCCATCTTACTGTGGTATACTAGGAAATGAGAAAGCAGATCAGTTGGCAAAGGAAGACGCAACAAGTACACAACCAGATGCACCAGCTACATACTATCATAAGAAACAGATAATCAAATTAATCAGAACACCACAGGCCCCAAATCAGGATGCCTTTCATAATATGAATAAATGGGAACAAGTTATCATTATATGCCTCAGAACAGGGCATAATCAACTCCACAGTCACATGTATACACAATTCAAGATCGGCACCTCGTCTACATGTGTACAAGCGCCCCAGACTGCTGAACACATATTTCGAGACTGTACTAAATAAAGTAGACTGAGGAAAATCTGTTGGCCCATAGATACAACACTAATAAAAAAAACTGTTTGGACCACTGCAAGAATTACAAAAGAGTAAAATTTATACAGGAAATGACATTGCAGATGTAGACAGTACTTCAGTCGAATGAAAGATGGGTTGGATAGATAGATTTACATACAATGTCATTGTCATCACAGGGGTAGGGGCTGGATAGTGTAGAGGTAAGATGTCAGGCTCTAGACAAGAAGGTCCTGGGTTTGGTTCTCATCATAGGCATCATCATCATCATCGAGTGTCTTCTCCGCAACGAAGGTTGGCTACCATGGAGTGCCATTCTGCTATATCTCTTGCTTTGATGGTGCAGGTTGTCATAGGCTGATTTGTCCATCTTTTGATGTTACTCGTCCATGTAAGTCTTGGTCTGCCTCTGCCTCTTTTACCTTGTATTTTCCCGTCCAGGATTACTTTTATTAGGCTGTTATATCTTTTAACATGGCCAAAAAATCGCATTTGTCTTGTTTAAATTGTGCTTAGTAGTTCTCTTTTCATTTTTAGTTGTTTTAAGACTTCATCGTTTCTTCATCACAGGCATAGGAGAATAAAATAAATAAATAAAATAAAATTCATAGCTGTACCTTCCTGTCTCTGGGTCTCTAGATCCGATATTTAGCCCTCTCAGAAAAAGACAACGAGCAGGAGGTCTGGTGTGCATTATGCACATGCTAAAGAAATCATGACAGTTGGAAATGAACAAAGTCAGTTAAAAATGGCCACTATCTATCTATCTATTGACCTTTTGAGCCGTAACCGGCCCATAGAGCGTAGACCAAGATACACCTTTTCCTATATGAATTTTTTGTTCTAGCAGTTTTCTTTTAAAGATATTTTATCAAATCTCGCCATCTGTCTCTGTTCTGTGCAAGCAGTTCTATCTCATTGAGGGAGCCGATTCCTGTTGCTCTTACCTCTCTCATCAATGTTCTTCTCAGTGTCTCCCTGGGTCTTCCTCTTTTTCTTTTACCTGTTGTTTCCCATATGAGGGCTTGCTTTGCTATTCGGTTATTATCTCTTCTCATCACATGTCCAACGTATGACCATCGTCTTTTCTTTATTACTGAAGATATTAGTGGTTGATTGGCGATTTCTCTAATTTCCTCGTTTGTTTTGAATTCGTTCCATTCTATACCAAGTATTTTCCTTAGACATTTATTTTCGAATGCGTTCAACTTTGTTTCTATATCTCTTGTTGTTTTCCAGCTTTCACACGCATACGTAAGGGTTGATAGTACATTTGGCCACTGCTAGGGGAAAAATTAATGATTGTGAATTAATGAGAGGATAAAAATATGAGAGTACCTCTGAAGTCAGAGAATATCTGCCTATATAGTAGGACAAAATAAAGACAAGTGGAACAATATTAAAGCAGGTAAATGAATTTAAATATTTGGGAACTTTGTTAACCTCAGACGGAAGATGTACAAGAGAGGTGAGATGCAGAATTGCTCAGACAAAAGCAGCTTTTCAAAAAATGAGGAAGATACTTTGCAATCCATTTTTGATAATCGAAACAAGAAAAAAAGTTCTTAAATGTTATGTAGAGTCAGTCTTAACATAAGGATGTGAGTCATGGACAATAGGACAACAAACAATAAAATCACTGGAGTCTGTAGAAATGTGGTTTTACAAAAGAATGTTGAGAGTACCATGGACAGCTAAGAAAAGTAATGAAAACATTCTGAAAGAAGCCAAAGCAAAAAGAAGGCTAATTTCCAATATTAGGAAGAAACAATCATCATTTTTTGGCCATGTAATGAGAAGAGAACAACTGGAATATATTGTAACAACTGGAAAAATTGAGGGACGAAGAGATAGAGGAAAGCAAAGAGAAAAAATACCAGACAGCTTAAGAGAATGGCTTGGCAGAAGGTCAACAACAGAAATGATAAATAACTGTCGAGATCGAAAATTGTGGAGAGACATGATCACCTACGCCAGCAGGCCCGGTACTTGATGATGATAGTAGGACAAATGGCTGCCAGTGTGGTAAACAGCGGAAGGGTGATATACACACAAAATTCAATCCCTCAGGACTTGGCTGGAGTGTAAAGTTGACGAACGCAAGCAAACATTTGTTATCACCATATGCCGTTTCTGCTATCATGAAACACCATTTAACTCTGTCACTATCTGGATGATATATGCCATCGTAGGCTTTCATGCTATCAATCCATATTACTCTTTGTCAGCCTCCAACTCGATTACCATGTCTATATATTTCACTATTTTGTTGATTTTTGGAACCATTTCAATGTGCCTGTTTTATTTCTCCATATTTTGTTCTTATGTTAGCATTTACTCCAAATTCTGATCTCAAAACAGAGTTCTAAAAAATGAGCTTTCACATTCTGCCACCTATTCAGTTTGTGTTCGTATGTTATGTCCTTCTATATACATTGCTAGATGTCACCATTTTAAGTTTCCAGGAAGCTGTAGTCAGCTGAAGATTTCTTATGCTCTATTTATATTGCATATTCTCTACATATAATTTAAAATTTGTTACTATAATATTTTATTATATTCTCACCGTATAGTTATTTTATATTTTTGAAATATATATAGTCTCTTCATTTTATTATGTAATATTATTTTAATTAAAAAAAATTTTTTATCTTAATTCCATTTTATTAAAATTACTCCTTTAAGCACATCCTGACTATTTCAAGCACATTTATATTTTGTATGTTTTTTTTTTTTTAAAGCTTTTAATTCATCCTACTTGATATTTTTTTTCTCACATCTGTAAGTCTTGTTACGTAAGTCTGGAGATTGTAGAAATGTGGTTTTACAGAAGAATGTTGAGAATACCATGGACAGCTAAGAGGAGTAATGAAAACGTTATGAAAGAGGCCAAAAGATAAAGAGAGCTAATTTCCAATATTAGGAAGAAACAATCATCATTTTTTGGCCATGTAATTAGAAGTAAACAACTGGAATATATTGTAACAACTGGAAAAATTGAGGGACGAAGAGATAGAGGGAAGCAAAGAGTAAAGATACCAGACAGCTTAATAGAATGGCTTGGAAAAAGGTCAATAACAGGAAATGATAAATAACTGTAGAGATTGAAAGTTGTGAAGAGACATGATTACCTACACCAGCAGGCATGGTACTTGATGATGATGAAGTCTTGTTAATATTAATCACAAAAATGATTCTTCAAACATGCACACTATTACCCTTGCAGCATACATATGTTTAAAGTGCTCATAATATATATATTTTCTTTTTTGTATTATAACAATGGGTTACTGAGATTTAAAATGGCACACATATTCTCCCTTTTGTTATATGTTAAGTGTATGACTGTTCACCAGTTTCAGGATCCTCATTATGTGTCACAGTTTACGATATTTCCTTTCATGTATTTTTGGAAGTCAACTTTCTTATGTGTTTCATATATGCTACTTAATACATTACAATTTATTACTATTTTTTTTTTTGTTTCAAACTTTTTGAATACAATTCACAAATCACTCGCTAGAACTTTTATTTTGAATAATACTTGATGCTTCAAAATACATGTGCAATTTTGAATGTAATATGTTCATTGTGTATCTCAACAGATTGTTTTATATATACATATGTAATGTTTCTTTGTTTGTATATTTAGTTATTCAGAGTGTTTGATTAACCAAACTCCTTTGTTCCTTTTTGTATGTGTATGTCTGTTTACATATGTACATGAAATTATTAAATGTATTCTGTTATGTTTATACTCTCTTTATCCCTCTCTCTCTCTCTCTCTCTCTCTCTATATATATATATATATATATATATATATATATATATATATATATATATATATATAGACCTTATTTATTTAGAATATTGCAAAAGGAGGTAAGGTAATTACCAGCAGGGGTATCTTCTCCTACCAAATTAGTGTTTACACTGATAAGTTATATTAAATACATGATTACACATTATTACATGTTATGTTACACACTTATACAATGTGGTTTTAAACCAATCGGTTACAGACACAAACATGTTATCGTCGGCAAATGTTTTGTTATGTATTCACAGCTCTTTATTGTTAAAGTACTGCTCATCATCATGATCTTTATATTCCTAAAACTCTTTTTTTGTTGTCATTAACATTAGTGTCTTTAATTGTTAGTCTTAATTCTGGAATAATATATTCTTGCTTTGATATGATGCTGTATAATTTGGATGATAATTTATCCTGATATAACAAGGAAAAAAAAAATGGTTAAATATTATATATGTAGAGATAGAGAGAGAGTGTGTGTTATTTGGTAATTATGAAGTGATAAACATGAACCATAGCTGACAGTGTAAGTTAGGACATGTATCACAAATTTCAGATTTATTTTAAATTGTTTTCTTGTCTTTTTTACCTTGACTGCAATAGGAATAGAAAATATAAATGGCGAGGGTAAGTGAAGCTGCAGCAGTTCTCACAATTTGATTTTCATTTGCATGTTGGCACGTCACATCTGTTGTGGTTCATGTTTTGTGTTTTGTTGTAATGTTCTTTGGTCATAAGGTTTTGGTGTTCTTACACTTGTCAACATTTTGCAGACCATAAAAAAAAAAGTTATATAACTTTAATGTCTTAAGATATTAAACAGAAGACACATTTTTAAATTAAATCTTTAGTATGAAATTATATTTAATGAAACCTTGATAATCCTAACATATCTAGACAGACGAAATAAAAATGTCAAAGAAATCTTGATTATAAAAATATGTATAAATTTTAATAATAAAAGCACTCGCAGACAGCGTCTCTCTTCATCATCATCCCTTAACTCATTCAGTACGTTTCGTTGCACTGTGCGCCATGCCGATTTCAGCAGCACAGTCCGCCAACCTCATATCGATTACTGTGAACTGTCATCACATCATATTCTTTTTACATGTGTTGAATCATATTGGTATTGGTGACATCATTGGTAAAAAATGCATATATAATGTGTTCTAAGTTAGATAAATATAAATATGTAGATTGATTCTTAAAACCATGAAAAAGATGTCTCTGAAATCTCTTCAGTTGCATTGATAAAAATTGTCCATACGGAAGGAGTTAACCCTGGGGATCATTGTGGCAGCACTGTCACAGACTTCATCAACCTTCTCCATTTGTCTCTTGTCTTCATCCTATGGGATTCTGCAAAGTCGAGGCCTGTTTCTCTTCTTACCTCTCCCTCTGCTTACATCCTGTCTAATGCTAAAGATGATAAAAAATTATATCTCTGACTTTCCTGCAGCATCATCATTTGATGATGATGTAGATTTTATTTAATGTTGTTCCTCCATCCTAATCTGGGCATGCTTGCCTTTCAGCTGTGCTTCCTTCTCATGTATGGATGTACTTTGACTATTAGTGGAACCAGATAATAAACCTTCTTTAGTGGTTCTATAATTATATAGTGGAACCAGATAATAAACCATATTTAGTGATTATATAATTATATAGTGGAGCCAGATAATAAACCATCTTTAGTGATTTTATAATTATATAGTGGAACAAGATAATAGATATAGTGGAACAAGATAATATATATAGTGGAACAAGATAATAGACCATCTTTAGTGATTATATAATTATATAGTGGAACCAGATAAAAAACCATCTTTAGTGATTATATAGTGGAACCAGATAATAAACCATCTTTAGTGATTATATAGTGGAACCAGATAATAAACCATCTTTAGTGATTATATAATTATATAGTGGAACCAGATAATAAACCATCTTTAGTGATTATATAGTTATATAGTGGAACCAGATAATAAACCATCTTTAGTAATTATATAATTATATAGTGGAACAAGATAATAAATCATCTCTAATGATTATATAATTATATAGTGGCACCAGATAATAAACCATCTTTAGTGATTATATAGTGGAACCAGATAATAAACCATCTTTAGTGATTATATAATTATATAGTGGAACCAGATAATAAACCATCTTTAGTGATTATATAATTATATAGTGGAACAAGATAATAGATATAGTGGAACCAGATAATAAACCATCTTTAGTGATTATATAATTATATAGTGGAACAAGGTAATAGATATAGTGGAACAAGATAATATATATAGTGGAACAAGGTAATATATATAGTGGAACAAGATAATAGATATAGTGGAACAAGATAATAGACCATCTTTAGTGATTATATAATTATATAGTGGAACAAGATAATAGATATAGTGGAACAAGATAATAGATATAGTGGAACAAGATAATAGATATAGTGGAACAAGATAATAGACCATCTTTAGTTATTATGTAATTATATAGTGGAACCAGATAATAAACATCCCTCAACAATCAGAAAACATCCCTTAATGAGATAGAGATGCTTGCACAAAACAGAGACAACTGGTGAGATTTGATAAAATATCTTTAGAAGGATTGAAAACTGCTAGAATAAAAATTCAGATAAGAGAAAGAATATCTGGGTCTATGCCCTATGGGCCGGCTACGGCTCAAAAGGTCAATAGATAGGTAGATAATAAACCATCTTTAGTGGTTATATAATTATATAGTGGAACCTAGATAATAAAACATCTTCAGTAATTATATAATTATCTAGACAGAATCTAGATAATAAACCATCTTCAGTAATTATATAATTATCTAGATAGAATCTAGATAATAAAACATCTTCAGTAATTATATAATTATCTAGATAGAATCTAGATAATAAAACATCTTCAGTAATTATATAATTATCTAGATAGAATCTAGATAATAAAACATCTTCAGTAATTATATATTTATCTAGATAATAAACCATCTTCAGTAATTATATAATATCTAGATAGAATCTAGATAATAAAACATCTTCAGTAATTATATAATTATCTACATAGAATCTAGATAATAAAACATCTTCAGTAATTATATATTTATCTAGATAATAAACCATCTTCAGTAATTATATAATATCTAGATAGAATCTAGATAATAAAACATCTTCAGTAATTACATAATTATCTACATAGAATCTAGATAATAAAACATCTTCAGGTAGCTTTTACAAATACACATGGAAATAAAAAAATCTGGACTTTTCTGACTAGATACGACAAAATCATGATAATGCAAGTACACCTGAGCAGTTCTTATAATGTTTAGTTTAGTTAACTCAACAAAAGGTCTGTAAAAATTATGGTCATTAACACCATATTCCCTATACGGTATACGCCACTTGTCGAAAATATATAATTTGTGTTGGATAGATATATTTGATTATGGTTGCTGATTAATATTAACAAATATTTGAGTGAATTTGTTAATAAAGAATTGTTTTTTAAAATTATTCATCTATTGAATTAATCCTGATTATTGTAAACCACATTTTTTTGCTTGTTTATGTGTTTGTTAAAGATTAGTTATAAAATATCAAATTAGATCTCGATTAATCAAATAACCGATGAATCTTGTTCATTTAAAACTGAATACTTGATTTGTAGGTTTTTGCGTTAAATCTTGATTACTTTTCTTGAGCGTTGCATAATCTTCATAACTGAACTGTTTTCAGTTTAGCAGTGAGAGAAATATCTGGAAGATTTCCATTTGTTATTCACTAATTTTGTTGTTGTTTGTTGTGTCAGGTGTGTGTAATATGTCATGATATGATCTTCAATGACTTACTTGATGAGTGTGCAACAAAGCACCATTTAGTTAGTAAGAGCTTGCCTGCCGGATTGTATGTTAGTCTTGATAACTAAACTTAACAGATCACCTGCTTGAAAGAATGTTCATCTCGTTCTCATATCTTTCATCTGGTTGGCTTGTGCTCTCCCCTTTCTGGCTGCCTATTATTTGCTTCTGCAGAATTATACTTTCATCTGCATTTATATGGTGTTTTTGGTACTTTTTCTGTTCAATGTTTACTACTTTCTGTCTGGTTTTTTTATGATACTTTTTCTGTGTGGCATTTGTGTTACTATTTCTGTGATACTTAGTGCACCTGTTTCTGTATGGTGTTTGTGGTATATTTTAAAATAATATGTCTCACACTTTTTTTTCTGTATAGTATGTGTAATACTGTATATATATATGTTATATTTATTTAACATATGACTCTGATTAGTTTCATATTTGGCTTCATGATACTTATTCTGTTGTGTGATGTTACACATTTTCTGTATTTGTACTTTTTTGTGATGCTTGCCTGTATGATACTTTGTTGTATTATTATTATTATTTTTGTGGAGGGCAAGAGTTGTGGTATTATAGTATTTTTCTGTTTGGTACGGACTAGTGATAATTTTTTCTGTGTGGTAAAGTTTTGATGTTATATTTTTCTTTGTTTTGTTGCAATATTTCTTTTCCTGCTTTCCGTCATATCACCATTGTTTCTGCAAATGGAGGTCATCGTTATTATAGTAGTAAACATGCTGACTTGGAGATTATGTGGATACAGGGCCAATCCGAGCCTGACACTCAACAACATTTAATCCAAGTTGGGGAAAAAATGGGTACTTGACTTGATAAGTTGAAGAAGTGTATTAAGAGTGAGAAAGAGCACCTACTACCTCACCTTCTAATTCTATTGCATAGCATAGCAGAGTTTAGTAGTTTTTTATAGCATTGTGTGGTTAAAGAACATCTATTATCACATATATGTAAATCATCTTTTCACCTTGCATCGTGTTCTTAAATGACTTTTTTTGCAACATGCAGTTAAAGAACATCCTTTACCTACCTGTAATGAATTTTTCAAGACTAAGTACATTGTTAACGACCTTCTTAAATTGCCTGGACTAATCATGACAAGTAACTGAAAGTTCTCTGGACAGCTAAAAAGACCAATGAGGAAGTTCTGAAAGAGGCCAACACAAAAAGGGAGCTCTAAAAAACATCAGAAAGAAGCAATCAACATTTTTCGGGTACATCATGAGAAGAGGAAAGTTGGAATACTTGGTTACAACTGGCAAAATAAAAGGAAAGAGAGATCGTGGACGACAGAGAGAGAAAATACTGGATAGCTTGGTGGCATGGCATGGAAAACAGTCAACAACAGAACTGATACGATGCACTGTAGATAGGAGATTGTGGAGCGACATGATCACCTACGCCAACCAGTATGGCACATGATGATGATGTACATTGTTGGACATGTGATGATAAGAGATAATAACTGAACAGCAAAGCAGGCTCTCAAGTAGGAAACAACAGGGGAGGAGGAAAAGAGGCCGGCCCAGAGAGACACTCAGAACATTGATCAGAGAAGCAAAGGCAGTAGGAATCGGCTTCCTCATTGAGATAAGATGCTTGCACAGAACAGAGACAAATGGCGAGATTTGATAAAAGATCTTTGCAAGGATTGAACCTGCTAGAAAGAAAATTTTGAAAAGAAAAAGAGTATCTGGGTCTATGCTCTATGGGCTGGCCATGGCTCGAAAGGTCAATAGATAGATAAACAGACAGACAGACAGATAACTTTTCTCTTTGCATCATGTTCTTAAATGACTTTTCTGGAGCATGAAGTTAAGGAACCTGCTTTACTTACATGTAATGATCTTTTCTCCTTGCATCCTACTCTTAAATTTCTTTTCTCCTCGCATCATATTCTTAAATTTCTTTTCTCCTTGCATCATATTCTTAAATTTCTTTTCTCCTTGCACTGTGTTCTTAAATTATTTTTTTTCAATATGAATGACACTTGTGTTTAAATATTACCATTTTGTTTTGATAGCATGCATGGCTGTTGTTTTATTTGGCATTGTCAGTACTTTATTTGTTTATGTTTTTTTTTGTTTCAAACTGAACTATACTCCCATATGAGCTGTTCGTGAACATCCACTAGCATTGATAGTATCTAGAAGTAGTCATTTTAATGTTTAATTATGGGGGAAAAAAAGCAATTACATCTTTCACATATTCCACATTTTTTAAAAACATTTGTTTGCAAGGTTCGTTGAGTATGTACTTTATAGGTAATCGTTAATGATTGTTTTAGATATATGTTGAACATCGTGAATGATTACTTTAGATATATGTTGAACACTTACATTACAGATCTGTTGAATACATAAGTGTAGATGTTTAGTGGATACTGATTATATAGTCACATGAATACTTAATTTAGAGTATCATTTTATAGTTACTTTAGAGATTTAATGAATACTTATATTACATTGTCTTTTGAGTTCATAGAGGTTCCTTGTATACTGATTATAAAGTCTTTTGAATACTTAAATTAGAGGTCCATGGAATACTTACTATAATTTTATGTCCATTTAATACTTACTTTAGAAATCTGGTACTAATGAGACTGACTGTGTAGACAATTGAATGCTTACTTTATAGGTCCATTAAATACTTTATTTGAAGATTTATTGAATGCATTAAGGTCCTTTTTAGAATCCATTGAATTCATACCTTATAGGTCCACTGGATACAGAGAGGTCTTTGAATAATAATTTTTTAGTCTTGAATTCTTACTCTAGAGATATATTGAATACTTATTTTGAATCTTAACACAAATACTTACTTTAGAGGTTTATTTTAATGCTTACATTATAAGATCATTGGATGCTTACTTTAGAGAGGTTCATTTAGTTTGGAGTTGTAATAAGTGAAATTTCTCAGTAATTATTAGTGAATTTGTTAAGTTTAAAAGTGAATTTGCAAAACAGCCTTTCTGAATTTATAGAACAATTCAAATTAATTTGTAGAAGTCATGCGTATATATATATGTATATATCTATTTATTATTTTAGATAAAAATAATTAATGTTTCAAAGATATGCCTTTTATTTAAAGTGCTGATTTTGTATATTGTTTAATTGTTGCTGTTGTGATGTAAACATGGTTTGTAAAGCTCTTTATATGTTGCTTGCATTTGCTCAGCAATTAGAGTTTGTAAAGAATCGTTTATAAATCGTTTAGTTGTTTAATGAATCGATGGGAAACGTTTCATTTTATGAACGATGAACTTTATTATTTCATGTAATTATTAGCCCGGTTGAGAACCATCATCGTTATTGGGTTGATAATGAAATTGGTGGCATTTGTTCACTTTACAGCCAAGCTTGCGATATTGGCTCATTTTAGCCCGACACATTCGACTTGAAAAATATGAAAAATAACCACGACCGCAATGAAATGTGTTAGCGGGCTGACAGGAAATAGTCTGAGAGATAAGATACAAATAAAAATAAAAACTGAGAGGAAAAAATAAACAAACAAAACTAGGAATAATTCCCCGTCATAGAGCACATAAGGAAACAACAGATGAAATGGTTAGGCCGCGTGATTAGGCAGAAAGATCAACACACTACACAGCGAGCCTTCAATAAACGTTGCTTGAACACCAGACCAAAGGGACGACCACGAAAAAGATGGACTGATGAAATATTAGAAACACTAGGAAACATAACAGCAGGAGAAGCCAACAGAAGAGCAGAAGACTGCAAATTATCCCCCCCCCCCTCTCTTAACACTGAAGGCAAATGAGGAGTGAAAGAACAAGACATCCGCTTTATTATGACACATTTTTTAAAACTCGGCTTGTCCCCTCTTCGTCTCTCATCTGGTCATGTTGGACACTCTTTGTTCTTCATATAATTTCACATGTTGGTCGGGTGGAGTCTTTGTCAGGTCTAGTTCATTGATCATGACTCGGTGCGCATCAGTTTATACGTAGCGTTTAAATCATAGAAACCAGTGGTGTATTTCTTTCAGTTTAGCTGTCTGTCAGCTGACAACGGAGCGCATGGTTATCTATTTATTTTTGTTGTTGTTGTTTCGTTCGCAAGTTTTTACCTCTAAGTCCCTAGAGACTAGGAACTGAGTTTTCCGTGTTAACTGAGTTTGTGTGTGTGTATTTTTTTTTGTTTGTTCCTGCTAAAGGCCTATTGGGCCGAAACGTCGTTTAGTCTGTGTCGTCCACTTATCACGTAAAGCTTCTTACATACCATTTTTTTTCTATTTTTTAATTTTTCCTCACGTTCAGCTTTACTGCAGCTTCGCATTTTTATGCCTTAACCCTTAATCCGTTTTACCCTGGTAGCCGTTTGCACAGGGGTCCCTCATCGTACAGGCAAACAATTCCGTCTTCGGGGGTACTCATATTTTTTCCCGTCGATGAGTAATTGATGTTTCAAGCCGGGCCTCGCTGCTGAGACCAGCGGTGGTTGCCGCAGAGAGAAATCATAAATAAAATCCCAACTGGTGCAGCCGAAATTTGAACCCACAACATCTCTGTCTCGAGGCCGGCGTATTGCCTCGAGAATAACAAGTCCCCCAAACATAGTTATCTTCTTGTTCTTCTACCTTTCAGCTCCCTGTGGAGCACAGGTCTTCAATAAACACTTTCCAAGCCGTTCTGTTTCTTGCCATTCTATTAAGATCATTCCGTGTCTTCCCCATCATCTTCATCTCTGCTTCTATCTGTCTTCTCCAAGAATTCTTTTGTCTTGCTCTTTGTCTTTTCCCCTGGGATTCCAAAAAAGGCCTGTTGTGTAATACTCCCAGTTGGCTTCCGCATTATGTGTCCTATCCAGCGCTATCGTCTTCGCTGCATCTCTTTATCCACTGGCACCCGATCGGCACATTTCCATAACTCTATGTCAGTGATTTTGTCCTGCCACTTTCATCCTTCCACTCTGCGCAAGCATCCACCAGTTCAAAGTCCGCGTCTTCATGACTGTCATTTCTGTTGTTCTCCATGTTGTATGTAAACACAGTCATCATCATCATGTGCCATACCGGTTGGCGTAGGCGATCATGTCCTTCCACCTTCTATCTACAGTGCATCGTATCAGTTCTATTGTTGACTGTTTTCCATGCCATGACACCAAGCTGTCCAGTATTTTCTCTCTTCGTCGTCCGCGATCTCTCTTCCCTTTTATTTTGCCAGTTGTAACCAAGTATTCCAACTTTCCTCTTCTCATGATGTGTCCGAAAAATGATGATTGCTTCTTTCTTATGTTTTTTAGGAGCTCCCTTTTTGTGTTGGCCTCTTTGAGAACTTACTCATTGGTCTTTTTAGCTGTCCAGGGAACTTTCAACATTCTTCTGAGATATCCTATCTCTGTGGCCTCTAATCGTCTTTTCATCTGTTTGTCTACTGTCCATGATTCGCTTCCATAGGTCAGAATTGGTTCTATATAGCACCGATGAACTCTCTTTCTCATTTCTATTGACATAGATTTGTTGCATAAGATATTTTTCATTTTCTGAAATTATATTTTGGCCTATAATTCTTCTATGTCAGCGATTATCATCTAATGAAAGTGATAACATAGTTATAGTCGCTTTAAAAAAGATTGCTAGCCATTTTAAAACTGAAATAAAGTCAGTGTGACTCTCTACCTCTCTCTCTCTCAGCTTTTGGTCATGTCTCTGCTTCTCCTGATCGATTTTCCCAGTTTTCACAAAATGTTACCAGCTGTCCCCGTCTTTATCAAGAAGTCTACCCAATCTCTCTTCCCACATTCCCCGACTTAAATTTTTCTTTTATTATTTTGACCCTCGACTCTCACGAGTAAATAAATACAATAATAATAATAAAGCACCCTGTAAGATTCCCGAGTTGAGTGATTATATTTTATGCTCCTTTTATACTTCTTCTGCTCCTCCTCTTATTTCTACCGCTTCTCATCTTACTTCTACTGCTCATTTTACTTTTTCTGCTGCTCATCTTACTTCTACTGCTCCTCATCTTACTTCTACTGCTCCTCATCTTACGTCTACTGCTCATTTTACTTTTTCTGCTCCTCATCTTACTTCTACTGCTCCTCATCTTACTTCTACTGCTCCTCATCTTACTTCTACTCCTCATTTTACTTTTTCTGTTCCTCATCTTGCTTCTACTGTTCCTCATTTACTTCTTCTGCTCTTCATCTTACATCTACTGCTCATTTTACTTTTTCTGCTCCTCATTTTACTTTTTCTGCTCCTCATCTTACTTCTACTGTTCCTAATTTTACTTCTTCTGCTCTTCATCTTACATCTACTGCTCATTTTACTTTTTCTGCTCCTCATTTTACTTTTTCTGCTCCTCATCTTACTTCTACTGTTCCTCATTTTACTTCTTCTGCTCCTCATCTTACTTCTACTGCTCATTTTACTTCTTCTGCTCCTCATCTTACTTCTACTGCACCTCATCTTACTTCTACTGCTCATTTTACTTTTTCTGCTCCTTATCTTACTTCTACTGCACCTCATCTTACTTCTACTGCTCATTTTACTTTTTCTGCTCCTCATCTTACTTCTACTGCTCCTCATCTTACTTTTGCTGCTCCTCATCTTACTTTTGCTGCTCCTCATCTTACTTCTACTGCTCATTTTTACTTTGCTGCTCCTCATCTTACTTCTACTGCTCATTTTTACTTTTGCTGCTCCTCATCTTACTTCTACTGCTCATTTTTACTTCTACTGCTCATTTTTACTTCTACTGCTCCTCATCTTACTTCTACTGCTCATTTTTACTTCTACTGCTCCTCATCTTACTTCTACTGCTCATTTTACTTCTACTGCTCCTCATCTTACTTCTACTGCTCATTTTTACTTCTACTGCTCCTCATCTTACTTCTACTGTTCATTTTACTTCTACTGCTCCTCATCTTACTTCTACTGCTCATTTTACTTTTGCTGCTCCTTATCTTACTTCTGCTGCACCTCATCTTACTTCTACTGCTCCTCATCTTACTTCTACTGCTCCTCATCTTACTTCTACTGCTCATTTTACTTTTTATGCTCCTCATCTTACTTCTACTGCTCCTCATCTTACTTCTACTGCTCCTCATCTTACTTCTACTGCTCCTCATCTTACTTCTACTGCTCCTCATCTTACTTCTACTGCTCATTTTACTTTTGCTGCTCCTCATCTTACTTCTACTGCTCCTCATCTTACTTCTACTGCTCACTTTACTTTTTCTACTCCTCATTTTACTTTTTCTGCTCCTCATCTTACTTCTACTGCTCCTCATCTTACTTCTACTGCTCCTAATCTTACTTCTACTTGTCATTTTACTTTTTCTGCTCCTCATCTTACTTCTACTGCTCATTTTACTTTTGCTGCTCCTCATCTTACTTCTACTGCTCCTCATCTTACTTCTACTGCTCATTTTACTTTTTCTGCTCCTCATCATACTTCTACTGCTCATTTTACTTTTTCTGCTCCTCATCTTACTTCTACTGTTCCTCATTTTACTTCGTCTGCTCCTCATCTTACTTCTACTGCTCATTTACTTTTTCTGCTCCTCATCTTACTTCTACTGTTCCTCATTTTACTTCTTCTGCTCCTCATCTTACTTCTTCTGCTCCTCATCTTACTTCTTCTGCTCCTCCTCTTACTTCTACTGCTCATCATCTTACTTCTTCTGCTCCTCATCTTACTTCTGCTCCTCCTCTTACATCTTCTGCTCCTCATCTTACTTCTTCTGCTCCTCATCTTACTTCTATTGCTCCTTCTCTTACTTCTTCTGCTCCTCATCTTACTTCTACTGCTCCTTCTCTTACTTCTTCTGCTCCTCATCTTACTTATACTCCTCCTCATCTTACTTCTTCTGCTTCTTCTTCTCCTCCTCACTCATCTCTCCCACTTCATCAAACGTATACGTGATGTGTTGTAGTTTACATCAAACATTCTGCGGACGAAGATATCATGATGTTTTTAGTTATTGCATTGCCTTCCCTTTTAGATTAATAAATGTATGTACACAGTTTCTCAAGTAGCCGTGCTGGTTGAGTGGTTAGTGAGCGCTTGCTTCCTGATCAGTAGGGTATGGGTTCGATTCCCAAATATGGGGGATTTTTTTTCGGACCGAGAAGACTATGGGTTTCACGAAGCTCCCAAAATAGGTACCAAACATTTTATAGGGGGAAGTAAAGTCCTTCTGACCACAACCAAGTACATACTTAGACCTGCGGGGTGAGATAGAAATCTTCGAAAGCGACCAACTAACGTGACGTTTTCAGTTTTGCGAGCAGGGGTGGTTGTGGTTAGAGTGCAGTCGGTCGTCTATATCTCCTATATGTGAACACGTCGCGCTAGTTTGCGGGTGTTCCGGTTTTATTTTATACCTGCGGGCCTTAGTAAATGTATTGTTGGCCGTGTCCTGGCGTGATAATGACCTCGTCACCCCAAGAATGTTTCGTGGTTATGTAAACAATATGGTCACTAACACCATATTCCCCATGCGCTTTGCTAGGCTGGGAACGGAACCCTTACTTTGACTGGCGTCTCAAGCTACACAACTAGCTGTGTCCAAAACGCTTTACATATCTCCTTTCTGTACAAGTACCATAGTATACATTTTCACTGTACCCATTTTCACCGCAAGTTTTCACAGTTTCCGGTTGTACCCAAGATGGAGGAATTATTTTTCTCCGGCTTGATATAGAACCGTTGATCAGAAGTTTAACAAGCCGCTATCGTAAAAACGATTTTGTTAATGAAACGTAGACCTGATACAGAATGTGTAAATTAGCAGTAGATAGTAGTGATAGTATTTTCGGCCCTAAAACAACAACAAAAATAGGATTATGGTAATATCTTCAGTAATAAAGAAAAGACGATGGTCATATGTTGGACATGTGATGAGAAGAGATAATAACCGAATAGCAAAGCAAGCCCTCGTGTGGGGACCAACAGGTAAGAGAAAAAGAGGAAGACCCAGAGAGACGCTGAGAAAAACTTTGATGCGAGAGGCAAGAGCAGCAGGAATCGGCTCCCTCAATGAGATAGAGCTGCTTGCACAGAACAGAGACAAATGGCGAGATTTTATAAAAAATATCTTTAAAAGAATTGAAAACTGCAAGAATAAAAATTCAGATAATAGGAGTATTTTGGTCTACGCCTTATGGGCTGGCTACGGCTCGAAATGTCAATAGATAGATAGAAGTCTTCACTGTACAAGTATTATGATAAAACAAAAGAAGAAGAATTAGTTCCAGTAATGAATTCTGTTCATGGAGGTGCGATAGCTCAGTGGTTAGTGAACTGGACTACAAAGGACAAGAGGTAGGGTTTGATCCCAACCGACGGCTTCCGGGTTCACCCAGCCTTTAATGGGTACCGGATTTTTTTCTGCGAGAGTAAAGCGGCACGACGTAATACCGACCACATTACACCAAAAATCATGTGCCGAAGGTCTGTAAAATTTATGGTCACTGACACAATATTCCCTATACGCCACTTGGCGTGACGGGGAACATTTTACTTTTCTATTATCTTTGTTCGCTCACTTTCGAATAGCTCAACGCGTATCACAATATGATTACGACACAGTAAAGAGAAGTAGAACAATATTAAAACAGGTAAATGAACTTAAATACCTGAGGTCAATATTAACATCGGATGGCAGATGTAGAACAGAGGTAGATACAGAATAGCTCAGGCAAAAGCAGCTTAAAAAAAGTATGAGGGAGATACCGTGAAATCCATTTTTGACAATAGAAAAAAGAACGAGAGTTATTAAATGTTATGTAGATCTAGTCTTAACATATGGATGTAAATCATGGACAATAGGACAACATACAATAAAACCATTGGGAGCTGCAGGATTGTGGTTTTGCAGAAGAATGTTGAGAATACATGAACAGCCAAGAAGAGCAATGGAAACGTTGTGAAAAGGGCCAAAGCAAAAAGAAAGGTGATTTCCAATATTAGGAAGAGACCATTTTTTATTTGCCATGTAACGAGAGGGGAACAGCTGGAATATATTGTGACAACTGGGAAAATTGAGGACGAAGAGATAGAGGGAAGCAAAGAGAAAAGATAACGGATAGCTTAAGAAAATGTTTTGGCAGAAGGTCAACAACAGAAATGATAAATAACTGTCGAGATGGAGAGTTGTGGAGAGAGATATGATCGATTACGCCAGCAGGCTTGGAACATGATGATGATAATGATGCTATCACAATATTCACGCGGCCGGTTAAGTTATTCCGAACTACACACACAAACACATACATTCCGCCACTGTTCACTGTGTATCGTGTCCATTTTGTGCCAAAAGCTGACTGTTTACGTTGATTGTACACGTTAGAATAGCGTATTTTGTTGATCAGTTGCCGGCCACTCTAGCCGCCACTTTCCCATCAACGCCGCCGGCACGCAAATATTGCTGTGCTTGCTGATAGTTGAACTGTGCGTGCACGTCTTCACGCATGGTCAGCAAAGTGAGACGCGCGGCAGGCTGTATTTAAATGTGTTTGTGTTGATTCATCTCCTGCACATTTTCATGTGGGTTTCATTAGGTTAGTCAGCGGCCGTGTAATGGAGCCTGTGTATGTTACAGCAAGGGTGTAGACAGGGTTAACGTTACAGTAAGGTGTAGACAGGGTTAATGTTACAGCAAGGGTGTAGACAGGGTTAATGTTACAGCAAGGGTGTAGACAGGGTTAATGTTACAGCAAGGGTGTAGACAGGGTTAATGTTACAGCAAGGGTGTAGACAGGGTTAATGTTACAGCAAGGGTGTAGACAGGGTTAATGTTACAGCAAGGGTGTAGACAGGGTTAATGTTACAGCAAGGGTGTAGACAGGGTTAATGTTACAGCATAGGTGTAGACAGGGTTAATGTTACAGCAAGGGTGTAGACAGGATTAATGTTACAGCAAGGGTGTAGACAGGGTTAATGTTACAGTAAGGGTGTAGACAGGGTTAATGTTACAGCAAGGGTGTAGACAGG
Source organism: Megaustenia siamemsis (assembly GCA_032433765.1). Classification (NCBI taxonomy): domain Eukaryota; kingdom Metazoa; phylum Mollusca; class Gastropoda; order Stylommatophora; family Ariophantidae; genus Megaustenia; species Megaustenia siamemsis. The sequence goes on from JAVIAB010000046.1 coordinate 43,654,878, forward strand.
GTTAATGTTACAGCAAGGATGTAGACAGGGTTAATGTTACAGCAAGGGTGTAGACAGGGTTAATGTTACAGCAAGGGTGTAGACAGGGTTAATGTTACAGCAAGGGTGTAGACAGGGTTAATGTTACAGCAAGGGTGTAGACAGGGTTAATGTTACAGCAAGGGTGTAGACAGGGTTAATGTTACAGCAAGGGTGTAGACAGGGTTAATGTTACAGCAAGGGTGTAGACAGGGTTAATGTTACAGCAAGGGTGTAGACAGGGTTAATGTTACAGCAAGGGTGTAGACAGGGTTAATGTTACAGCATAGGTGTAGACAGGGTTAATGTTACAGCAAGGGTGTAGACAGGATTAATGTTACAGCAAGGGTGTAGACAGGGTTAATGTTACAGTAAGGGTGTAGACAGGGTTAATGTTACAGCAAGGGTGTAGACAGGGTTAATGTTACAGCAAGGATGTAGACAGGGTTAATGTTACAGCAAGGGTGTAGACAGGGTTAATGTTACAGCAAGGGTGTAGACAGGGTTAATGTTACAGCAAGGGTGTAGACAGGGTTAATGTTACAGCAAGGGTGTAGACAGGGTTAATGTTACAGCAAGGGTGTAGACAGGGTTAATGTTACAGCAAGGGTGTAGACAGGGTTAATGTTACAGCAAGGATGTAGACAGGGTTAATGTTACAGCAAGGGTGTAGACAGGGTTAATGTTACAGCAAGGTGTAGACAGGGTTAATGTTACAGCATAGGTGTAGACAGGGTTAATGTTACAGCAAGGGTGTAGACAGGGTTAATGTTACAGCAAAGGTGTAGACAGGGTTAATGTTACAGCAAGGGTGTAGACAGGGTTAATGTTACAGCAAGGGTGTAGACAGGGTTAATGTTACAGCAAAGGTGTAGACAGGGTTAATGTTACAGCATAGGTGTAGACAGGGTTAATGTTACAGCAAGGGTGTAGACAGGGTTAATGTTACAGCAAGGGTGTAGACAGGGTTAATGTTACAGCAAGGGTGTAGACAGGGTTAATGTTACAGCATAGGTGTAGACAGGGTTAACGTTACAGCATGGGTGTAGACAGGGTTAATGTTACAGCAAGGGTGTAGACAGGGTTAACGTTACAGCAAGGGTGTAGACTGGGTTAACGTTACAGCGAGGACGTTGACTGGGTTAACGTTATAGCGAGGACGTTGACTGGGTTAACGTTATAGCGAGGACGTTGACTGGGTTAACGTTACAGCGAGGACGTTGACTGGGTTAACGTTACAGCGAGGACGTTGACTGGGTTAACGTTACTGCGAGGACGTTGACTGGGTTAACGTTACTGCGAGGACGTTGACTGGGTTAACGTTACCGCGAGGACGTTGACTGGGTTAACGTTACAGCGAGGACGTTGACTGGGTTAACGTTACCGCGAGGACGTTGACTGGGTTAACGTTACTGCGAGGACGTTGACTGGGTTAACGTTACAGCGAGGACGTTGACTGGGTTAACGTTACTGCGAGGGCGTTGACTAGGTCATCTTACTGCCCGGGCATTGAACGGGCAAACGTTACTTCGAAGACGTTGTTTTCAGGTGGGCTTTGACGACTGCAACTTTCTCCAAAGGATGCCCAACCGGATGATTAAATTGATTTATTCTCGTAAATTTCCGAGTAAATACATTTACCTCCTTTTTCTTCTTCTCCTCCGCTTTTTCTTTTTCCTCTTGTTCTTGTCCCACTTTTCTTTTTAATATTCTTCTTCCTCCTTCTCTTCTTCCTCTTCTTCCTCCTTCTCTTCTTCCTTTTCTACTTCTTCTCTTCCACATCTTCTCCTCTTCCTTCAGCTCTTATTTTTTATCATCTTCCTCTTATTATATTTTTCACTTTTTCCTCTATTTCTTTTCGTCCTCGTCTTCTTCATCCTAATTTTGATTCCTCCTCATCCTCTTCATCCTAATTTTGATTCCTCCTCATCTTCTTCATCCTAATTTTGATTCCTCCTCATCTTCTTCATCCTAATTTTGATTCCTCCTCATCTTCTTCATCCTAATTTTGATTCCTCCTCATCTTCTTCATCCTAATTTTGATTCCTCCTCGTCTTCTTCATCCTAATTTTGATTCCTCCTCATCTTCTTCATCCTAATTTTGATTCCTCCTCGTCTTCTTCATCCTAATTTTGATTCCTCCTCATCTTCTTCATCCTAATTTTGATTCCTCCTCATCTTCTTCATCCTAATTTTGATTCCTCCTCATCTTCTTCATCCTAATTTTGATTCCTCCTCATCTTCTTCATCCTAATTTTGATTCCTCCTCATCTTCTTCTCCATCCTCTTCATTTTTCACTCCTCCGCCTCTCTCCTTTGTATGTTCCCCCCGCCCCTCTTCTTGTCCATGATCACAACTATCTGTGGTCGATATCTTTACAACATCTTATATATATATACATATATATAAAGTACCCCCGTCACGCCAAGTGGCGTATAGGGAGTATGGTGTTAGTGACCAGACATTCAGCGCATGATTTCTGGGGTAATGTTGTTGGTATTACGCCCGTGTCGCTTTACTTTCCCAGAAAAAAATCCGGTACCCATTAAAGGGTGGGTGAACCGGAAGCCGTTGGTTCGGATCGAACCCTACCTCTTGTCCTTTGTAGTCCAGTCCACTAACCACTGAGCTGTCGCGGCTCCCAACATCTTATAAGGTGATGTCAAAAGCTCCCCATTCTTGCTCGGCCTGTAGCCATCCTTCACAGATATCAGGAAAAGTCTAACTCACGTTATCTCATTGAATTTGTACTCATGCACATTTGTATTACAGCAGAAATACAGCAACTCCCTCCTAACGGACTCCAGACTGCATCGTTACCCAGTAAATCGTTCATTGTGAATTATGGTGAAATGGTTAATGGAGAGGTACATACAAAAGCACGGAACCAACAGGGAAACAAAATATTGACATTACTGCTACTACACGGCAATGTCTCTTGGAAATATCAGTGCTACTCGCAAAGTAAACAACTCACAGACATCGTCATGAATGATTTAGCATAATCGCCATGATGCCTGGTCATCTGCCAAAACTGTTGTTTGTTTCTCCTTTAACGTGGCTTCCGTTTTTTTTATACTATTGGCGCTATATTTAATTAGGATCTGTGTTAGTCGCCTCTCGATCGTCCACCCTTTCCAGTGATGTATAAGGCTTTTGAAGGTTTCACATTCATGACACACACACACACACACATTAAAGGATCACAAAAGAGTCGTCACCATCATCGTGTGCCATACCGGTTGGCGTAGGCGATCATGTCCTTCCACAATTTTCTATCCACAGTGCATCGAATGAAGTCTGTTGTTGACTGTTTTCCGTGCAATGACACTAAACTGTCTAGTACCTTCTCTCTTTGTCATCCGCGATCTCTCTTTCCCTGTATTTTGCCAGTTGTAACGAAGTATTCCAACTGTCATCTTCTCATGATGTGTCCGAGAAAAAGTCGATAGTTTATTTCTGATTTTTTTTTTATGAGCTCCCTTTGTTTGTTTTCCTCTTTGAGAATTTCCTCGTTGGTCTTTTTAGCTGTCCAGGTGACACTCAACATTCTTCTGAGAATATTATTTCTCTTTGGCCTCTAACAAAGATACTAGACTTTTTAAAGAGAATAGTTTAGTAGGAAGTCAAGAACAAAATAAACAACTGTTAAGATAGAGAGTTATTGACATATACGATCACCTACTCCAGTACGCATGGGTATTGATCATGGTAATGGTGATACAAAATGGTACAGACTTGACATTAGTACTGTGTGCTCAGGAGAAACGCACATAGCATAAAATATAGGCTCTTTCACCTGAAACTTCTGATGTCAATAGATAGAACAAGTTTTAACTCCTGATCGATGCTTCTCTGATTTCAAAATATGAGGTTCCACTATGATGTCTCGTTACTAGCACGCTCATTTTGTGCAGCCTTATTATCTTTTATGTTTCATTTATAGATTGACAAGCTTCCATTATGAGTACAATCTTTATATAAGTTTAATTTGATGACGAAGGTAGTTCGTAATTTTAAGTTAGATAAAAGGTGCTTTCTCTGAATATAATTTCATTTCGAAAAGGGTCTTGGCCAAATATGCCCATCGTCATCATCATCACCATTATTACCATCATCACCATTGTTACCACCACCACCACCATCATCTCCATTGTTACCACCACCACCATCATCACCATTATTACCATCACCACCAATGTTACCACCACCATCATCACCATTGTTACCACCACCACCATCATCACCATTGTTACCACCACCACCATCATCACCATTATTACCATCACCACCATCATCACCAATGTTACCACCACCATCATCACCATTGCTACCACCACCATCATCACCATTGTTACCACCACCATCATCACCATTATTACGATCATCATCACCATCATCACCAATGTTACCACCACCATCATCACCATTGTTACCACCACCATCATCACCATTGTTACCACCACTATCATCACCATTATTACGACCATCATCACCATTATTACCATCACCACCATCATCACCAATGTTACCACCACCATCATCACCATTGTTACCACCGCCATCATCACCATTGTTACCACCACCATCATCACCATTGTTACCACCACCATCATCACCATTGTTACCACCACCATCATCACCATTATTACCATCACCACCATCATCACCAATGTTACCACCACCATCATCACCAATGTTACCACCACCATCATCACCATTGTTACCACCACCATCATCACCATTATTACGACCATCATCACCATTATTACCATCACCACCATCATCACCATTTTTACCACCACCATCATCACCATTGTTACCACCACCATCATCACCAATGTTACCACCACCATCATCACCATTGTTACCACCACCATCATCACCATTATTACGACCATCATCGCCATTATTACCATCACCACCATCATCACCAATGTTAGCACCACCATCATCACCATTGTTACCACCACCATCATCACCAATGTTACCACCACCATCATCACCATTGTTACCACCACCGCCATCACCATTATTATCACCACCATCATCACCATTATTAACACCACCACCATCATCACCATTGTTACCACCACCACCATTATTACCACCACCATCGTCACCGTTGTTACCACCACCACCATCACCATTGTTACCTCCATCACCATTATTACCACCACCATCATCACCATTGTTACCACCATCACCATTGTTACCACCACCACCATCATCACCATTGTTACCACCACCATCACCATTGTTACCACCACCATCATCACCATTGTTACCACCACCACCATTATTACCACCACCACCATCACCATTGTTACCACCACCACCATCACCATTGTTACCTCCATCACCATTATTACCACCACCATCATCACCATTGTTACCACCATCACCATTGTTACCACCACCACCATCATCACCATTGTTACCACCACCATCACCATTGTTACCACCACCATCACCATTGTTACCACCACCATCACTATTATTACCACTACCACCATCATCACCATTGTTACCATCATCATCACCACCATTGTTACCATCATCATCACCACCATTGTTACCATCACCATTATTACCACCACCACCATCATCACCATTGTTACCACCACTATCAACATCACCATTATTACCACCACCATAATACCGTGACTTGTGTGGATGATCATGTCTTCCCACAACTTCCTCTCACTGTTCATTATTGTTTGTCAGTTCTGTTGTTGACTTCATATTGAACCATTCATTTCAACGGTAGCAACTGCTTTATCCATTCCCCTCTATCTATACCACTCTACCTATTCCCCTCTATTTATTCCACTCTACCTATTCCCCTCTATTCCACTCTACCTATACCCCTCTGTCTATTCCACTCTACCTATTCCCCTCTATCTATTCCACTCTACCTATTCCCCTCTATCTATTCCACTCTATTTATTCCCATCTATCTATTCCACTCTACCTATTCCTCTCTATCTATTCCACTCTACCTATTCCCCTCTATCTATTCCACTCTACCTATTCCCCTCTATCTATTCCACTCTACCTATTCCCCTCTATCTATTCCACTCTACCTATTCCCCTCTATCTATTCCACTCTACCTATTCCTCTCTATCTATTCCACTCTACCTATTCCCCTCTATCTATTCCACTCTATTTATTCCCATCTATCTATTCCACTCTACCTATTCCTCTCTATCTATTCCACTCTACCTATTCCCCTCTATCTATTCCACTCTACCTATTCCCCTCTATCTATTCCACTCTACCTATTCCCCTCTATCTATTCCACTCTACCTATTCCCCTCTATCTATTCCACTCTACCTATTCCCCTCTATCTATTCCACTCTACCTATTCCCCTCTATCTATTCCACTCTACCTATTCCCCTCTATCTATTCCACTCTATTTATTCTCCTCTATCTATTCCACTCTACATATTCCCCTCTATCTATTCCACGCTATGTTTCTTTTCTTAAAATTTTATTTCAGTTGTTTCAATGTATGCCCCCTGTTCCTTTCCAATATAAATATATATCGCCATTGCCATGTTGACAGTCGGTTGGTAGTAAGTAATCTTGGTTTATCAGTAGTTTGGTGGTATCTTGTACTGGATGTTTTCCTGAGCAGCTTCTCTCATGACGGCATTTGCTGATATTGGATAGACAGATGAACAAGTCATTATAAGTTATCTTTTTGTTTTGGCACGTTTTAGAACATCCTCGGTACTTTTATCAGTCCGTATTCTCAACTTTCTTTTTGAAAACCACATTTATGTAACCTCCAGCGATTTTTAAAAAATACACTATGTATTATACAGTGCCAGTTCTGACATGTGGAAGCGAACCGTGTACAGTAGGCAAACAAATGAAAAGACGATTAGAGGCCACAGAGATGGGATTTCTCAGAGAGGTGTTGAGAGTTCCCTGGACGGTTAAAAACAATCAACTCGGACTTTCTCGAAGAGGCCAGCACAAATAGGGAATTCTAAAAAAAAAAATTTAGAAAGAAACAATCGACATTTTGGGTCTATACCATGAGAAGAGAAAATTGGACTACTTGGCAAAATACAGGGAAAGAGAAACGCAGGCGTTGTTGTAGGACATGATCGTCTGTGCCAATGATACGGCACACGGTGATGCTGCTGATGGTGATATGCTGTTGTAGACTTTCTGACTGTATGAGACCGTTCATCATCATCAAGTACCAAGCCTGCTGGCATAGGTGATCATGTCTCTCCAGAACTTGTTCCACAAGCCATTCTCTTAAGCTGTCTGGTATTTTTTTCTCTTTGCTTCCCTCTCTTTGTCCCTCAATTGTCCGTTGTTACAATATATTACAGTTGTTCTCTTCTCATTACATGGCCAAAAATGATGATTGTTTCTTCCTAATATTGGAAATTGGCTCTTTTGCTTTGACCTCTTTCAGAACGTTTTCATTACTCTTCTTAGCTGTCCATGTTATTCTCAACATTCTTCTGTAAAACCACATTTCTACAGCCTCCAGTAATTTTCTTGTCTATTGTCCATGATTCACATCCATATGTTAAAATTGGCTCTACATAACAATTAAGAACTCTTTTTCTTGTTTCTATTGTCAAAAATAGATTGCATAGTATCTTCCTTATTTTTTTGGAAAGCTGCTTTTACCTGAGCCATTCTGCATCTCACCTCTGTTGTACACCTACCATCTGAGGTTAACATTGTTTCCAAATATTTAAATTCATTTACCTGTTTTAATATTGTTCCACTTGTTTTTATTTTGCACTGAGGTGATGTATTTTTCTTTGTTGTTACTATTACCTCTGTCTTTTTGCTATTAAGGCTGAGTCCTTTATATTTGCCTGCTTTCACTATAATGTCCAACATTTCTTGTAACTCATTTTAACTCTTAGAGATTAAGACAGCTTCATAAGCACACCTTAGATTATTTATATTATGACCTCCTATTGTTATTCCTGACATGCCCCCTATGGATCTTAAAATAATCTCACTATAAATATTAAACAAATCTGGTGACAGCACACAACCTTGTCTAACACCCTGTTTTATTTGTTGAAACATTCCCAATTGGTTTCCAGTTCTTATGGCCGCTGTTTGTTGCCAGTAAATGTTCTTTTTTATTTATTAGATCTTTGCTGTCTACGTTTATGCTTTCTAAAATTTTGATTATTTCTTGGTGCTTTACTTCGTCAAATGCCTTGGTGTAATCTATGAAACATAGGTATAGATCTGTTTTCACATCTATGGCTCTTTCTACTAAAGATCTTATGATGTATTTGGCATTGCTAGTTCCTTTATCTCCAACAAAACCACACTATTCATCGCTAATTTCTGGACTGATTTTGTTTCGCACTCTTCGCATGATGATTCTTAGTAATATCTTAGTCATATGACTCATAAGGCTTATTGTGCGGTGATCATCGCATTCAATCGCATCAGATTTCTTTGGTAGGGCTATGAATATTGATTTGAGCATGTCGTCTGGTATATATCCGCTGTTTTAGATATCATTCAATAATTTTGTTATTATTTCTATTCCAAAATCACCCACGGCTTCAATCTCTTCTTTGGTTATATTATCTGGTCCAGGAGCTTTGCCTGCTTTCATATTGCGCAAGGCTTCTTCCACTTCTTCTTTGAGTATTTCTGGTCCTTCTCCATTATCCTTAATGTTTACTTCTGTTCATCCATCATCATATAGAACTTTAATATAGTCTGTTGAACATTCCCTTATGCTTTCTTGTTCAATCAACAGTTCTTCTTCATTTGATCTTAAACACCCAATTTTTTTATTGCGTTTTTCTTCCTGTTAATTCTTCAATTTGTTTGTATATAGCTTTGGCATCTCCTTTTAGTTGCATACAAGTATGTAAACAAATTGTATGAATCGACGTTCAGCATCCATAACAATCATGACGACAGTAAGTATTATCAACCAACACAGAACTGGAGTCGTCAGTCGTTGGACACATCGAGACTTGCTGAGGAGGGGATCTGAGCACCCATGGACAAGGTCGGAGTGCAATGATGATGACCCGCTAATAACTGAATGTAAAAAAAAAAATAATAATAATAATAATGATACTATTATAAACATAATTAAAGTTGTATTGGAGTATCTGGGGCTAAAAAGGATTACAAATATAGAAAACATGGATTGTATAGGTTAGTTCAATGTTTGTAAGTAGGTTACAGTTTGAGACATAACCTTTCCCTTTATTGGGCATGCGACGACGGTACCATTTTCAGCATTATAGGTGATTCCCCTACTTGGATCTCTCTTTCCCCCCCCCCCCCCACGCGATTCACAATTTGTTCTTTTAAATGGCCGATGATTGCGTCATCAAACCTGACGTATTCCCGTTGAACGTAATTCATGTACGGCGACACTTCGGCACAATTCGTGAGTGGAAAAGGAGAGTTACCTCAGGAGGGTTTCAGTCGAGGGTGGCACAGCATGCAGAGCACTTGTAGCTACGAACTCCAGTACGGCCTGCCTTGTTTACTAGAAGGAACTTACTATCAAAGCTACAGACAACACACGCTAAAATCATAGCAATATATAGATTTACACATTTGTCAATCAATAGATGACTGTGGTTAATACTATCCTTTGAACATTTTAACACGAGCGTTTTCCCCCAAACCATTCTTTATTCCACCTCACATCTTTACTGTGTTAATAGATGGCTGTGTTCACTTTCTGTGCGGTTTCGCCTTATGTCTTTTGGCGTGTGCCGAGACTGCTATAATGGGGACTACAGCTACCTTTCTTTGTTTGGAAGATGAAATATTAGTTCGGATGATTCCACTGGCATGGGCGGTTGAGCAATTATGGATTTTAATTCGTTTGTAGTGATACCAGGGCCTTCCATAACCATAATCATAACATCTTTACTCATCCCTTTCTCCTCCTCCTCCTTCTTCTTTATTTCTTGACAGCTACTTCTCTTCATCCTCCGCTATTAAAATAACTTTAATAGGTGTAAATACTCAATCCTCTAGTTTAGTCAACCCGCGATATTTACGCCCCTCGGCCTTTCCTCCTTGTCCGTTACTAACTTGGCCAGACCGGTGATTTCCCAAATTATCCCTGGGAACTGGAGTTCGGCTTATATCAGAACACTGCTGTTAGTCGACTTTTATCAGAACACTGCTGTTAAGTCGACTTTTATCAGAACACTGCTGTTAAGTCGACTTTTATCAGAACACTGCTGTTAAGTCGACTTTTATCAGAACACTGCTGTTAAGTCGACTTTGACGCAGGCAGTCAGCGTTTCATACCCCTGACCGTTACTGTTATCTCTCTGTAGGTTTTCTATTTTGTATTTAGTTAATCTACTTATTTAATGGTGTACACCATAGTGATGATGTCTTTATTCATTTCCTTGTGTACCCGTTACGGTGTCGAGGGAGATAACAAGTTCTGGTTCTCGCCCTTTTAACGACTTCACTCATTGTCAATTGATGCTGTAGTAGCGTTTCTTTGATGTTGTCTGTCCATTTTCCTCTGGATCTACATCTTGATCTTCTCACTTCTCCACTTTTATTATATGCTTTGTATGGTAAGGCATCTCATGTATTCTTTCTAGATGGGCAACCCAGTTTATTTGTTGTTTCTATATGTAGCTTAGGATTTATTGGCTCAATGCCAACTCCTCTTATAATGTCATTTATTATTCTGTCTTTTCTGGTTACTCCAATCGCTTTTCTTAGACTCCGCGTCTCTAATGACAAGCTTTCAATTGTGCTTAGACGAGAGTGGCCATGTTTGGCATCGGTAGCACAATGCTGGAATGAATATACTCTGTAAGAATTTCTTAGTGGTAATATGTATTGCTTTGTGTTGAAGTATAGCGGACAGCAGTCCCAAAATTTGGTTTGCTTTATTGCATCGTACATTTATTTCTTTGTCGATTTTTACCACCTTCAGAGAATATTGTTCCCAGGTATTTAAAATTTGCTACTTGTTTTAAAACTTAATGTTCTATAGCTATGTTTAGTGTCTTCTTTTGTCTTCCTATTAATATACCTTCTGTTTTCTCAGTATTTATTTTCATGTTATTTATTTTATATTTAGATGAAAGGTTTAAGACGTTGATTGATGGACCAAGAACAGGATTACATTTCGTTTTCATGTTGTATTCTTGCACACAGGGCGATATCCCATGTCACCGGCTGTGTCAGTTATACTCCATTATCATTTTTGATCGCATAAAATTCCAGCATATTTCACGAGCCATGTGGCGAGGGCGATTAAACCTATTCCTGCCAACACATTGTGCAATCTACACAAATATAGTGGGGAAAAATGTGACTGAACATTACCTCATAAAAATACAGGGGTCGTGGTTTTGTATTAAAAACTCTACATGAGTAAAACTAGAGAAACACGAGCTTGCGGTGGTAAATAAATTCAGATACCTGGGAATTAGCGAAAGATCTCATGGGTTAATCTTATCAACATATAAAAACATGTCAATAATAGCTTTTGTCAATCTAAATGTTTTAGTTTTGTCTTATTACAAAAGAAAACCGATACTTACCATAAAATAAGTGCTGCGTAGAATAAGTGTTTTCTTGTGAATATGAACGCTGGGAGAGTATATACATAGTAGAAAAATAAGTGTTACTTTCACGATCTGTGTAAGGAAAACTCGCAGTTTGTTATGTTAAAGATAATAGGCCAGATAAGAATGATTGAAGAGATGCATCCACAAGGAGACTCATACATTGAAGAGATGCATTTATGAGGAAACTCATACATTGACGAGATGCATCCACGAGGTGACTCGTACATTGAAGAGATGCATCCACGAGGAGACTCATACATTGAAGAGATGCATTTATGAGGAAACTCATACATTGACGAGATGCATCCACGAGGTGACTCGTACATTGAAGAGATGCATCCACGAGGAGACGCATACATTGAAGAGATGCATCCACGAGGAGACTCATACATTGACGAGATGCATCCACGAGGAGACTCATACATTGAAGAGATGCATCCACGAGGAGACTCATACATTGAAGAGATGCATCCACGAGGAGACTCATACATTGAAGAGATGCATCCACGAGGAGACTCATACATTGAAGAGATGCATCCACGAGGAGACTCATATATTGAAGAGATGCATCCACGAGGAGACTCATACATTGAAGAGATGCATCCACGAGGAGACTCATACATTGACGAGATGCATCCACGAGGAGACTCATACATTGAAGAGATGCATTTATGATGAAACTCATACATTGAAGAGATGCATCCACGAGGAGACTCATACATTGAAGAGATGCATCAACGAGGAGACTCATACATTGAAGAGATGCATCCACGAGGAGACTCATACATTGAAGAGATGCATCAATAAGGAAGCTCATACATTGACGAGATACATCCACAAGGAAGCTCATACATTGAAGAGATGCATCCACGAGGAGACTCATACATTGAAGAGATGAATCCACGAGGTGACTCATACATTGACGAGATGCATCCACGAGGTGACTCATACATTGACGAGATGCATCCACGAGGTGACTCATACATTGAAGAGATGCATCCACGAGGTGACTCATACATTGAAGAGATGCATCCACGAGGTGACTCATACATTGACGAGATGCATCCACTAGGAGACGATGATGCCAGTCGGATGATCTGGATAGATGGAACAGTCATAAGGATAATTATGGGATGGACGCCAGAGTGAATGTGACAAGTAATTCACCAAAACATGACTTGTCGGCGAACATTTGAGGCATAGATAAACACTGTGGACCAGAGTGGGATCAAGGATCGTTACAGACCGTGTTAGGTTGGGGAACTTCTTTGTTATGTTAGCTAAGAGCAGCTTAATCATTTGTCCAGTTTCGTGGCCAGTGGGGAAGGTAAAATGTGCCACTAATGTAATCATGCAATTAAATTCACGTGAATTGTATCCACGATGATGTAAACTAGAAACGTTAATCAATATGTGATGGTGTTATTGAACACCTTAGGTGTTTTTTTTCGATTATCAGCTGGAAAGACACAGGTGTTACATATCAGAGCGAACACAGAAATGTGTTAAATGTATGTCAATTATAAGGGGATGGATGACCTGGAGAGTAATAATATATCAAGAAATGGTCATGAAACTATGAAAGAGTTGAATATATAAAGACATATTAAGAAACATAAGGAATGTAACGAGTTACAATAATATATCAAGAAATGGTCATGAAACTATGAAAGAGTTGAATATATAAAGACATATTAAGAAACATAAGGAATGTAACGAGTTACAATAATATATAATGGATACGCAAACCCAGCTTCAAATATTTTACAATAAAAAGCTGATAACAATTGGTAATATCATTCATCATCATGTGCCACACAGATTAGCGTAGGCGATCATGTCCTTCCACAATCTTCTATCCACAGTGCGTCGTATCAATTCTGTTGTTGACTGTTTTCCATGCCATGACGCCAAACTATCTGGTACTTTCTGTCTTTGTCGTGCACGATCTCTCTTTCTCTGTATTTTGCCAGTTGTAATCATGGATTCCAACTTTCCTCTTCTCATGATGTACCCGAAACATGTTGATTGTCTCTTTCTGGTGTTGGCCTAAAGTATATAAATATAATTATGTGAAGTTATCGCTGCGTTTTCCCCCAGATACATATTTGTACTCCTGTATCTACCTCAAAGGCGTCTGTTTGGAAACGTTGCCACGGGGAAATAATGACACTTATGAGGAAAACCGTGAACGACAAACAAATATAAAACTAACAGATCAGGGGAGGTAAATGTAGTAATTTCCTTCATCACTCCCATTGTAAATTCATTCAAAAATATTTTTCTTCTTTCCTTCCTCATTTGCCTTTCAGCGTCGAGGGGGAGATATAATTTGCGGTCGTTTGCTCTTCTGTTCGGCTCTGCTGTTGTTAAGTTTCCTAGTGCTTTAAATACTCCATCGATCCATCTTTTTCGTGGTCGTCCTTGGGCCCTTTGTTACACGCAAAGTTGATTGAAGGCTCGTTGTGTTGTGTTTTGATCACTCTGCCTTGTCACGTGGTCAAACCATTTTATCTGTTGTTTCTTTATATATTCTATGGCGGGGGTTATTCCTAACTTTTTTCTCAGTTCTTCATTTCTGATCTTATCTCTCAGGCTGTTTCCAGTCATTCGACTAACATATTTCATCTCCGTAGAGGTTATTTCTTATTGTTCTTGCATCCAGGGTCCAGGACTGGCATTGGTAACACAACGTTTCGAAAATGCTAATACATTTCAGTGAAAAATGACTAGTTGTGCAGTTAAGGCATTATTATTTTTTTAATATTATTAATATTATTATTATTATTATTATTATTATTATTATTATTATTATTATTATTAATAATAATGTATCTACTACTGTTCCCGTGTGTTACTAGGGCCTCATTATGAGGGAGTAAAGAATAGTGACACTGTGGCATTCCAAGCATGTCGTAAGAGGCGACTAAGGAGGTTGATCGATGGCTTGACAAGCTGTCATTGTAAAAAGTATTGTTATGGAAACAGCCATATATTTTAGAAACAGTGATCTCTGCGATATGTGTCATTATGGCACGCAAGGTTTCTGTTTTCGAGATTGTGGTTCTGCCCTACGTGCCGTCTTCGGCTCAAAAGGACAATAGATAGATGTATTACTGAGCGGATGTTTCTTTCTTCATTCGATTATTATTCCAACAGTAAATAGCTACCCTATCTGCCCAAATAGGTCTCATCTCGCGCAGATTATTTTAAATTGTAAAACTCTTGACTCATCGCGGAAGAATGACATATTTCAGTGTTAAAAAGTGCCATTGCTAATGTGTTCAACACGAATAAAATGCTCATAAATGACTTGTAATGGCTTCAATAGAATCGAGTGCGCACTGAACACACTGAATGATTAAAAACATAGCTGACTGACTTAACATTTCTGAAAGGCTCCAGCAAAGGCCAGCCTGTCCTATTTCCGCTCATGTTTTCTCAGGTGTATGTAAATCTAGCTTCACCTTACCGTTGTAAAGGTAGACGGATTCATGAAAGCTTTCAGGGTTTGTTTTTTTTAATTTACAATTTATTTTTATTTAAATTCAGGTGGTATATTTTACAGAATTGGATCGTGGGATTTGCTAATTAGGTCAGTGATTCTCAATCTCTACAAATACACAGGGCACTGAACTAAGCGCTGATGTTGTCAGAACTATACAGAACATCTGTTACATAAATGTATTGTGAACACCCCGAAGAGAAATGATTAGAAGAAAGATTTTTGTTGTTGTTGACATTTACTGCAAGTTTAGCCTGGTAGTATTATGTTCTTAAAGGGAAGGGAAAGAAATACATAAAAATGCGAAGCTGCAGTAAGGCTGAATGTGAAGGAGAAAGGGGGGAAAATACAGAAAAATGTATATGGTTAAAGCTTTACGTCATTGATGGACAACACAAATTTGAACGACGTTTCGGCTCAATAGACCTTCAGCTTTACGTCATTGATGGACAACACAAATTTGAACGACGTTTCGACTCAATAGGCAATATAAGAATTATCGAAGAGATGCGTCCACGAGGATACTCGTACATGTATGTCAGTCGGATGATCTGGAGAGAATTGTTATGGGATGGGCACTTTGTTGAATGCCTGTTGAGCCGAAACGTCGTTCAAATTTGCTACGTCCATCAATGACGTAAAGCTGAAGGCATGTTGAGCCGAAACGTCATTCAAATGTGTGTCGTCCATTAATGACGTAAAGCTGAGGCCTGTTGAGCCGAAACGTCGTTCAAATTTGCTTCGTCCATCAATGACGTAAAGCTGAAGGCCTATTTAGCCGAAACGTCGTTCAAATCTGTGTCGTCTATCAATGACGTAAAGCTGAAGGGCTATTGAGACGAAACGTCGATCAAATTTGTGCCGGCAGTCAATTACGTAAAGCTTTTACCATACATTTGTTTTTTTTATTTTTCATTTTTCCTTAGTTCTTAAAGGCGGTCTCTTACTTATTATGTCCAATCACTCCATAGAATCTACCAGTTGCTATTTCATTTTATTTTATTTATTTTTTTTTTTTTTGGTGGGGGGCGCTTTACTTATGTCTTGCAGGCTCTTCATAGAGCGAAGGGTCGCAACCATACCCTGTCATTGAACCTGGTTCCGTTCAATATTTTCCGAGTCCACTTGTATCCTGCAGCCTGTACTTCAGGCTCGACGACTGTTCTTCAGAGCTTCCGCCTTCCAACTTTTCTGTTCTTTGTGGATCCCACTTCATTGACTGCTCTGAGATATTTCTTTTTGGTCTTCCTGGTGTGTGACCAAGTCAACCCCATTTTATTTTCTTGATCTCCAATCCTATTGATATCTTGGCAATTCTTTCCAAATGGTTTTTAATTGGCCATCTAATATTAAGGGGGAATATATATATATATTATTTGGTGAAGGAGGCATGGCGTCCAACAGCAGCCCAGCTGAGAGCCCATGCAATGCGTCAGGATCGGCAAACCGCGCAGCTGAGAGCCCTTGCAATGCGTCACGATCGGCAAACAGCCCAGCTGATCAAGACTCTACACCTTCTCCCCGGAAACAGACTGACAAGTCCGGCTAGAGAGTAGAATCGAAGCGAAAGGGCAAAATGTTTAAAAAAAAACGTCTTGCTGAAGGCGGATATGTGGAGCTTAAAGGCGCAGTGTAGTTTGTCACTGATTTGTTTCTCAGCCCAGTTGAGAGCCCATGCAATGCGTCACGATCGGCAAACAGCCCAGCTGAGAGCCCTTGCAATGCGTCACGATCGGCAAACAGCCCAGCTGAGAGCCCTTGCAATGCGTCACGATCGGCAAACAGCCCAGCTGAGAGCCCTTGCAATGTGTCAGGATCGGCAAACAGCCCAGCTGAGAGCCCATGCAATGCGTCAGGATCGGCAAACAGCCCATCTGATCAAGACTCTACACCTTCTCCCCGGAAACAGACTGACAAGTCCGGCTAGAGAGTAGAATCGAAGCGAAAGGGCAAAATGTTAACAAAAAAAACGCCTTGCTGAAGGCGGATATGTGGAGCTTAAAGGCGTAGATAACTTGCAGTAAACTATCGACACAGAGCATACACGCCCACTTAGCGTTTAAAAGGCGGATGGCGATAAGTAGTTGTCAACATTCAAGAGTTCGTTCACACGCCCATTTTTGAATCCTACAAGATGAACTAGCATCGCAACGCTGCCACGCCAGTTTTGAATATCCTATAAGATGAACTAGCAACATAATGTAGCCACGCCCACTTAACGGGTGAGCGTTGAAGAAGATGATGGGCGTGAGAATCTTTCAAGCTTGGTCATCATCATTACGTGCCGTCTCCACATCGAAGGTTGACTACAATGTTCGTCATTTCACTGTCTCTAGCCTCGATGCTATCGTTCTCTTGGCAATAACTTATTGATGTAAATCCACTTTAGTCTTTGTCTCTACCTCGTTTACTTGTAACCTCGCCTTTAGTTGAACTTCACTTGGCTATTATCTCTCTTTATTTGATAGATTTCTCTCACTGTTTGTCATTGTTACTTCAGTTGATGGATTTCCGGTCAATATGGCGGATAGGCGATATGAACCGTTGAGGCTGTGTTTGAAAAGTGTTTCTTGTTGCAGTTCCTCATATTCCAAGTCCGGCTTGCTATCGGAGCTACTGAGTTTAGTGCTCTGTGCACACCGTGATCTGTGTATTTCATCTGGATCGTGTTTCGATATTCCGATTGTTTACGATGAATGATGATATCGTATGACGAAGGACAGTTCGGTTGCGTTCACTTTCAGTGCGCTTACGCTTTATGCATTTTGGCGTGTACTGTATCTACTATGATGGGGACTGCAGCTGGCTTTCCCTGTTTAGATTCCTCATTGAGATGAGATGTTTATTCGGATAATTCCGCGGGCACGGGCGTTTGAGTAGTTATAGATTTTAAATCGTTTGCAGTGATACCGGGGCCTTCGAGTAACCTTAACCAAAACTCCCCTCTAGATGAATTTCACTAGGGGATTATCTTTATCTCTCTTTAGTTGATCGGTGTCTCTCATAGTAGTTTGTCACTGACAGGTTTCTCTCATAGTAGTTTGTCACTGATAGGTTTCTCTCACAGTAGTTTGTCACTGATAGGTTTCTCTCACAGTAGTTTGTCACTGATAGGTTTCTCTCACAGTAGTTTGTCACTGATAGGTATCTCTCATAGTAGTTTGTCACTGATAGGTTTCTCTCACAGTAGTTTGTCACTTATATGTTTCTCTCACAGTAGTTTGTCACTGATAGGTTTCTCTCACAGTAGTTTGTCACTGATAGGTTTCTCTCACAGTAGTTTGTCACTGATAGGTTTCTCGCTGTGTAGTTTGTCACTGATAAGTTTCTCTCTGTGTAGTTTGTCACTGATAGGTTTCTCTTACAGTAGTTTGTTACTGATAGGTTTCTCTCATAGTAGTTTGTCACTGATATGTTTCTCTCACAGTAGTTTGTCACGGATAGGTTTCTCTCATAGTAGTTTGTCACTGATATGTTTCTCTCACAGTAGTTTGTCACTGATAGGTTTCTCTCATAGTAGTTTGTCACTGATAGGTTTCTCTCTGTGTAGTTTGTCACTGATAGGTTTCTCTCTGTGTAGTTTGTCACTGATAAGTTTCTCTCTGTGTAGTTTGTCACTGATAGGTTTCTCTTACAGTAGTTTGTCACTGATAGGTTTCTCTCATAGTAGTTTGTCACTGACAGGTTACTCTCTGTGTAGTTTGTCACTGATAGGTTTCTCTCACAGTAGTTTGTCACTGATAAGTTTCTCTCACAGTAGTTTGTCTCTGATAGGTTTCTCTCACAGTAGTTTGTCACTGATAGGTTTCTCTCACAGTAGTTTGTCACTGTTAGGTTTCTCTCACAGTAGTTTGTCACTGACAGGTTTCTCTCATAGTAGTTTGTCACTGATAGGTTTCTCTCACAGTAGTTTGTCACTGATCGGTTTCTCTCACAGTAGTTTGTCACTGATAGGTTTCTCTCACAGTAGTTTGTCACTGATAGGTTTCTCTCTGTGTAGTTTGTCACTGATAAGTTTCTCTCACAGTAGTTTGTCACTGATAGGTTTCTCTCACAGTAGTTTGTCACTGATAAGTTTCTCTCTTTGTATTTTTTCACTCATAGGTTTCTCTCACAGTAGTTTGTCACTGATAGGTTTCTCTCTGTGTAGTTTGTCACTGATAGGTTTCTCTCTGTGTAGTTTGTCACTGATAGGTTTCTCTCTGTGTAGTTTGTCACTGATAGGTTTCTCTCTGTGTAGTTTGTCACTGATAGGTTTCTCTCTCCGTAGTTTGTCACTGATAGGTTTCTCTCTTTGAAGTTTGTCACTGATAGGTTTCTCTCACAGTAGTTTGTCACTGATAGGTTTCTCTCACAGTAGTTTGTCACTGTTAGGTTTCTCTCACAGTAGTTTGTCACTGACAGGTTTCTCTCATAGTAGTTTGTCACTGATAGGTTTCTCTCACAGTAGTTTGTCACTGATCGGTTTCTCTCACAGTAGTTTGTCACTGATAGGTTTCTCTCACAGTAGTTTGTCACTGATAGGTTTCTCTCTGTGTAGTTTGTCACTGATAAGTTTCTCTCACAGTAGTTTGTCACTGATAGGTTTCTCTCACAGTAGTTTGTCACTGATAAGTTTCTCTCTTTGTATTTTTTCACTCATAGGTTTCTCTCACAGTAGTTTGTCACTGATAGGTTTCTCTCTGTGTAGTTTGTCACTGATAGGTTTCTCTCTGTGTAGTTTGTCACTGATAGGTTTCTCTCTGTGTAGTTTGTCACTGATAGGTTTCTCTCTGTGTAGTTTGTCACTGATAGGTTTCTCTCTCCGTAGTTTGTCACTGATAGGTTTCTCTCTGTGAAGTTTGTCACTGATAGGTTTCTCTCACAGTAGTTTGTCACTGATAGGTTTCTCTCACAGTAGTTTGTCACTAATAGGTTTCTCTCACAGTAGTTTATCACTGATAGGTTTCTCTCACAGTAGTTTGTCACTGATAGGTTTCTCTCACAGTAGTTTGTCACTGATAGGTTTCTCTCACAGTAATTTGTCACTGACAGGTTTCTCTCACAGTAGTTTGTCACTGACAGGTTTCTCTCACAGGAGTTTGTCACTGACAGATTTCTGTCACAGTAGTTTGTCACTGATAGTTCAGTTGATTTACTCTGTGTCTTTCCAGGATGATTCAACACACATGCTTCTTGTATTATACATTTACAATGATTAGAAGAAGCTGTATCTAAAGATGTAAATGCTCTTGTGGTTACAAACTGAATTCCACCCCAAGCAACTCCCCAGATTTGCAAATATTTCTATTTATCATTATATTAATGACGGACATTAACTACTAAAATATCACTCCTACATAAATATTTACTTTAGCTAAACATTGTACGTTTTGTGTCTGGTGTCACAAATAGAAACCCCATAAACTATCAATTTTAAGAACGAAGGCGATGTACCTCCGGACATCTTTATCCATAAATGCTGCAAAATGTTCAATATTAGAACTAAAATGCCAGTTTGAGATACAAATAAACAACTATGCACACCATTGATGTATGTTTAGTGCGTCAGGGGATACACGAGTACTTATCTTCATGGTTTCTATCTGTATTGTACTCTGTTTCTTGTTGTACATTTTACAAGCGGAGTGGAGTATACTTTGATGTGCTGCAGTTTATCTTTATTAGTCTATATATCTTTCGTTCGCCTGAAATATTGTTTATACCTGCAATGTCGTTTCCTGTATAAATGTTACTGTCTTTTGTAATTCTTGCAGTGATCCATATAGTTTTGTCTGTAGTGTTGTATCTATGGGACAATGGATTTTCCTCAGTCTGCTGCTATATTCAGAGCAGTCTTGAAGTATGTGTTCGGCAGTCTGGGGCGCCTGTCCACATGTACATGTAGTTGAGGTGCCGATCTTGAATTTTGTGTACATATATTTTGTTCATGAGTTAAACTATGATCATTTTGAAGAAAATTGACTCATACATTGAGCTAAATTTACTTGATCTACCTTGTCGTGTGTTGCTTCTCTGCTACTCTGTTGATTACATGCATTAACCAGTTTAGTTGTTTTCATCCTCGCTACACATCATCATCAGATGCCTTGTCGGTTGGCGTAGGCGATCTTCTCTCTCCACAACACTCGATCCTTTATGCATGTCGTAATTTCATTACACATGGGACATGTCCATAAGTGTTGAGATCTCATTTTCAACATGACCCTCAATGTATGGAGACTGACGACTCTAGTTATGTGTTTATTTGTATTCATCCTCGCAGTGCAGCAATACTGTTATGCTTCCCACGATCTGACCTGAAGTTCGTGCAGTCTGAACATGGTTGTAGACTTATGGTCATTGACGGAATCAGTAGCGCGCCTGGCCTCCTTGAGGGCGTTCAGAATGGCATCCCTGTCCATTGCCCTCCCGCCATCCGCGGCAGCTGTTCCAGCCAGGCTGTCAGCTCGTTACATACATTAAATAATCATTGCTGTAGTACAGTTTTACTCCTATTATTAACTCGATGGGTGTTTTGGTCAGTTCATAGCAGGTTTTAACATGTTACTTTTGGACCAATTCTCTTCATTTCTCTTTCTGGCGTTAACCCGACGACTACTAAAGGAATGAATAACTCTCGGTTAAGTCCTAGTTTAGGAACACATATTATGTCAGTTCAGAAGAGTAACGTCCCTTTAAGTGGCATTGCACTTTGTTTGGCGATTCTCTAATCTCTTCTTCTTTTTCTACCTTTCAACTCCCTGTGGAGCATATGTCTTCAACAAACACTTTCTAAACCGTTCTGTTTCTTCCCATTGTTTTAAGTTCTCTTCATGTCTTCCAATCATCTTCATCTCTGCCGCCGTCTGTCTTCTCCCAAAAATATTTTGGGTCTTCCTCTTTGCCTTTTCCCTTGGGAATTCAAAAAAAAAAAAAAGGACATGTTGTGTAATACTTTCAGTTGGCTTCCACAGTGTGTCCTATCCAACGACATCTTCGCTGTATTTCTTTATCCGCATGTATTTGACTGGTACATTTCCATAATCCATAATGTTACTGATTTTATCCTGCCATTTTTATCTTTTTATTCTGCGTAAGCATCAAATTAATGAAGGAATATGTTATTAGAAGATCCCTAATTGTAGAAAAAAGATAAACAACGCGAGGTTAAAGTTATACGTTTCCTAACCCAAACCATCATCATCATCACCACCACCATCATCATCATCATACCGTTTAGCGTAGACAATCATGACCTTCCACAATCTTCTATCCACCGTACATCGAATCAATTCTGTTGTTGACTATTTTCCATGCCACGACACCGAGCTATCTAGTATTTTCTCTCTTTGTCGTCAGCGATATCTCTTTTACTGTATTTTGCCAGTTGTAACCAAGTATTCAAAATTTCCCTTTTTCATGATGTGCCCGAAAAATGTTGATTGTTTTACTTTCTGATGTTTCTTAGGAGCTCCCTTTTTGTGGTGACCTCTTTGGAAATGTCCTCGTTGGTTTTTTAGCTGTCCATGGAACTTTCAATATTCTTGTCAGAAATGCCATCTCTGCGGCCTCTAACCGTCTTTTCACTTGCTTGTTTACTGTCCATGATTCGCTTCCATAAGTCAGAATTGGCTATATGTAGCAACGATGAACTCACTTTCTCACTTCTGTTGACATAGATTTGTTGCATAAAACGCTTTTCATTGTCTGAAATATTATTTTGCCCTCAGCTATTCTGCTTTTTATTTACATGGTGCATCTTCCATCTGATATAATTATTGTTCCCAGGTATTTGACGCGGTGCACTTCTTTTGGATTTGTCCTGTTTATTTGTATGCTGCACGCTGGTGATGTTTGCTTCTTTGATATGACCATTACTCCTGTTTTCTTACTATTCAAAATGATACCTTTATTGTTGCTTTCTTTTACTATTATGTCTATTATTTCTTGTAGTTCATTCTCTCTCTCAGATAAAACTGTGTCATCCGCATATCGCAAATTATTTATGTTGTGACCGTTGACTACAGTTCCTTTTTTGTCTACTATTGATCTCATAATATTTCAGCTGTAAAGTGAAAACAAATCCGGCGACAGAACACAGCCTGTCTGACTCCTTGTTTTATGTATTAGAACTGTCCTGTTTGGTTGTTAATGGCTGCAGTTTGTTGCCAGTACATGTGTATGGTTGTTAATGGCTGCAGTTTGTTGCCAGTACATGTGTATGGTTGTTAATGGCTGCAGTTTGTTGCCAGTACATGTGTATGGTTGTTAATGGCTGCAGTTTGTTGCCAGTACATGTGTACCTTAACTCTAGCAACTACACTCTAACAATAACATGCAGAAGTGATGAACACTAAAATGTTAAATCAGTCATCATCATCAAGTACCGTGCCTTATGGCATATGTGATCATGTCTCTCCACAACTTTCTATCTCTAAAGTTATTTATCATTTATGTTGTTGATCTTCCACCAAGTCATACTCTTAAGCTGTCCGGTATATTTTCTTTTTGCTTCCCTCTATCTCTTCGTCCCTCAGATTTCCCAGTTGTAACAATATATTCCAGCTCTTCCATTCTCATTACATGGCCAAAAAATGATTATTGTTTCTTCCTAATATTGGAAAATAGGTCTTTTATTGATTTGGCGTCTTTCAGAAAGTTTTCATTACTCCTTTTTTCAGCTGTCCACTGTATTCTCAACTTTCTTCTGCTAAACCACATTTCTATAGCTTCCATTGATTTTCTTGTTCTGATGTTCTATTGCCCGTTATTCACATTCATATGTTAAGACTGGCTCTACATAACATTTAAGAACTCTTTTTCTTGCTTCTATTGTCAAAAATGGATTGCATAGTATCGTCGTCATTTTTTGGAAAGCAGATTTTGCCTGAGCTATTCTGCATCTCACCTCTGTTGTTCATCTACCATCTGAGGTTAACAATGTTCTCAAATATTTAAATTCATTTACCTGTTTTGATAATATTCCACTTGTCTTTATTGTGCATTGCAGTTAAATCTTTTTCTCTGCTGTTACCATTACTGTTGAATCAGTAATCGAACTTAATCAGTAGACTTTTAGACATTTAATCAGTAGACTTTTAGACATTTAATCAGTAGATGAACATTTTTGTGATTGCTGCAATGGGCAACAGAACATATATGAGAATGCCCCGACTGCGGTGAAGCCAGTCCGAACTAAAGACTAAAGATTACACGGTAGTATTTGAAAGTCAAATGCAATTATCTGACACTTTGCGTTCGTACACTTTCTCTATATAAATAACCACGCTTTGCTATCGTAATATATGCCTCTTATTATTTTTCTTCTGATTTGTTATTCTCTTCTGTTTATGCATTTTTCCGTAATCTTTAAACACTACTGCTACTCCCAAGTCATTTATGTTATAAACTCCTGTTCGTTTTCACTGCATTTAGTCCCCATAAAGACGGCTAGGTATACATTTTGTTAAACTTATATAGACTGCAGCATGTCAATCAATCCGTCACAGCGTCTTGTTTGGTCACAAAGCTAGTCGTCTCTCCTATGGCTACACTACGGCTATCGTCATTCTTATGAATCGCGGCTACACCCACGCTTCACTTAGACTTGAATGTATTTTTCATATGAAACAACTGGTTCTGCACCAGTAAACCTGTATGATAGACATCGTTTTTTACCGGCTGTACCAGGCCATACATTCATGATCAGGGTCGGGCATGCGCAGTGACAGTAGTTTTCAGCGATGAATCATTATATAAAATGAAGCCCAAAATGCACTGTGGGGGATATCTACATAATTAACCCAGTAACTTTGTGACAAATCTCTCTCTCTCTCGCTCTCTCTCTCTCTCTCTCTCTCTCTCTCTGCGATCAAGACTCAATCAGAGGAGGATTCCAGACTCTCTCATGAAGTCAGCTGTCTGTTTAAGCGTTTCGATTGCCCCATATAGTTTCTCTTCCAGGGAGGTGGGCGTGGACCACATTGCTCTTCCCAAGACTGTGTACAGAGGGCAATCCCGTAGAACATGTTTTGTAGTCATATTGTCCAGTGTACAGTGGCATAGGCTGGTTGTACCTATTTTTATTTTAGTGAAAATGTGATTTCTCATTCTATTGTGGCCAGTGCGTAGGCGAAGTATGATGACTTGATCCCTCCTTGATAGTTGGTGGTAATCGTCCCTCTCGTTATACTTTGGGTGTTCTCGTTTCCATTTTTCATGGAACTGACCTTTGAGAATGGATTTGGCTTCATCATAACTGAGCGGGTAGTTCTCTTGTGGTAATCTCCCTCCCTCTTTAGCTAATTTGTCAGCGCGTTCGTTCCCGTGTATATTACAGTGTGATGGTATCCACTGAATGACTACTTTCTGGAAGTTATTGCATAGTTGGTCGAAGGTTGTTCTCAAGTCATCTAGTTCATTGTTCTTGGGGCTTTTTAGAGCTGATGACAGTGCATCAGTCACAATCACCAATTTATTGTGCATGTTATTTTTGTGTCGAGTAGCCAGTGTTGCAGCATCTCTGATGGCCTCAGTTTCTGCTTTAAAGTTGTTTGAGAATTTTCCAGTAGCTATTGGCTTGGTGATCGTGTCCTGATTATTCAGCGTCAAGAACACACCTCCCCCTCCATTTCTGGTGGCATTTGTAGCAGAGCCATCTGTGTATATGTGGGACCAAGAGTCCTGTGGGTAGGTATCGTGTATGTGTTTTTCTGCTACGTGTTTTCTTTCTGTGTCTGATTGGGTCTTTTTTCATGATTCCTGTTATATTTTCTTTAAGTTCTGGTATTTTATATTTTCCACGAGGAGACATATCAGATGGGCCCAAGGGTTTCGATATTGTTTGGGAAAGTACTGGGTCTCCAGTAGTTAGTTCATTGGCATTTGCAGCGAAGTTGCTCCTCCTTAGTCGTACAATTCCGGAACCAGTTATTCTTTGGTACATGGGGTGGCTAAGCTATATTCTATATTTCTCCGCTTGTTGCAATACTTTAGTGACCAGTCTGTCATCTAAGGGTTGTAAACTTGTTACTGTTTCTAGAGTCTTGAAAGGTGTAGATTTCATAGCACCAGTGATGATACGGGCAGCTTGGTTCTGTGTTGTGTTAATTTTGCTAAGGTGTGATTTGGAAGCCATAGCCTAGGCTGTGACTCCATACTCTAGAACTGGTCTGACTCTTCCTACGTATAGTCTTTTCAAAATATTACTGTCTGCTCCCCAGTCTGTTCCTGCCAATTTCTTTATAATATTAGTTCATTTTCTGGCTTTTTTCCTTGCTCTGTCTATCTGATTTTCCAAGTCATTCTGCGATTCATGGTGACGCCAAGATATGTTGGGTTTTGGTCAATAGGGAGTGTATGGTCTTTTATCTTCAAGTTTGCAGAGAGTGTTTTTCTTGGTAGACTGAAAATTGTATATGTAGTTTTTTTTTTTAAGGTAAGGATCTTGCATCCTCGGTCCAGCCACCGACATACTTTTCTCGCGAGCCCATAACGCCAGATCATCTGCTTATATTGCTGAGTGTATTCTGGGTGGAATGTCCATTACGATGTTATTGACAAATCACATTTGTATTATTGTTATTGGGGAGTAAAGGGTTAGGGCAAGGGGAGGAATCAGCCAGAATTATAATTAAAGGAGTAGTCTTCCCCTGGTTAAAAAAAAAAAATATTTTGTTTGGAGAACCACTTCATTATCATCAAGTACCGGGCCTGCTGGCGTAGGTGACCATGCCTCTCCTCAAGTTTCGATCTCGACAGTTATTTATCATTACTGTTGTTGACCTTCTGCCAAGCCATTCTCTTATCTTTTCTCAACGCCTACCTCTATTTCTTCATATTTGAATTTTCCCAGTTGTTACAATATATCCCAGCGGTTCCATTCTCATTACATCATACCCAACATTTTCCCAGTTGTTACAATATATTCCAGCGGTTCCATTCTCATTACATCATACCCAACATTTTCCCAGTTGTTACAATATATCCCAGCGGTTCCATTCTCATTACATCATAGCCAACATTTTCCCAGTTGTTACAATATATTCCAGCGGTTCCATTCTTATTACATCATACCCAACATTTTCCCAGTTGTTACAATATATTCCAGCGGTTCCATTCTCATTACATCATACCCAACATTTTCCCAGTTGTTACAATATATCCCAGCGGTTCCATTCTCATTACATCATAGCCAACATTTTCCCAGTTGTTACAATATATCTCAGCGGTTCCATTCTCATTACATCATAGCCAACATTTTCCAGTTGTTACAATATATCCCAGCGTTTCCACTCTCATTACATCATAGCCAACATTTTCCCAGTTGTTACAATATATCCCAGCGGTTCCATTCTCATTACATCATAGCCAACATTTTCCCAGTTGTTACAATATATTCCAGCGGTTCCATTCTCATTACATCATAGCCAACATTTTCCCAGTTGTTACAATATATCCCAGCGGTTCCATTCTCATTACATCATAGCCAACATTTTCCCAGTTGTTACAATATATCCCAGCGGTTCCATTCTCATTACATCATAGCCAACATTTTCCCAGTTGTTACAATATATCCCAGCGGTTCCATTCTCATTACATCATAGCCAACATTTTCCCAGTTGTTACAATATATTCCAGCGGTTCCACTCTCATTACATCATAGCGAACATTTTCCCAGTTGTTACAATATATCCCAGCGGTTCCATTCTCATTACATCATAGCCAACATTTTCCCAGTTGTTACAATATATCCCAGCGGTTCCATTCTCATTACATCATAGCCAACATTTTCCCAGTTGTTACAATATATTCCAGCGGTTCCACTCTCATTACACCATAGCAAACATTTTCCCAGTTGTTACAATATATCCCAGCGGTTCCATTCTCATTACATCATAGCCAACATTTTCCCAGTTGTTACAATATATCCCAGCGGTTCCATTCTCATTACATCATAGCCAACATTTTCCCAGTTGTTACAATATATCCCAGCGGTTCCATTCTCATTACATCATAGCCAACATTTTCCCAGTTGTTACAATATATCCCAGCGGTTCCATTCTCATTACATCGTAGCCAACATTTTGTTTTTCGTTCTCCGGCTTTTACCTCTGACGAAGCCCCTAGAGACTAGGAACTGAATTTTGCCTGTTAATCCGTTTTTCCCTGGCAGCCGTGTGCACAGGGGTCCCTCGCTGCGCAGGCAGATAACTCCGACTTCGGAGGTACTCCTATTTTTTCCGCCGATGAGTAATTGACGTTTCAAGCCGGGCCTGGCTGCTGAGACCAGGGGTGGTTGCCGCAGAGAGAAATCATAAATAAAAATCCCAACCGGTGTAGCCGGGATTTGAACCCACAACCTCTCTGTCTCGAGGCCGGCGTCTTGCCTCGAGATCAACCAGTCCCCCCTCTCTCTCTCCCCCCCCTCCCCCGCTTAAAAAAATGATGATTGGAGAACCACTTATAGGAGTCTTGTGTGTTATGTTCACGCTTTACGGATTTTTTTTTCAGGCTGTGGGCATCACTCAAGCTTGTTCAATTTATACACTGAGCAAATCTTTGAAAACATCACAGAGATGCCAGGCCTAAACATTAATGGGAAGATAATCAATAACCTAAGATATGCTAATGATACTTTTCTGCTAGCAGAAAATCATAAAGATCTACAACAATTACCTAATGTAATAAACATGACAAGCAAAAAATATGGACTAGATATGAATATCAAAAAGACTAAAACTATGATCATAAACAAAGAAAATTTACAAGACCTACAATTAAATATCAAAGTTGAAGGAATACATCTGGAGACAGTCCAGAGCTACAACTACCTGGGACATACTATAACCAATGATGGAAAATGTACAACTGAAATAAATAAAAGAATAGGAATGGCAAAAAGTAATTTCAATGCCATGAAAAATATACTAACATCAAAACAAATAACACCAGGGCTAAAGCTAAGAATAGCAAAATGTTACATCTTCTCAATATTCCTGTATGGTGCAGAAACATGGACATTAGACCAGAAAACATAACATAATATTGAGGCCTTTAAATGTGGATTTATAGAAGAATATGTAGAATTGGATGGAAAGAAAAGAAAACAAACGAGGAAGTTTTAAAACAACTAAAAATGAAGAAAGAACTACTAAGCACAATTAGAGCAAGACAAATGCAATTTTTTGGTCATGTTAAAAGACACAACAGTCTAATAAAAGTAATATTAGAAGGGAAAATATAAGATAAAAGAGGCAGAGGCAGACCAGGACTAACATGGACGAGTAACATCAAAAGATGGACAAGTCAGCCTATGGCAATCTGCACAATCAAAGCAAGAGACAGAGTGGAATGGCGCTCCATGGTAGCCAACCTTCGATGCGGAGACGGCACTCAATGATGATGAATGATGATGGGCATCACGATCAAGTACCATGCCCACAATCATAGACGATAAGGCTCCCATCATGTTCGTGTGTTGTGTTCTAAATTAGTATCTTTGTTGATTTATCCCTCCGCAAGATCGCGAAGCTGTCTAGTATTTCCTTTCTTTGTTTTATTTTCTTCAGTCTTGCATATACACCGGGGGTTTGGGGGGGGGGGGGGGGGAGGCGCGCGGGTCAAGGTAAATAAATGCATAACAATGTGAAGCTGCAGTAAAGCTGAATGTAAAAGAGAAATGAAAAATAAAATATAGAAAAGATGGTATGGTTAAAGCTTTACGTAATTAATGGACGACTCAAATTTGAGCAACGTTTCGGCCCAATAGGCATTCAGCAAGAACAAACAAACACACACACATATATAAGTAAATCAAATTAGTCATAAATAGTAAAAAAAAAAGTAAAGCACCCCCGTCACGCCAAGTGGCGTATAGAGAATATGGTGTTAGTGACCATACATTTTACAGACCTTCGGCACATGATTTTTTGGGGTAATGTGGTCGGTATTACGCCCGTCCCGCTTTACTTTCCCAGAAAAAAAAATCCGGTACCCATTAAAGGCTGGCTGAACCGGAAGCCGTCTTTTGAGATCGAACCCTAACTCTTGTCCTTTGTAGTCCAATTAGTCGGTGTGGTTTACCCAACTAGGCTACCGAGGCCCCCTTGATTACTGTAATCAACATCCCTGCATTCTAGGCAGAACAATAGGTGCTTAGTCCTTCCGAACAGATGAATGCAAGGTATACTTGCTTGCGTTCGCCCGATGACTAAAGGAGTGTACCTCTTCATCATCCGCCCTTAAAAATGACGTTAAGTTTGCTTTTCTGCGTTTGTGTTGCGGTTTGCAGTATAACTGTGATATATGCGCCTTTCGGCCCAAAACATCCGACTTCAGCATGACATTTTTAAGTACCGGGTTGTCTTCCCTCTTCGATCCCTACTCGCTAGGCCAGACTAGACAGGTTATATGCTTCGGACCATATATTGTTCTTTGTTTGTTTTTTTCTCTGTTGGTTTATTTGTCATTGTTTCTGAGTGCTGTAAAACATACCTCTGCCTTCTGTGATTCGCTAGACAAGTTAGTCTTTTACATAAAAAAAAAATATCCCACGACACATCTACTATATACACATATACATCTAATCTTGGATGGGGAGGAAAAAGGGGGATGGGTGAGGCTCTCGACGGAAATATGAATACCACCGAAGACGACGTTATCTGCCTGAGCGGCGAGGGACCCCTGTGCACGAGCCTGCCAGGGAAATACGGACTAACTTGGTAAAATTCAGCTGTTATTCTCCAGAGACTTCGCTAGAGGAGAAAAGCTGGTGAACGAAAAGAGAGAAAAAAAAATCTTCTCTATTCTTGTTTGTCTACTTTATCTTTCAACTCTTTCCCGCGCAATAAGGGTTTCCTTGTAACCGACAGAGTTGTCCGCCCTGATATTAAGGATGAGGGCTCTTGACTTGGGGTGCTCACACTACACTGCTTTTATGGTTTGGGTTTTCCCGCTCTGGCAAGAAGGAAACGCTGTGTCTCTATATCTCTCTTCCAAATCTCTCTTTGCCCACTTCTGTTATTTTATTCACACCACCACCACCACTTCTCTTCTCCGATTTATTTTCGATGTCTGTCTTCATTTAACCCCCCCCCCCCCCCCCCCAACTTTCTTTTATGTACAGTCTCTCTCTCTCTCTATATATATATATATCTATCTCTCTCTCTCTTGTCCATTTCCACCAATCTCTCACTTTAATTTATTCTCGTCACTCTATCTTTCTTGTCTATTGTTATTCATTTCACTCTAGCCTAATCTCGCACACCGTTTCCTCACGTTTTTCCTTCCTTCCTTCCTTCCTTCCTTCCTTCCTTCCTTCCTTCCTTCCTTCCTTCCTTCCTTCCTTCCTTCCTTCCTTCCTTCCTTCCTTCCTTCCTTCCTTCCTTCCTTCCTTCCTTCCTTCCTTCCTTCCTTCCTTCCTTCCTTCCTTCCTTCCTTCCTTCCTTCCTTCCTTCCTTCCTTCCTTCCTTCCTTCCTTCCTTCCTTCCTTCCTTCCTTCCTTCCTTCCTTCCTTCCTTCCTTCCTTCCTTCCTTCCTTCCTTCCTTCCTTCCTTCCTTCCTTCCTTCCTTCCTTCCTTCCTTCCTTCCTTCCTTCCTTCCTTCCTTCCTTCCTTCCTTCCTTCCTTCCTTCCTTCCTTCCTTCCTTCCTTCCTTCCTTCCTTCCTTCCTTCCTTCCTTCCTTCCTTCCTTCCTTCCTTCCTTCCTTCCTTCCTTCCTTCCTTCCTTCCTTCCTTCCTTCCTTCCTTCCTTCCTTCCTTCCTTCCTTCCTTCCTTCCTTCCTTCCTTCCTTCCTTCCTTCCTTCCTTCCTTCCTTCCTTCCTTCCTTCCTTCCTTCCTTCCTTCCTTCCTTCCTTCCTTCCTTCCTTCCTTCCTTCCTTCCTTCCTTCCTTCCTTCCTTCCTTCCTTCCTTCCTTCCTTCCTTCCTTCCTTCCTTCCTTCCTTCCTTCCTTCCTTCCTTCCTTCCTTCCTTCCTTCCTTCCTTCCTTCCTTCCTTCCTTCCTTCCTTCCTTCCTTCCTTCCTTCCTTCCTTCCTTCCTTCCTTCCTTCCTTCCTTCCTTCCTTCCTTCCTTCCTTCCTTCCTTCCTTCCTTCCTTCCTTCCTTCCTTCCTTCCTTCCTTCCTTCCTTCCTTCCTTCCTTCCTTCCTTCCTTCCTTCCTTCCTTCCTTCCTTCCTTCCTTCCTTCCTTCCTTCCTTCCTTCCTTCCTTCCTTCCTTCCTTCCTTCCTTCCTTCCTTCCTTCCTCCCTATCCCTCCCTCCCTCCCTCTTTTATTATTTCTTTCTCTGTCCCTCTCTTTCTTTCCCTACCTCCATCCCTCTTTTATCCTGTCCTCCCTACCTCCTACTTTCTTCTTTCTTTCTTTCTTTCTTTCTTTCTTTCTTTCTTTCTTTCTTTCTTTCTTTCTTTCTTTCTTTCTTTCTTTCTTTCTTTCTTTTTCTTTCTGTCTGTCTGTTCTTCCTTTATCTCTCTCTCTCTTTCTTTCTTTCTTTCTTTCTTTCTTTCTTTCTGTTCTTCCTTTGTCGGTATTCCTCGTCTTATTGTTTCTAATCTCTCAGTATTTCTAGCTCCCACCCTCCTCATTTTGTCGTTTCTTTCAGTCAAGATAAACATAACTATATACTACATACCACAGTGGAGCAAGTGTTGAGACCTCACATCCCTTCACATCCCATCACCACCATACAACAAAAACATATATGTAGTCCTGTTTACAACTTTGGTTAAGTTGTCACTACTAAAACTCACCCATTTCCTGGACGCGTGACGTGACCTCATCCAGACCAGTGAATCTCAACCTTATTTCCACCGTGGGCCCCCTTTCGACCTTGTATTCTTTCTGTGCTCCCCACCCCTTTTCACCACTCTTAAAAAGGTAACTTTTTAATATCTTTGTTTTTAAATATATCACATTATATATATATAGAGTTGATATCAAATTCAGAAGACAAAAGGCGCAGGAGAAAGGAGACGAGGCCAGGCACCACGAATACATCTTGTTCCTTCTGCAGTCGATTCTGTCTGTCCAATATTAACAGATTCAGCCACGAGAGATGTTCAACAAAAACAGCTCCCAGCCTAAGATTTATAGGGTTAAATTATTTATCTTGCACTTTATGTCCAGAAATAAGCTTTTTTTTTTTAAAAAATATCTGGTTCGATTGCTGTAAGACACGATCGAAGATCACCTCTACCCGTTATGTTAAGGTGATTCCATGATTAGCTGAGTGATCAATCCACCAGACTGGATGGCTGCTGGTGTCCTTGGCAAGCTGAACTTATGTGCCCTTTTTAATATTTTATTTATTATTTTCACTTTTTATTTTTTTTTTATATGGAAGATCCTTGATGGTGCCCCAAAACACATAGCGTGCCCTGGGGTAACTGCCCAATTTACCGGTACCATGAGCCGGCCCTGAGCCGCGATAGCTCAGTGGTTAGTGAACTGGACTACAAAGGAGAAGAGGTAGGGTTCGATCCCAACTGACGGCGTCCGGGTTCACCCAGCCTTAAATAGGTACCTGATTTTTTTTCTGGGAAAGCGGCATGGGCATAATACCGACCACATTACCCTAAAAATCATGTGCTGATGGTCTGTAAGATGTATGGTCACTAACACCATATTCCCTATACGCCACTTGGCATGATGGGACTCTTTACTTTTTTTACTTGAGCCGGCTGGCCCTGCTGATTCCACCAAATACGCAGAAGAAAAGGCCCTGAAAAATAATTTTACTTTATCCCGAAGCTGTGGAAACTTTTCAGCCATATGGCCCCCATTTGAGAAACACTGCTCTAAATCGCCCTCCCTCCACTCAACGTAACCACTCTAACAATCAATAATACTAATTACATTAAGTGGTAAAATGCCCTCCAGCTAAACAGTTTAAACTCTCATTAACTCCATTAGAACAACACCCAACAGGCCTGGTCATGGTGAGATGTTTATGTCACACAACAAATGATCTTCTCTCCCCTTTTAGTTTGATGTGATCAAACAATATCAGGGTTTGGACAAGTGTACACCACAAAGGGATCACTGTCGTCATCATCTTGTGCCACCCCCACATAGAAGATCATCATTTCGCTTTGTGCCTTGTCGTGGTGTTACACACTGCAGGTTCTTCTGTCCATATCTTGATATTATCAGTCCACTTTAGTCTTTGTTTGCCTCTCATTCATTTATCTTGTATTTTCCCTTCCAAGATGACTTTCAGATGGTTATTGTCTCTCATTCATTTATCTTGTATTTTCCCTTCCAAGATGACTTTCAGATGGTTATTGTCTCTCATTCATTTATCTTGTATTTTCCCTTCCAAGATGACTTTCAGATGGTTATTGTCTCGCTTTATCTTTAAAAAATGTTCATCTTATTCCTTTGTGTAATTAGGAGGCGAAGGCGTGGCCTCACAGCACCAGAGCTGGAAGTTGTCAGCGACCCACAGCTGATGGCTTGCGCCAGGATCGGTGAACCAGAACCATCCAGACCCTGCTGCACCTCTCCGTGGTGCCTCTAGTAACAGACTAACCTGTCTAGTCTGGCCAAGCGAGTAGGGATCGACAAGGGAAAACAACCCGGTACTCAAAAATGTCATGGTGAAGTCAGATGTGTTGGGCTGAAAGGCGCAAATATCACAGTTATACTGCAAACTACAACACAACACAGACACGCGCACATAATGTGCTTTTAAGGGCGGATGAAGAAGAGGTGTACTCCTTTAGTCATCAGGAGAATGCAAGTAAGCACTACTCCACATGTCATCTCAGAAACAGGGATGCTCAGCTTAGTCACAGGAATAGGACTTGAAGAAGGGAAGTAACTGTGATCTTAAAATGTCCTCATAATATCAGAGGGACCAGGCCATAATATGCTGATTGACTGTTAACTCGGACTCATTGTCTCTACCATTTTCATGACAAAAAAAAAATTAAGAAGATAAAACTCTAAATATATTACCATTTTTTGTTCTTAAAATATTCATTTAATTATACCAGTTGAACTATTTAATTTTTGTTGTAATATTGGCTTATATCATAAAAATAGAGGAGAATAGCATAGAGCTTCAGTCAGATCATGATTATGTTGGAGTGACATCAGAGAAGGGAGCTCAGTGGTTAGTGAACTGGACTACAAAGGACAATGGGTAGGGTTCAATCCCAACCGACGGCTTCTGGGTTCACCCAGCCTTAAATGGGTACCTGATTTTTTTCTGGGAAAGTAAAGCGGCACAGGCGTAATACCAACCACATTACCCCAAAAATCATGTGCTGAAGGTCTGTAAAATGTATGGTCACTAACACCATATTCCTTATACGCCACTTGGTGTGACGGGGCTCGTTACTTACTTTTACATCAGAGAAACTCTGCGACAGTATCAGTATCAAGTGCCAGTGGTTAAGGCTGCCAGAAGAGTAAGAACTAGAACTTAGTATCTTCCTCAACACTTAAAATGGTAAAATAGTAAGAAGAGAAGAAGAAGGATACCATTGAGCTTGAACACTGAGAGCAGTCGGAAGTTCAGGAAAAGATGACTAGAAAATATTGAGTGATTAATGGGGGAGTTAGTGGCCCTCGCAGCTCATTGGACAGTTCTGTAAGTGCTCAGATTCTTATCCTAAGTGTGTACCTACTGACATCGCCAGTTCTGTGCTTATTGACCAGACCTCTTTGGCTTTCCTCAAAGCACTCTTGTGTGGGGGACTGGTTGGTCTCGAGGCAAGACGCCGGCCTTGAGACAGAGAGGTTGTGGGTTCAAATCCCAGCTGGGATTTTTATTTATGATTTCTCTCTGCGGCAACCACCCCTGGTCTCAGCAGCAAGGCACGGCTTGAAACATCAATTACTCATCGACGGAAAAAAATATGAGTACCTCCGAAGTCGGAGATATCTGCCTGTGTGACGAGGGATCCCTGTGCACACGGCTGCCATGGAAAAACGGATTAACATGCAAAATTCAGTTCCTGGTCTCTAGGGACTTCGTCAGAGCTGGCGAATGGGAAAAACAAAAACACCCAGTCCCATTAAAATGTCTGATAAGAAAGAAAAGCTTCTCTCTCTCTCTTTCCCCCCCCCCCCCCCCCCCCAAATTATAGGCATATGGAACTATATCATTTACCCATTTGGGTGTCGAGAGAGATACAAAGTTCTGGTTCTCGTCCTTTTGTGGCAGCTTTACTCATTGTCACTTCTTGTTGTAGCGCTTCTCTGATGTTTATCTCTCCATCTTACTCTGGGTCTGCCTCTTGCTCTTCTTGCTTCTTTTCTTTTAATATATGCTTTGTATGGTAAGGCATCACACAATCAATATTCTGTCTAGATGGGCAAACTAGTTTATTTGTTGTTTCTCTATGTAGTCTAGGATTGGCTCAATGTCTAATCTTTCTATTTTTATGTCATTTCTAATTCTGTCTCTTCTGGTTACTCCAAGTGCTTTTGTCAGACATCACATCTCTGTGGTGACAAGCTTTCTTTTGTGCTTTAACGTAAGGTTTTGTGTTACCACAATGTTGGAATGAATCTATTCTGTATAAGATGTTTCTTGATGGTAATAGGTATTGCTTTGTGTTGAAGTATAGGTGATGACTGTCTGAATATTTGGTTTGCCTTATTGCATCGTATATCTATCTCTTTGTTGATTTACCCTCTTCAGAGATTGTTGTTCCCAGGTATTTAAAGTTTGTTACTTGTTTTATAACTTGATGTTCTATAGCTATGTTTAGTGTCTTATTTTGTCTTCCGATATATATATATATATATATATATATATATATATATATATATATATATAGACTTCTGCTTTTTCAGCACTTATTTTTGTGTTATTCTTTACATTTCTTTATTCAAGGACAGTAGATGCTGTTGAAGTTATCTTTTTTCAAAAGCTATTATGGGCTGGTCATTAGTAAAAAAAATAGTTCATTTATATCTTCACATTGTGATTTGGCATCTTCGCTTCTTTTGTCAATGTAAATGATAAACAAATCTCTGTTACCCACTTGTAAAAGCTTGGTGAACCCTGGAGTCTTGCTGTCCCCAAAAATAAAAAGTCACGTCTGGAAATAAAAAAAATGATGCAAGTGCACTAACCACTCAGCCAATGAGGCTTTACAAAAATAATCTCTAATACAGACAATCATTGAGCTTTAGGATTAATGCTTTTTGTGTGCTGTCACACATTGGAACCAGTCTTATTAAATGTCAATTTTGGTCATGTAAAAGTAAAGTAAAGAGCCCCCATCATGCCAAGTGGCATATAGGGAATATGGTGTTAGTGACCATACATTTTACAGACCTTCAGCACATGATTTTTGGGGTAATGTATTATGCCTGTGCCGCTTTACTTTCCCAGAAAAAAAAAGGTTACCATTTAAGGCTGGGTGAACCCGAAAGCTGTCGGTTGGGGTCGAACCTTACCTCTTGTCCTTTGTAGTTCAGTTCACTAACCACTGAGCTATCACGACTTCCCATTTTAGTGATGTAATAAATTAAATTAAACTAATTAGTTAAACTAGACAAGAAAAGACAATGGACATATGTTGGACATGTGATGAGAAGAAATAATAACCGAATAACAAAACAAGCCTTCATGTGGGAAACAACAGGTAGGAGGAAAAGAGGCTGACTCAGAGAAACACTGAGAAGAACAGTGATCAGAGAGGCAAAAGCTGCAGGAATCGTCTCCCTCAATGAGATCAGGTTGCTTGTACAGAACAGAGACAGATAGTCATCATCATCATCATCATGTGTCATACCGGTTGGCGTAGATGATCATGTCCCTCCACAATCTTTTATCTACAGTGCATCGTATCAGTTCTGTTGTTGACTGTTTTCCATGCCATGACACCAAGCTATCCAGTATTTTCTCTCTTTGTCATCCACGATCTCTCTTTCCTTTTATTTTGCCAGTTGTAACCAAGTATTCCAACTTTCCTCTCCTCATGATGTGCCCGAAAAATGTTGATTGCTTCTTTCTGATGTTTTTTAAGAGCTCCCTTTTTGTGTTGGCCTCTTTGAGAACTTCCTCATTGGTGTTTTTATCTGTCCAGGGAACTTTCAACATTCTTCTGAGAAATCTCATCTGTGTGGCCTCATCGTCTTTTCATTTGAGACAGATAGTGGGATTTGATAAATGTTTTTGGCAAGGACTGAGACTGCTGGAAAGAAAATTTAGAAAAAGAAAAAGAGTATCTGGGTCTATGTCCTATGGGCCAGCTACGGCTTGAAAGGTCAATAGATAGATAGATAGAGTAGACTAAATGCATTTCTGTCCCATTAATAATGGGAAGTTTCCAAGATTACTGGTGAATTACCATATTGAGATTCAAACAGATGTGTAAGATTTATTATTGCAGATAGAAGAAATACTGGCTTTCTTCAGCATTTTAAAATGGGATTAAGAAAAAAAATATTTCCCCTGCAGAAGTTATTCTGCTTAAAAAAAAAAACTTGTTTTATTTGAGACATAATATTGATCTGTGTTAGGGTATTGATATGTTAAGTAAAAAAAAAAAAGTAAAGTAAAGTACCCCCGTCACGCCAAGTGGCGTATAGGGAAGTATGGTGTTAGTGACCCGATATTTTCCAGACCTTCAGCACATGATTTTTGGGGTAATGTGGTTGGTATTACGCCCGTGCTGCTTTACTTTCCCAGAAAAAATCCGGTACCCATTTAAGGCTGGGTGAACCCGGAAGCCGTCGGTTGGGATTGAACCCTACCCCTTGTCCGTTGTAGTCCAGTTCACTATTGATATGTTAAACTGGCTAAATTGTTTAAGGTTAGCTCTATGTTTGACTAAAGTTGTATCAGAATTGTCTGTCAAACATTCAGAATTGTAAAACTGAACATTAAATAAATATTAGTCAAATAATAAGTCTTATGGTGGCAGAAATTACAGTAAATATTCTTTTTTCTTGGTAATTTGTGTTAATTAATTTACATATAAGACTGTTCAGTACAATTAGTTAATATTACAAAATATTGCTGCAGCTGCATTTGGTTCCATTCATTTTTTCAATGCCTTTCTAGCTTTCACCATAACCAGAATAATTTTGTGTGTGTATTGTCACTATTTTTATATGTTTATTGTCAATTTTAGCTATAGAAGTGTTTACATTTATCTGTTTAATCTGTTTCTAAAATTTATCTAAAATATTTATCTATTATTCTTGAAAATATAGCATTTATCAATTGTAAAGTGTGAACAACATTATGCATTGAAAGGAGGTTGTTTTGCTTTGTTTTGTAATCTCTCAGAACTTTCAAAAACTGTTGCATTAATATTTTTTGTAAGTGATGTATTCTTAGTAACTTATGTGGATGAATTATTTTTTTTATAAAGAACGGTCCAGGGATGTTATCAGTTGTTTTCAGCAAGTTTTTGTTAGAAACTAAATGATAAATGTTATTTATTTGAACCCTTAATCATTCATATCTATGATGGATAAGAAATGGTCCTTTTTTTATTTTTTCTCCAACAATCTATCTATTGACCTTTCGAGCCATAGCCGGCCCATAGGGCATAGACCACGATACTCCTTCTCTTATCTGAATTTTGTTCTAGCAGTTTTCAATTCTTTTAAAAATATTTTATCAAATCTCGCCATTTGTCTCTGTTCTGTGCAAGCAGCTCTATCTCATTGAGGGAGCCGATTCCTGCTGCTCTTGCTTCTCTCATAAATGTTCTTCTCAGTGTCCCTCTGGGTCTTCAACAATGCTTCTACACAATTTCAGCTATGTTGATTGTCACTTCTTGGGTGTGATCAAATCAGATTTATTGT
This sequence comes from Megaustenia siamemsis, assembly GCA_032433765.1. Taxonomy (NCBI): domain Eukaryota; kingdom Metazoa; phylum Mollusca; class Gastropoda; order Stylommatophora; family Ariophantidae; genus Megaustenia; species Megaustenia siamemsis. Next base: position 43,694,748 of record JAVIAB010000046.1, read on the forward strand.
TTAAATGTAACCATTGAATACACACTTAATACTCTCAGTCCTATCCCTTTTCCCTGGTGTTAAATTATTTTGGTATTATTTATATTATTTGTTATTGTTGTCTTATCACTAAGCGTGTTTTATCAGCAAAAGTAATTAATTTTAATTGTATCCGTTTTGTGCGTGTGGAGGTTTGCTTGATTGTAACAGGCGCAGTGAAAGAGTATCTTTCAGAAAGTTCCAGTTTATTTAATTTCTAATTGTGTGTCTCATTTTAATGCCTTGACAAATATACAAACATCAATTCAAATAACACCAGGGCTAAAACTAAGAATAGCAAAAGGTTGTCTTCTCAACATTCCTGTAGGTGCAGAAACATGGACATTAGACAAGAAAACAGAACAGAAAGTTGAAGCCTTTGAAATGTGGATTTAGAGAAGAGTGGGAAGAGTTGAATGGAAAGAAAGAAAACAAACGATGAAGTCTTAAAATAACTAAAAATGAAAAGATACATATTAAACACAATTCAAACAAGACAAATTCGATTTTTGTGGTATGTTGAAAGACACAACAGCCTACTAAAAGTAATCTTGGAAGAGAAAATACAAGGTAATAGGAGAGGCAGACCAAGACTAAATTGTACAAATAACATCAAAAGATGGACAAGTCAGCCTATGACAACCTGCACTATAAAGGAAGAGTGAGAGCAGAATTGCGTTCCATGGTAGCTAATGTTCGATGTGTAGACAGCACTCAATGATGATGATGACTGTGCGTCTCAACATATGTATAATTTAACACGATAAAAGTCAAAATTTGCTGCATCCTTTAAAGAAAGTATTGCTTTGTTGATTTTTATACAAAACACGAAAAAAATAAATAAATCTAGAAGCAAGATAATATTGTCATCTTCTGAATTATAAAATTATTTTAAGTTATACATTTTAATTCTACACCCCATGTTGTAAAAACATATAATTCATAACTGCAGAATTTGAAAGTATCTTCTCCTTCCACACATATGAATCAAAACAACATACAGATACTTGTTATTACAACGTAGGATCCAGGGCTAAATTAGGAACCAACCAATTAATAGCTTTTATTATGAAGCAGATACAATGATCAGAGAGATATTTGAACATGGTCACTTTTGCATGGAAAATTTTATGCAGAAATTTGGTTTCATTGAAACTTTTCACTGATTCTGTTGTTAAAAACTGATTTTTAAAAATGTTACTGGTAATTTTGTCCGAACTGAAACTTAAAAAAAAATACAACTATATATATATATATATATATATATATATATATATATATATATATATATATATATATATATATATATATATATATATATATATATATATATCTATTGTCCTTTTGAGCCGAAGACGGCACATAGGGCAGAACCACAATCTTAAAAACAGAAACTTTGCGTGCCAAAGTGGCACATATTGCAGAGATCACTGCTCTAAAATATATGGCGCTGTTTCCATAACAATACTTTTTACAATGACAGCTTGTCATGCCATCGATCAACCTCCTTAGTCGCCTCTTACGACATACATACATACATACATACATATATATATATATATATATATATATATATATATATATATATACATACATACATACATACATACATACATACATACATACATATATATATATATATATATATATATATATATATACATACATAAATACACGTTTCTTAGTTATAATTTTACTGCTATCAAATGTAGAGTTGTTTATAATTTAATATATTTACTATTTAAGAGTGTTCATACAACGTTCCTGTGTGTTACTGTGGCCTCATTATGAGGGAAGTGAAGAAGAGTGACACTGTGACCTTCCAGGCATGTCATAAGAGGCGACTAAGGAGGTTGATCGATGGCTTGACAAGCTGTCATTGTAAAAAGTATTGTTATGGAAACAGCGCCATATATTTTAGAGCAGTGATCTCTGCAATATGTGCCACTTGGCACGCAAGGTTTCTGTTTTTGAGATTGTGGTTCTGCCCTATGTGCCATCTTTGGCTCGAAAGGACAATAGATAGATAGATACAACTTTCAATGATATTGTTACAAATTTTTCATTCTCATTAACATTTATTTAGTTAAATTATAAAACTGACAATTGATTGAATGCATAATTTCAACATTTTCTATTGGAATCATCATTTGGTCCTTTTCTGTTAATGAAAGTGCTAGTTTTAGTTGTTTAAATGAAAAGAAAATGTTCAAACTAATGTCCATAGAAGTATGCCATTTACAGCTTTTCAATAAAGTACCTAATATAGAACTTTATCTCAATAAGTGTAATTTAAACATTTCAAGTACATTATTTACAACTTTATCTCAATAAGTATAATTGAAACATCTCAAGTACATTATATACAACTTTATCTCAATAAGTCTAATTTAAACATCTCAAGTACATTATATAGAACTTTATCTCAATAAGTATAATTTAAACATCTCAAGTACATTATTTACAACTTTATCTCAATAAGTATAATTGAAACATCTCAAGTACATTATATAGAACTTTATCTCAATAAGTCTAATTTAAACATCTCAAGTACATTATATAGAACTTTATCTCAACAAGTATAATTTAAACATCTCAAGTACATTATATAGAACTTTATCTCAATAAGTCTAATTTAAACATCTCAAGTACATTATATAATAATACTCTGACATTCAAGCACATTGTTGAAGTATTTAACATTAAAGTGTATTATTTAAATAAAAATACAGTTACAGTAGTTGCTATTTAAATATATCATTTAAAGCTTTGTTGTTAAAGTGCATCAATAAATAAACCTTCAATACAGAACACTACGGAAACCAAGAAACTATTAAGCTTTTTCTTCCTCTTCACCTCCTCCTCATCTTTCTTTTCCTCCTCATCCTTCTTCTTCTTCTCCTATTCCTTCTTCTCCCCATTCTTCTTCTCCTCCTCTTCCTTCAGCGATCGACTCTTGCTATGCTTTTAGACATATAGAACAGCCTGGGTCAAAAGCAAGACAGTGCGTTTGAGGTCATCACCGGTTCCCAATTGCTTGTCACGAAGGGTTGTTTCTGTGGGCCATATCTGTGTTCTTAGGGTGTTTGCTGCAGTCATGTAGTGTATGCTCTGGAGTTTGTTTGGCTGCTCCGCAGTCTCATGTTGCAGCATTACTGAGCTATATCATTTTTAAATGTGCTCTGAGGCCACAATGACCTGTTCTGAGTCTGAATATCTTGGTCTGCTCATGTCCACTAAGTTTATTTAGGCCATCATGTTCCGGCTCATATTTTCCATGCATCTCCCTCCATTCTGTTTTCCTAGCATACTTTAGGATTGCTTTAATTTTTACTATTAACTCCTTCTGTACATTTCACCGCACTGTGTGCCATGCTGTACTTCATTAATTATATGCTGAAGAGTTTTATTTGTTTCAATTGTTTATTTGTTTATATTTTAGGATTCACTAAAGTGGACAACCGACCCATTGAAGAGATAGTCAGGGAGAAATTGCTGACAGTATTGGAGTCTGCCTATCCCAATGTTCTGTCTATGGACGATCTGGTCAGGTTAGTCTGTCATTCTCATGATTTTTATTCCAATGTTCTGTCTATAGACAATCTAGTCTATCATTCTCATCAATTTTATTCCAATGTTCTGTCTATAGACAATCTAGTCTATCATTCTCATCAATTTTATTACAATGTTCTGTCTATAGACAATCTAGTCTATCATTCTCATCAATTTTATTCCAATGTTCTGTCTATAGACAATCTAGTCTATCATTCTCATCAATTTTATTCCAATGTTTTGTCTATAGACAATCTAGTCTATCATTCTCATCAATTTTATTCCAATGTTCTGTCTATAGACAATCTAGTCAGATCTGTCTGTCTTTCTCATGATTTTTATCCCAATGTTCTGTCTATGGATGAACTAGTCAGGTTAGTCTGTCATTCTCATCAATTTTATCCCATTGTTCTGTCAATCAATGATCTAGTAAAGTTAGTCTGTCATTCTCATGATTTTTATGTCAATGTTCTGTCTATGGATGATCTACTAAGGTTAGTCTGTCATTCTCATCAATTTTATCTCAATGTTCTATCCATGGATGATCTTGTAAAGTTAGTCTGTCATTCTCATGATTTTTATGTCAATGTTCTGTCTATGGATGATCTACTAAGGTTAGTCTGTCATTCTGTCCACGGGTTATATGTAAGTCATGTCTACGGGTTATATGTAAGTCATGTCTATGGATTATATCAATGTTCTGTCTATCAATGATCTACTAAGGTTAGTCTGTCATTCTCATCAATTTTATCTCAATGTTCTGTCTATCAATGATCTACTAAGGTTAGTCAGTCATTCTCATCAATTTTATCTCAATGTTCTGTCTATGGATGATCTACTAAGGTTAGTCAGTCATTCTCATCAATTTTATCCCAATGTTCTGTCTATCAATGATCTAGTAAAGTTAGTCTGTCATTCTCATCAATTTTATCTCAATGTTCTGTCTATGGATGATCTAGTAAAGTTAGTCTGTCATTCTCATCAATTTTATCCCAGTGTTCTGTCTATCAATGATCTAGTAAAGTTAGTCTGTCATTCTCATCAATTTTATCCCAATGTTCTGTCTATCAATGATCTAGTAAAGTTAGTCTGTCATTCTCATCAATTTTATCTCAATGTTCTATCCATGGATGATTTAGTAAGGTTAAGCTGTCATTTGTATCAATTTTCCTATCTAGTATGAGTCATCTCTGAAGGGTTTCTTCTTTTGGATGTTTGATCTGACACCATGCAACAGTGTCAATAGATGATGCTACTCTCAAGTTATGTTTCATTCATTGGGTTCTGACCAGTAATACATTCATTCAGTTTGTGGATCCCAGGCCGTGCAACGGAGCTCATGTATATGGGTCAGAGTTCTCCTCGGAGGTTCTTAGTCTTTCTAGGAGAAGATTGGAGCACCTATGGGTGTGTCTGGGGTGCAATGATGATGATTCTAACTTAATTTATTTCAACACCACTTTCTATTCCATGGGAACACATATTTGTGGGTCCCGGTAGCCTAGTTGGGAAAACCACCTGACTAAGCTACCGACATTTGGACAACCTGTTATTGATTCCCGCTGGAAGCAGTGTGAGTTGTACTCATGGTTGGTAAAAAGTACATAGGGTAATCTTTATCTATGTCCCTGGACATGCGGGAGTACAAGAAAATGAAAGAGCGGACATGTTGGCTAGTTGCGTTGTCATTGAGGATGGCCAACCAATGAATCGGGCGGACATTATCAATGCCCTCTGAGATATCAATATAGGGCATATGACTTTGACAACCATGAGTGCTTGTCACTACTTTGGATGAAAAAGATGGTCACAGCCAGAAACTAGAAACTTGTGGGCATGTGAGAAAACTTATCAACCAACACAGAACTGGAGACGTCAGTCGCTGGACACTGCGGGACTTGCTGAGGCGGGGATGTTCAGAGCACCAATGGACATGTTCAGAGTGCAATAATGATGACCCGCAAAAAACTCAATAACATTATTTCCTTCTGAAAGCAAAGGGAACTCTTACTATTTCATTTGTGTGTTTATATTTGCAATCCCTAGTTTTAGTATACATACATGTTGAGCACAAAAAAACACTCATTGGTTTCCATCAGATATAGTAGGTAACTTTATTGAAATATTCTTGATGGTATTGATGGCTACAGCTGCATCAACTCATAAAGTTTCATGTTGTATCGGTTGGTATCACACACTTAATGTGCACTTTATCCATTACTCGGCAAACATCGATGCAATAATCTAGATCGGAGCAGACTATGCTGCCTGGCCAGTGCGATTGAGTTTGCAGCTTTAGTGATGGGTTCCTGCAGATCATCTAGTATTACAAATAGTGGAGGTTCATAAAATCTGTCCTTCAAGTACCTGTAAAGGAAAAAGTTACAAACAGTTAGGTCTGGTGACCTCAGTCGCTTGGTCATTTTGTCCAGTGCAGCCAATTCATCTGTTTAGCTAGTCTATCTATCTATTGACATTTTAAGCCATAGCCGGCCCATAGGGCATAGACCCAGATAATCTTTCTCTTATCTACCTTTTTATTCTAGCAGTTTTCAACCTTCTGAAGATATTTTATCAAATCTCGCCATTTGTATCTGTTCTGTGCAAGCAACTCTATCTCATTGAGGGTGCCGATTCCTGCTGCTCTTGCCTCTCTGATCAATGTTCTTCTCAGTGACTCCCTGGGTCAGCCTTTATTCCTCCTACCTGTTGTTTCCCACATGAGGACTTGCTTTGTTATTCGGTTATTACCTCTCCTCATCACATGTCCAACATATGACCATCGTCTCTTCTTGATTACCTAGTGCTGGTTGTAAAATTTGCAAACAGCAAAATACTAGTGCTGCCATGCCCTCTCCTGCTAAAACAAGATAGTCACCAACCTCAACAGTTAATTCTGGGACTCACCTGTTGACTACTATTTCCAGGTAAATCAAGGAGTGTTTTAATGCTTACCCTATATATGTTTCTGGCCAACACAAAAAGGGAGCTCTTAAAAAACATCAGAAAGAAGCAATCAACATTTTTCGGGCACATCATGAGAAGAGGAAAGTTGGAATACTTGGTTACAACTGGCAAAATAAAAGGAAAGAGAGATTGCGGGTGACAAAGAGAGAAAATACTGGATAGCTCGGTGTCATGGCATGGAAAACAGTCAACAACAGAACTGATGCGATGCACTGTAGATAGAAGATTGTGGAGGGACATGATCACCTACACCAACCGGTATGGCACATGATGATAATGATATATTTTTCTAATTATATTCTATGTTTGTCTTACAGAATAACTGCTGTAGATGCAGCCACTGTCACAGTACAACTACAGGAGCTACAGTCGAGGCAGCTCATTCAGGGCATGGGAAATGAAGGATTTGTTCGAAAAGTCCTAGATGACAAGACAAGTACTGCTTTGTTGTTTCTTCATATTTTTATTGCTAGGATGCTTTATTGAATTTATAGTAGACATTGATTTATTAGTTGTAGAAAGACATGTTGAAGATATACAAAATATATCAGACGGGAGAGCCAACACCAAGAGGTTCAAAGTTATTCATTCTAGTGCTCTCGTCTTCTTCTTCTCCAGTGTTCAGCTATTGCTATGCATTCAGATACTTAGACCAACATTCTAGTGCGCTGATCTTCTTCAGTGATAAGCTATTGCTATGCATTCAGCATTCTATTGCTATGCATTTAGCATTCTAGTGCACTGAACTTAGACCAGCATTCTAGTGCACTGAACTTAGACCAGCATTCTAGTGCACTGATCTTCTTCTTCTTCAGTGTTCAGCTATTGCTGTGCATTCAGACACTAAGACCAGCATTCTAGTGCACTGATCTTCTTCTTCTGTGTTCAGCTATTGCTCTGCTTTCAGACACTAAGACCAGCATGGGCATGAGTTTGAGGTTTTCACTGGTACCCCATAACTTGTCACGCAGGGTTGTTTCTGTGGGATATATTTGTGTTTCTAAGGTGTTGAGAGTCATGTAGGATAGCTCTGGAGTTGGTCTGGGTACTCTGTAGACGCATGTTGCAAAGTCACAAAGTCATATCTTTTGACAAGTAATAATAAATGAATATTATTATAGAGGGAAACTTCCGAGGCGATAATCAGCGAATCAATTCAGAGGAAGAGGTATGTTTACAGCACTCGGAAAAAAGGACAAATAATCAAGAACAGAAAAAAAACAAAGAACAATATATGGACCGAAATAGGATCGAACCCCCGTACTCAGTTGCACAGCGCCTTGCCACGAAAAGCCAAACACTAGGGAACGTATCTTGTGTAGGTTTCTCTCTGAGGCCACAGTGATCTGTTCTGAAACTGAAAATCTTGGTCTGCTCATGCCTGCTGAATTTGTCTAACTTGTTTACTGATCAATAATACAATGTGCAATTGAAATATTTATAGATTCATCATCATTAAGTACCACGCCTGCTGGCGTAGGTGATTATGTCTCTCCACAACTTTCTATCTCAACAGTTATTTATCATTTCTGTTGTTGACCATCTACCAAGCCATTCTCTTAAGATGTCTGGTATTTTTTCTCTTTGCTTCCCTCTATTTCTTTATCTCTCAAATTTCCCAGCTGTTACAATATATTCCAGATATTCCCTTCTCATTACATGGCAAAAGAAATGATGATTGTTTCTTCCTAATATTGGATATTAGTTCCATTCTTGTTTTTTCCTCTTTCAGAACATTTTCATAACTCTTCTTAGCTGTCAGTGGTATTTTCAACATTCTTCTGTAAAATCATATTCCGACAGCTTCCAGTGATTTTCTTGTCTGTTGTCCTACTTTCCTTGATTCACATCCATTAAGACTGGCTCTACATAACATTTAAGAACTCTTTTTCTTGTTTCTATTGTCAAAAATGGATTGCATAGTATCTTCCTCAATTTTTGGAAAGCTGCTTTGCCTGGACCATTCTGCATTTCACCTCTATTGTACATCTACCATCTGAGGTTAACAATGTTCCCAGATATTTAAATTCATTTACCTGTTTCAATATTGTTCCACTTGTCTTTATTGTGCTTTGCATTTACAGATTTATAGATTAGCATATCATATTAAAATTTTAAATCTTGGCAGATGGTTCTCTGAGGCTTCAGTGACCTGTTCTGAATCTGAAACACTTGGTCTGCTCATGTCTGCTGAATTTATTTAACCTGTGATCTGATCAGTAATACAGTGAGCTAATGACATACTTATAGATTAACACATCATGTTAACATATGACATCCTGGCAGATGGTTTGTAGCAAGTAACCAGGGTATATCAGTAAATCCTGTCAGGTGTTTTTTTCCATCATTTTCTCTCATGTTAATTTGGTGGATCTAACTGCAAAAGAAGCAAGATTCAGTTGTAATTGTGTGTGATGTAGGATGTCTTAATTTACCTTGTATGACTGTTATCTTTTCATCAGCTCCTTGTCAAATGCAAGTGTGCTCTTTCTTATTTCTGCAATTCATGTCTAACAAACATCTCGATGTATATCTAAGTTTTGATATTCCAGTAGATCTTGTAATAATTGCTTGGAAATGTGATTATTTATTCATCCTTTCTGCTCTGTGTATGTTAATAAGTTGATCCATGCCACAGACTGAAGTATCTGACCAAAAAGAGCAGATATCATGGCTTGCCATAAAGTAGCAAATTATGCATCCACATCCACTTAACAGGTAAATGCTAAAAAGCGGAAAATGAAGGGAAACATTGATAAAATATTGACCAAATATTGATCAAATCATGCCATGCACCTGATCTCAAGGCACTATAGACGAGGGCAGTCCCTGGCAAGGATTGTCAGTTTCATTCTGTTGATAGGGGTCATGTAATGACTTAAAATGTCCAACAATCTGGTATGTGGAGAGCGAAATTTATCAAATTATTATATACATTTTTTTTTGCATATAAAAAAAATGGCAGTCATGTTGCTGAGCTAAATACGCTGAAATCTAATTAAATGTGCATGCTCAGCCCGAAATGTACACTCCACTTTGTTTTCAACAAAAATAGCAACATTATGTTTTCCAATTGCAGAGGTTGAGATGGTGAAGAACATGCCTATGATTGCCAGCAACCTGCAGCCTACAATTGCCATCATCACATACCAGTATTGTGAGAAAATGGCTGTGGATGCCATGATGGAAGATAAAACTACATATGTGCGATACAAGACAGAAGGTAAGGTATCTGTTTCTATTCTCATTTTCTGTCTGTATCCAGGCTGTGTTCTTGTTTACATCTGCAGATAGGTAGTTATTATAAAAAAAAAAAAAGTAAAGAGCCCCGTCATGCCAAGTGGCGTATAGGGAATATGGTGTTAGTGACCATAAATTTTACAAACCTTCAGCACATGATTTTTGGGGTAATGTGGTCGGCATTACGCCCATGCCGCTTTACTTTCCTAGAAAAAATCCGGTACCCATTTAAGGCTGGGTGAACCCGGAAGCTATCATTTGGGATTGAACCCTACTTCTTGTCCTTTGTAGTCCAGTTCACTAACCACTGAGCTATCGCGACTCCCTAGGTAGTAAGTATATTGCTTAGATATCTCCAGGTTTGGCTGATAGCATCGTGATTTTTTTATTTTTCTCCAATTTTTCTTGGTCAAGTTCTTTTTTTTTTTTCTACTTCTTTTGCTCTCATTTAACAATGTAGATCCCTATCATGAAACTGGGGGTTTTTGTTTTAAGCTTCAGTCAAAAAAAAAAATTTGTCTTGGTTTTTCTCTTCTTCTTTCTGTTCATCCGATAACTAAAGATATTATAGTTCATTTAGAAATTCGTGCCCACAGAGTTTATTATTATCTCAGAAACTGATGAATTTCTGTAATTTTTTTTCGTGAAATCGAAATTTTTTCACCGACCTTAAGATTTTATAACATTTAAGTACAAAGGTAGTCTGAATCTTGCAAAAATTATTTTAATTTTTTTTTTTATTAAGTTATATAATTTTAGGAAAATGTCAAACCGTGTGCTCTAAACATTAGATTTTACTGTAAATTATGTTAATTTTCTAACCACTCAGTAGATTGCGTCTGACAAGATACGGTTCAGTTAGTGTGAGATGGTGCTAAGATTGTGAGGAGAGCACGTGAAATTTGCCTTTTTAAACAGTGAGTTGATTACAACAAATGTGGGTATTGTAAAATCCTAAAAATTAGGACAAGCAAGAAAATCATATCTTTATATACCTCAAATAAGCAAAAATCTTTCCTAAATGTATGACAGTAGGGGAAAAAAATCAGACTTAAGGTCGGTGAAAAAGTAAGATTCCTTTAAAAAGAATTACAGAAATTCATCAAACAGTTTCCGAGATAATTAATAAACTCTGTGGGCATGAATTTCTGAACGAACTATAATAGCCGTCTTGCAGTTTGACCTTAAAAGGGTGTTAATTAGATGTAGATGCATTGTGTTGTTGATAAAAGCAAAATTGTGATATTTGGGTCATTTGACCACACATCTAGCACTTTGTGTTTTTGAGTACCTGCAGCGTTCCCTCTCGATCCCAACTCACTTGGTCAGACTAGTTGTCTTATTTCAATTGCCATCGCAAAGAGTAGGAGTAGGACCTGGATGAACTCATGGTGCATGCAGTCAGCTATGAGTCACTGACTGCTTTCAGTCCTGGTGCTGGCGTGTGCCTTCACTTGATTTGAAGCTGTAGACCACTGCTTTTTTTTTTTTTTTTTTTTAACCAGAATGAATAAATGTGCTTAGAAGTCTTGCTCCTCTTATAAATTCATTCTATCTATTTACCTTTCGAGCTGTAGTCGGCCCATAGGGACTCAGATACTTTTTACCTATTTATAAATTATCTTTCTAGCAGTCTCAATCCTTGTAAAGATCTTTTATCAAATCTCGCCATTTGTCTTGGTTTTGTGCAAGCACCTCTATCTCATTGAGGGATCCAATTCTTGTTGCCTTTGCCTTCCTGATCAGTGTTCTTCTCAGCGTCTCTCTGGTTTGGCCTCCTTTCCCCCTACCTGTTGTTTCCCACTTGAGGGCTTGCTTTTCTATTCAGTTATTATCTCTTCTCATCACATGTCCAACATCTGTCCAATGTCTTTTCTTGATTACTGATGATACTAGTGGTTGATTTGGCGATTTCTCTAATTTCCTCATTTGTTTTGAATCCGTTCACATTATACCAAGTATTTTCCTTAGACATTTATTTTCAAATGCATTCAACTTTGTTTCTATTTCTCTTGTTGTTTTTCAGCTCTTGCATGCATAATTTAGGGTTGATAGTATGTTTGATTTGAAAAGTTTAAGTTTTGTTTTTGTGCTGATGAGTTTTGATTTCCACATCTTTTCAAGGCTTCTGAAAGTCATTGCTGCCTTAGCTATTCTGATTCTGATTTCTTTACTTGTATCCCCTTCTTGATCAATGTGACTTCCAAGATAGATAAAGTGATCGATCTCTTCTACTGGTTTGTTTTCCATGTATATTCTTTCATCTATTGGAAACAAGCTTTTCATGACTTTAGTCTTTTCATAATTGATCTCAAGCCCTATTTTACTGCCTGGTGATGATAGTGCATTTATGCATTCATTAGTTTAAGTTAACTTTTACTATAAGCAACTAATTTACACATTCTGTATCAGGTCTACGTTTCATTAACAACATTTTATTCGAAAATAAATGTCTAAGGAAAATACTTGGTATAGCGTGGAACGAATTCAAAACAAACGAGGAAATTAGAGAAATCGCCAATCAACCACTAATATCTTCAGTAATAAAGAAAAGACGATGGTCATATGTTGGACATGTGATGAGAAGAGATAATAACTGAATAGCAAAGCAAGCCCTCATATGGGAAACAACAGGTAAGAGGAGAAGAGGAAGACCCAGAGAGACACTGAGAAGAACATTGATGAGAGAGGCAAGAGCAGCAGGATTCGGCTCCCTCAATGAGAAAGAGCTGCTTGCACAGAACAGAGACAAATGGCGAGATTTGATCAAATATCTTTAAAAGAATTGAAAACTGCTAGAACAAAAATTCAGATAAGAGAAGGAGTATCTTGGTCTGCGCTCTATGGGCCGGCTACGGCTCGAAAGGTCAATAGATAGATAGATAGATAAGCAACTAAACAGTTGACTTTTGCATGTTCTCAGTCAAATATGTATTTTGCTTTCTCTTTCAAGCCTGGTTGGAAATTGTTTAGCTTTTACTTAACTTGTGGACCTCTTGGCCAAGTCTGATGTTATTGTGATATTTTGGGCAGTCCTGAAGTATAAGTTCAGATATTGTGATCATGTGCTTCATCAACATTCAGTTGTAGGAAATGTTTGTCCACTCTCAAGATGTTATTTGTTTAGCTTTATTTCCAAGCTTACTTATCAAATCTGTTTAATTCACTTTATTTCCAAGTTTACTTATCAAATCTGTTTAATTCACTTTATTTCCAAGCTTACTAATCAAGTCTGTTTAATTCACTTTATTTCTAAGCTTACTATTCAAATCTGTTTAATTCACTTTATTTCCAAACTTACTATTCAAATCTGTTTAATTCACTTTATTTCCAAACTTACTATTCAAATCTGTTTAATTCTCTTTATTTCCAAGCTTACTATTCAAATCTGTTTCATTCACTTTATTTCCAAGCTTACTTATCAGATCTGTTTAATTCACTTTATTTCCAAGCTTACTTATCAAATCTGTTTCATTCACTTTATTTCCAAGCTTACTATTCAAATCTGTTTCATTCACTTTATTTCCAAGCTTACTATTCAAATCTGTTTAATTCACTTTATTTCCAAGCTTACTTATCAAATCTGTTTCATTCACTTTATTTCCAAGCTTACTGTTCAAATCTGTTTCATTCACTTTATTTCCAAGCTTACTTATCAAATATGTTTAATTCACTTTATTTCCAAGCTTACTATTCAAATCTGTTTCATTCACTTTATTTCCAAGCTTACTTATCAAATCTGTTTAATTCACTTTGTTCCTAAGCTTACTTATCAAATATATTTAATTCACTTTATTTCCAAACTTACTTATCAAATATGTTTAATTCACTTTATTTCCAAGCTTACTTATCAAATCGGTCTAATTCACTTTATTTCCAAGCTTACTAATCCAATCTGTTTAATTCACTTTATTTCCAAGCTTACTAATCCAATCTGTTTAATTCACTTTACTTCCATGCTTACTTATCAAATCTGTCTAATTCACTTTATTTCCAAGCTTACTTATCAAATCTGTTTCATTCACTTTATTTCCAAGCTTACTTATCACATCTGTTTAATTCACTTTATTGCCAAGCTTATTAATCAAATCTGTTTAATTCACTTTATTTCCAAGCTTACTAATCAAATCTGTTTAATTCACATTTTTTCCAAGCTTACTATTCAAATCTGTTTAATTCACATTTTTTCCAAGCTTACTAATCAAGTCTGTTTATTTCACTTTATTTCCAAGCTTACTTGTCAAATCTATTTAATTCACATTTTTTCCAAGCTTACTTATCAAATCTGTTTCATTCACTTTATTTCCAAGCTTACTATTCAAATCTGTTTAGTTCACTTTATTTCCAAACTTACTATTCAAATCTGTTGAATTCACTTTATTTCCAAGCCTTCTTATTAAATCTGTTTAATTCACTCTATTTCCAAGCTTACTATTCAAATCTGTTTAATTCACTTTATTTCCAAGCTTACTTATCAAATCTGTTTAATTCACTTTGTTCCCAAGCTTACTATTCAAATCTGTTTCATTCACTTTATTTCCAAGCTTACTTATCAAATATGTTTTAATTCACTTTATTTCCAAGCTTACTTATCAAATCTGTTTAATTCACTTTACTTCCAAGCTTACTATTCAAATCTGTTTAGTTCACTTTATTTCCAAACTTATATTCAAATCTGTTGAATTCACTTTATTTCCAAGCCTTCTTATTAAATCTGTTTAATTCACTTTATTTCCAAGTTTACTTATCACATCTGTTTAATTCACTCTATTTCCAAGCTTACTATTCAAATCTGTTTAATTCACTTTATTTCCAAGCTTACTTATCAAATCTGTTTAATTCACTTTGTTCCCAAGCTTACTATTCAAATCTGTTTCATTCACTTTATTTCCAAGCTTACTTATCAAATATGTTTTAATTCACTTTATTTCCAAGCTTACTATTCAAATCTGTTTAATTCACTTTATTTCCAAGCTTACTTATCAAATCTGTTTAATTCACTTTGTTCCCAAGCTTACTTATCAAATCTGTCTAATTCACTTTATTTCAAAGCTTACTAATCCAATATGTTTAATTCACTTTACTTCCAAGCTTACTATTCAAATCTGTTTAATTCACTTTATTTCCAAACTTACTATTCAAATCTGTTTAATTCACTTTATTTCCAAGCCTTCTTATTAAATCTGTTTAATTCACATTATTTCCAAGTTTACTTATCACATCTGTTTAATTCACTTTATTTCCAAGCTTACTAATCAAATCTGTTTAATTCACATTTTTTCCAAGCTTACTAATCATATCTGTTTAATTCACATTTTTTCCAAGCTTACTTATCAAATCTGTTTCATTCACTTTATAGTGAATAAAATAAAATTATATTCCTTAGAACATCATCTATTGGGCTGTCCAAAGCTCATCGATACCAGAGCAGCTCTACTTCCTCAAATACCTGACAAATACAATACCTTGTACGGAACTACAAGTGAACTCTGAAATACCTGCAGATATCATTACATGGTGACAATTTGATAAAAAAAAAAGAGAAAAAAGTGGTGTGGTAAACAGCTTTACTTAATGAGAAACAAAACAAAAGTCGAACAACGTTTTGGCCAGCTATTCGTTACCAACTGAAGGCTAAGTTAGCCAAAATATCATTCAACTTTTGTTTTGTTTCTCACCTGTGTAAACCTGTTACCTTACCACTGTTTTCTTTTTTCTTTTTTAAATTGTCATTATTATCAGCAGCTTTACAGCAGCTTTGCATCTCTATTCATCTTGATGTCTTTACTCCATCATTACATGGTGATGGGCCAAAGGGCTTCAGCTCACAGGCTACTGGACCCATAATATCATCACTATGATAACTAAATAATTATGGAAATGTACCAGTCAAACACCAGTGGATAAAGAGATACAGCGAAGACGATGGCGCTGGATAGGACACACACTACGGAAGCCAACTGAGAGTATTATACGACAGGCTCTTTTTTGGAATCCCCAGGGAAAAAGACAAAGAGGAAGACCAAGGAATTCTTGGAGAAGACAGATAGAAGCAGAGATGAAGATGATGGGGACATGAACGATCTGAAAAGAATGGCAAAAAACAGAACGACTTGGAAAGTGTTTGTTGAAGACCTATGCTCCACTGGGAGCTAAAAAGGTAGAAGAAGATGATAACTAAATAGAGGGTATTGTTCTCAGAATTTCTGAAATGTTTGTTATACTCATTAATTTAACACCTGACTTTCCTTAGATGACATTTGTACCAATTGTTGTCCTCAGGTGAGTCCAATGTCTACACAACTGGTTACATCGGAGAACATAAAGTAGTCACCACAAAGTTGCCTGCCATTGGCCACTTCAGAGCAGCTCAGATCTCCTCGGGCAATACAACAACTAGGCTGTTGGGTAAGCGGTGATGTTGTACAACTGAATTATTTTAAATATATTAATACATATCATCATCAGGTGCCATGCTATAGTCCGTTCAGATTCGTTTGCCTAGACATTAATTTATTTTTTTCAAAAACTTATTGTTCATTTGCATTGATCTTTTGAAGTTAGGTTTAGAATACTAATGTCGCTATAAAAATATTTTTTTATCAAAGAAATGTGATCCAGTTTCAAAGATGCCTTATTTAACCTATATTAAAAAAAAGTTAATCGATATTATAAACACCGGCGGGATTATGTAGATGCTTACATCTCACAGCTGATTCTTTAACATATAGGCATGACCTTCACGGCAGAATGCGCACCGCCCTAAAATAGTTATGTTTCCACTATAAATTTTTATAAAGAAATGTTACATATGAAATTTCCCGTTTAGCACAAAATGACATTTTAGCCGAAACCGGAAATTATGTGACGTCAAAATCACGGCCGTAGACTCGAGTTCGAGTCATAATTCAGAGGCAAATCTCAATATTTACAGAAAGGAGGCGGCACTATCCATATTATCTTCTGCAAGTCTATGTGAGAATGAATATAAAGGCAAAATATTTTACTGAGCATAACATTGCTATAAAGATTTATCAATACTTCTGCAGAGAGCGTAAAAAGGGACATTTTTATTGTTCTTTATCAAACCCTGAGAAGAGAACAATGCATATTTTAGGTTTGTGTAAACGTTCATTTGATCGAATAGTTAAAGGAAGCGGATATTTATTGCCAACAAATGCAAGAAAGCAAGGAAGGAAAGAAACGTTAGACAGTTTTGATAAGGACCTAGTAAAAAGAGAAATCTGTCGAATGTTTGATATAAACGAAGAAGTGACACTTAGAAAGTTGAAGCTTTGGCTGAAAACTAACAACGACATTGAAATATCAAAAACTTCATTATGGAAAATATTAAGAAGTGCAGGCTTCACCTTTAGAAAGTATGCTGGTGGAAAAAACATTATTTGTGAGAAGCCACATCTAGTAGCTCTTAGAAGCAAGTATTTACGTGAAGTGAAGGAAATGCGCGAAAATGATTATGATATTGTTTATTTAGATGAAACTTGGATCAACGCTCATCATACAAATGAAAAGGAATGGCAGTTAGCAGATGGAAGTATTAAAAGATCAGTACCAAGCAGTAAAGGGCAACGTTTGATAGTTGCACATGCAGGTAGCAGACATAATGGGTTGTTGCAGAATGCTCATCTCGTTTTCATTTCAAAATCCATAGACAATAGAGACTACCACTCCGAAATGAATGGGCACATATTTAAAGACTGGATCGAGAAAAGTATCCTTCCAATATTAGATCGACCTTCTTGTCTGATAATGGACAATGCTTCATACCATAACGTAGTTAACGTAGAAGATAGAATCCCAACATCATCAAGTACAAAAGATGCAATCAAAACGTGGCTCATAAAAGAACACATACAAGTTAACGACAGCTACTTGAAACCCGAATTGCTTAGCCTTGTAAAACAGACACAACGTACAAAGATATTTAAAATAGACAAGTTAATTCAAGAACATGGCCATAGATGTTTGAGACTACCTCCATATCATGCACACTTAAATCCTATAGAACTAGTTTGGGCAAAAGTTAAAGGACACGTAGCATATACAAATAAAACTTTCAAATTATGCGATGTTGAGACACTTACAAATCAGGCTCTATCAAATATAAATAAAGACTACTGGGTAAAATGTGAGGATCATGTGTTACGACAAGAAGAGGAATATTGGAAAAAGGATGGTTTGTTGTTTGTTCAGCCGAAAGCAGTAATCGACCTATTTGACTCGTCTGATTCTGAATGATCATTACTCTGATTAAGTCTACAGATAAATAGTTTGATTTGCAAAATTTCCTAGTTGATTTGTTAAACAGTTTATTGTTCAAGACCACCCAAGCAATCAAAAATATGTTATGAGCAAACCAACAACCATTACTTTGAATGGAAGCCTGCTTGAGTCAGTACAGAAGTTCAGCTATCTTGGATCCACTATTACAGCCACACTTTCCTTAGATGAGGAACTAAATGTACGTATTTGAAAGGCAGCGACAACATTTGGGAAACTCACACCAAGAGCATGGAACTATATCAAATTGACTCTACGAACAAAAGTTTATATATAATTTAAAATTTGTATACTTGCCACCAAGTAAAATTTTATGGACACGCCTATGGGTCATCGTTGCACTAGATTACTGTAAAACATTTTGATTAGGGTCAAAATAATAGTTACATGGGCAAAGATCAAAGGAATTCGCCGCTTTAAGAAAACCGTTATAGCTAGACATCGAGTAACACATATGTTCTCGTGACATGGACATTTTAACACTGTATGCCAAAAATCATGTGAAATCATCAAGAACTTTTTGAATTATAAATCATAACATCTCGGCAAACGAATCTGAACGGACTATAATTGGCGTAGGCGATTATCTCTATTCACATCACTCGGTCCTTCATGCATGTCATAATTTCAGTCAGTGATCTTTTATTATGACATTCGGATATGCTGTTCAATATTTGTTTCTCTTGGTTTTCCTGTATTCTTCTTTCCATTCATTCTGCCTGTTATAGTATTCTTAATGCCATTTTTTCTCATTCTATTCTATTCTATTGACCTTTCAAGCCGTAGTCGACCCATAGGGCATAGACTCAGATACTCTTTCCCTGTTTCGAAATTTTCTTTCTAGCAGTTTCAATCTTTGCAAAGTTCTTTTATTAAAACTCGCCTTTTGTCTCTGTTCCATGCAGGCATCGTGATCTCACTGAGGGAGCCAATCTCTTCTGCCTTTAACTCCCTGATCAATGTTCTTCTCAGTGTTTCTCTGGGTATTTACGCATTGTTACATGCCCAATAAATGTAGATTGTCTCTTTCTTATGATATTGATGATATAGGCGTGATGCTTTGTGGAAAACCATTTCAGAAGTCAAAGTTGAAGACAGGCAGACAGGAGAACAACAGAAATATAGATGGGAGAGCGCTTTGATTTTCTTTTAACCTGCATATGAAAACATCTGCTTTAGAGTCTAAAACTTGCTGAAGATGGATGCATTGGGTTGGGCTGAAAGACTATCATGGCTTTGCTGTAAACTAACAAGACATCCATTCCCACTTAACGGTTGAACTCTAAAGAAGAAGAGAGATCAGAGAGAATGTAAGTCAAAGGGAGCAGTCCTGAAATATTTATATCTATCTATTGTCCTTTTGAGCCGAAGATGGCACATAGGGCAGAACCACAATCTCAAAAACAGAAACCTTGCATGCCAAAATGGCACTATTGCAGAAATCACTGCTTCTAAAATCAGTCCTGAAATAAGAGACTCTTTAAATTTAATTATGCAACAGTGGCTAATCTGATCACCAGAAGATGGTCCTCCCCTTTACAAAGGCCTCATATGTTTAATTGGAGGGTTATGACTTTCATGTGTCTTCCTCCTGCAGAATTTGTTTAAAGAAAATGGTGTCAGTCCATATTTTTCAATGGCAAACAGCATGTTTTATGGATAATGTGTTTGGTGTCATGCCAGGAAGCCCTACTTTACCAGAAAAAAAAAAACCCTGGTGTACATTTTCAGGTTAATTCTAAAGCCAAGTTATTTTTTTAGAAAATAAAATTGGCCACATCTGGGAGTTGCACCTGGATAATTTTAGTCAGTAATGAGCACACTAACTATTCATCCATCATCATCATCATCAAGTACCGTGCCTACTGGCACGGATGAGATGGATGGCATGTGAGATCATGTCTCTCCACAATTTCCGATCTCGGCAGCTATTTATCATTTCTGTTGTTGACCTGCCAAGCCATTCTCTTACAATAAGTTGTTACAATATATTCCAGTTGTTCTCTTCTCATTACATGGCCAAAAAATGATGATTGTCTCTTCCTAATATAAGAAATTAGTTCTCTTTTTGCTTTGACCTCTTTCAGAACTTTATAAATTACTCTTCTTAGCTGTCCATGGTACTCTCAACATTCTTCTGTAAAACCACATTTCTACAGACTCCAGTGATCTTTTTGTCTGTTGTCCTATTGTCCATGATTCGCATCCATATGTTAAGACTGGCTCTATATAACATTTAAGAACTCTTTTTCTTGTTTCTATTGTCAAAAATGGATTGCATAGTATCTTCCTCATTTTTTGGAAAGCTGCTTTTGCCTGAGCCATTCTGCATCTCACCTCTTTTGTACATCTTCCGTATGAGGTTAACAAAGTTCTCAAATATTTAAATTCATTTACCTGTTTTAATATTGTTCCACTTGTCTTTATTTTGCACTGAGGTGATGTCTTTTTCTTTGTTGTTACCATTACCTCTGTCTTTTTGCTATTAATTCTGAGTCCTTTATTTTTGCTTTCCTTCACTATAATGATCAACATTTCTTGTAACTCATTTTCACTCTTAGCGATTAATATTCATCCATAGTGGTTTATAGACCTGAAAACAAAACTAATTTATACTGAACACAGATTCACTGAGCTGCAATATGCAAAGCACAACATAGTACAATTTACTATTGATTTATGAATATAGAGAAGAATTGAAAGGGTAAAATTAACCCAATATTATAATACAATCATAGAAATGACTGCAGCAGAATACAAATTCTTCCAAATTTGATAGGTTACCATGATCAAACATTTTCCTTCTTCCATGTACATTCCTAATTACTACTTTCTGGTGATCCCTGAGTGTTGGATTTGTTTCCTTTGAAGTTGGATTTTTTTTTTTCGACTGTGAGATATGATCTGTATAATGCAACAAGATTTCGCCAATTTTCAAGAAATTGGTCGCAACCCTTTCCTGTGACCAGAGAAATTTCCTCGGCCATCGGGTGATATTAAACAACCCTTTGTAACTCAGGAAATTCCCAGAATAATGCTATGATGTAGCTAAACATACCAACAGAGATACGGCAGCCGTATCAATTGACAGTGTAACATATATAGTCCATACGGTCAAATTTCAGGTCATAAATCAACATCAGCCAGGAAAGCGGAGTCCCCATGCCTCTCCTAGTGTAAACACACAGCTGTGTGTCCAAAGTTCAAAGAAAAAAATTATTTTTAGACCTCATAATGTTACAGTTAAGTGGTAGCAATTTTTACTACAGTTCCGTAAACACAAAGATAGGTATTGTAATCTAGGGTTAATGAAGATGCACAAATTAATAATATAGATGTGTTTTCTTCATTTCTAACAGGAACATTCCAGAACATTGAGCATGTGTTCCTGGTTGGTTGTTCTGGTAGTGTGCCACACTTTACAGACTACTACAAGCATGGCCGGCTTGGGGATGTTGTCATCTCCTCTGCTGATGACAAAGGCCAAATCTATTACTTCTGTGACAAAATTACAACAGAGAAGAATGGTGATGTAAGTGACTTTTGACAAATAATTTGTGACTAAAATTAACTCTTTCATTACGTAAGGTTTTTTGTCATTGCAGCGGAAGAGATTTCAGAGATTAAATTTGTCTTGGATTTTATGGTTTTAAATATCAATATATATTCTTTATCTATAAAATATGCTTGCTTGCATGTGTAAAGGTAAAGGTAAAGTACGAGACTTGAACCGGCGTCTTAGCGCGCGAGTTTACACCCATATGTGCTCGGCCGCCTATCCAGAAATGTTCGGATATTTCTGTATAGTGTAGCCTCAAGCATCTAAACTCAGATGCGAAGCGACATTCCTCACCTTCCCAGGGTAATACTCTGGTACCCATTTCTGCCAACGGCTGGGTCGACCGTGGGGGTATTTGTTTTTTTTCCAACCACGAGTACAATTCACACTGCTCCCAGCGGGAATCGAACACGGGTTGTCCGAACGTCGGTAGTCCAGTCGGGTGGTTTTCCCAACTAGGCTACCGAGGCCCCCATGTGTTCACCTGGCGACTAAAGGAGTACACCTTTTCATCATCCGCACTTAAAATGACGTTAATTGGGTGTGTCTGTGTTATGTTGTGGTTTGCAGTATAACTGTGATATTTGCGCCTTTCAGCCCAACACATCCTACTTCAGCACAACATTTTTGACTACCGAGTTGTCTTCCCTCTTTGATCCCAACTCACTTGGCCAGACTAGTCAGATTAGTCTGTTACTGGAGGCAGCACAGGAGAGATAGAGCAGGGTCTGGATGGTTCTGGTTCACCGATCCTGGCGCTAGCCATCAGCTGTGGGCTGCTGGGCATGCCTTCGCATCCTCTCTAACACATAACATATTGTATATGAATGTTTAGAGATTGAAACAAGGAATTAGATTTTACCAATGAAAAGATGCTACAGAATATTCTATTCTATTCTATTCTATCAATGGGACCAGTTTCATTACAGTCAAGATTTCTCCATTTCTGTACCACTACTTGTCACACCATCTTTCAAAATGTGTCGGTAAATTTTGGTGACAAGGTCGACCTCCATGCACATCCTATTTGACTGTACAGGCAACAATTCCAAAGAACTTCTATTGAAAAGAACATTTGCACCCAGTCACTTCCTCATTCCAGTTCCCTTGAAATAACATATTGAAAACAAACACAGCAACCAGAATGTTTTAAGCGATAGACTATACTATTCGCTGTTTAAACACCAAAATAGACCAGTGATATGGGCCACCATTATGAAGTCGGTTTATGCAGTTAGCAAGGTAAAGCTCAGTGCAAGCCATATTCAGCTGCATAGGCGACTATTTCAAGTGACATCACTGATAAGAGAGCCAACAACAGTTGCCTTTTTTTTTTAACTCCATTCAGTTTGAATAAATAAAAAAAAAAAACCACATCAAAAACTGCCAGAACAACAGAAAAACAGCTTCAGTAATGGCACTGTCTAAAAGTCTGGTGAATATTACATCACTTTCCCGGAAGTTCAGAACAACACTATGAATATTTGAAAACACTTATGACAAGATCAGCAGTGTAGTGTCAGTATCTTAAGTGCCCTAAATATACGTGAAAACTGATCCCTGAAATCAGTTTTTAAAAAAAAAAAAAAAAGAAGAAATTAATGTATTTTGGACATTTCAAACAGTTATTGAGTTATTTGCGGGTCATCATCATCATTGCAGTCCGAACATGTCCATAGGTGCTCAGAACCCCTCCTCAGCAAGTCCCGTATTGTCCACCGACTGACGACTCCAGTTCTATGTTGGTTGATAAGTCTTCTTACACGGCCACTAAGTTTCTCATTTCTGGCAGTGCATTCATTCTTAACTCCCATTTCCATCATCCGAAGAAGCGACGCGGATCTGTGTTTGTCGAAGTCCTGTGCTCTTCCCATATCTCGGAGGGCATTGATGATGTCCGCCCTATCCATTGGTTGCCCATCCCCAATGACAGCGCAGCTAGCCAACCTGTCCGCTCTTTCATTTCCCCATACTCCCGCATGTCCAGGGACATAGACAAAGGTGACTTTACGTATCTTGGATTTCTGCAACGACTCTATACCCATTGCATGCGTACAGAGCCCGCCTCCACTTTTTTAATCATGCTCATCGAATCACTCAGTATACATGCATGGGTGTAGTCTTGTGACTCTAACCATTTGAATGCCTTGGTCACTGCCATCACCTCCATTGTCATGCTACTCATGGTCATGACGTATGCACCACTGTCTTCCTTGACTATTCTGCCTGCCAAGCGTGTTGTAAATGCCCATGCACTTCTTTGGTGTCATATTACAGATCCTCAGTATACATGACTGCATCTTTCTCATCAACATTTCAAACAGTACGATGGTATAGAGAGAATAGGGATGTCGGAACATAGTTCCTGGAAAATAGGGTGAAAAGGCCAACTTAAAAGACAACTGACTCAGAGAACCAACAACGAACAACTACTGCTGAGAGTCATCATGACCAGAAGCAAGAGACATTCAGAAGGGTGGTGGCCACATTTAGACAGATTATATGTACATTGGGTGTCCGGTTAGCGCAATCGATAGGCGGTTGGCTTACCACGGCAACAGCCGGGGTTCGTTCCCTGGCGAGGACACCTGGGTTTGACTAATTCCCTAAAAATTAGTGGGAGCCGCGATAGCTCAGTGGTTAGTGAACTGGACTACTACGGACATGGGGTAGGGTTCGATCCCAACCGACGGCTCCGGGTTCACCCAGCCTTAAATGGGTACCGGATTTTTTCTGGGAAAGTAAAGCAGCACGGGCGTAATACCGACCACATTACCCCAAAAATCATGTGCTGAAGGTCTGTAAAATATAGGGTCACTAACACCATATTTCCCTATACGCCACTTGGCGTGACGGGGGGTACTTTACTTTACTTACTATATGTACATTATTTTTTTTTCTTAGTTATTTAGTAATTCCAACCTTTGACCCTTTTGTTATTTATTACTTCCAACTTTTGACCTTCTCATTATTTATTACTTCCACCCTTTGACCTTTTTGTTATTTATTACTTCCAACCTTTGACCTTCTCATTATTTATTACTTCCAACCTTTGACCTTTTTGTTATTTATTACTTCCAACTTTTGACCTTCTCATTATTTATTACTTCCAACTTTTGACCTTTTTGTTATTTATTACTTACAACCGTTGACCCTTTTGTTATTTATTACTTCCAACTTTTGACCTTCTCATTATTTATTACTTCCAACTTTTGACCTTCTCATTATTTATTACTTCCAACCTTTGACCTTCTTGTTATTTATTACTTCCAACCTTTGACTTTCTCATTATTTATTACTTCCAACCTTTGACCTTCTCATTATTTATTACTTCCAACCTTTTACCTTTCAGTTATTTATTACTTCCAACCTTTGACCTCATTATTTATTACTTCCAACCTTTGACCTTCTCATTATTTATTACTTGCAACCTTTGACCCCTTCTAGTTATTTATTACTTCCAACCTTGGACCTATTTTCTCACTTGCAGCTCACATTGTGACTTCATTATCCTCATGCACAGATTCACTACAGCCTGAAAACCTGGTCACCCAGAGACCAGTCTCTACAGAAACTTGTGCTCAAACTTCAGGAGAAATTAAACTCTGACCCAAGCTATGCTCCCTGGGAGCAGTACATTCTAGAAGGGCAAGAACTCTTGAAGTCCCAGGAGCAAGACTACAATCGTCCACCCAGAAGCACAGACCGCCTGTACATGGGTATTGGAGAAGGACAGGTGAAACATGTTTAATTTGCTTTTGTATTATTTCATCAAGTGAGTTCATCTGTGCTATATAGAACCAATTCTGACCTATGGAAGTGAATCATGGACAGTAAATAAACAAATGAAAAGACTATTAGAGGCCACAGAGATGCGATTTCTCAGAAGAATGTTAAAAGTTAGTTCCCTGGACAGCTAAAAAGACCAATGAAGAAATCTCAAAGAGGCCAATACAAAAAGGGAACTTCTAAAAATCATCAGAAAGAAACAATCAACATTTTTCGGGCACATCACGAGAAGAGGAAAGTTGGAATACTTGGTTACAACTGGCAAAATAAAAGGAATGAGAGATCGCGGACAACAAAGAGAGAAAATACTGGATAGCTTGGTGTCATGGCATGGAAAACAGTCAACAACAGAACTGATACAATGCACTGGAGATAGAAGATTGTGGAAAGACATGATCACCTACGCCAACCGGTACGGCGCATGATGATGATTATTTCATTCCTTATATAAATATATATTCTTTGTTTATTTTCCATCTATTCCATTGTGTATATTTTTTCATTCATTTTATTCTATCTGTTCAATTGTTTCATTCATTAAAGTAAATTTTTATATTATTTCATCCATTTTTTTTCTGTAGTTTTATGCATTTTACTTTGCTTGTGTATTGTTTTCATGCATTTTATTTTTCTTTATCATTTCGGTGATTATAGTATATTTGTGTATTGTTAATTTTTCAAGAGACAAATGCACAAATCAGTGCACACATGTTGTTAAATTTTTTCATCCGTTTTTAAACCCACTAGAGGAGGCGAAGGCGCGCCTACCAGCACCAGAGCTGGAAGTTGTCAGCGATCCACAGCTGATGGCTTGCACCAGGATCGGTGAACCAAAACCATCCAGACCCTGCTCCACCTCTCCATGGTGCCTCCAGTAACAGACTAACCTGTCTAGTCTGGCCCAGCGTGCAGGGATCGAAGAGGGAAGACTCAAAATTGTCGTGCTGAAATTGGATGTGTTGGGCTGAAAGGTGCAAATATAACAGTTACACTTCAAACCACAACACAACGCCGACACGCCCACATAACGTGCTTTTAAGGGCGGATGATGAAGAGGAATATTCTAGTCTACTACGATACTCTAGAATACTTTAGTCATTGGGCGAACGCAACCAACCAAATGCACTAGAAATGAAATATGTATGAAGTGCACATAATTGAACAATATGAGTTCAAATGTTGCATGTGTACACAGCAATGGTTACTACAACTTACACCTTAATGATATAATTTATTGTGTATTATAGTATTTGAGCATGGAACGAATTCAAAACAAACGAAGGAAATTAGAGAAATCGCCAATCAACCACTAATATCTTCAGTAATAAAGAAAAGATGATGGTCATATCTTGGATATGTGATGAGGAGAGATAACAACCGAAGCAAGCCCTCCTGTGGGAAACAACAGGTAGGAGGAAAAGAGGCCGATCCAGAGAGACACTGAGAAGAACATGTATGAGAGAGGCAAGAGCAGCAGGAATCAGATCCCTCATTGAGATAGAGTTACTTGCACAGAACAGAGACAAATGACAAGATTTGATAAAATATCTTTAGAAGGATTGAAAACTGTTAGAATAAAAATTTAGATAAGAGAAAGAATATCTGGGTCTATGCCCTATTGGCCGACTACGGCTTGAAAGGTCAATAGATAGATAGTTTTTTGGAAGAAAAAGAATCACCCTCATGGATATATATATATATATATGTTATGAGTGGTAAAATGTTATGTTTACTCAACATTTCTATATGGTGCAGAACTATGGACTTTAAATAAAATGACAGAGCAGATGATTTGCAACGTGAAGTTTATAGAAATATGTGGAGAATTGGGTGGAAGGAAGACAAGCAAGGAAGTTCTGAATCAGCTGAAAATGAATAAAAAGAACTGAAATTGTAGGTAGGCATGTGACGAGACAATACCCTACCAAAAGTCATCTTGGAAGGGAAGGTATAGGGTAGACCAAGACTAAAGTGGACCGACGTCATCAAAACAAAAGATGGACTGGTGAACCTATGACAATATTCTCCATCAAGACAAGACACAGAGTAAAATGGCACTCCATGGTAGATCATTCAATCAATGGGTGCCATCTCGTAAAATGACACTCCATGGTAGATCATTCAATCAATGGGTGTCGTCTCGTAAAATGGCACTCCATTGTAGATCATTCAATCAATGGATTACATCTCGTAAAATGACACTCCATGGTAGATCATTCAATCAATGGGTGCCGTCTCGTAAAATGACACTCCATGGTAGATCATTCAATCAATGGGTGCCATCTCATAAAATGGCACTCCATGGTAGATCATTCAATCAATGGATGCCGTCTCGTAAAATGACACTCCATGGTAGATCATTCAATCAATGGATGCCGTCTCGTAAAATGGCACTCCATGGTAGATCATTCAATCAATGGATGCCGTCTCGTAAAATGGCTCTCCATTGTAGATCATTCAATCAATGGATGCCGTCTCTACATTATAGGATACCATAGAACGCCATTTTACTCTGTCTCCAGTCTTGATGGTGCTTGTTGTCATAGGTTCACCTGTCTCTTTTGTTTTCTGTGTATATTATAGAGAGAGGGAGAAGAAGAGAACAATAGTGAGAACACAAATGAAGGAAAGAGAGAGCGAGGGCAAAAAAAAGTGACATGACAAGAGGGATAGAAATGCTTATTAAAATCCGTTTGTGTGTTTTCTTCATTTGTCTTTGGGTTCATTATTTGAGAACATTTGATCGTTTGGTCTCTCTTTAGGTGATTGAGGTACAACACCCACAGTGCCCTACTGGTGACGAGGAGAACAGGGAGGCACCTGTTATCAGGTTTGGTGTCTTTGGAGCAGGACGACCAGTCAAGCAAGAAATGTCACGGCACGATTTCGCTTCACGTTACGGAATCCAGTCTTTTGACACAGAATTTGACCAGGTTTGGCAATTTAAAAAAAACAAATAT
Organism: Megaustenia siamemsis; assembly: GCA_032433765.1. NCBI lineage: Eukaryota > Metazoa > Mollusca > Gastropoda > Stylommatophora > Ariophantidae > Megaustenia > Megaustenia siamemsis. The sequence goes on from JAVIAB010000046.1 coordinate 43,723,134, forward strand.
CTCATTTTCATTCTGACCTACTTTGACGATACAAACAAAGCAACATACTTTACATCCCTTACTGCATGTTTTTTCCTCTATTTCTTATTATTGCTAATTTAAAGAATCAGTGTCGCCGCATTCAGAACAGACTCATAGGTGCTTCTTCCATTTTAAGAGAAGACACATTTTATTTTGACAGATAACACAAAGTACATTTCCTGTAGCTTGCTAAACACACCCACTTCTGCCCTCCATCTCTTGTTATTTGCTAATTTAAAGAATCACTGTCACCGCATTCAGAAGACTCATAGGTGCTTATTCCATTTTAAGAGAAGACACATTTCATTTTGACAGATAACACAAAGTATAGTTCCTGTAGCTTGCTAAACACATCCACTTCTGTTCTCCATTTCTTGTTATTTGCTAATTTAAAGAATCACTGTCACTGCATTCAGAACAGACTCATAGGTGCTTCTTCCATTTTAAGAGATAACACATTTCATTTTGACAGATAACACAAAGTATAGTTCCTGTAGCTTGCTAAACACACCCACTTCTGCCCTCCATCTCTTGTTATTTGCTAATTTAAAGAATCACTGTCACCGCATTCAGAACAGACTCATAGGTGCTTCTTCCATTTTAAGAGAAGACACATTTCATTTTGACAGATAACACAAAGTATAGTTCCTGTAGCTTGCTAAACACACCCACTTCTGTTCTCTATTTCTTGTTATTACATATTTGAAGAATTTACTCTTATTGCACTCAAAACGCTGCTACAAGCAACAGTGTCCAGTCATTACAATCAAAATGTGCATTCGTACGTGAAGAAAAAAATATAGAATTAAAATTACAACATCCACAGAGACAGTTCATATCTATATCGTTTTTAACTCACTAAACTCATTTTGGAGGCAAAGTTGTCTCTCAGTTGCAGAGCTGGATGTTGTTAGTGACACACAGCTGATGGCTTGCGACGGGATTGGTGAATTAGAACCATCCAGACTCCACCTCTCCGTAGTGCTTCTAGTAACAGACTAACCTGTCTTGTCCGGCCAAGTGAATAGGGATGGAAGATGGGAGACAACCCAGTACTGGCAAATAACATTCTGAAGCTGGATGTGTTGGGCCGAAAGACGCAAATATCAGTTTTACTGCAAACCACAACACAAAGCAGACACGCCCACTTAACGTCCTCTTAAGGGCGGATGATGAAGAGGTATACTCCTTTAGTCATCAGGCAAACGCAAGCAAGCAAACCCTTTGAGAGCTAGCTACCATCCTCATCATTTACCGTTTATTCAAAGATGGTCTCTGTCATGGTAGATATAAATGACCTTACAGTATCTCTTAACCCTAGATTACGAAACCTATCTGTGAGACAAGTTATGATACGTTCATTAAGCTAACTACTTAAACTACACCATTTGTAATTTGGAGAAATAATATTTTCATTGAACTTTTGCTACATATCTTTGCATTTAACTATGTAGAGCCCAGGGAGTCGGATGTGGTAACCTTTATCCTGCTTATGCCTGATTTCTGTCCTGGAATTCAACACATTGCGGTATATCTACCAGCATGGCACTTTGTCTGTTCACACGTTAGCCATTAGGCCAGCCAGTATATTCGTTTCTAAACTTTGAGGTCATTCAATGCCTATACAGTGTTTACAAAGGTTTGTTTGATGTCTCACTGACAACTGAAGAGAGTTTCCCAGTCAGAAGTTAAAAAAAAAAATTATTGCACTTAACAGAAGAAGTGGCAGATCTGGCTAGACTGAGATTTTTTCAGGTGGGCTGTGATAAATACAACATTCTGTGGGAGATCTGGCTAGACTGAGATTTTTTCAGGTGGGCTGTGATAAATACAACATTCTGTGGGAGATCTGGCTAGACTGAGATTATTTAAGGTGGGCTGTGATAATTACAACATTCTGTGGGAGATCTGGCTAGACTGAGATTTTTTCAGGTGGGCTGTGATAAATACAACATTCTGTGGGAGATCTGGCTAGACTGAGATTTTTTCAGGTGGGCTGTGATAAATACAACATTCTGTGGGAGATCTGGCTAGACTGAGATTTTTTCAGGTGGGCTGTGATAAATACAACATTCTGTGGGAGATCTGGCTAGACTGAGATTTTTTTCAGGTGGGCTGTGATAAATACAACATTCTGTGGGAGATCTGGCTAGACTGAGATTTTTTCAGGTGGGCTGTGATAAATACAACATTCTGTGGGAGATCTGGCTAGAGACAGAGATTCTTTTAGTCTGGCTGTGGTGAATGCAGCGCTCTGAAAAGGACATCCGACCTGATGATGATGATTGCACTTATGGTCAAATTTATATTTTTTAAAAAAAGCTGCAATTTTACACCGGCACCTTAGTTCTTGGAGCCGCGATAGCTCAGTGGTTAGTGAACTGGACTACCACGGACAAGGGGTAGGGTTCGATCCCAACCGACGGCTTCCGGGTTCACCCAGCCTTAAATGGGTACCGGATTTTTTCTGGGAAAGTAAAGCAGCACGGGCGTAATACTGACCACATTACCCCAAAAATCATGTGCTGAAGGTCTGTAAAATATAGGGTCACTAACACCATATTTCCCTATACGCCACTTGGCGTGACGGGGGTACTTTACTTACTTTACTTTTTACCTTAGTTCTTACAACGTGCGCAAAGTGTTTAATAAAAATTCCATCAGCAGTAACATGTCAAGGGTCGGTGGCGTGAATAATTAGGATAGTATAAGGCTGGAAAAATTTTTGCTCATGACAAACTGTCAAATTCCAAGAATTTTTATTTTGAGATTGCCATTTTTTACATGGGTCTTCCTCTTTGTCTTTTCCCCTGGGGATTCCAAAAAAGCACTAATTTCATCAGTAATCAAGAAAAGGCAATAGACATATGTTGGACATGTGATGAGAAGAGATAATGACAGAATAGCAAATCAAGCCCTCATGTGGGAGACAACAGGTAGGAGGGAAAGAGGCTGACCCAGAGAGATACTGAGAACATTGATCAGACAGGTAAAGACAGCAGGAATTGGCTCGCTCAATGAGATCAAGATGCTTGCACAGAACAGAGACAAATGGCGAGATTTGATAAAAGATCTTTGCAAGGATTGAGACTGCTAGAAAGAAAATTTAGAAAAATAGACAGAGTATCTGAGTCTGTGTACCTTGGGCTGGCTATGGCTCGAAAGGTCAAAAGATAGATAAATAGTGTTAATGAACTTGTAGTATTAATGAACTTGTAGTTGTGGATATTTTATTTTTTAAAATATTGCTGATTTTACAGTACTCTTTTATGGTTAACATTATATTTGTTCTCTCTTCATTTTGTTGACAGGTTCTGGACAGCATTGTGGGCAATCGTAAAGACAGCTTCCTGTTTGTACGTGGTCTAGCAGATTACGTGGATGGCTCAAAAAGCAAAGAGTGGCAACCATATGCAGCTTTAGCTGCTGCAGCCGTAACCAAAGCCATTATTACGTGCCTACACAATAAACAATTGGATGAGTTTTAGATCTGTGAGGCCTATATATAGAATAATTTGTGTAGGTGTGTGAACCAGGGGGTGTGGAGTCCAGGTGGAAGCAATTATTTGTGGAGGTGGATGCAATAAGAATGAATTCAGAGTTGAGATTTGAAGCAAATATGAGTTCAGTTGAAGTATAAAAAATCAGAAGAGTTTATGCATGGAATTAAAGTTAGAAACTGGTAATGGTGGAGTCAAAGTTTTTATTTTTTTTTTTAATGGAGTCATAGTTATGGGTGGAGTCAGAAGAGCTTATGGTTGAGTCCAAGTTAGAAGCAGGTGTGGGTGGAGTCAAAATAAGAATTCATGGGTGGAGTCAAAGTTTGAATTAGTTAGTTGTCGAGTCAGTAGTTTTTTTTTTATGGAGTCATAGTTATGGGTGAAGTCAAAGTCAGAAGAGCTTATGCTCGAGTCAGAGTTAGATGTGGTTGTGTGTGGAGTCAAAATAAGAATTCATGAGTCAGCGTTTGAATTAGTTAATTGTAGAGTCAAAGTTAGAAGCAGTTAATGATGATGCTGAAGTTAGTTTAAAGGTAAAGTCAAACTCGTGAATAATTTGAAGGGGAGACTGTTTACAACACTTAGAAAAAAAAATCACAAATAATCAACAGAAAAAAAACAAAATAAAGAACAATAGAGAGCCTGAAGCAAGATCGAACCCGTACTCGGCACAACGCCTTGCCATGAGAAACAAACGCTATAGCATATGGCCAACTAAACTACCTAAAAAAAATAGCTATCATTGGTGATGTCATTCATGCATATGTACTCATAACTATAGTACAGGGTTATAAGCACAACTCTGGAATAAATTGTATATCTGTATTTGTCTATTAAGACTAGTATTTCCCTGACAGGGTAGGGCAGAATACTTGCTTTGCAAAGTTTCACTCCTTAATAATATTCATTTATTATTGTTTGTCTAAAGTCAAATTCACTTACAGGTGAGGAAATTCAAAGCAATTAGGAGTGAAGTCAAAGTCAGAAGTAATTATGTTTTGAATCAGAAGCAGATATTGGTGAACTTCTAAGCAACTGAGATAAAATCAGAAATCATTTATGAGTATAGTTGATCAAACAATGAAACTAGAGAAATCACCAATCAACCACTAATATCTTCAGTAATCAAGAAAAGACGATGGTCAAATGTTGGACATGTAATGAGAAGAGATAATAACCAAATAGCAAAGCAATAACACACTCCTGTGTGTTACCGGGGCCTCATTATGAGGAAAGTAAAGAATAGTGACACTGTGACCTTCCAGACATCTTGTAGGAGGCGACTAAGGAGGTTGATCGATGGCTTGACAAGCTGTCATTGTAAAAAGTATTGTTATGGAAACATAGCCATAGATTTTAGAAGCAGTGATCTCTGCAATGTGTGCCATTTTGGCACGCAAGGTTTCTGTTTTTGAGATTGTGGTTCTGCCCTATGTGCCATCTTCGGCTCGAAAGGACAATAGATAGATAGAAAGCAAGCCCTCATGTGGGAAACAACAGGTAAGAGGAAAAGAGGAAGACCCAGAGAGACACTGAGAAGAACATTGATGAGAGAGGCAAGAGCAGCAGGAATCGGCTCCCTCAAGGAGATAGAGCTGCTTGCATAGAACAGAGACAAATGACAAGATTGGATATAAGATCTTTACAAGGACTGAAAACTGCTAGAATAAAAATTTAGTTAAGAAAAAGAGTATCTGGGTTTATGCCCTATAGGCCGGCTACGGCTCGAAAGGTCAATAGATAGATAGTTGTTGCTTTGGTTGGGTTAATTAATATGTGAATTTGAAGTCAAGAAACCTATGGGTAACGTTGAATTAGAAATGACCATTATAAATGAAGTTAAAATCAGGAGCAATTACAGGGGAGGCTGGAGCCAACATATGAAGTAAAAATCAAATTTAAAGTTAGAAACATGGGTGAAGATAGAGTCAGAAGTAAATATTAAAAGTGAATTCAAGATCAGAAACACTGGTTCATTATTTATTTATTTTTGGGTATGTAAATCACATTTTTGTTTTAAAAAGTCATTAACATACCAGTTGTAGTTTATAAAGAGACCAAGAGTCAGTAGACAATAAAGGAGGGGATAGAGGAGTTAAACAGTAGTAACATTGAAGAGTCAGGGTCAAAGTAAACCACTTGGTTGGCTGGCTCCATGACCCTGGTGGTAGCTAATTCAGAATGGTCCTGCCATATCTTTCCATAGTCTAAAGTTATTATTCATAACTTGTACCATTTTATTTGTTTACATCTATCATAGGTCTGATTTTTCATTGTATTTTATCAATTTAAATTTTTGTGAAGAGAATACTGCAATTGTCAATGTTTTGTTGTTTACAACATATTTTACAGCAAGTGAACCTTCATCAGAATCATTGATTACCTGAAATTGAAAGTAGACAGAGTTAAAAGAATAAAGATTTGTCACTGTGCACCATATTTTGTAAAGGTTGTCCCTTGTAATCAAGACCTATTTAGCTATGTTTATCATTACTTCAATTTGTTATTTAATATATTAAGAGTGGATGTGGTGTAATGACTGTGGTAACTTCATAATCCTACTGTGTGGGAGAATCTATGCCTATAGGGACACTTTTCAGTTAATCCGTTTGGGAAAATTGGAGTATTTTGTTGTTTTATTTAGGATTCTAGAGATTGAGCAACTTAACCAGAACAGAGACATGTGGTGAGATACAATGCAGGTCCTATGCAAGGTCTGATGTTTGATAACAAAGATCGTCTGACTTTGAGGGTCTAAAATTTCTTCAACAAAGATCTTCTGACTTAGAGAGTCTAAAAATTTCTGCAACAAAGATCTTCTGACTTAGAGAGTCTAAAAATTTCTGCAACAAAGATCTTCTGACTTAAAGAGTCTAACATTTCTTCAACAAAGATCTTCTGACTTAGAGGGTCTAAAATTTCTGCAACAAAGATCTTCTGACTTAAAGAGACCAACATTTCTTCAACAAAGATCTTCTGACTTTGAGAGTCTAAAATTTCTTTAACAAAGATCTTCTGACTTAAAGAGTCTAACATTTCTTCAACAAAGATCTTCTGACTTTGAGAGTCTAAAATTTCTTAAACAAAGATCTTCTGACTTAGAGGGTCTAAAATTTCTTCAACAAAGATCTTCTGACTTAGAGGGTCTAAAATTTCTTCAACAAAGATCTTCTGACTTTGAGAGTCTAAAATTTCTTAAACAAAGATCTTCTGACTTAAAGAGTCTAACATTTCTTCAACAAAGATCTTCTGACTTTGAGAGTCTAAAATTTCTTAAACAAAGATCTTCTGACTTAGAGAGTCTAAAATTTCTTCAACAAAGATCTTCTGACTTTGAGAGTCTAAAATTTCTTCAACAAAGATCTTCTGACTTTGAGAGTCTAAAATTTCTTAAACAAAGATCTTCTGACTTAGAGAGTCTAAAATTTCTTCAACAAAGATCTTCTGACTTTGAGAGTCTAAAATTTCTTCAACAAAGATCTTCTGACTTTGAGAGTCTAAAATTTCTTCTGCTCAAAGGGACAATAGAGGGACAGTTAGGAAAAGTTATTATTAAAATGAAAAACAATGATCTTTTAGCTGTAAATGCCTAGACTTACTAAAAATGGTAAAGATAGTCCTAAAGCATGCACTGTTGTAGCTGTGCAAAGTAGTTAAAAACCTCAGATTAATAAGCTGAAATATTTCATGGTGACATAACCAGTGTTGCTTCTTGCATTTATTACCTTCCCTTCCTTGTGTGTTACCTCCCCTTCCTTGTGTGTGTGTGTGTGTGTGTGTGCCAGGTACTTATTTTAACTCTACATTTTGAGAGCATCAAACACTGGCTTGGTGATCAACATGAGTTTGGATGTTTCTGAACACTCTCCAGCAACGTCAGAATTCTCAGCGGTTAAAAAAATGAGAGTACATCTCTCTGAAAGCTGAGAAAACCTGCCTGAATGGCAAGGGACACCTGAGCAAACAGGTGCTGGTGGGAAAAGTAAAGAAAAAGTGATATTCACTCAAAATTCAGTCCCCCAGGACTTCACTTGAGCTATAATGCTGGCGTACACTAACAAACAACTACTCTCCAGTCAGTTCAGCTGCTAAAGGAATGTATACCTGGTGCACACAGTTCAGGGAAGTCTTGTTCTGCTGCTGTGTACAACTCTTGTTCAGCTGCTAAAGGGATGCACATCTGGTGCACACAGTTCAGGGAAGTCTTGTTCAGCTGCTAAAGGGATACACATCTGGTGCACACAGTTCAGGGAAGTCTTGTTCAGCTGCTAAAGGGATACACATCTGGTGCACACAGTTCAGGGAAGTCTTGTTCAGCTGCTAAAGGGATACACATCTGGTGCACACAGTTCAGGGAAGTTTCTGCTGCTGCTGCTGCTGTGTACAACTCCTTGACATCAATGTTAATAAGTTAGAAGAAAGCATCAGTTCAAGACTTGTGCCATCTCTGTATAGCTTGTCCCAGTATGGTATCGGTGATGGCCACAAGAGCCTGCAAAGTTTAACACATGTTGGGCATGATTGTAGCAGATGTTCAGCTGTCATTTTTCTATGTTATTCTTGATAGAAATAAAAGCGAGGTAGAATATTCTTCCCTTCTCACATACTGTTGCCTAGTACGATGACTCAGTTTCACTTTTATGTGGCATGTTATATGTCATAGGGGATTACATTGTTTGTTATTACAACCTGGGGAGTGTGAAGCTGATAAGCTAACCATTATGTTACTCTACAATCTATTATTGTGAAATTAAAACACTTCACATTCCTTTGGCATATGCTATGTAAACAGTTGTTGAGAGTGTCAGTAGTGTACTAGTAGAGTACTGTCAGGTGATCAAAATGAACAAGTGTTTACAATTAAGTACTCTCCAATCAATTTAACTGAGAAAAATAGGTACCTAACTCCCGGAGCTGGGGAGTGTAAATAATAGTAAGGAAGTGCACTAACCCTCTCATCGTCAATTGCTGTGAAGTTTAATAATTCCCTTCTCTACAGCATTAAAATATGTCATATGACACCCTTTGCCTTTTTATTTAGTTGTTATTTCCCAGTCCTTGTGTCTTTCTCCTTGATAAAGGCGTGACTGTTGACAGTATGTACTTAACGATAATGTAATTACAGCCTCATTTTTGGCAAAAGTTTATTTAATATTTTCAAAGTGATACACAGGAGCCATACTTCAGTGATGAAACTTGTTCCTGGCCCATGCAAAATTAATGGGTTTTTATGTCAAATGGAATTGGCTAGTATTTTACACATTACAATTGTATAGTCAGATGCTTGAATCTTTTTTGTAAAGTTGTTTTTACTTTCTTTTCTAACCTGATTTATAGAGATTTAATGTCTTTTTTTGTGTTTTTGTTTCCTCTACTCCATATCTGGAGCATTGCCAATATTGTTCTTTTTTTATTTTTATTTTATTAAAAAATTTTTTTTTGTTATTTTCCTTTAATATTGAATACTGCCTTGTTGGGATGTAAAATAAAGCCCAGTTATGAAAATGTTTAGAGGGAAAGAGTGAGAGATGGATAAATTCAGTTGTTGGGTTGTTGTAAATGGTTAAGTTTCAGCTGTTGGCTGGTGTAGAGATTCAACTATTGAGTTGTTGCAAGTGGTCTACCAGATAAAGTTTCAGCTGTTGGCTGGTGTGGAGATTCAGCTACTGAGTTGCTGATAATGGTGTACCAGTTAAAGGTTCAACTACTGAGTTGCTGCAAATGGTGTACCAGTTAAAGGTTCAACTACTGAGTTGCTGCAAATGGTGTACCAGTTAAAGGTTCAACTACTGAGTTGCTGATAATGGTGTACCAGTTAAAGGTTCAACTACTGAGTTGCTGCAAATGGTGTACCAGTTAAAGGTTCAACAACTGAGTTGCTGATAATGGTGTACCAGTTAAAGGTTCAACTACTGAGTTGCTGCAAATGGTGTACCAGTTAAAGGTTCAACAACTGAGTTGCTGATAATGATGTACCAGTTAAAGAGGATTCAATTGTTGAGGTGTTTGGAATTTCATGCAACATTAAGAATATCTGTTTTTAGAACAGATTCAAGCAATACCCCTGTTTACACTGCTCCTAGAATGCTTCTCCGGTACAATTCCTCTTTAATAAATTATATTCTAGAAGAGCAGCACATACAGATTACATGTATTCTAGCCAATGTGTAATGATTAACATTTTCAGCATTTTTTATTTAATCATTTACATCAAACTCATTTTCATGAAACCATAATCATGTGCCACATCTGTTAGTATAAAGTGGATGAAATTAATCAATTTCTTCTCCCTCCCTATACACATGATTAAACCTCTAAACATTCTTAAAACCATGCAATTTGTATAACTATATATCAAAATATTTTCCCCACCTGTCTTCCTTCCTTGTTGTCTTTTGCCATGGAGTTTACATGTTGTGATGACTTTTTCCCCATTTATCCCTTTGATCAATAAATATAATAAATATGAATTATCACTCTTTCAATCTATATTTTTCTTTAAATAAATACATTTATTATTTACATACATATGTTCTTCTGACATGCAATGCACATGTATCATTATAATTGCCTGTATGATAATTTGAATGTGATTTATTCTTCAACGTAAATGTGGAAAAAAAGTATCTTCCACTTGTGTCTATCCACTGGTTTTTGCTCTTGTATTTTTATAATTATATAATTGTACTTAGACAGTGTTCATTAGCATACTTATCTCTTGCTTGACAACACAGGGAGATCTCAGCACTAACTCTATATCTCTGGTGATGTCTGCTTCATCCTTCATTATATTCTTATTCCCTTTTCATGCCTTCCTTCCTTCCTTCCTTCCTTCCTTCCTTCCTTCCTTCCTTCCTTCCTTCCTTCTTTCCTTCCTTCCTTCCTTCCTTCCTTCCTTCCTTCCTTCCTTCCTTCCTTCCTTCCTTCCTTCCTTCCTTCCTTCCTTCCTTCCTTCCTTCCTTCCTTCCTTCCTTCCTTCCTTCCTTCCTTCCTTCCTTCCTTCCTTCCCTCCCTCCCTCCCTCCCTCCCTCCCTCCCTCCCTCCCTCCCTCCCTCCCTATCTTACTTTCTCCCTCCCGATCTGTTTAACACCTCTCCTTTCTACTATCGATGGGTAACTACCTTTCAGAGTCCACAGACAATTCTGAACCTAAGCTATGAAGTCTGCTGTCAACAATCTCAAAGTACAACTTGACCGTTAGGAGTTGAACACCCATGGGAGTATCATGATGCTATTTTTTTCTTAGTAAAATTTTACCGGAACTCTATCTCATCTCATACCATAAACGAGAAAATTGCAACATATGAAATTCTAGTATGGTTACATTTGTATTATCATTGTCAGCAACCATAGTATAAATTTACGGCAAATCTTTGTTCCAGTGTCTTTTAAAATTATGTCATTTGTATGTCGGGACTGTTAAATGTCGTAAAAGTTTACCAGAATTCATTCCGGCTGGAAAAAAAAAAGCCCCAATCATGAGTATAGAAAATGTGTCTTCAGAACTATCTTTCTCATTTTCTTTTCTCTGATGATTGTTGCTTTTGTAATTAGTTTAATTGTATTAACATTTGTATGTGTATGTTTCACTTACTTTGTCGTTTGCCTTCATTTTGAGATTGATTTATTAGTGGCTACGTCTTCATTGTTTGTTCCTGATTTTCCTCTAACAAAGATACCTCTGTTAATTATGTATCCTCTTTGTGACTTATCATTTGTGAATCTCTTTGAGATACATTTGTTGGCTACTTTGTTTACATTCTTTGCTACATTATCTTTTGTGTTCTAAGAGACTTATCAAGAAATATCTGGCTGGTTTTAGTGTTGTCAGTCAAATTGATTTAATTAAAACATATGCAAGAATAAAGTTGACTTTAAAAACATATAGCATTGCCTGTCAAAATGACTTTGAGTGATGTGTGACCTGACTTGAAGTTTGTCATAGCAATGGTGACATTAGTTAAGCTAAGAAAGAGTAAAGTTGACTTTTAAGATGTGTTAATCACCCTGACTTGAAAATAAGCCATAGTGATGCCGATCTTAAGTTATGGAAGAGCCATATTTCTTTTTAAAGTCTATTAGTCTCAATGACTATAAAGTATGTCAGTTACGCAAGTTTCTTTTTTCTGGGGCCAACACAATATTGTATTCCAGATTCATAGTATAAAGGAATAAACAAATACCTCTTTCTGGACGTGAATTGTTTTGGGATTTTTCTTTAGGTTTAGTCCAGATTAACTTTCAGTTTAGAAAAATTATTTCATCACATCTTTTTCATTTTACAATTTTATGCAATAATATAATTAAATGTGGTACATGAAATGTATCATGAGAAAGGAAAATGGTTGCAGAAAATGAAAATAGCATTATATTTATGAATCTGAAGGAAAAAATATATTATTTATTATAAATAGGATAAAATATTCAAAGGCAGATAATTTTTAATTCAAAATATTGTATTTCACATACCTCTATTTTTCCATGACTTGACACATCGCTGTTCATACTTTTACACAAAGTATTTGAAAGTTCTTCAAAATACACTTTATTTATGTCCACAAATAAGAAAATTATGTACATGAAATAGTAGTAGTGGGCCACTATTTGTCAGAAATAAACACACATTTACATTGAAAATTAAACTAATAATCTACACAGTAAACACTTACAGTAACTGGCAGGAAGTAATTAGAAAGCTTCTTCTAGGTATCGCATAAAGGTAGACTATTAATGAATATAAATATGAAATCTGCTCTTTTCTTTAAAATATTCAAAAATAACCCATCACAGCCGTAGTGATGGTTTTTGGTACAAAAGTTTGCTCCATCAACGGATCTATGTGTCAGTTAAAGGTCAGGAAAAAGTTAAATCACTTAATGTCCTACACTTTGATACGCTTCGTGATTGCCTTCATTGGCTGGAGTAGAGTTATTGCAGAAGTAAAAAATATCTAGGGTCACCTTTGTCTACGTACCTGGACATGTGGGAGTACGGGGAAATGAAATAGCGGACAGGTTAGCTAGCTGCGCTATTGTTGAGGACGGTCAACCAATGTATTGGGCGGACATCATCAATGCCCTCCAAGATGTGAGAAGGGTACAGGACTTTGACAACCATGAGTTCATGATACTCCTTTAGATGAAAGAGATGGAAGTTAAGATTGGCACAGCCAGAAATGAGAAACTTAGTTGGCGTATAAGAAGACTTATCAACCAACAGAACTGGAGTTGTCAGTCGCTGGAAAATGCGGGAATTGCTGAGGAGGGGATCTGAGCACCTACGGACATGCTCGGAGTGCAATGATGATGACCCACAAATAACTCAATAAAAGAGTGGTAGCTTCAAGAGAGTGATCATTGTAAAATAATTATTTTGGATTAATCAACATGAGCTCATCTAATGCTATATATTTGTTCACTTTTAAATACTCGTTGGTTAAAGTGTACCACACATTTTCAACAATGCTTCTTTATTAATTTGATGTGTATTATGGACTTTTAAAATGAATTAATTAATTTGTTTTTGAAATAAAACATTCACAGAGGTTCAGATTCAATTACATTAATTAATGATTTTTTAAAATAAAACAATCACAGATGTTCAGATTCAGTTACATTAACTAATGAATTATTTTTAAAATAAAACATTCGTAGAGGTTCAGATTCAATCACATTAATTAATTAATTATTTTTGAAATAAAACATTCACATAGGTTCAGATTCAATCACATTAATTATTTTTTAAAATAAAACATTCACATAGGTTCAGATTCAATCACATTAACAAATTAACATAATTTATTTTTTAAAAACGGTATGGTATAGTGGCACAATAATAAAAAATTATATTGTTTTAACTGTTGATTTTGTTTAAATGGCAGTTGCAGTTTAATATAATTAAGAAGACAGTTTCAGGTTTAATGGGTTGTGTCTCTTCAAAAAGAAGGAACAGTAGCTAAGGCCAGCCTTTGTCCCTGTGGTGTAGAATAACAACATAGAACATATCTGGTGAGTAGAATAGATGTAGTGATATAGGTGACTTCCATTTGCACTTTTCCGTACTTGGTAACTCTTTAACTCCATGGCACATTTGTCTAGTGACCAGTTGGCTCATGTTCAGCTCCCATGTGACATTATTGTATTAATTCATTTTTTGAACTGTCATGCTTGTTTAGTCTCTGAAAATGGGTATCAGACATTGTTTAATAGGAAATGTGTAGTGACATTCAGCACTGGCCACATCTCCTATAAATGTTCAGGTAGCCATGGCAAAAGGGACCAAAAATGTGGGCAGTAACATATTCCCCCCTTTTTTTTTTCCAGATTCAATTACAATGTTCAGAAATCTGAACATTGAACCCAGCCTCAACAAGATAGTAGAGGCCCTGATTAAAAAAAAAAAAAAAATGTCCCATTTGATGATTTTTTTTGGTGTGTTTTTTTTGTGTGTGTGTAAAAATTGTGCCATGGCATTCTTGGCAAAAAGTACAAAGCTGGTGGCAGCAGAATGCCATGTGGGGAAAAGAAAAAAAGAATGACAAAAAGAAAAAAGAGAGAGAAAATATAAAGTAGATTAAGACCATATGAATTTTTTAAAAAAGTGGTGCGTAGAGAAATTTAAAGGAGAATTGAGTATGAGGTTGGTAATACAGAGTGTCTCACTCTTTTATTGAACTCAAGTATTTAACAAATGAGTTTAAACACTTGCTGCTTCGAGGTATACCAACACATTTTCCAACTATCTTGCGTGAACCCACATTTACTGTACACTCAGAACAACAACTATATTGTGTAGGCACCGTCAGCCAAATGACAGAGATCAGCAGAGAGATGCATCAGGCAGGCTACTCAGTGTCACCACTATTAAGTGTCACAGACATATTTCTTGTTTATTTCTCACACAATGAAATGCACTCCTGTTTAAATCTAATTGCAATACTTCATTTGTTTTAGAATTACTGAGGGAATGTCGGGTTCTGTTGCAAATGAGACACCCTACAGCAGAAAACTGCTACAAGAGGGTAGATTAGAAATGTGTATAAAAGTAAGCTATTAAAACCATCTGCTTGCATGTTTTGTAACTATTTTTTTGTTTGTTTTTTGGGGTGTGGGGGATATTGACCACCTATGAGTTTACCCAGATTACAGTGAGGTGACTCTTTAGAATAGTAATCAGATACAACTATAGACACAAAGTTGTGCAGATCTGTGATCATGTTTGTAAGCCAGTATGGCACCTGATGATAGTAACGATAATTGTGTTGTTTTGTTGACTACAGCATTCCAGGCATCAATCCAGGTTTTTTATTTTTGTGTTTATTTAACCAGTGTTTTATTTAGCTTGGAAACCAAATGTCATGCCATTAAAAAAAAATTAATATATCTTCATTGTCCATTTCTCTGTTGTTAGAGCACATTCTTACACTGTTTGAGGTACAGCACTTATAATTTTATTTAAGTTACACTAGTTGTAACAGCACTGTCTACACACTGCGTGAGTTATACACACCGGTCTCTGCACACTGTGAGTTACATCAGTTTCTGCAAACTGACACCACCTTGATACTGCTTGAGTTACACCAGTTTTTACACTTTGCTTGAGTTACACCGTATTCTGCATACTGCTTGAGTTACTTCATATTCTACATACTGTTTGAGTTACATCATATTCTACATACTGCTTGAGTTACACCATATTCTACATACTGTTTGAGTTACACCATATTCTACATACTGTTTGAGTTACACCATATTCTACATACTGTTTGAGTTACACCATATTATACATACTGTTTGAGTTACACCATATTCTATTTACTGCTAGTTACACCATATTCTACATACAGTTTGAGTTACACCACTTTCTGCACACTGCTTGAGTGACACCATATTCTATATACTGCTTGAGTTACACCATATTCTGCATACTGCTTGAGTTACACCATATTCTGCATACTGCTTGAGTTACACCATATTCTGCATACTGCTTGAGTTACACCATATTCTATTTACTGCTAGAGTTACATTATATTCTATTTACTGCTAGAGTTGCACCATATTCTACATACTGCTTGAGTTACATCATATTCTACATGCAGTTTGAGTTACACCACTTTCTGCACACTGTTGGAGTTATCCCAGTCTCTGCACCCTGCTTGAGTTGTACAAATTTGGAATAAATGTTGATATATGTGTTTCTTTACTAACTTCCAGTTTTGTCTATTAATTGTATTTAAGCTTTCCAAATCTAGGCTCTGTATTAATTATTTGGCCTGGCATGATAATGACCACATCATCAAAAAATGTGCTGTGGTCACGGAAAAATATGGTCACTAACGTCTACTTCCCAAATGTCTAGAAAATGTAGAGGGAATCTTTTACATTAATTATTGGATGCTGTTTCTGAACAAATTTCATTTTGGGTTCAGCAATTTTATACAAATGTTCTGAAAAAATAAAATCAATGTTTTATGTTGAAGACCTTTATCAAGAGCAGGAAGAACTGAAAGAATAGAACAATGAAATTAGAATAGAATTATATGTGATGTGTTTAGTAGTGTTAATGAGGGCCACACACTGTTGTAGCTGTCTGTTAAAGTGGGTTCAAAGGTGGCGAATGAGACAGTAGAGGCCCTGAAGTGTCTCTTACAGCAAGAGCATGCTGTCATTATTCTCTGTTAATGAGGTTCAAAGGTGGCTAATGAGACAGTAGAGGTCCTGAAGTGTCTGTTACAGCGGGAGCATGCTGTCATTATTCTCTGTTAACGAGGTTCAAAGGTGGCTAATGAGACAGTAGAGGCCCTGAAGTGTCTCTTACAGCAAGAGCATGCTGTCATTATTCTCTGTTAACGAGGTTCAAAGGTGGCTAATGAGACAGTAGAGGTCCTGAAGTGTCTGTTACAGCGGGAGCATGCTGTCATTATTCTCTGTTAACGAGGTTCAAAGGTGGCTAATGAGACAGTAGAGGCCCTGAAGTGTCTGTTACAGCGAGAGCATGCTGTCATTATTCTCTGTTAACGAGGTTCAAAGGTGGCTAATGAGATAGTATAGGCCCTGAAGTGTCTGTTACAGCAAGAGCATGCTATCATTATTCTCTGTTAACGAGGTTCAAAGGTGGCTAATGAGACAGTAGAGGCCCTGAAGTGTCTGTTACAGCGAGAGCATGCTGTCATTATTCTCTGTTAACGAGGTTCAAAAATGGCTAATGAGACAGTAGAGGCCCTGAAGTATCTGTTAAGCGAGAGCATGCTGTCATTATTCTCTGTTAATGAGGTTCAGAGATAGTAGAGGCATGCACTCATTATTCTCTGTTAACGAGGTTCAGAGGTGGCTAATGATACAGTAGAAGCCTTGAAGTGTCTGTTACAGCGAGAGCATGCAATCATTATTCTCTGTTAACGAGGTTCAGAGGTGGCTAATGATACAGTAGAAGCCCAGAAGTGTCTGTTACAGCGAGAGCATGCTGTCATTATTCTCTGTTAAACAGGCATCTTTATTCTCTGTTGAAGTGTCATGGAATCCAAATACAAAAAGAAAACAGGAAAGGCCATGGAGATGAGAAATTGTTAAAGCAAGCAAGGCCTTTGATCGATGGGATTGAAGTAAAAGTTGGATGGGATTGAAGTAAAAGTTGGATGGGATTGAAGTAAAAGTTGGATGGGATTGAAGTAAAAGTTGGATGGGATTGAAGTAAAAGTTGGATGGGATTGAAGTATAAGTTGGATGGGATTGAAGTAAAAGTTGGATGGGATTGAAGTAAAAGTTGGATGGATTGAAGTATAAGTTGGATGGGATTGAAGTAAAAGTTGGATGGATTGAAGTAAAAGTTGGATGGATTGAAGTAAAAGTTGGATGGGATTGAAGTATAAGTTGGATGGGATTGAAGTAAAAGTTGGATGGGATTGAAGTAAAATTTGGATGGGATTGAAGTAAAAGTTGGATGGGATTGAAGTAAAAGTTGGATGGGATTGAAGTATAAGTTGGATGGGATTGAAGTAAAAGTTGGATGGGATTGAAGTAAAAGTTGGATGGATTGAAGTATAAGTTGGATGGATTGAAGTAAAAGTTGGATGGGATTGAAGTATAAGTTGGATGGGATTGAAGTAAAAGTTGGATGGATTGAAGTATAAGTTGGATGGATTGAAGTAAAAGTTGGATGGGATTGAAGTATAAGTTGGATGGGATTGAAGTAAAAGTTGGATGGATTGAAGTAAAAGTTGGATGGATTGAAGTAAAAGTTGGATGGATTGAAGTAAAAGTTGGATGGGATTGAAGTAAAAGTTGGATGGGATTGAAGTAAAAGTTTAAGAATGAGGATAAACCAAGAGGACGTGATTGTGGCCTTTGCTTGTAAACAAGCCTGAAGAGCTTTGACTTTCACAAATAATCATTTTATGATGGCACCATTCTTTCATTTTTCCTTGAAGATAACCATGTCCTCAGAGAGTTCGTCAGCTTCTGTATATGTGTTATATTACATAATATACATAAGCTTTGTGTGATCACCTCTACCTAGGGCAGATGTTATTTGTTCTCTATATGGTCTTCTTTTACAAACAAGAATCTGGTATTTATCAGTGGTACAATTTGAATCCGGAGCTGTGATAGCTCAGTAGTTAGTGAACTGGACTACAAAGGACAAGGGTTAGGGTTCGATCCCAACCGACGGCTTCCGGGTTCACCCAGCCTTAAATGGGTACCGGATTTTTTTCTGGCAAAATGAAGCGGCACGGGCGTAATACCGACCACATTACCCCAAAAATCTTGTGCCGAAGGTCTGTAAAATTTATGGTCACTAACACCATATTCCCTATACACCACTTGGCGTGACGGGGGTACTTTACTTTTTACTTACAAATTGAATCCACATACAGGGGATTGTGGAAGCATAACAAGTCATGTAACAAGGACTCAGAATGCAATCATTTCAAGAACTCAATAGACACAAAGAAGTATGTGGGTTCAAACCACTGAAGGGTCTAACTTTTTTTATTGGGATGAAACAAAAATTCAAACTCAAACACCTCATGGCGACTGCGCTGGACAAGCAGCCTTTATTCTTCGGCCCTATAAGCTCCACCCTAGAACAGTAAAGATTATTTTTTTTACCTAATTCCTAGTTTTGGTTTGTCTTGCTCTTGGTAAAGTTGGTCTCTTATGTGAAAGCTGCTATTATTTTTGTTGCTAATTAATTATTACATGTAGAAGGCTATGATAGAGCTGTGGATAGTGAATTGTTTGCTGGCTTCTTGGTTCACCCAACCTTAAATGGGTGCTGGACATTTTTTTTTCTGTGCAAGAAAGATTACCTGGCATAGTGTTGTCCTCATTAACTTAGAAATGACATTTGGTGAAAAAAGTGTATGACATTCACTGAATAAAAGTATATATGTGGACATCAGCACCGGATGCTCCTTGCTTGATGTGTGTAGGGAAGGTTATCTTTCTTTCATCAGTTCAGTTTTGTTTGTCATTTTTCGGCAGTTGTTGTGTTCACCCTCCTGACCACATCACCCGCCTGATATTGAACGTAGTTAGTATGTTTGTACATGATGCTGGCTTAGATGTGATATTTGATGTTTGTTAATGGCTGTAGTAGTTGTTGTAGTAGTAGTTAATGATAGCCTCAATCATAACAGAAGCAGCTGTTGATACTATACCACGAAACTGGAGTAACATCTCCAGGATGCAAACTTCAGCTCTATTCTGTGGGGCAGTGGTGGCCAACTTGAGGTCGACCCAGGACTGGAACATAGCCAAGTCTTGGACCAGAGGGCCAAACTGAGAGTATCGTCAAAAATTACGTGATGTAATTTAGTCATAAATAATAATGCCTGCACGCTGTCACCTGACACTGACAGAAAATCAACTTTCAACTATAAACAAAGCATTTGATTATTGTCCGCATCAATTGTGTCTTTTTTTTTTTTTTAACCGACTGAAACTTTGGTTTTATTTACAGATATTTAATAGAGTAGTTTCTGTGGTCGCTTTAAGGGCTAAGAAAAATAGATTGGCAGGCTGCATTTGTCCTTCGAACCACCATTTGGCCACCACTGCTATGAAAGATCAATGTACCCTCCGCAGCAGATCTCCCACTTCGCAAGAAAGATGTTGCAAAAGAAATTAAATTATCCTTATAGTTGGGCATCAACAAAACACTGGCTATCACAATTGTTAAAACACCTGGCTGCCTTAGGCACTTCACAGCTTCCTAATTATTTCCCCGCTTTTACCTTTTCTTTTCTATACATACATATATATATATATATTATAAATGTGTACTTTAGAATTACATACAAATTTTGAAATCTGCACTTTCCTTCCCTGAACATGTTACAGCTGCTTTCTAAAAACATAATTGTATATTGAACATTTTGCTGACTCTAAATTGCTCTACCCTTGTTGCTATTCTGCTTCTTAATAAAATGGATTATTGAGGCAAGGTTGTTTAGTGTCCCATGGTGTTTGTTACAATGTCTGCTATTTCATTGGTCCCTCATCTTCCAGGTCTGCCTTTTCTACCTTTTTGCTGTTGATTATTGTACATTTAATATTGCCAATAATTATAGTTAGTTTATGAATTCTGTCGTTTTTTTTTTGGGGGGGGGGGGGGGGGGTTTTGTGTGTGTAGATGTAGCGAATCATTGTGCTTATTCTTTAGCATAATTAAATTGATGAAACTTGTTATGCATTTTATGTTGGCATTTGCTTGGAACATAACCAGTGTGTGTTGGATTATTGTTTCTGTTATTGTTTGTACCTTATTGCTTGTTATGCATAATTAAAAGGGAGGAATCATAATTTCTGAATTAGGTTGTTATTGATTGTTATTGACTGTTTTTGTTTTCAGGTAAATAATTTGTTGTGCCATTGTTATATCTTGGCTAATGAAGATTGTTTGATTTTTGTATCTTCTTGTCCTGTATATGTTTATTTCATTGCTTGATGTAGTTTGCTTGTCATAGATATTTATGTTAATATTTGTTCTATATTTATTATTGTATGTATTCTGAAGTGGTAGCAGAAGCAAGCTATGATGACAATAGATCCAGACTGATTAATAGAGCTTTAGGAACTGAATTGTGCGTGTTAATCCATTTTTCCCTTACATCCATGTGCACAGGGGTCCCTGACCACACAGGCAGACAACTCCATCTTCAGCACTCATATTTTTTCCATCGTAATTGACATTTTCAAGCCGGGCCTCACTGCTGAGACCAGAGGTGGTTGCCGCAGAGAGAAATCATAAATAAAAATCCCCACTGGTGCAGGCGGGGCTCACAACCTCTCTGTCTCCAGGCCGGCGTCTTGCCTTGAGACCAACCAGTTCCCCGATTGATTCAGCTGAAATGTGAAGAGAAAAGGAGTTGCCTTGTCGTCTCGATCTATTGATGCCAGTTACAAGTTAAAGTCAAGATTAACAGATCTCAGATTGTTGTTAATGTAATTCTATGAGTTAATGCGGGCACCTTTTACTCATTGATGTGGTGGGTCGTAACAGCTTTTTTGACATTCCCAGCTTTTACTGAAGAAGTTTAAGTTCGTCTAGTCCTAGGTGCCAACCTGTACCATCAAAGCAAGAGACAGAGGAGAATGGCGCTCCATGGTAACCAACCTTCGTTGCGGAGAAGGCACTCGATGATGATGATTAGTCCTAGGATATCCTGAAAAAAACTACTTGTCCTGCCTAGAGGTGCTGTAGTACTAGGTCTTCTATATCAGTAAGAGCCACCACTACAGGGAACATGGTGATCCTAGCTTCTGTTAGCCAGTCTGTGTGACTTGTCCTGCCTAGAGGTGCTGTAGTACTAGGTCTTCTATATCAGTAAGAGCCACCACTACAGGGAACATGGTGATCCTAGCTTCTGTTAGCCAGTCTGTGTGACTTGTCCTGCCTAGAGGTGCTGTAGTACTAGGTCTTCTATATCAGTAAGAGCCACCACTACAAGGAACATGGTGATCCTAGCTTCTGTTAGCCAGTCTGTGTGACTTGTCCTGCCTAGAGGTGCTGTAGTACTAGGTCTTCTATATCAGTAAGAGCCACCACTACAGGGAACATGGTCATCCTAGCTTCTGTTAGCCAGTCTGTGTGACTTGTCCTGACTAGAGGTGCTGCAATACTAGGTTTTCAATATCAGTAAGAGCCACCACTACAGGGAACATGGTCATCCTAGCTTATGTTAGCCAACCTGTTTTGGCACAGACTGTTACCTGGGTAGACCTTGATGAGATAGAATTGCTAAGTCTTGGTCAGCTGATAGTCTGCTAACCCTACTTTTTCGACCACAGGTCGCAGACGCGTAAACTCCCCCAATAGCTCAGATAATGAAGGGTATTTAATAGGATGAGACCAATTAGAACAATGATTCTCAACATTTTTTGAGCCACATCCCCATTTTATACTAACCAAGTAATTTGGGATCTCCCTTCATGAGGTCTATTTGAAGACGCCCATCCAGCAACTGACCACATTACTCCAAAAAACATGTGCCGAAAGTCTGTAAAATTTATGGTCACTAACACCATACTTTAGGATTCAATCCCAACCGACGGCTTCCGGTTTCACCCAGCCTTTAATGGGTACCGGATTTTTTCTGAGAAAGTAAAGCGGCCCGGGCGTAAAACTGACCTCATAACCCCAAAAATCATGTGCCGAAGGTCTGTAAAATTCTATGGTCACTAACACCATATTCCCTACACGCCACTTGGCGTGACGGGGGCACTTTACTTTATCCAGCAACTGAGCTGAGTAGTGTGTCCCATAGCTGACTGCATGCGTCAGGATTGGAAAACAACAGCTGATCTAGACCCTATGTTACCTCCCAGTGGTACTCCTGGAAACAGACTATCTAATCTGACCAAGCGAGTAGGGATTGAAGAGGGAATGCAACTTGGTACTGAAAAATGCAGAGGTGAAGTTGGATGTGTCGGGCCGAAAAGCGCAAAAAACAATATATAAAACCACAACATAACGTACCTCATCATCATCAAGTACCATGCTTGCTGGCGTAGGTGATCATGTCTCTGACAACTCTCAATCTGGACAGTTATTTATCATTTCTGTTGTTAACCTTTTGCCAAGCCATTTTCTTAAGCTGTCTGATATATTTTCACTTTGCTTCCATATATTTCTTCATCCCTTTTCCCAGTTGTTACAATATATTCCAGCTGTTCGCCTCTCATCACATGGCCTTGATTGTTTCTTCCTAATATTGGAAATGATCTCTATTTTTGCTTTGGCTTCTTACAGGACGTTTTCATTACTCTTCTTAGCTGCTCATAAAATTCTCAACATTCTTCTGTTAAACTACATTTCTACAGCCCCCCCAGTGATTTTTTTGTCTGTTGTCCTATTGTCCACGATTCACATCCATATGTTAAGACAGGCTCTACATAACATTTAAGAACTCTTTTTCTTGTTTCTATTATCAAAAATGGATTGCATAGTATCTTCCTTCATTTTTTGGAAAGCTGTTTTTACCTGAGCCATTCTGCATCTCACCTCTGTTGTACATCTATCATTTGAGGTTAACATTGTTCCCAGATATTTAAATTCATTTACCTGTTTTAATATTGTAAAAAAAATTAAAGAGCCCCATTACGCCAAGTGGCGTTTAGTAAATATGGTATTAGTGACCATACTTTGACCAAGAAATAATCATTTTAGAAAGCATAAACATAGACAGCAAAGATCTAAGAATAATAAAGAACATGTACTGGCAACAAACAGCGGCCATAAGAACTGGAAACCAATTGGGAATGTTTCAACAAATAAAACAGGGTGTTAGACAAGGTTGTGTGCTGTCATCAGATTTGTTTAATATTTATAGTGAGATTATTTTAAGATCCATAAGGGGCATGCCTGGAATAACAATTGGAGGTCATAATATAAATAATCTAAGGTATGCTGATGATACAGTCTTAATCGCTAAGAGTGAAAATGAGTTACAAGAAATGTTGGACATTATAGTGAAGGAAAGCAAAAATAAAGGACTCAGCCTTAATAGCAAAAAGACAGAGGTAATGGTAACAACAAAGAAAAAGACATCACCTCAGTGCAAAATAAAGACAAGTGGAACAATATTAAAACAGGTAAATGAATTTAAATATTTGGGAACTTTGTTAAGCTCAGACGGAAGATGTACAAAAGAGGTGAGATGCAGAATGGCTCAGGCAAAAGCAGCTTTCCAAAAAATGAGGAAGATACTATGCAATCCATTTTTGACAAATAGAAATAAGAAAAAGAGTTCTTAAATGTTACGTAGAGCCAGTCTTAACATACGGATGCGAGTCATGGACAATAGGACAGCAGACAAGAAAGTCACTGGACTCTGTAGAAATGTGGTTTTACAGAAGAATGTTGAGAATACCATGGACAGCTAAGAAGAGTAATGAAGAGGTTCTGAGAGAGGTCAATGCAAAAAGAGAGCTAATTTCCAATGTTAGGAAGAGACAATCATCATTTTTTGGCCATGTAATGAGAAGAGAACAGCTGGAACATATTGTAACAAATGGAAAAATTGAGGGACGAAGAGATAGAGGAAAGCAAAGAGAAAAAATAACAGACAGCTTAAGAGAATGGCTTGGCAGAAGGTCAACAACAGAAATGATAAATAGCTGCCAAGATCGAAAGTTGTGGAGAGACATGATCACCTACGCCACTAAGCCCGGTACTTGATGATGATGATGATGATGACCATACTTTTTATAGACCTTCGGCACATGAACTATATATATATATATATATAGTTCGATGTTCTTAACGTAATTTAGTATACATTTCCCTATCTAAATAAAGAGAGATATGTTTCTGAATGTCTTACATTTTCTTTGATGCATTTTTTCTTCCAGAGTGATACAGCCACATTTATTTTCCAGTATTGTGCTACCATTCCCTCTTGCCATGTCTGGTTTAAGCTAATACATGCTGGCCACTGTGGCACGGTATCACCGCAAACGAATTAAAATCCATAATTGCTCAACCGCCCATGCCAGCGGAATCATCCGAATTATTATTTCATCTCCCAAGCAAACAAAGATAGCTGTAGTCCCCATCACAGCAGTCTCAGCACACGCCAAAAGAAATAAGGCGAAACCGCACAGAAAGTGAACACAACCATCTGTTCTCTATCATTCGATATCATCATTCATCGTAAACAATCGGAATATCGAAACACGATCAAAACGGATGAAACGCACAGCTCACACTGTGCACAGAACACTTAACTCAGTAGTTCCTGCAACAAGCCGAACTTGGAACATGAGGAAACTTCAACAAGGAACACTTTTCAGACATAGCCTTCAATGGTTCCTGCCGCATATCCACCATATTGACCTGAAATTAATGTCCTCCTGAAAATGATGATCGTCATATTTTTTTTAAAAAATGTATAGCGCTTGACGATGCTGGGACATCATTTTTGACTCCAAATCCGAACATATGAAACACAGTTAGTCATCGGACTATCCCCGTCGCACATCAAACAACAGACTGTAAGATCTCCCTGCAATGTGAATGTGTGAAATTATGAATCCCTCCTGACTAACTGTATATTTATCTAATATGTAACATGTTAAACATTAATTGTTAGATAACCCAACAAGGTATTAGATTTTACCAATACCAAGATGATAGAAAACATTTCAAAAGTTTTGATCTCGGTTTACACACAGGATAGATAATTTTTTTTTTTTTTAACACATTTCGATTGTTTTTGTTGTGGTTGTTTCGTTATTAGTTTTGTCTGTGTGTTTGTTCCTGCTGAAGGCCTATCAGGCCGAAACGTCGTTTAGTCTGTGTCGTCCACTTATCACGTAAAGCTTCTTACATACAATTTTTTTTCTATTTTTTAATTTTTCCTAAAAAGAATATAGTTTGATGACGGTTCACACTAATCAAATTGAGAGTGACGCACTGTGCGTCGGAACGTACTTGCCCGAAATCTGCATGGCGCACAGTGCGTCGAAACGTACATAAAGTTAAAAGAGTGGAGGGTGAGAATGGGTGGACAGGGATATATATTTTGAGAGACTGATGAGTCAAGAGATGGAGCGGGAGCCTGGTCAATCCTAAGTTCTTTGAGTAGGGGGAACAGATTTATCTACAAAGAACACTTTACAGGAACAACTAGTCTGAAAACGTTTTGGTAAATTCTGCGGAGGGGGATAAGCAAATAATGTCAGTGCTGCGGTAAAGCTCGTAGCAAGGAGCCAGTAGTGGGGCGTGATGAACACTCCGACCAAGTATGATGACAGCTTTACAAAATAGGAACACAACAAAATACTGACGTGTGTTCTTAGTAAGACTAGGACAACGACAGTAAACGGTGAGGCACATATATCTATTACTACATAAACGATGATTGAGCTGGGGAGAAATGGACAGAAGGATGAGAGATGGGACGATGAGATGAGAAAGAGATGTGTTATACATTCTGGGACACACGGTGGAGCGGATATGGGGATGCCACGACTGCAATGAAATGGAAGCCGCGATAGCTCAGTGGTTAGTGAACTGGACTACAAAGGACAACCCTACAAGGTAGGGTTCGATCCAAACGACGGCTTCCGGGTTCACCCAGCCTTAAATAGGTACCGGATTTTTTTATGGGAAAGTAAAGCGGCACGGGTGTAATACCGACCACATTACCCCAGAAATCATGTGCTGAAGGTCTGTAAAATTTATGGTCACTAACACCATATTCCCTATACGCCACTTGGCGTGACGTGGCTCTTTAATTTTTACTTCCTACGACTGCAATGAAACTGATACCATAAATAGAATAGAATACTGACGAAATATAATGGTATCAAAAGGTGTACTATCCATAAAGGACAATAATATTTATGCTTTGCTGATAACCAACGTTTCCACCGCAAGGTCTTCTTCTAGTACGAAAATAAACGTAACAGAAAACAAATCCTTAAAAAAATCAGAAGAAATTAACGCGTATTCATCTGTAGATTTAAAAATAACGTGATTGCTGTTATGTCAGGCTTGTCTATACCGACCTTGTCATAATCTTCATAGTCTCTGACGTAGACCCAGTTTTTGTAGAGGGACTTCTCTCAAACTGCGTCTTTAACTTATTCCTTTTTGCTCCACTTTCATTCAATTCGCCATTCCTTCGTGAGTTATTACTTCTTCTTCTTCTTCCTTCCTCATTTGCCTTTCAGCGTCGAGGGGAGATATAATTTGCGGTCTTTTGCTCGTCTGTTCGCCTCTGCTGCTGTTATGTTTCCTAGTGCTTCTAATATTCCATCGATCCATCTTTTTCGTGGTCGACCCTTGGGTCTGGTGTTCTCACAACGTTTGTTGAAGGCTCGTTGTGTTGTGTTTTGATCTTTCTGCCTTGTCACGTGGTCAAACCATTTTATCTGTTGTTTCCTTATATATTCTATGGCCGAGGCTAATTCCTAGCTTTTTTTTTCCACAGTTCTTCATTTCTGATCTTATCTCTCAGACTGTTTCCTGTCATTCGTCTAACACGTTAGAGCTGAGTAGAGGTCATGTTTCTTATTGTTCTTGCATCTAGGGTCCAGGCCTGGCACTGGTAGCACAACGTTGGGATGAAGATTGGAGTTATAACTACTGGCAGAATATATTCTTGTATTAAAAAAAAAAAAATTAGTATCTCGTTTTTCTTCACAGACAGCTTTTATATATTGTGGTGTCATTGTGTTGTACACAAATGTGATTTAAAACTTCCGGTCAATATGGCGGATGGGCGACAGGAAACCACTCAGGCACTGTCTGAAAAGTGTTCGTTGTTGCAGTTTCCTCATATTCCAAGTCCGGATTGTTGCTGGAGCTACTGAGCAGTGCTCTGTACACACCATAAGCTGTGTGTTTCATCCTTATGGTGTTTCTATCTTCAGATTGCTTACGATGAATGATGACATCGTATGACGAAGGACAGTTCAGATGCGTTCACTGTCGGTGCTATAATACGCCCTATGTCTTTTGGCATGTGGCGTGTTTGTTACGATGAGGACTGCAGCTACCTTTCTTTGTTTGGATATTCGATGCGTTGTTAATTCGGATGATTCCACTGGCACAGGTGGTTGAGCAATTATGGATCTCCATTCGTTTGCTGTGATACCGGGACTTTCGAATAACCATAATCATAACAAATGTGATTTATTTAATGAGAAATTTCTTTTCTTTTCTGTTCCTGGTTCAATTCTCTTGTTTTCTTTTTTCTTCTGTCTAATTAGGTAATTCAAGTGTATGTGACCTACCGTAGCAATAGCAGCCCCGGCGATCAATCAGCTGACCAAGACCTAACTTTGACCTCCTAGTCGATCTCCCCCAATAACAGCCTGCATCAAAACATGCTGACTACCAGAAGTTAGTATCGCCGTGCTCCCTGCAGTGGTAGCTCTTACTGATGTAGAAGACCTAGTATTGCAGTACCTCTAGGCAGGACAACTCACACAGTTCTCCAGTACAATCTCGAACTATCAAGAAAGTCAGTATCAGCCTCCACTTTAAGAAGCCAAAAGTCTTCTGCTCGTATCAACCCGTAGCATCAACACAACTTCTGTTTAATCAATTTATTGATGATTATTAATTGATGGGAGAAATCAACCGACTGGGCTTCCAACGTTCGGACAACCCGTGTTCGATTCCCACTAGCAGTGTGAATTGTACTCGTGGTTGGGGGAAAAAAATACCCCGCGATTGACCCTGTCGCTGGCAGAAATGGGTACCAGGGTAGTACTCTGTGAAGGTAAGGAATACCGCCTCGCATTGGGAGTTTCGATGCTTGAAGTGACACTATCCAGAAGTCTCCGAACACTTCTGTCATAAATCAATTGATTCCTAGTAAAACGACAAGAAGCGACCACGTTAAAATTAAGTTCCTGAGTGCATGTTCATCACATTTATCTTGCTCCACATAAGCGGGAATTAGAAGTGTACATCACATTTTACTTGCTCAACACAAGCGGGAATTAGAAGTGTACATCACATTTACCTTGCTCCACATAAGCGGGAATTAGAAGTGTACATCACATTTTACTTGCTCAACACAAGCGGGAATTAGAAGTGTACATCACATTTACCTTGCTCCACATAAGCGGGAATTAGAAGTGTACATCACATTTTACTTGCTCAACACAAGCGGGAATTGAAAGTGTACATCACATTTACCTTGCTCCACATAAGCGGGAATTAGAAGTGTACATCACATTTACCTTGCTCCACATAAGCAGGATGTCTCTCTCTCTCTTTCTCTCTCTGCGATCAGAACTCAATCAGAGTAAGGATTCCAGACTTTCACATGAAGTCAGCTGTCAGGTTAAGTGTGTTGATCGCCCCCACAGGCAGAACATCACATTTAGAGTCTGCCAGATCCACTCTGATTGAACACCCGTTAAAACGTTGCACTGTGTTCTGCGCCAGTGGCCCAGTGCATCCGATTTCAGCCAGCATTTTATTCGGGTTTGCTTTCCCTAGCCTTTGATTGTCCCCAATCTTCCTTCAAGGCAGCAGATGATTTTTTCTGTAGGGGGATTCTGCCCTTAGATGGTCGGCCCTCCCAGGTTTACGAGCACCATCTGCCTGAGTCACTAGAGGTGACTAACACAGACATGCACACACAAAGATGTGAGTTGTGACTAACACAGACACGCACGCACAAAGATGTGAGATGTGACTAACACAGACATGCACACACAATGATGTGAGATGTGACTAACACAGACATGCACACACAAAGATATGACGCATGCCTAACATAGACATGCACACAAAGATAGGAGATATGACTAACATAGATATGCACACACAAAGATATGAGATGGATTTTGAAAGTGTACATCACATTTACCTTGCTCCACATAAGCGGGAATTGAAAGTGTACATCACATTTACCTTGCTCAACACAAGCGGGAATTGAAAGTGTACATCACATTTACCTTGCTCAACGAAAGTAAGAATTGGAAGTGTACATTACATTTACCTTGCTCAACGAAAGTAAGAATTGGAAGTGTACATTACATTTACCTTGCTCAACGAAAGTAAGAATTGGAAGTGTACATTACATTTACCTTGCTCAACGAAAGTAGGAATTGGAAGTGTACATTACATTTATCTTGCTCAATGAATGTAAGAATTGAAAGTGTACATCACATTTACCTTGCTCAACACAAGCGGGAATTGAAAGTGTACATCACATTTACCTTGCTCAACACAAGCGGGAATTGAAAGTGTACATCACATTTACCTTGCTCAACGAAAGTAAGAATTGGAAGTGTACATCACATTTACCTTGCTCAACGAAAGTAAGAATTGGAAGTGTACATCACATTTACCTTGCTCAACGAAAGTAAGAATTGGAAGTGTACATCACATTTACCTTGCTCAACACAAGTGGGAATTGAAAGTGTACATCACATTTACCTTGCTCAACGAAAGTAAGAATTGGAAGTGTACATCACATTTACCTTGCTCAACGAAAGTAAGAATTGAAAGTGTACATCACATTTACCTTGCTCAACAAAAGTAAGAATTGGAAGTGTACATCACATTTACCTTGCTCAACACAAGTGGGAATTGAAAGTGTACATCACATTTACCTTGCTCCACATAAGCAGGAATTGAAAATGTACATCACATTTACCTTGCTCAACACAAGCGGGAATTGAAAATGTACATCACATTTACCTTGCTCAACACAAGCGGGAATTGAAGGTGTACATCACATTTACCTTGCTCAACACAAGCGGCAATTGAAAGTGTACATCACATTTACCTTGCTCCACATAAGCAGGAATTGAAAGTGTACATCACATTTACCTTGCTCAACACAAGCGGGAATTGAAAGTGTACATCACATTTACCTTGCTCAACACAAGCGGGAATTGAAAGTGTACATCACATTTTCCTTGCTGAACACAAGCAGGAATTGGAAGTGTGCATTACATTTACCTTGCTCAACGAAAGTAAGAATTGGAAGTGTACATACATTACATTTACCTTGCTCAACGAAAGTAGAAATTGGAAGTGTACATTACATTTATCTTGCTCAATGAATGTAAGAATTGGAAGTGTACATCACATTTACCTTGCTCAACGAAAGCAAGAATTAGAAGCTTGAACAGTCTTTACCAGAGGGTCTAACCTTTTAATGCAAAAACGTTTGTTTTGTGAACATTTCCCAAAAAGGCGCCAGTATTCAAATCTGTTGTTTCACAACGGCTACTCATATTTATAACACAACTTTTTGCTCGTCGCACGGTTATTGTGTGTCTATTTTCATAGAAAAATAAATATAACGCACTGTATCTTACCAACACAAAAAAAGTTACATACCTTCTGAAAATTAACAGAAAAATGAGCATGAGAAAAGAAATAATTACACTGCACTGAACTAATGTGACTTTTGGCATTATATTTCTCTACTAGATCTTCAAAGTTGGGGACGTAAGATTTATGGCATCATCATCATCATCATCATCATCATCATCATCATCATCATCATCATCATCATCATCATCATCATCATCGAGTGCCATCTCCGCAATGAAGGTTGGCTACCATAGAGCGCCATTCTGCTCTGTCTCTTGTTTTAATGGTGCAGGTTGTCATAGGCTGGTTTGTCCATCTTTTGATGTTACTCGTCCATGTTAGTCTTGGTCTGCCTCTGCCTCTTTTACCTTATATTTTCCCCTTCCAGGATTACTTTTAGTAGGCTGTTGTGTCTTTTAACATGGCCCCAAAATCGCATTTGTCTTGTTCTAATTGTGTTTAGTAGTTCTCTTTTCATTTTTAGTTGTTTTAAGATTTTATCGTTTGTTTTCTTTTCCTTCCATCCAATTCTACCTATTCTTCTATATATCCACATTTCAAAGGCTTCAATTCTCTGTTCTGTTTTCTTGTCTAATGTCCATGTTTCTGCACCATTTAGGAATATTGAGAAGATGTAACATTTTGCTATTCTTAGTTTTAGCTCTGGTGTTATTTATTTTGATGTTAGTATGTTCTTCGTGACATTAAAATTACTTTTTGCCATTTCTATTCTTTTGTTTATTTCAGTTGTACATTTTCCATCACTGGTTATAGTATGTCCAAGGTAGTTATAGTTCTGAACTGTCTCCAGGTCTATTCCTTCAATTTTGATATCCACTTGTGGGTTTTGAGTATTTATGTCAATTCACGTTAGCCTCTAATTAACGCTTTCAAGATACCACATCAAGGCTAATTCTAACCGCCGAATCTCTTTTGTTCTGACCATTTGATGCCGACGGGTACTGCTTCTGTTCTTTGTTAAGGAAAGAACGTCAGCGGTTGCTTCATCCTTTCTTTTCTTTCCCTCTCAATCTTTCGTTAAACTGAATGCCGGACAATAAATGACATCACTCGCTGGAATGCTTGCTTGCCTTCGCCCGATGACTAAAGGAATACACCTTCTCATCATCCGCCCTTAAAAGAGACATTAAGTGGGCGTGTCTGTGTTGTGTTGTGGTTTGCAGTAAAACTGTGATATTTGCGACTTTTGGCCCATCACATCCGACTTTAGCATGTTATTTTTGAGTACCAGGTTGTCTTCCCTCTTCGATACCTACTCGCTTGGCCAGACTAGACAGGTTAGTCAGTTACTGGAGGCACCACGGAGAGGTGGAGCAGGGTCTTGATGGTTCTAGTTCACCGATCATGTCGCAAGCCATCAGCTGTGAGTCGTTGACTACTTCCAGCTCTGCTGCAGGGAGGCGACTTTGACTCCACTCGCTGGAATGAGACTGGGTCGCCCTGCGCACCAAGAAAACACGCGGCTGATGCAATGATGGACACCGCGTTGAGAACCTTTGGTCTACACAAAACGTATGGAATGTCGTTCCAGTCTGATGCTTGCAGACTCATCGTTTGATGATCTCATTCATGCTGTGAGCAGATCTTAGCCGCGACTTAACGGGCGTTCATGTGCGGCTGCTCTTATTTCACCTTGGCGTACTCAACTTTGATTGGCAGAAGTGGGATTGGTAGCGTTTGGGTTGCAGGGGTAGGTTCAGTGAGTGAGAAAGTGAAACACATAATGGTATGTGATTGAAGAGAAAGACTGATAGAAAAAAATGGGGGGGAGGTATGAAAGAAGAGAGAGAGGGGATAGACAGGTGGAGAAAAAAAAGAAAGTGTCAAACAGAGAAGTATAGCGGGTAGATAGAAAAAGAGATAAAATAGACAGATGGAGACAGACAAAGAGAGTTTCATACAGAGAATACAAGCATAATAGAACAATAAACAAAGAGAAATGGTTATAAGACAGACAGACAGACAGACAGATGATGGATGGATGGATGGATGGATGGATGGATGGATGGATGGATGGATGGATGGATGGATGGTCAATTAAGTAAGAAGGTCTCTATCGAACAAGGTCTTGTCCCCAACATTATTTTTAATTTTCATAAATAACATCGTAATGGACATTCCACCCAGAATACACTCAGCAATATACGCAGATGATCTGGCGTTATGGGCTCGCGTGGAAAGTATGTCGGTGGCTGGACCCAGGATGCAAGATGCCCTAGGTGAACTTGAAAAAAAAAACAACTACATATACAATTTTCAGCCTATCAAGAAACACACTCTCTGCAAACTTGAAGATAAAAGACCATACACTCCCTATTGACCAAAACAAAACATATCTTGGCGTCACCATGAATCACAGAATGACTTTGACAAATCAGATAGACAGAGCAAGGGAAAAAAGCCAGAAAACGAACAAATATTATGAAGAAATTGACAGGAACGGACTGGGGGGCAGACAGCAATATTTTGAAAAGACTATACGTAGGAAGAGTCAGACCAGCTCTAGAGGATGGAGTCACAGAATGGGATATGGCTTCCAAATCACATCTTAGCAAAATTAACAGAACACAGAACCAAGCTGCCCGTATAATCACTGGTGCTATGAAATCTACACCTATCAAGACTCTAGAAACAGTAACAGTGTTACAACCAGTAGATGACAGACGGGTCACTAAAGTATTGCAACAAGCTGAGAAATATAGAAGGCTCCTTAGCCACCCCATGCACCAAAGAATAACTGTTTCCGGAATTGTACGACTAAAGAGGAGCAACTTCGCTGCAATTGCCAATGAACTAGCTACTGGAGACCCAGTACTTTCCGAAACAATATCAAAACCCTTGGGCCCATCTGATATGTCTCCTCATGGAAAACATAAAATACCAGAACTTAAGGAAAATATAACAGGAATCATGAAAATAGGCACCGAATCAGACACAGAAAAAAAAAACACGTAGCAAAAAAACACATACACGATACCTACCCACAGAACTGTTGGTCCCACATATACACAGATGGCTCTGCTACAAATGCCAACAGAAATGGAGGGGGAGGTGTGTTCTTGACGCTGAATAATCAGGACGAGATCACCAAGCCAATAGCTACAATAACTACTCAAACAACTTTAAAGCAGAAACTGAGGCCATCAGAGATGCTGCAACACTGGCTACTCAACACAAAAATAACATGCACAATAAATTGGTGATTCTGACTGATGCACTGACAGTACTATCAGCTCTAAAAAGCCACAAGAACAATGAACTAGATGACTTGAGAACAGCCCTGGACCAACTATGCAATAACTTCCAGAGAGTAGTCATTCAGTGGATACCATCACATTGTAATATACACGGGAACGAACGCGCAGACAAATTAGCTAAAGAGGGAGGGAGATTACCACAAGAGAACCATCCACTCAGTTATGATGAAGCCAAATCGATCCTCAAAGGTCAGTTCCATGAAAAATGGAAACGAGAACACCCAAAGCACAACGAGAGTGACGGATACCACCAACTATCAAGGAGGGATCAAGTCATCATACTTCGCTACGCACAGGCCACAATAGAATGAGAAATAACATGTTCGACAAATTCAAAATAGGTATAACCAGCCTATGCAACTGTACATTGGACAAAATGACTACAAAACATGTTCTACAGGATTGCCTCCAGTACACAGACCTGAGAAGAGCGATGTGGTCCACGCCCACCTCCCTGGAAGAGAAACTATATGGGGCAATCGATTCACTTAAACAGACAGCTGACTTCATGAGAGAGTCTGGAATCCTACTCTGATTGAGTCTTGATCGCAGACAGACAGGATGGATGGATAAATAGTAAATAGGTAGATAGGTATGTAGTTATGTAGGAAGGTGGGTTGGTAGGTAGGTAGATAGATAGTAGATAGACAAATAGACAGACAGACAAACAGGCAGGCAGACAGACAGACAGACAGACAGACAGACAGACAGACAGACAGACAGACAGACAGACAGACAGACAGACAGATAGATAGATAGATAGATAGATAGATAGATAGATAGATAGATAGATAGATAGATAGATAGATAGATAGATAGATAGATAGATAGATAGATAGATAGATAGATAGATAGATAGCCGGATGGATGGATTGATGGATGGATAGATACCAACAAAAAGTGTTATTTACAGAAAAAGAAGCCGAGAAGACAGATATCAATAGAAATTAGAAAGATAGATGGAGACATACACAGAGGAATAGATAGAATGGGAAATAGTGAGCACAAATAGGGATATTGCGAAGATATTTATAGCAACCAGAAATGGAAATATATTCGTTTCGCCGCACTGTGCTCCATGCCGATTTCGACTGCGTACGTTTCACCGCATAGTGCGTCGCTCTCAATTTGATTAGCGTGAACCGTCATCAAACCATATTCTTTTTACATGTCTTTTATCATCTTGGTATTGGTGATATCTAATACTGTTTTCAATTATCTAAAAAAATCATCTCTCTCTCTCTCTCTCTCTCTCTCTCTCTCTCTCTGCGTTCAGGACTCAATCAGAGTAAGGATTCCAGACTCTCATATGAAGTCAGCTGTCAGGCAAAGTGTGTTGATCGCCCCCACAGACAGAACATCACAATTAGAGTCTGTCAGATCCACTCTGACTGAACACCCGTTAATACGTTGCACTGTGTTCTGCGCCAGTGGCCCAGTGCATCCGATTTCAGCCATAATTTTATTCGGGTTTGCTTTCCCTAAAAAAATCATATATAACATGTTGTATTTAGATAATATAAATATGTAGATTGATTCTTAAAGCCATGAGAAATTTATCCCGTTGCAATGATAAAAAGCGTCCGTATGGAAAGAGTTAAGGCTGGGTGAACCCAGAAGCCGTCGGTTGGGATCGAATACTAAATCTCGTCCCTTGTAGTCCAGTTCATTAACCACTGAGCTATCGCGGCTCAAGAAATGCATACAAATAAGAAGATGCAGTCAAGCTAATTGTAAGGAGAAATGAAAAAAAAATAGAAAAAGGACATGTTTAAAGCTTTACGTAATCAATGGACGACACAAATTAGAATAACGTTTCGGGCCAATAGGCCTTCAGCAGAAACAAACATTCAACACGCACACAGATATGTATTTAAAATTTTAAAAAAATAACAAACAATTAAAAAATATATTAATTTCGAACTAGCACGAGAAATAAAAAAAAAAATAGGAATAAAAAGTGTGTTCCCTGTAAACTTCGCTATGGACGGAACGAAAATGAAAGTTAGTAAAACTGTTATATTAACGCCATTCGACCCAACACATTCGACCCAACACATTCGACCCAACACATTCGACCAAACACATTCGACCAAACACATTCGACCCAATACATTCGACCCAACACATTCGACCCAACACATTCGACCCAATACATTCGACTCAATACATTCGACCCAATACATTCGACCCAATACATTCGACTCACCACATTCGACTCACCACATTCGACCCAATACATTCGGCCCAATACATTCGACCCACCACATTCGACCCAACACATTCGACCCAACGCATTCGACCCAACACATTCGACACAGCACATTCGACCCAGCACATTCAACCCAACACATTCGACCCACCACATTCGATCCAACACATTCGACCAGCACATTCGACACAGCACATTCGACCTAGCACACTCGACACAGCACATTCGACCCAGCATACTCAACCCAATACATTCGACCCAGCACATTCGATCCAACACATTCGACCCAGCACATTCGACCCAGCACATTCGACCCAGCACACTCGACCCAGAACATTCGACCCAGCACATTCGACCCAGCACATTCGACGCAGCACATTCGACCCACCCCATTCGACCCATCACACTCGACCCAGTACATTCGACCCAGCACATTCGACCCACCACATTCGACTTCAGAACGTTTTTTTTAAATAACCGGCATGCAATATCTCGCGATCCATACCCATTTGACCCGACCAGACTGATCAGTCTGTTTCTAGTGGCACTGCTAAGAGGTGGAGTAAGGTCTGGATAGTTCTAGTTAACCGATCTGGGCCAAACTGTCAGCTATGAGTTTCCGACAAGCCCACCCGCCCTGTTTCTGACGTGCACCTTCCCCAACACAACGATCAATTCTCTAAGAAAAAAGAAAAAATATCCAAGAAATAAAAGAAAACACAAGTACGTAGACAAGTCAGCAATGTGCTAACTCAGCAAAGTGAAACAGCTTTACACATGTTCTTAATGCCCTTGAAATGAACAGGGAAAAATTAAGTGTAACTGAATTTAGGTCATACAAAGTAGACGGCCAGGAAAACTAATTTTTGAATCCTAACGGATGCAGAGAGTAATATTTTAAAAGAAAAAAAAAAGATGAAACCTTCCACATTCCACACTGGGCCGCCGCGTGGGTGTGTGCAGGTTGTGCACTTCTTAAGTGCACCTAAGAGCAGGAGATAGCATCTGGAGTTGCAATATTTGCAAGTTGAGTGATAAGGGTAGTTATTTTTTAACTTCTCATTACGACTTGGAGGATCGAATGAGGAGAGAGTTCTGATGTTTCGGAGTCACAAGAACCATCCTAACATAGTTCATCAATTCCGATCCCTGGGGAAAGTCCCAAAAGTCTCTCTCTCTCTCTCTCTCTCTCTCTCTTTCTTTCTCTCTCTATCTCTAGTCCCATTCTTCTTCTTTTTTATTTTTTTTTACACTACTTCCAGTGTTGAGCAAATACACAAATCTCGTTCTTGGGCTTGTGCCAGCAATAGCTATTGATACTGATGCCGATGTCGAGTTTCTATGTTAATGTTACTTCAACGTAGTCCAACAGAGGTGAGATGCAGAATGGCTCAGGCAAAAGCAGCTTTCCAAAAAATGAGGAAGATACTATGCAATCCATTTTTGACAATAGAAACAAGAAAAAGAGTTCTTAAATGTTATGTAGAGACTGTCTTAACATGTGGGTGTTAATCGTGGACAATAGAACAACAGACAAGAAAATCACTACAGGCTGTAGAAATGTGGTTTTACAGAAGAATGTTGAGAATACCATGGACAGCTAAGAAGAGTATTAAAGATGTTCTGAAAGAGGTCAAAGCAAAAAGATAGCAAATTTCTAATATTAGGAAGAAACAATCATAATATTTTGGCCATATAGTGAGAAGAGAACAGCTGGAATATATTGTAAAAACTGGGAGAATTTAGGGACGAAGAGATAGAGGGAAGCAAAGAGAAAAGATACTAGACAGGATAAGGAGAATGGCTTGGCATAAAGTCAACAACAGAAATGATAAATAACTGTCGAGATCGAAAGTTGTTGAGAGACATGATTACCTACTCCAGCAGGACCGGTACTTGATGATGATGATGATGAACGAAGTCCGGATCTGCCTCAAGCTCTGGACACTTCTCATCCTTTTATACGGTACGGCATCACCAAACATTCTCTCCTGATGGTGGGGAAACAATTGATTTGTAGCTTTGTGTGTCATTTAAAATTGCTTCTTTGTCAACTATTGTTCGCTTCCGATTGTGTCTTTTCTAGTCACGCCTACAGCAAAGATTACTTTTAGAAGGAAAGGAAGAAAGAAAACTTCGTTCTCTATAAGACTTTATTTACGGGGAAGGACACCCTGGATAACAAACGATTTCTGCCTAGTAGTTATCAACGAGTGAAGGAAAGGCTATGGGAGAATACCCAGACAGAAGGCAGTTATCAACGAGTGAAGGAAAGGCTATGGGAGAATACCCAGACAGAAGGCAGTTATCAACGAGTGAAGGAAAGGCTATGGGAGAATACCCAGACAGAAGGCAGTTATCAACGAGTGAAGGAAAGGCTATGGGAGAATACCCAGACAGAAGGCAGTTATCAACGAGTGAAGGAAAGGCTATGGGAGAATACCCAGACAGAAGGCAGTTATCAACGAGTGAAGGAAAGGCTATGGGAGAATACCCAGACAGAAGGCAGTTATCAACGAGTGAAGGAAAGGCTATGGGAGAATACCCAGACAGAAGGCAGTTATCAACGAGTGAAGGAAAGGCTATGGGAGAATACCCAGACAGAAGGCAGTTATCAACGAGTGAAGTAAATGCTATGGGAGAATACCCAGACAGAAGGCAGTTATCAACGAGTGATAGAAAGGCTATGGGAGAATACCCAGACAGAAGGCAGTTGTCAACGAGTGATAGAAAGGCTATGGGAGAATACCCAGACAGAAGGCAGTTATCAACGAGTGAAGTAAATGCTATGGGAGAATACCCAGACAGAAGGCAGTTATCAACGAGTGAAGGAAAGGCTATGGGAGAATACACAGACAGAAGGCAGTTATCAACGAGTGAAGGAAAGGCTATGGGAGAATACCCAGACAGAA
Organism: Megaustenia siamemsis; assembly: GCA_032433765.1. Taxonomy (NCBI): domain Eukaryota; kingdom Metazoa; phylum Mollusca; class Gastropoda; order Stylommatophora; family Ariophantidae; genus Megaustenia; species Megaustenia siamemsis. The sequence continues at coordinate 43,762,351 of JAVIAB010000046.1, forward strand.
GGCAGTTATCAACGAGTGAAGGAAAGGCTATGGGAGAATGCCCAGACAGAAGGCAGTTATCAACGAGTGAAGGAACACAGACCCCAGTTGACCAGCTCATTAACCAATTGCTTACACTCGACAATACTTACACTTTATAGTAATAGTCAACCTGAATAACGCTTTGATGAATGCTGGAAAGAGTTGGTAAAGCGGGTATGGTCTATATAAGATATGCGCTAGATATTTCTATATCATCTCATTTCTTGAGCCTATATTTATCTGTCACAATCAACAGTGAGTGTTCATGTTTTGCAAGTGTATAGAAATATATATCACATTATTGTTCGTAATAATCTGGCTCTTTTTCTTATGAAGTTATTTTTACTTTTTCATATACAAGAGAGATCCGCAGAATGAGGCAATATGATCATCAGGTGACCCGGCCGAGCAAGTGTTTCGGTCCTTTAGCTTCTTGACACTCTATGGGAGGTGGCCCAGTCTGAGTCATGACTCCCAGGCGTCGACCTCCTGCTTCATTGAAATGGAAATTTTATGATACATTCGACATGAAATCGAATAACAATATTTATTCTGCTCAACACTCCTGATCGAATCTACTCTCTACACCTAGCCGTAGATGGCGGTCTTAGCGTTAATCCAGCACATTGTGGTGACAGCTGTCTAAAATGGCTAGTATTTCGTGACGTTCTTTATATACACTCGCAAATACGCTGCTTTTGTCATGGAGTAATTAGGCGCGGCTAGGACGGGTCGATAATTGGTAATAAGTGATAACGTTATGTGCTACAAAAATACCAATACAATTACAACAAATATCTTCTTCTTTCATTCCTCATTTGCCTTTCAGCGACGAGGGGATATAGAATTTGCGCTCCTATGCTCTATTGTCCATGATTCACATCCATATGTTAAGACTGACTCTACATAACATTTAAGAACTCTTTTTCTTGTTTATATTGTCAAAAATGAATTGTACAGTGTCGTCCTCATTTTTTGGAAAGCTGCTTTTGCCTGAGCCATTCTGCATCTCACCTCTTGTGTACATCTTCCGTCTGAGGTTAACAAAGTTCCCAAATATCTAAATTCATTTACCTGTTTTAATATTGTTCCACTTGTCTTTATTTTGCACTGAGGTGATGTCTTTTTCTTTGTTGTTACTATTACTTCTGTCTTTTTGCTATTACTACTGAATCCTTTATTATGTGAATTCACAAGAGGAAAATATTCACCGACTAGTGAATTCACAAGAGTAATAAGTTCACAGGCACAGAATACCAACAGAAGTAAACTCACAGTCTGGTTATAGTAAATTTATCATGAACAATTTCGTAGACTGGTAAATCCAATACAAACTAAAACATTCATCAACTCAAATATGTTCACAGGCAAGTGGATTTATCATAGAAAGATCAGGGAACTCACTATACAAATACATTCGCAAATTAATATATCTTTCACAGAACAACATTTATAGAATAGCAACATTTTTATTCTTTAAATTTTGATTTATTATCCTTTTGGGCCGAAACGGCGCCTATGGCAAAAGTAATAGCTTTCCATGTCTTACGGTCAGTCGTAGAAGTGCGCTTGGCGTTAGCCGAAATCAAGTTTCCTTGTGGGGAAAAACCGGCGTACGGTGTTCGAAACCCGCGGTAGACAGAAAGGATTGTTTCTATCGGGGGTGAAATAAAAATCCTGAGTCTCAAACGTCGTGGCGACTGCTTTGACCAAGCGGCCTTTATCCCTCATGTTCTATCGTGAGCCCCATGACATTCACCAGCAATGGATAATTTAATAAAAAAAATTTGAGTCAAAAATGATGTACTAACATCATCAAGCGCTATACATTTTAAAAATATGACGATCATCATTTTCAGGAGAACGTGAACTTCTGGTCAATATTGCGGCAGGAACCATTGAAGGCTATGTATGAAAATGTTCCTTGTTTCAGTTTCCTCATATTCCAAGTCCCGCTTGTTGCAAGAGCTACTGAGTTAGGTGCTATGTGCACACCGTGAGCTGTGTGTTTCATCCGTTTTGATCATGTTTCGATATTCCAATTGTTTACGATGAATGATGATATCGTATGGCAGGGAACAGTTGGCTGTGTTCATTTTCTGTGCGGATTCGCCTTATGTCTTGTGGTGTGTGCTGAGACTGCTATGATGGGGACTATAGCTACCATTCTTTGTTTGGGAGATGAGTTAGTAATTCGGATGATTCCACTGGCACGGGCGGTTGAGCAATTATGGATTTTGATTTGTTTTCAGTGATACCTGGGCCTTCCTTAACCAAAGAACCTTAGAACACCAGCAATGGTCATCTGTGTTGTAAAGATATTTGACTGTCAGCCGCAACCTGTTTTAGTTCATGCTTGTTTCTGAGACCCATAGCTGCGCTCTCTTTAATGATGGTTCTACATAGGGTTCCTTTTGATCTTCCTCGTTTTCTTTTACCTTGTGGTTTCCACATAAGGGCCTGGTGAGTTAGCCACCTAACGTCCATTCTGAGAACGTGCCCAAGGTATTTCCAGCGTTGCTTTCTAACGTAATTGGAGAATTAGTCTTGTTTAGTTTCGTGTCTTATTTCTGAAACTGATTTAAAGTCTGACAAACGGATGTTTAGCAGTCTTCGAAGACATCTGTTCTCGAAAGTGTTTATAGTCTTTGGTCTAGAGCCTTTGTCGTTTTCCAGCTTTCGCACCCGTAAGTTAAGACTGGAATCACACAGGGATGAACGATGTTGTTGTTCTGTGTGGTTACTGTGTAGTTTTGAAATCCAAATGTTTGAGAACTTTTTAAAGGCCTTTGACGCTCATGCGATTCGGGTCTTTATTTCAGTTGGGTGAAAGCAAAGAAATATATATATACATGAGAATCTGCAGTAACACAAATACGGAGAAATGAAAACAATATATTTGAAAAAAATAAGCAATAAAAAAAAACGGTATGGTTAAAACTTTACATAATAAGTGGACAACACAAATTAGAAGGACGTTTCCACTCAATAATTTTATTTATTATTAAAAAAAAAAAAATACACATCCCTGTGTGTGTTGTATATGTCTGTTACTGCTGAAGGCCTATTGAGTCGAAGCGTTCTAATTTGTGTCCACATATAACGTAAAGCTTTAACCGTTCCGTTTTATTCTATATATTTGTTTCATTTCTCTTTATTTCATTTGTTGTATCGCCTGTTGTTGACATCTTGCTATCAGCGTAGTTGAAATGTCAAAATTTACCAGACAAATGTTATAATAAAATGCGAATTCACATGTGTAATAAATTTATATTTTAACAAATAACAAAATTCACACCCAAGTAAATTCATCAGTGAAAAAATGTTTAAAGGTCAGTAGATTCATCACACAAATAAAGTTAAGACTAATAAAATTCACAACATAACTCATATTTTCAGGTGTTGATTAAATGACAGGAGAAAAACTAATAATGACTAATAATTTAATCACAAAAATAAGTTTATTATGTAGTAATTTAATCACAGAAATAAGTTGATTTAGTAGTAATTTAATCACAGAAATGAGTTTATTAAGTAGTAATTTAATCACAGAAATAAGTTGATTTAGTAGTAATTTAATCACAGAAATGAATTGATTAAGTAGTAATTTAATCACAGAAATAAGCAGATTAAGTAGTAATTTAATCCCAGAAATAAGCTGGTTAAGTAGTAATTTAATCAAGAAAGCGTTTGTTTAAAAGTAATTTAATCACAAAAACGTTTATCCAAAAGTAAATTAATCGCAGAAATATGCTCATTGAGTAGCAACTTAATCACAGAAATATGTCCACATGTTGATTCACTAGAACATTAATCACAGAAACATGTTGATTGACTAGAACATTAATCACAGAAATATGTTGATTGACTAGAACATTAATCACGAAATATGTTGATTGACTAGAACATTCATCACAGAAATATGTTGATTGACTAGAACATTAATCACAGAAATATGTTGATTGACTAGAACATTAATCACATAAATATGTTGATTGACTAGAACATTAATCACAGAAACATGTTGATTGACTAGAACATTAAAAACAGAAATATGTTGATTGACTAGAACATTAATCACAGAAATATGTTGATTGACTAGAACATTAATCACAGAATTGCTTCTATTTAAATAGCAAATTCATTAGAGAAATGCATTATACGAAGAGAAGTTGAAGCTACAGAAGTGCTATCAAACCAGAAAATATTCTTGATTTAAGGTTAGTAAGATCTATTTAAAGTGCCTACCTATGGAAGCGAATAATGGACAGTAAACGAACAAATGAAATACGATTAGAGGCCACAAAGATGGAATTTCTCAGAATTATACGTACCCCAGGGGAGCCGCGATAGGTCAGTTGTTTGTAAACTGGACTACAAAGGACAAGGAGTAGGGTTCGATCTCAACCGACGGCTTCCGGCTTCACCCAGCCTTAAATGGGTACCGGATTTTTCTGGGAAAGTAAAGCGGTACGGGCGTAATACCGACCACATTACCCCGAAAATCATGTGCCGAAGGTCTGTAAAATTTATGGTCACTAACACCATATTTCATATACGCCACTTGACGTGACGCGGGTACTCTATTTAATTTTATACGTACCCAGGACAGTTAAAAAGACCAATGAGGAAATTCTCAAAGAAAACAACACAAAAAGGCATCTAAAAAACATCAGAAAGAAATAATCAACATTTTTCTGGCATATCATGAGAGGATGAAAGTTGGAATACTCGGTTACAACTGGTAAAACACAGGGAAAGAGAGATCGAGGATGACAAAGAGAAAAGATACTAGACAGCTTGGTGTCATGGCATGGAAAACAGTCAACAATAGAGTTGATACGATGTAGGTGGGTAGAAGATTGTGGAAGGACATGATCGCCTACGCCAACCGATATGGCACATGATGATGGTGATTAAAAGTACAATTTGTAATAAAGTATAATTCTTTCAAACATCACAATGTTATGTATAAATAAACAAATGTAAATGAATATAACATTTTCAATTACATACAACTGTAAAAATACTTGCATAAAAGCGCAATCTGACATTAGAAGTTAAATTATATAAATTACACATAAATATGGTTAGAATATAGCACAAGCAAAACGGAATCATATGCAAGTACAATGGGTGATAAATTAGAGGTGGTGTACATTCAGGTTTTGTTCAGATGGTGATGGATACAATAAAAATAGAGGGAATTCATTTCAGATATTGTTCTTATCAAGTTGTGACTCAAACAGGGTTTAAGGTTACAAGTGTTGCTCGCATAAATTTGTGACTCAAACAGGTGTATCATTTCAGATGTTGAACACATAAATTTGTGACTCAAACAGGTGTATCATTTCAGATGTTGCACACATAAATTTGTGACTCAAACAGGTGTATCATTTCAGATGTTGCACACATAAATTTGTGACTCAAACAGGTGCATCGTTTCAATTGTTGTACGCATAAATTTGTGACTCAAACAGGTTGTATCATTTCAAATGTTGTACACATAAATTTGTGACTCAAACAGATGTATCATTTCAAATGTTGCACACATGAATTTGTGACTCAAACAGGTGTATCATTTCAAATATTACACACATAAATGTGTGACTCAAACAGTGTTACCCCTTTTAATATTGTTTTTTACGATGTTGCCATCCAAAGAAAATTATCTGCAGATTGGTACGAGACTGAAAGCTAGTGTTAGGTAATGAAAATAATAGTCACACAAAGACACATTTATCTAGAAGGAGTTATCGATGTAATGGTCGATGATAATGTGAAAGAGCATGTTAAAGTTCGTTTGGAAATGCTGGCACATAAGGAATTGGAATTATTTAAAGAAAACACACTTGCAGGAGCCAAGAAAGTATGTGTGTGTATAATACAATACATATTTTTATTGAGATACAGAGAAAAGTTTGGGAGTGGCGTACATATAGTTGTTAATATCATATCTGTTTTATTAGATTATCTGTAGTGGATTGTGTATGTTTTTGAGGCTTTGTTATTGTCGGACAGCTTCTCTGGTGGCTGATTCTACCAATGTTTGACAAACACACACGCCCACAGAATAAACATATCGGACCCACTGATCCACACGGGTTTTCCATCATTTTTCATGAGTCTTTTCTCTTCTACTTTTTGCCTCAGCACAGTCTCAAATGATATTATACCGTACCTTATGTATGCTCTCCACGATGTACGATCACTTGCCAGATGTTCCCAGTCATTTTCACAAATGAAGAAGTCATTCAGAGATAATTTACAAATATCTGTATATTGTAGTTTAGACCTACCTATTTGTCTTTCTATTATTAGCTGATGTTGCTAAAGACTTCTTCTTCCTCTTCTGCTTTTTCGATTAAGGGGACGCGAATGCGCGGTGTCCCACTTTTACAGCAGAGCCTCAATATCTGCACCTCTCAGTCCAACACGTCCGTCCTTGTCATGTTTTTATTGTAATGTCAGATCGTAACCAATTTAAAAGCTACAATTTTTTGGTTTACAAATATTTACACATTATACATACAATAAAAATGTTCGTTACTATTCGAGACTTCTTGTTAGCGGAACGAAATGGTGGATATTGACCTTTCTCCCGTGGATTCGGAGATCCCGTTGACTGTGAATAATCTCAGCATGCAATACGTACACATGATCTTACACCAAGCACACACTGGCATCGATGACAATGCGGGGCAGGCATTGCGTTTCCGTGATAATATTCCTGAGGGAACAAAAAATATACTAATTATAGTAATAATCACAACCGTTGAAATGATAAACTGTTGTTAGTTATAAATATAACAGTTGAAATGATAAACTGTTGTTAGTTCTAAATATAACAGTTGAAATGATAAACTGTTGTTAGTCCTAAATATAACAGTTGAAATGATAAACTGTTGTTAGTCCTAAATATAACAGTTGAAATGATAAACTGTTGTTAGTTATAAATATAACAGTTGAAATGATAAACTATTGTTAGTCCTAAATATAACAGTTGAAATGATAAACTGTTGTTAGTTCTAAAAATAACAGTTGAAATGATAAACTATTGTTAGTCCTAAATATAACAGTTGAAATGATAAACTTTTGTTAGTCCTAAATATAACAGTTGAAATGATAAACTATTGTTAGTCCTAAATATAACAGTTGAAATGATAAACTGTTGTTAGTTCTAAATATAACAGTTGAAATGATAAATTTTTGTTAGTCCTAAATATAACAGTTGAAATGATAAACTTTTGTTAGTCCTAAATATAACAGTTGAAATGATAAACTGTTGTTAGTCCTAAATATAACAGTTGAAATGATAAACTGTTGTTAGTCCTAAATATAACAGTTGAAATGATAAACTGTTGTTAGTCCTAAATATAACAGTTGAAATGATAAACTGTTGTTAGTCCTAAATATAACAGTTGAAACGATGAACAATTCTAATCAGAATAATAATTGGTATTCTCCATTAAAAAACAAAAAAAAACATTTTCTGGTAACAACTTATTTTCCAAAGAAAAGATTCAAACCTTTTTGGCACTCTTCGAAGTGAAGTCGAGAAAAGCAACATGGGTACTTTATTTCGAAGCGAATGTGAGAAGAGTAACATGGTACTTTATTTCGAAGTGAATGTGAGAAGAGTAACATGGGTACTTTATCTCGAAATGATGTCGAGAAGAGCAGCATGGGGAACGTCGGTAGTCCAGTCGGGTTGTTTTCCCAACTAGTGACCGAGGCCCCCACAGAAGAGAAGTGAATGTAAGAAGAGCAACATGGGTACTTTATTTAGAAGTGAATGTAAGACGTGAAACATGGGTACTTTATCTTCTACCCAGGAATGGCAGGAAAGGAAATGCCCCCATTTAGCTCTTTCTGCAACCGGATCAGTCGACCCGTTGTTGTGACATTCAGCCATGAGGAAGCATACCAAAACGGTTGACATGATCATAACATTAAGTGAAGCTTATTGGGTTCTTAATGTAGTGTTGCTGAATGGAGGCTGCCCGTGTGTGTACACATCCCACTAGAGAGTTACGCCACTGGTTGTGACGATGTTCTTTTCGGCCTGAAATAGGAGGGTTTGCCTGACTCTCCAAAATGACCTCTGGAATCCTCAATAAGATTTAATGTTAAGTAAAAAGAGATTAATAAAAAAAAAGCTTCTTCCTAAAATTAAAAGCTCCTATTTGAAGCCAAATTTGAAAACTGATTTTAATGAAGAAAAAAAAAATGAAAAGATTTCAATGAAGTTAAGGAATACAGTTTTGGGAAAAAAATATGCACACGCACTAAAATGATACAAATAAAATTGACATTTTGTAAAAGAAGATCATACCTGAACACAAACTAAAACTCTTGAGTCTGTGCTCGGTTTTATTTTCTCAACATAATTTGTGTCAGAAAAAATATTTTAGTAACATATTGCAATGTTTAGTAACATTTCTGCCAGATACAAGGATATAGACAATGAAATACGGAGAATGTGCAAAAAGGCAAAAGAAGACTGGCTCAACCAAAGATGTCTAGAAGTCGAAACTATGGAAAGTAAACACAACTTAAGAGAGATGCACACAGAAATAAAGAGAATGACTAATAAAGACAAAAAAGTTGCAGGAAACGGATGTATTGCAAACAGAGGGAAGAATGCTAACAGACAACAAAGATATAATAGATAGATGGCAAGAATATATATCAGAATTATTTAATGACGAAAGGGACAAAAAGCCAGATATAAAATGTACATACAACTATAAAATCCGGAAATCTGAAGTAGAAAAAAGCTATAAAAACAACGAAAAAGAGAAAGGCAGCAGGACCTGACAATGTACAGATAGAGATGATACAGGCTCTAGAAGATGTTGGCATTGAAGTGATAACAGACATATGCAATGACATATGCCATACATGATACATACCAAACGAACTAAAAACATCAACTTTCATTACATTGCCTAAAAAGAATGGTGCACTTGAATGCAGTGATTTCAGAACAATAAACCTAATGAGCCAGGTAGCACAAATTTTACTAAAAGTTATACAGGGAAGGATTCAGAATAAAATCAATACTGAATTAGATAAGCAACAATTTGGATTCAGGAAAGACTGTGGCACAAAAGAGACAATATTTAGCATGAGAACATTGATTGAAAAGTACATAGAAGTAAACAAACCTGCCTGCTTCATAGACTACACCAAAGCTTTAGATAGAATACACCATAACCAACTTATAGACTGCCTAAAGGATATAAACCTAGACGACACAGACATACGACTAATATGTGATTTGTACTGGGAACAAACAGCAATAATAAAATATAACAAAAGGAGAACTCTACACCCATGGACATAAAAAGAGGAGTAAGACAAGGATGCATCCTATCACCAAGCTTGTTCAATCTATCATCATCATCATCAAGTACCGGGCCTACTGGCGTAGGTGATCATGTCTCTCCACAATTTTCGATCTCGACAGTTATTTATCACTTCTGATGTTGACCTTCTGCTAAGCCATTCTCTTAAGCTGTCTGGTATCTTTTCTCTTTGCTTCCCTCTATCTCTTCGTTCCTCAATTTTTCCAGTTGTTACAATGTATTCCAGTTGTTCTCTTCTCATTACATGGCCAAAAAATGATGATTGTTTCTTCCTAATATTGAAAATTAGCTATCTTTTTGCTTTGACCTCTTTCAGAACATTTTCATTACTCTTCTTAGCTGTCCATGGTATTCTCAACATTCTTCTGTAAAACCACATTTCTACAGATTCCAGTGATTCTAAACTCAAAATATAGTAGATGAAATTGTGACAAAAAGTGAACAAAAAGGTTTTTTCCTTAACATCAAAAAGACAGACACTATAATAATATCAAATGTAGCAAACACGCAAGAAAGTAGAGTAAAATTAAATGGAAATATCCCGTGTGACAAATCATTGTCTATTAATTTTAGAAAACGTGTCCTAAAGTGCTATGGCGATCCTATTCTTCTATATGGAAGTGAATCATGGACGATAAGCAAGACAACACAGATAACATTAGAGGCAGCTGAGATATGGTTTATCAGAAGTGCTGCGACTTCCATGTATAAAAGGAATTACAACTAAAGGATTTTAAAGCGAGTCTTAGAAATCAGGAATATCACCAAAATCATACGAAAAAGACAATCAACATTTATTGAACATATCATTCTAAATAAAGAGGGCATTGAAAGTACTATAACAACAGGCAGAATGAATGGTAAGAAGAACAAGGGAAAAATAAGAAGAATAAAATATTGAACAATTTATCCAAATGACATAATAAAAAATCACCGACTGAAATGATGACATGCATGATGGACCGAGTGATGAGAGAGATGATAGCCGGCGCCAACCGGTATGGCACATGATGAGTGGAACACTAGAAACTGTTGAGCAGAACTTCAAACGCTGAGATGTAGACTGAAGAGAGCTTAGTAATTTAGTTGGTGGATAGCTTGAATCGTGTGCGCGAGGCAGCGTTTATATATCCAGACATCAGTTATTAGAAGTCACTAGAACTATCGGAATTGACGTCATGGGGCGCACCAAGATGGACGCTTGTTTGCGTTTGAGTTCAGAGATTGTTCGGCCTTTTGTGGTATTGTTTTTGTCAGCTGTGATTTTCATGTCAAACTTGCACAATTTGACAAATCGAGCACATCAGGAATCTGGTAATTAATGGTTGTGAGGGTTCGACGCGCCATTTACCAGCTGCATTGAATCGAAATGTCTGTTGTTTGATGTGTGAGGGTCAGGTGACCTGCTGTGTTAGAAATGGTCGGATAATATCTATATCAATCTGGGACAGATGGTGCTCGTAAACCTGGGAGGGCCGACCATCTAAGGGCAGAATCCCCCTACAGAAAAGATAATATGCTGCCTTGCAGGAAGATTGGGGATAATCAAAAGCTAATGAAAGCAAACCTAAATAAAATGCTGGCAGAAATCGGATGCACTGGGCCACTGGCGCAGAACACAGTGCAACGTTCTAACAGGTATTAAATCAGAATGGATCTAACAGACTCTAATTATGGTGTTCTGTCTGTGGAGTCTCCCCAGGCAGGTGGAATGCTGGGCCACATACAACGTGGTCCACACCCACCTCCCTGGAAGAGAAACTATATGGGGCAATCGAATCGCTTAAACTGACAGCTGACTTCATAAGAGAGTCTGGAATCCTACTCTGATTGAGACTTAATCGCAGATAGAGAGAGAGAGAGGGAGAGAGAGAGAGAGAGAGAGAGAGAGAGAGACAGAACTATCGAGATTTAGTTTGATTAAGAGAAAATTCCAGAAGAAACCGCTAGATAGCGTACATAAACCAGTGTGACATTCCGGGCCGCCAATTCCGGTTACCAACGACATTAAAAACAATCGCCATTATTTGTTATTAAACGCTAATATTGAACGTCTGTTGAATGGGTACCGGATTTTTTTCCGGGAAAGTAAAGCGGCACGGGCGTAATACCGACCACATTACCTCAAAAATCATGTGCCGAAGGTCTCTTAAAAGTATGGTCACTTACACCATATTCCCTACACACTACTCGGCGTGACTGGGCTCTTTATTTTTGTTTCTTTTTTGAACGTCTGTGGAGTTTTAACTTAGCCTTTCCGAAATGTTAATACTTTTATTAAATTAGAATGACGCAAGATTAGGATGACGCAAGATTAGGATGACGCAAGATTAGGATGACGCAAGATTAGGATGACGCAAGATTAGGATGACGCAAGAAGCGTGAAGATTCTAATTGTAAAATCTCAAATCATTTTAAAGGAATTCGATGATTCGTATGTCATCAGCATCATGCCGTCTCCGCATCGAAGGTTGGTTACCATGGAGCGCCATTCCTCACTGCCTCTTGCTTTGAAAATGCAGCTTGTCATAGGTTGACCTGCCCATCTACTGATGTTACTAGTCTATGTTAGTCTTGATCTGCCTCTGCCTCTTTTACTTTGTATTTTCCCTTTCAGTATTACTTTTAGTAGGCTGCTATGTCTTTTTTTTTCTTTAGCCCCGTCCCGTCAAGTGGCGTATAGAGAATATGGTGTTAGTGACCCTAAATTTTACAGACCTTTAGCACACAGTTTTTGGAGTAATGTGGTCGGTATTACGCCCGTACCGTTTTATTTTCACAGAAAAAAATTCGGTACCCATTTAAGGCTGGGTGAACCCGGAAGCCGTCGGTTGGGATCGAACCCTATCTCTTGTCCTTTGTAGTCCAGTTCCTAAACCACTGAACTATCGCGGCTCCCTGCTGTGTCTTTTAACATGCCCCAACATCTCATTTGCCTTGTTTGAATAGTGTTTAGTAGCTCTCTTTTCATTTTTAAAATTTTTTTTTAATTTCATCAATTGTTTTCTTTCTTTCCATCCAAATTCTTTCTATTTTTCTATAAATCTACAATTAAAAGCTTCAATTTTCTGTTCCGTTTACTTGTCTAATACACGTATTTTAAAAAGAAGATTCGAATGTCCTCCCATCCCTAATTTACAAAAGGGGAAGAAAAGTTATCGTTAGAGATGATATTGCATTTCCTGATATTCCAGCTTGCTTTTGTTCGTGTCTAGGAAATAAAGCCCCCATGGACAATGCAGTTATCACTGGGTCAAAGTTTTTCTTCCGATTTTGATTACATTTTGTTTAACAACTTTCCTAACCCTAACGCGATTCACTTTATCTGGAAGGATACATCTACTGCACCAGGGCTGAATATCGTCTGCGACTCATAGCTGGCTGTTTACGTCACGGCAATAACAGCTGATCAAACACCATCCTTCACCTGAATGTGATGCTCTTGTATACAGGCTAACCAGACTGGCCGAACGCGAAGGCAACCCGGTACATACAAATACCCTGCTCAAGTTGGACGTTTGGGCTGAAAGACGCAAATAACTTCAAAAAACGACGAGACCCACCAACGTGTATAGCAGAGAAGGTACGGATAGGAGTATATAATAGAGGGGAATGGAGAATAGGGAAATATAGATTAAGCACTTGCGCGAGGAAGGGTGTGAAAGAAAGTACACACCGGGAGATAGAGTATAGGGAAATATAGATTGAGCACTTACTTGTACAGAAGAGAAAATGACGTAAAGTAAGGGGCATGACGTGGCAGGGGGTTACGGTAGTTAGGTGACTAGAAGAGACTAGTCACTTGGAGCCGGAACATCGTACTGAGAGGACGTGAGAAGAGAAGTGGTCAACGTCAGGGAAAGGGACAGTCATACAGAGCAGATAGGTTAGGGAAGACAAGAAACTACAATGAAATAGGCCGATAGTTAGCTATAGATAGAATAGGTTAGGGTGGTGCGTTCGATGGGGAACGTACCAAATTAGGGAAACGGCCGAATGTAGCTAGTTTAGAAGATGTTAGATTAACGACAGAGATTAGCGATAGGGTAAGGCGAATGGAAAGAAAGTAATATCATGGAGAACATAGAGAGATTGTCATTAGCAGTAGTATGATATAGAAGACATGAAGTGAAGTAAATAAAAGGCTCCAAGAATTATATAAAGAAGCGTTGGCGTTAATGAATGATGGATGTTGTTTTTAAAGGCTTCATTACGAAATTCGATGTTGATTGATGAACGATGATTGTGAAAGAAGTCAGTGTGCCTCGTTACAATACGATGAAACTAGTGATGGAGAAGGAGCACATAATAAGAAAAAAAGGCTTCTTTGCACTAACAAGGCATCATTGCATTTTTAAAGACTTCACTTCAATAAAATGGTGTCGTGACCGTTCGAACCTGTAAATGCGAAGTACATTTGCAAGATTGAAGTCAAGAAAGACATTTTCAAGATTGAAGTCAAGAAAGACATTTTCAAAGTTTGAAGTCAAGAAAGACATTTTCAAAGTTGTAGTCAAGAAAGACATTTTCAAGATTGAAGTCAAGAAAGACATTTTCAAAGTTGTAGTCAAGAAAGACATTTTCAAGATTGAAGTCAAGAAAGACACTTTCAAGGTTGTAGTCAAGAAAGACATTTTCAAGATTGAAGTCAAGAAAGACACTTTCAAGGTTGTAGTCAAGAAAGACATTTTCAAGATTGAAGTCAAGAAAGACATTTTCAAGGTTGTAGTCAAGAAAGACATTTTCAAGATTGAAGTCAAGAAAGACATTTTCAAAGTTGTAGTCAAGAAAGACATTTTCAAGATTGAAGTCAAGAAAGACATTTTCAAAGTTGTAGTCAAGAAAGACATTTTCAAGATTGAAGTCAAGAAAGACACTTTCAAGGTTGTAGTCAAGAAAGACATTTTCAAGATTGAAGTCAAGAAAGACACTTTCAAGGTTGTAGTCAAGAAAGACATTTTCAAGATTGAAGTCAAGAAAGACATTTTCAAAGTTGTAGTCAAGAAAGACATTTTCAAGATTGAAGTCAAGAAAGACATTTTCAAAGTTGTAGTCAAGAAAGACATTTTCAAGATTGAAGTCAAGAAAGACATTTTCAAAGTTGTAGTCAAGAAAGACATTTTCAAGATTGAAGTCAAGAAAGACATTTTCAAGGTTGTAGTCAAGAAAGACATTTTCAAAGTCGAAGTTAAGAAGTACATTTTCAAGATTGAAGTCAAGAAGTACAATTTCAAGGTTGTAGTCAAGAAAGACATTTTCAAGATTGAAGTCAAGAAGTACATTTTTCAAAGTTGAAGTCAAGAAGTACAATTTCAAGTTGTAGTCAAGTAAGCCATTTTCAAGTGGGAGCTATCCTGATTCCTGTGGGCTATTCTGTATTCCTGTGAGACGTCCTGATACACTGGAGCTAAGCCATTTTCAAGTTGGAGCTACCTGATTCCTGTGCGTCGTGAACCTGGGAGCGGCTCTGAGATTGAGAGTACAGACCTGTCGTCGAAAGAAAAAAAAAAAAAACCGGGCAACGCTGGACCCAACAGGAACAAGCCGGTCGGCGAAAACCAACAGAACAACCTCCAAGGTGAGACGAATAGAACATGTCAATTAAAGTGGGAGTTCCGGGAGGACATTCAATAAATTGCTGAACATTTTAGTTTTGATTTAAATTAAGTGTTTTTATTCACAGAGTAGTTAGGAAGTGTAATATTCTATTATAATTAACTAAGTAGATGTAATAATATATAGTGTGTGTGAGCGGAGACAGGACAAATATTGTAAATATTAGACGTGTCCTTGATTTTTCTAAATTTTTTTTAGCGAAAGCAATTGATGCATTATAGTGTAGGACTGGGGGTGGTTATAAAAGAAGGGAGGTAGATTAAGTTAGAGACTCTGATCAGGGACACGTGTAATATAAAAAAATCAATGAAATAAATAAGTGTAGTGAAAGAATGAAAAAGATATTATACAATTGGTAGACAGAGGGATAGTAAATATAGGAGTAAATATCACGGAGAAAGGATAATCTATCTAAATGGCAAGGAGAGGAAACAGAGGGATTGAGTCATTGAGCCAGGAAGAGACTATGCGCCAAACAATGCAGATGTTAGGAAGGGCGATGGAGAGGCTAGGAGAGAATTTACAATCTCAGGAGATAACTAAAAGAATTCCTATTTTTTCCGGTGAAGCAGAAAATTTTAATGCGTGGGCAAAGGCAGTTGAATTTTGGTGCCGAAATAAGAAACTACCGCAAGCAGAATGGAAGGACATAGCATTGGCTACCAGTAGCGGAGGGGTGACAAATTGTATTAGGAGAAGGATTGAAGAAATGGGAGATGAAACGTGGCAAGACTTTATTTCCCATCTTGCAAGGCGATACGCACAGTATAAAGATGAACAACATGCAATTATAGCATTAAGGACAGTGCAACAGCAGAGAAATGAATCTATTCAGGATTATGGAGACCGCATAATGACAATAGCAGATCAAGGTTTTGGGCGGAACACTACTACTGAACAAGTTGACAAGATATTGGTGGCGTCATTCATTACAGGATTAAGAAGTAGAGGACTGAAGTTACATTTAGCCAGGAAGTCGAATGCTAACCTGTCGAAAATTATAAACGCAGCAATAGAAGAAGAGAGCCTAGTACAGAGATTTGATGACAACCAACCAGCACGTTTCGGGTTAAATAGTCCTAGCAGACCAAATAACCAAAGCCAAAGGGACACAAATCTGACGAGGGGGATAGAGAGAGAACGACACTATAGTCAACCATTGAATACCATACAGGAAACCAGGAGATGTTACAAATGTGGAAGAATAGGACACATTGCAATACAGTGTCAGTCGATAATCGATGGACAGGGAAGACAGAGAAGATATCCGTCGGTGACGACACGAAGAGAACATCAAAAGGCGGAAGAGGGAGGCAGATATTCAACAATAGGAAGTGGAGAGAAATATACAGCAACAGAAAGAAGAGGAAATTATCATAGGGAAGAGAAGAGGAGAGATGGTCCGAGTCCGGGAAACGTCAGGGGTGCTCAAGGGGAAAGGCGACCGTGAGCACCAGAAGAATGCCAGATACGAAGAGGATGAAAGTGTGGAGTGACCCATGCTCATGTCTTGTACAGATTGGCAAACAAAAATGTAGAGCGTTAATAGATACCGGAGCAAGTATTAGTGTGATGAAAGGGAGTATATTTAGATCACTAGGGAAGAATGTCCCTCTTCACAGAACGCAGAGTAGGCTAGAAGCCATAAATGGACAAACCTTAAACGTGATAGGTAGGGCGGTGTTGCAGATAAGAATAGGTGGGCGTACCATGAAACAAACATTTATGATAATAGAAGGGATGAACCGTGCTATGATATTGGGAAGAGATTGGATGCGTAGAAATAAAGTCATAGTCGACTATGGGACACACAAACTGCATATAGGAGATAAAGAGATACAGATGGAGGACGACATACATATAGTAACCTTAGCCAGGGCAGAGAAAGATATAACGTTGAACCCTCAAAAAGTACATATAGTATTAACTAAAATGAAGAAAAACGACTATATTATACCAGGTCAAGTGATCAATACGACAAGAGCCAGCCGGGACATAATGGAAGATCCAAACATACAGATAATTGATGGTATAGTAGAAATAACGGACAATCAGATAATCCCTGTGATGGTAATAAATCAATCAGGCAGGACAATAAAGATAAAGAAGGGCAAGGTCATAGCGCAGATTCACTTACAACATCAAAGGAAGGATGTAAACACGGTGGCGGACACACGAGATGGAACGATGCTGCGGAAAGAGAAGGTATTGGGTACGCGTAAACTTAACAAAGACATACAAGAAAAGAGAATCTCATTGTCAGAAGAACGAGAGAAGGAATTAATACAACAAATACAACCTCATGAAGATAACAAACAAATAATACAGGAGTTGGTGCTGAATAACCACGATATCTTTGCATTGACAGATTTTGAACTAGGAAGAACGAACACAGTACAAATGGATATAGACACAGGAGGGGCAGAACCAACCAAGATAAGAACATATAGAACACCTCTAAGAAGCAGAGAGATAGTAGAGAAAGCCATAGAGGATATGTTAAAGGCAGGAATAATAACTAGAATAACTTCCCATTGGTCGTCACCGGTAGTAATAGTAAAGAAAAAAGATGGATCACAAAGGTTCTGCTGTGATTACAGGGCATTGAATAAAATTACGAAAAATATTAGTTATCAAATGCCTCGAGTAGACGACATAATAGCTTTATTCCAGGGAATAAATTGGTACAGTATAATGGATTGTAAAGCCGGTTTCTGGGCCATTGAAGTAAAGGAATCAGTAAAACATAAACTTGCGTTCAATACACATGTGGGAACATTTACGTGGAATGTCATGCCTTTTGGTTTAAAAGGAGCGCCAGCCACTTATATGGGACTTATGAACCAAGTACTACAAGGGTTGGATACATTTGCACAGGCCTACATAGATGATATCATTATATTCACCAAGGGATCGAAACATGAGCACCTACAACATTTAGAACGAGTGTTTGACAGATTGAGGCAACACAATATAAGATTGAAAATAAGTAAATGTCAATTTTTGAAACACGAAGTAAAATACTTAGGGTTTAGGATAAATGACAAGGGAATTATGCCGGATGATGAAAAGATCAAAGCCATTAAAGATATGACACCACCTACGAGGGTAAAAGAAGTAAGAAGTTTCTTGGGAATGTGCGGTTACTACAGAAGATTTATACAGAGATTCGCGGAAATTGCTGAACCATTAACCACATTAACTAGAAAGTTTCAGAGGTTCAAATGGACACCACAATGTCAGAAGGCGTTTGAAACGCTAAAGGAAGGGCTAACGAGAATACCGATGCTGGCACACCCAAACAAAGAAGGTAGAATGATACTATATACAGATGCATCAGATACAGCCATAGGGGCATGTTTAGTGAATGAAGACATAGACATCAACAAATCCATTGAAAAACCAACCATTCAGGAACACCCAATATATTTCCTATCGCATAAATTAAGTCGAACACAAGTGAAGTGGGCCACGATTGAAAAAGAAGCTTATGCCATACATTATGCAATACAGAAATTGCATTTTTATTTATATGGAAATACAATAGTGATAAGGACGGACCACAAGCCGCTAAAATCCATCCTTGACGGGCCTATCAACAACAGGAAGATAGATATGTGGTCATTATCAATACAGAATACTGGAGCAGTAATTGAATATATAGAAGGCGCAAAGAATATATGTGCAGACTGGTTGTCCCGATTACCAACGACAAGAGAGACCGAGAAGGAGGACACAGATTCATGCACTGAAATAGATGACAGAACGTTTCAGGTGAACATAATAAATACGAACCGAAGACGACCCGGGGGAATAACAGACATAGATGAACACACATTGAGTGGTATGGAACAGGTAACTCAGGATTATCCAATATGCATTACCAGGGAGGAACAACAGAAAGACGAAAGATTGAAAATCATCATAGATGAGTTAAATAGAGGAATGAACTGTAAATGGAAACATCTCCATACAGATCAGATGGATGGAGTACTAACTTATATAGATCCAAGAGAGGGGAAACAGCCCAAAATATATATACCAGTTCACCTCAAGACGCAGGTACTGAAGGCATATCATGATCAAAACGGACACATGGGTAGGGATAAAGTGATAGACGCTATTAAAATAAAATACTACTGGCCAGGAATATATAGAGATGTCGAACAATATACTGGAAAGTGCAGATTATGTAAAACTAGAAATTTGATAGAAAAATCGGGACCAATGCAAAGTATGGATAAACAGTACTTTGCAATGCAAAAGATTAGCATGGACATAACAGGACCATTTCCCACCACAATATCAGGAAACAAATATATCCTACATATAACCGACTGTTATAGTAGATGGCCAGAAAGCTTTCCCATACCGAATAAATCGACAGACACAATTATTAAAATATTACTAAACGAATTCATTCCTAGATTTAGTTGTCCAGAATGTATACTTACGGATAATGGAGGGGAGTTTACCAGCCAAAATTTTAAGGATACTTTGACACAATTGAACATAAAACACATTCTAACTTCTACATATCACCCCCAAAGTAATGCAATCAACGAGAGACAACATCGGACATTAAACGATATACTATCAAAAGTGACGAGAGGAAGAGAGGATGAATGGGAGGATAAGTTAAACCAAGCGTTATCAGCATTAAGGGTGAATAGGAACGAGGGGACAGGTTTTTCCCCATTTTTTCTTTTATACGGTAGGCAACCAATGTTACCATTGGATAATTTACTACAACCACGAAGAAGATACCTAGGAGAAGAAATTCATGAAATAATTATACAACACATGCATGAATCTCAAAGACTGGTATGGAGGAATTTAAAAAGAGCAGAACATCGCAACATGAAAAAGGATAAAAATAAAGTGAATATTCAATATAACGTGGGGGACAGAGTGTTTTATAAGAATCATACGGCCATTTCCAAACTAAGCCCTAAATGGAGAGAAGGATATATAGTATTAAAGAAAACAGGAGTATCCAATTATGTGATTAAACACATATATGGTAAGTCGGAAATAAGAACCCATGTGAGAAATATAAGGAAAGACGAGACCCTCTGGTCAGAACAGTCAGAAGCACAAACGGACAGACCACGAAGGAAATGCACAAGGTGTATGAGAGAATCTACAGAGGAAAGTGAAGTTGATAAGAAACACGACGTACAGACAGAAATTATAATTACCACAAAAGAAAATATGACGGCCACAGACGAGAGTATAATTTCCGCGGAGGAAAGTATAATCAACACAGAAGAGGAGAGATTAGGAAAAAGGGAATCCAGGAAGTCAATGTCCAATATAAGTGAAACTAGTGATGAGAGGGAAATAGAGGCCCCATATCAAAACACAAGAAGCTGGAAGATACTAGAGCAAAAACGTGATACAAGTAAAGAGACAACAGCAACATCAGATACAACAACAAGAACATTACCAAAGAAAAGTACAAGATTAAAAGATAGAGAAGGAAGAATAGTAGTTACAGAGCAATCACAACAATCAAAAAGAGAGTGGGGAAAAAGGAAGAGAAAGAGGAACGAAGAAGAGGAATGGAGAGAATGTGATACATTAAATCACAATGATGAAGAAAAGAAGAGAAAGTGGAGTAAACCGAAAGATGAAGGAAGGATAAAACGGAAGTACAAAAATAGGTTTAGAATAAATAGTAGGATAAGTAAGAAAAATGGATAGAGAAGAGTAGAGAACATTGCGGAATGCAATGAAAGGAGAAGAAAACCCGGAATGGGCGGTGAAAAGTTAGAGATATTGCGGAATGCAATGAACGGAGACGAAAACCCGGAATGGGTAGTGAAGAGTAGAGTAGAAAACATTGCGGAATGCAATGAACGGAGAAGAAAAACCCGGAATGGGTAGTGAAGAGTAGAAAACATTGCGGAATGCAATGAACGGAGAAGAAAGACCCGGAATGGGTAGTGAAGAGTAGAAAACATTGCGGAATGCAATGAACGGAGAAGAAAAAAAAAAAAAACCCGGAATGGGTAGTGAAGAGTAGAAAACATTGCGGAATGCAATGAACGGAGAAGAAAAACCCGGAATGGGTAGTGAAGAGTAGAAAACATTGCGGAATGCAATGAACGGAGAAGAAAAACCCGGAATGGGTAGAGAAGAGTAGAAAACATTGCGGAATGCAATGAGCAGAGAAGAAAAAAAAAAAAAAAAAAAACCGGAATGGGTAGTAAAGAGTAGAAAACATTGCGGAATACAATGAGCAGAGAAGAAAAACCCGGAATGGGTAGTAAAGAGTAGAAAACATGGCGGAATGCAAGGAACGGAGAAGAAAACCCGGAATGGGTAGTGAAGAGTTAGAGATATTGCGGAATGCAATGAGCGGAGAAGAAAACCCGGAATGGGCAATGAAGAGTTGAAGATGTTGAATGCAATGAACGGAGAGTTGGATATATTGCGGAATAGTTAGTTAGTTGAGAGTTATCAATATAATGTTATTAATTTAAAGATTGAAAATTATTAATTTAAGGAATGGAAAGGTTAATTAGAATCCATTATGTTAAGAGTTCTTGGTTGAATGATAGTTATTATTGAATTATACGAGAGTATTATTGATAAGAGTCAAAATAGAATGAATGAAATATTATTGGGAAAATGGTAATTTAGGGGGACACCCTACAATGGGAGATTAGTTAGTCGTTTAGAATAGGACAACGACTAAGCACAGGGAGGGCGTATTGTATAGCAGAGAAGGTACGGATAGGAGTATATAATAGAGGGGAATGGAGAATAGGGAAATATAGATTAAGCACTTGCGCGAGGAAGGGTGTGAAAGAAAGTACACACCGGGAGATAGAGTATAGGGAAATATAGATTGAGCACTTACTTGTACAGAAGAGAAAATGACGTAAAGTAAGGGGCATGACGTGGCAGGGGGTTACGGTAGTTAGGTGACTAGAAGAGACTAGTCACTTGGAGCCGGAACATCGTACTGAGAGGACGTGAGAAGAGAAGTGGTCAACGTCAGGGAAAGGAACAGTCATACAGAGTAGATAGGTTAGGGAAGACAAGAAACTACAATGAAATAGGCCGATAGTTAGCTATAGATAGAATAGGTTAGGGTGGTGCGTTCGATGGGGAACGTACCAAATTAGGGAAACGGCCGAATGTAGCTAGTTTAGAAGATGTTAGATTAACGACAGAGATTAGCGATAGGGTAAGGCGAATGGAAAGAAAGTAATATCATGGAGAACATAGAGAGATTGTCATTAGCAGTAGTATGATATAGAAGACATGAAGTGAAGTAAATAAAAGGCTCCAAGAATTATATAAAGAAGCGTTGGCGTTAATGAATGATGGATGTTGTTTTTAAAGGCTTCATTACGAAATTCGATGTTGATTGATGAACGATGATTGTGAAAGAAGTCAGTGTGCCTCGTTACAATACGATGAAACTAGTGATGGAGAAGGAGCACATCTTGATATCATCATTGAATAAGTTAAAGACATCACTTCAATACGTGCACGTAAAGTTCTAAGAGCGGACGTTGAAGAGGAGTAGTCGTCTGATGACCGATAGAAAGAAAAGAAAATCCCATTTAGAATAAGGCAGGTTTATTTTCTAATATAATTGCGGCTACTCGCTCTCCTGTAGCTAATTCTTCAATTAAATCATCGACAACAAAATCAAAGAAGAGTTGAGTTAAATGTATAAAATATACGTACCCTTCCTCTGAATATGCAGGAAAGATTAATCTCAATGGGTAAGCTACACGTTAGTGGCAATAGACAGCTAATCACAGCCAAGAGTATAACTGTTTGAGTCATCTTTGATCGGCTAGGTCGTTCAGTGTTCATTGATCTAGAGAAATAAAACATTTTGAATTTTTGAATTATTTTATTATAAATGACAGACACGAATATTGATAGACAGATACGAATATTAACAGACAGACAGGAATATTAATACATCATCATCATCATCATCATCATCGAGTTCCATCTCCGCAATGAAGGTTGGTTACCATGGAGCGCCATTCTGCTCTGTCTCTTGCTTTGATGGTGCAGGTTGTCATAAGCTGATTTGTCCAACTTTTGATATTACTCGTCCATGTTAGTCTTGGTCTGCCTCTGCCTCTTTTACCTTGTATTTTCCCCTTCAAGATTACTTTTAAGCTGTTGTGTCTTTTAACATGGCCCAAAAATCGCATTAAAAAAAAAAATTGTGTTTAGTAGTTATCTCTTCATTTTTAGTTGTTTTAAGAATTTATCGTTTGTTTTCTTTTCCTTCCATCCAATTCTACCTATTCTTCTATATATCCACATTTCAAAGGCTTCAATTCTCTGTTCTGTCCTCTTGTCTAATGTCCATGTTTCTGCGCCATACATGAATGGTGAGAAGACGTAACATTTTGCTATTCTTAGTTTTAGCCCTGGTGTTATTTGTTTTGATGTTACTATGTTCTTCATAACATTAACAGATAGACACGAATATTAATAGGCATACACGAATATTAACAAACAGACACGAATATTAATAGACAGACACGAATATTATGTCATCGTTGTTAGGTCTACAATAAAACTCATCGTGTTGCGTGCCGTTTGCAGAGCGTGACACTCATCACAGCCTGGCTGAAAGAATCTCTGTTTCTAGCTAGATCGCCCACTTCTTCTGTTGTCATGTTCTCTTTGATGCCTTGAAACCACATTCTTCTTGTTCTGCTCCCGTTTCGTCTGCCTAGAACCAACTTGTACCTGATGCTACACATCATATACCCATTATCAGAAGATGACAATGGAGGCAAAGTCACCTCCCGGCACCAGAGCTTGAAGTTGTCAGCGACCCACAGCTGATGGCTTGCGACAGGATCGGCGAACCAGAACCACCCAGACCCTACTCCATCTTTCCGTTGTGCCTCCAGTGACAGACCAACCTGTCTAGTCTGGCCAAGCGAGTAAAGATCGAAGAGGGAAGACAACCGGGTACTCAAACATAACCATGGTGAAGTCGGATGTGTTGGGCCGAAAGGCGCAAAATATCACAGTTTTACTGCAAACCACAACACAACGCAGACACGCCCACTTAACGTCCTCTTAAGGACGGATGATGAGGAGATGTATTATTTTAGTCAACGGACGAACGCAAGCAAGCACGCAAAGAAAGAAGATAACAAAAATAAGAACTGGTTTAGTTTTATATTTTCTCCCTTGCAATATTTTTTTACGATAAAAACAATACGTGGGAGAAAGCATCTAAATTATGTTTTAATAGTGTCGATCATAGTTTATACCAGTGGTTCTGAACATGGTGCCAGCGGGCGCCGTGTCGCCCGCCGCGTGTTTTCTTGGTGCCCTGGATGTTGCAGTCTTATTCCAGCGAGTAACGTCATTTATTGTTCGACATTGAGATGAAAAAAAAAAAACATTTAGAGAAAAATAAAAAGATGAAGCAAGCACTGACGGTTTTTCCTTCACAATAAACAGGAACGGCAGCCGTCGGCATCAAATGGTTAGAGTAAACCAGTTTTAGCGGTTGAAATTAGATTTGATTGGGTATCCTCAAAATGCTTGATTAGAGGTGAACGCGGATTGACATGAACATATGTCCCTAACTTTGAAAATATAGCATTAAAAAATACAATGCTAAAAATCACATTAGTTCAGTGCAGTGTAATAATTGCTATTTTAACGCTCATTTTGGTGTTTTATCTTCAGAAGGCGTGTAATTTATTGTTTATAAGATACAGTGCTTTATATTTATTTTCTCTTTGAAAATAGACACAAAACTGTGCGACGAGCAAAAAGTTGTGTTAGAGATATGAATAGCTGTTGTTAACAAAAGATTTGGATACTGGCGCTCGTGGGTTTTTGGGGAAAATTTCAATAGCGTTCGTAGGCACAAAGAAGTTGAAACCCCCTGCTTCATATGCTCTGATTTAGCCACAAAGTATAATACAAGCAATAACTGCAATATTAATTTTAATAACAATTCTGGTAGAATATAATGCTTTATTTGTTTTCGTGGAAAAGTTAAGTCAAACATAACATAAATGTTAATCTGGAAAGTGTTCCTTTTTGCAGTTTCCCCATATTCCAAATCCGGCGTGCTGCCGGAGCTACTGAGTTTTGTGTTCTGTGCAAACCGTGAGATGTTTTTCATCGGGGTCGTGTTTCGATATTCCGATTGCTTATGATGAAGGATGATATCGTATGACGAAGGACAGTTCAGCTGCGACCACTTTCAGTGCCGCTTGGCTTTAAGTCTTTTGGCGTGTGCTGTAGCACACTATCTACCCCACTATCATGGGGAGTGCAGCTGCCTTTCTTTATTTGGATCCTTCAGTGAGATGGATTTTAATTCGTATGCAGTGATACCATGGCCTTCGATTACCCTTAACCATAAATGTTAACATTTACTATTTTATGTTTTTTTGTTTCTTCAAACTATGTAGTTAACTGGACTACAAAGGACAAGAGGTAGGGTTCGATCCCAACCGACGGCTTCCGGTTCACCCAGCCTTTAATGGGTACCGGATTTTTATTTCTGGAAAAGTAAAGCGACACGGGCGAAATACTGACCACATTACTCCAAAAATCATGTGCTGAAGGTCTGTAAAATTTATGGCCACTAACATCATATTAGCAACCCTTACGTATGCGTGTGAAAGCTAGAAAACAACAAGAGACTTAGAAACAAATTTGAACGCATTCGAAAATAAATGTCTAAGGAAAATATTTGGTATAGCGAACGAATTCAAAACAAACGAGGAAATTAGAGAAATCGCCAATCAACCACTAATATCTTCAGTAATCAAGAAAAGGCGATGGTCATATGTTGGACATGTGATGAGAAGAGATAATAACCGAATAGCAAAGTAAGCCCTCATGTGGGAAACAACAGGTAAAAGGAAAAGAGGAAGACCCAGAGAGACACTGAGAAGAACATTGATCAGAGAGGCAAGAGCAGCAGAAATCGGCTCCCTCAATGAGACAGAGCTGTTTGCACAGAACAGAGACAAATGGCGAGATTTGATAAAATATCTTTAAAAGAATTGAAAACTGCTAGAACAAAAATTCAGATAAGAGAGGGAGTACCTTGGTCTACGCCCTATGGGCCGGCTACGGCTCGAAAGCTCAATAGATAGATAGAACACAATATTCCCTATACGCCACTTTGCGTGACGGTGGTACTTTTATTTTATTTTTATGTAGTTACAATACCGAGTTAAATTCACTGTTACAGAAAAAAAAAAAATAAATAAACACGAACATTCTACATGAAACAACGTCGAGCATATTTATTGTGCTTATTTCTCTCACATTTTATTTCATCTTCAAAACATTAACATTATTATTATTATTATTTGCAGCATAACCTTTTCTATTTGAGGGAGTCGTGTGCTTGAGTAATAGCCTTTAATGACCAGCTTTTATGACAACAGCTTGAGTCCTTTGTAATTTCGGGTGTAACGGAGATGATTGTCATGTCACCAGAGATGATTGTAATGCCCCAAGAGATTGTTGTAATGCCAAATTTTGGCTTGTAATCTCTTTCCGCAGGGGAACATGTATGATCAGAGGTGGACTTACGAATGTCTGTTTTACGCTATTTTATTACCGACTCGTTTATCGTATGTTTGTGCACAGCTAGAGTTACTAAGACCGAATATACTAGAGTCAATTCCAAAACTCATGCCCCCTTCAAAATGCTATAACATAATAATCGTTTGATTTTAATTGTTGATATTTTGTATGTTACCTGTTTATTATCATTATTACATTACATTTTTAGAAAACCATTGGAAACAAATAGGTAGTTTTAATTTTGTCTTGTTTGTGCTATATAAAGATAAATACCCATAATGATACTAGTCAAATAGAATATTTACAGTTTTTACTGGTCAACAAGACACGTTTAATTAAAAAAAAAAAGCTTAATTTCCACGGATTTCTCCCACGGTCTAACCACCATCGAGCTTGTATTGAAAAGTGACTGGGAGTTCTAACTCATTTAAAAGCAGTAGAACTGTTCGTGGACTGGAAGCATTTTACAATGAGTCAAAAGATGAAATTTTGTTACACTTCAAACTATTTCATTGAAGATTTATTAATATTTCTACATGGTAAATTTGGGGGTGGGGTGGTGTCTTTATCATTCTATATCAAACCTTGAGAAGAGAACAATGCATATGTGGTTACGCAAACAGGTCATTTTATCGCTAGGTCCAAGAATATGGATATTTATATTAAAAAAATACAAGACAAGAAAGGATGGAGGTATTAGATATTTTCGATAAAGAACTTATATGTGGAGAAATGTGTCCACTGTTTGCTCTGAACGAAACAGTGACTCTAAGGTAATTGAAAATGTTGATGGAAACGAACAACGGCATCGAAGTTTTAAAAAAAACTGCATGATGGAGAACTGATGAGTGAAGGCTTCACCTTCAGAAAGTTGCTGACGGAGGAAACGTTATTTGTGAGAAGCTACATCCAAAACACATGACCTCAAACTTCATCAAGTTTCTCGGAAACACCTGAATGGATTACCATGATTTTTTGCATGTGATGTTACATTGTCAGTGATTTTACGAATGTGTAATTTAAAATAATATAGATAATACAGTTTACTTAAGGTGGCTTGTTCCTTAGATCTTTGTCAATTAAACAATTATTACGCCCCTAAAAAAATAGAATTTACCGTAAGCTTAACATTTTGTTAACTTTTGATAAGCCATGATCAAAATTTGGGAAAACGTAAATTTGGTTTCGTCTTGTAGGCTACATGTTTCTATGAAACAATTTTCATTGTCAGAAGAAATCAAGTGAGTAAATATTATAAGCAGAAACGATGGTAAATGTTTATTATGTTGAACAAATTATAATTGGTTATATTCAGTATAGACGTCAAATCTTTTGGATAATTTAAATGGTACTGAAAAGAACCAGTTTTACAATTTGATGTCAACATGTTTATTAGAAAATTTATATCGCGGCCGACTTCTTCTGAGTAATGATTCACATTCATAACCAGACCAGGCTAATAGGTTTATTCATGCCTTCGGCTGAACAAACCACAAACCATCCTTCTTCCAATATTCCTATTCTTCACGTCCTCAAACTTTACTCACCAATCTCTGTCTATATTTGAGACGATGTGTGTTGTAAGTATCTTAACATCGCATAATTTGAACGTTTTATTTTCAGCTGCTTGTTGTCCCTTAACTCTTGCCCAAACTAGTTCTGTTGAATTTATGTGTAAATGGCATGTAATAGTCTCTGACGTATATGATGGTGCAGTTTTATGAACTTGCCTATATGAAATATCTTTGTCCGTTGTGTCTGCTTTACAGTGGAAAGCAATTCAGGTGTCAGGTAAATGTTGTTAAATAGTACGTGTTCCTGCGTGAGCCATATCTTTATTTCATATTTTGTACTCGATGTTGTCGGGTCTTTATCTACTTGTGCAACTATGTTGTGGTGTGATGTATTGTCCATTATTAAGCAAGAGAGTCGATCTAATATTGAAAGAACAGTGTTTTCTCAATGTACTCTCTAAATATATGACCGTTCATCTTGGAGTGATAGTCGCGCTTGTATAAAAAGAACTCTTAGAAATAAAAACTAGTTCAGCATTCTGTAACAGCCCATTATGTCTGCTACCTGCATGTGCAACTATCAAGCTCTGCCCTTTGCTGCTAGGTACCGATTTTGTAATACTTTCATTTGATAACTGCCATTCCTTGTCACTTTGTGTGGTGAACATTGATCCATGTTTCATCTAAATATACAATAGCATAACCGTCTTTACGCATTTCTTTGACTTCACGTAAATAGGTTTTCACAGCTACCAGATGTGGCTTCTCACGGCTATTAGATGTGGCTTCTCACACCTCCTAGATGTGGCTTCTCACAGCTCCTAGATTTTGCTTCTCACAACTACTAGTAGTGGCTTCTCACAGCTCCTAGATGTTGCTTCTCACAACTACTAGATGTGGTTTCTCACAGCTCCTATATGTGGCTTCTCACAACTACTAAATGTAGCTTCACACAGCTCCTATATGTGGCTTCTCACAGCTCCTAGATGTTACTTCTCACAACTACTAGATGTGGCTTCTCACAGCTCCTATATGTGGCTTCTCACAACTACTAAATGTAGCTTCACACAGCTCCTAGATGTGGCTTCTCACGGCTATTAGATGTGGCTTATCACAGCTCCTAGATGTTGCTTCTCACATCTACTAGATGTGGCTTCTCACAGCTCCTAGATGTTGCTTCTCACAACTACTAGATGTGGCTTCTCACAGCTCCTAGATGTGGCTTCTCACAACTACTAGATGTGGCTTCTCATAGCTCCTAGATGTGGCTTCTCACGGCTATTAGATGTGGCTTCTCACACCTCCTAGATGTTTCTTCTCACATCTACTAGATGTGGCTTCCCACAGCTCCTAGATGTGGCTTCTCACAACTACTAGATGTAGCTTCACACAGCTCCTAGATGTGGCTTCTCACGGCTATTAGATGTGGCTTCTCACAGCTCCTAGATGTTTCTTCTCACAACTACTAGATGTAGCTTCTCACAAATTATGCTTTTTTCCCACCAGTATACTTTCTAAAAGTGAAGCCTACACTTCTCACAATTCTATATAATGTAGATTTTAAAACTTCAATGCCGTTGGTCGTTCTCAGCCTGGACTTTAATTAGAATTTAGACGTGTCACTGCTTCGTTCAAAACTAACATTTAAAAATTGGCTTCGTAATAGATTTTTAAGTCATCTTAGTCATTCCTTCCTTTTTTTTTTTTTTGTATTCATTGGACATAAATGTCCTTATTCTTTGACCGATATAAAATAACCGTTTATATAACCCCAAAGTATGCATTGTTCTCTTCTCAGGACTATATAAAGAACGAAAAAGAATTTCCCATTTACTATCTCTGTAGAAATATTGGGAAATCTTTATCGCGATATTTTGAAGTGTAACAAATCTCATCTTTTAAATTCATTGTAAAATACTCCGAGTCCACGACTTTTTCTACGCCTTTAAAGTGAATCAGAACACACAGGTAGTATTTAATTGAGCGCGTGTTCGATTTCCGCTGGTAGCAGTGTGAATTGTACTCGTAGTTGGAGAAAAAAAATACTCCCATGGTCGACCCAGCCTTTGGCAGAAATGCGTACCAGGGTATTACCCTGGGAAGGTGAGGAATGCCGCCTCAGAAGTCTCCGAACACTTCTGGATCGGCGGCCGAGCACATATGGGTGGAAACTCGCGTCCTAAGACGTGGGTCAAGTCTTGTACTTTACCTTGACCTTCAATCTATTGGTCTCCAATGATTTTTTTTTTAAATATAACGTCATGGCAATGAAAAGTTTACTTACAAAATGTTAATGGCAACAATTACAATCAAACTGTTAATAAGTTATAGTATATTGAAGAGTGGCCTGAGTTTTTGACCGGAGTGTTATAGCAAATACAGGAAATGTGTATACAGGTAGCTTGTTTCAGTTCCTAACACTTCTATATATCCAGTGCGCTAACCAAGTTTTGTAGTGAATCTTAGTAGAGGGTAGGTAATAGGAAGCTCTTTATACAGAGCTTTGCAGCAGGAGGCAATCTGATCACCAGAAGTGTCCCCCGTCCAGCAGGTGCTTCGGTCCTTTAACTTCTTCACACTCTAGAGTAGGTGTGCCCGCCTGGGTCATGACTCCTTGGCGTCGACCTCCTGCTGCGTTGAACAAGAAATTGTAGAATATGTTAGTGGTAGTGTTCCCTAACGTTTGGCTTTTCGTGGCAAGGCGCTGTGCCACTGAGTACGGGTTCGATCCTGGTTCGGTCCATATATTGTTCTTTGTTTTTTTTTTCTTTTGTTGATTATTTGTCATTTTTTTCCGAGTGCTGTAAACATACCTCTTCCTCTGAATTGATTCGTTGACTATCGCCTCGGAAGTTTCCCTCTATTATAATAATATTCATTTATTGTTATTTGTCTTCAATAGTAACATATACTTGGCATGTAATAAAATAAGGACATTTATTCTGCGCAACATTTCTGGTCTGTTAAGTGAACTATGGGAACAAGGGGTCAGGTTCGATACCAGACGTTGCCATGTAAGTTCAGCCCTTAGACATGTAGGGAAGCAAAGTGAAAAGATACCAGACGTTGCCATGTAAGTTCAGCCCTTAGACATGTAGGGAAGCAAAGTGAAAAGATACCAGACGTTGCCATGTAAGTTCAGCCCTTAGACATGTAGGGAAGCAAAGTGAAAAGATACCAGACGTTGCCATGTAAGTTCAGTCCTTAGACATGTAGGGAAGCAAAGTGGAAAGATACCAGACGTTGCCATGTAAGTTAAGCCCTTAGACATGTAGGGAAGTAAAGTGAAAAGATACCAGACGTTGCCATGTAAGTTCAGCCCTTAGACATGTAGGGAAGCAAAGTGGAAAGATACCAGACGTTGCCATGTAAGTTCAGTCCTTAGACATGTAGGGAAGCAAAGTGGAAAGATACCAGACGTTGCCATGTAAGTTCAGTCCTTAGACATGTAGGGAAGCAAAGTGGAAAGATACCAGACGTTGCCATGTAAGTTCAGCCCTTAGACATGTAGGGAAGCAAAGTGGAAAGATACCAGACGTTGCCATGTAAGTTCAGTCCTTAGACATGTAGGGAAGCAAAGTGGAAAGATACCAGACGTTGCCATGTAAGTTCAGTCCTTAGACATGTAGGGAAGCAAAGTGGAAAGATACCAGAAGTTGCCATGTAAGTTCAGTCCTTAGACATGTAGGGAAGCAAAGTGAAAAGATACCAGACGTTGCCATGTAAGTTCAGTCCTTAGACATGTAGGGAAGCAAAGTGGAAAGATACCAGACGTTGCCATGTAAGTTCAGCCCTTAGACATGTAGGGAAGCAAAGTGAAAAGATACCAGACGTTGCCATGTAAGTTCAGTCCTTAGACATGTAGGGAAGCAAAGTGGAAAGATACCAGACGTTGCCATGTAAGTTCAGCCCTTAGACATGTAGGGAAGCAAAGTGGAAAGATACCAGACGTTGCCATGTAATTTCAGCCCTTAGACATGTAGGGAAGCAAAGTGGGAAGATACCAGACGTTGCCATGTAAGTTCAGCCCTTAGACATGTAGGGAAGCAAAGTGAAAAGATACCAGACGTTGCCATGTAAGTTCAGTCCTTAGACATGTAGGGAAGCAAAGTGGAAAGATACCAGACGTTGCCATTTAAGTTCAGCCGTTAGACATGTAGGGAAGCAAAGTGGAAAGATACCAGACGTTGCCATTTAAGTTCAGCCGTTAGACATGTAGGGAAGCAAAGTGGAAAGATACCAGACGTTGCCATTTAAGTTCAGCCGTTAGACATGTAGGGAAGCAATGTGAAAAGATACCAGACAGCTTCAGGGAATGGCTCTGACAGAAGGTCAACAACAGAAATGATAAATAACTGTCGAGAGTTGTGGAGAGACATGATAACCTACGTCAGCAGGCATGGTACTTGATGATGATGGTGATGATAAATATGCACCGCACTATTCTGAGAAAGAAACCTGATCGTCCACATACGACGCCTCCGCGGTATAATGCACATCAAATGGTCTACCATTCTGTGGTCTACCCCGGTAGACAAATAATATTTTGTATCGGGGGTGAAATAAACTAACTAACTTAACAGTCCCAAAGCGTGCTAGGACCCCAATAATCATGTCAATGCACAGAAGCCGAAGGTTAGGATGGCTAGACAACGTCCAGCGAATGGAAGAAAACCGCATTCCTTAGCAAATACTATATGGTGGACTAATACACGGAAAAAGACAAATCGCAGACCTAAACTATTATACAGAGATATTTGTAAACCATCTCTCAATTACTTCTCTATCTCTGAAAATGACTGTGAACATCTGGCAAGAGATCTCATATCATAGAAAGCCTGTATAAAAAAATGACAAAACATCCTTTGAGGCTGTACTATGATGTGAGATCACAAAACATGGAAGAGAAAAGACTCATGAACAAAATATGGAAAAACTCATGGATCAGTGGGTCTGGCTTGTTCATTCTGTGGCCGTGTGTGTTTGTCAAACATTGGTAGAATTAACCACAAGAGAAGCTGTTGGATCAGTGGGCCTGACTTGTTCATTCTGTGGTCGCGTGTGTTTGTCAAACATTGGTAGAATTAACCACAAGAGAAGCTGTTGGATCAGTGGGCCTGACTTGTTCATTCTGTGGTCGCGTGTGTTTGTCAAACATTGGTAGAATTAACCACAAGAGAAGCTGTTGGATCAGTGGGCCTGACTTGTTCATTCTGTGGTCGCGTGTGTTTGTCAAACATTGGTAGAATTAACCACAAGAGAAGCTGTGCGACAAAAACAAAACCTTAAAAAAATACACAATAGCGTCACTAAACCGTCTGACAAGACGAAAAGGGCCATATATTTTGGGGAAAAAAGCCGAAAAAGGCTTTATATTCTGAGGAAAAAAATACGAAAAGGGCCATATATTTTGAGAAAAAAAAAGACGAAAAGGGCCATATATTTTGAGGAAAAAAAAGACGAAAAGGGCCATATATTTTGAGAAAATAAAGCCGAAAAAGGCTTTATATTCAGAGGGGAAAAAGACGAAAAGGGCCATATATTTTGAGAGAAAAAAAGACGAAAAGGGCCATATATTTTGAGAAGAAAAAGACGAAATGGCCATATATTTTGAGGAAAAAAAAGACGAAAAAGACCATATATTTTGAGGAAAAACAATGACGAAAAAGACCATATATTTTGAGGAAAAAAAAGACGAAAAGGGCCATATATTTTGAGGGAAAAAAAAGACGAAAAGGGCCATATATTTTGAGGGAAAAAAAGACAAAAAGGACCATATATTCTGAGGAAAAAAAAGGCGAAAAGGACCATATATTCTGAGGAAAAAAAGACGAAAAGGGCCATATATTTTGAGAGAAAAAAAGACGAAAAGAACCATATATTTTGAGGGAAAAAAAGGCGAAAAGGACCATATATTTTGAGGGAAAAAAAGGCGAAAAGGACCATATATTCCGAAAAAAGAAAGACGAGACTGGCGTATCTGTAACACTGACCCCACTTCCCAAAAATGTGCTGACCGTAAAAAAAAAATGGGCACTAACATGTATCTTCCACATATATAGAGAGCATTCTTTTTACGTTCGCCAGCTTTCACATCTGGCGAAGTCCCTAGAGACTAAGAACTGAATTTTACGTGTTAATCCGTTTTTCATTGGCAATCGTGTGCACAGGGTCCCTCGCCGCACAGGCAGATAATTCTGTTTTCGGAGGTACTCATATATTTTCAGTCCATGAGTAATTGACGTTTCAAGCCGGGCCCCGCTGCTGAGACCAGGGGTGGTTGCCGTAGACAGAAATAACCAATAAAAATACCAACTGGTGCATCTGGGATTTGAACTAACCGGCGTCACTGTCGCAAGACCGGCGTCTTGCCTCGAGACCAACCAGTCTACCGAGTATTATTTAATAAATTAGAAGTTTCAAACATAAGCAATCTACGACATGCGAATGACACAGTCTTAATAGTAGGGACGGAAAATGAACTGCAAGAAATAATAGACATAACAGTAAAAGAAAAGCAACAAGAAATGTTAGACATAACAGTAAAAGAAAAGCAACAAGAAATGTTAGACATAACAGTAAAAGAAAAGCAACAAGAAATGTTAGACATAACAGTAAAAGAAAAGCAACAAGAAATGTTACAGCCTAAACAGAAATGGGAGCCGCGATAGCTCAGTGGTTAGTGAACTGGACTACAAAGGACAAGGGGTAGGGTTCGATCCCAACCGACGGCTTCCGGGTTCACTCTGCCTTAAATGGGTACCGGATTTTTTTCTGGGAAAGTAAAGCAGCACGGGCGTAATACTGACCACATTACCCCAAAAATCATGTGCTGAAGGTCTGTAAAATATAGGGTCACTAGCACCATATTTCCCTATACGCCACTTGGCGTGACGGGGGTACTTTACTTTACTTTACTAAACAGAAATATATATATATATATATATATATATATATATATATATATATATATATATATATATATATATATATATATATATAAATAATAGTCATGCAGAAGAAACAAGCATCACCACCTCGCAAAATAAAAAAAAAGCAGGACAAATCTGAAACAAACGCAGGCCGTCAAATACGTGGTCACAATAATAACATTAGATGGAGGGTGTACCACAGAAATAAAAAGCATAACAGCACAGGCCAAAATAACGTTTCAGGAAATGAAAGAAATCTTGTACAAGTTAACGGGATCGTATGTCTAGTGCAGTGCCAATTCAGACCAATGGGAGCTAATCATGGACAGTAGATAAACAAAAGAAAAGATGATTAAAGGCTAGAGAGAGATGCGATTTCTCAGAAAAATGTTCAGAGTTCTCTCGACAGTTAAACAGATCAATGAGAAAATTCTCCACGAGGCCAATACAAAAAGGAAACTCATAGAAAACATCAGAAAGAAAACAACTGCCGACCTCAAATATCATTAGCACACAATCAGAACATCCTAAAATATTATGAAGAAATTGGCAGGAACGGACTGGGGGGCAGACAGCAATATTTTGAAAAGACTATACGTAGGAAGAGTCAGACCAGTTCTAGAGGATGGAGTCACAGCCTGGGCTATGGCTTCTAAATCACACCTTAGCAAAATTAACAGAACACAGAAATATAGAAGGCTAATAAGCCACCCCCATGCACCAAAGAATAACTGGTTCCGGAATTGTCCGACTAAAGAGGAGCAACTTCGCTGCAATTGCCAATGAACTAACTACTGGAGACCCAGTACTTTCCCAAACAATATCGAAACCCTTTGGCCTATCTGATATGTCTCCTCATGGGAAACATAAAATGTCAGAACTTAAGGAAAATATAACGGGAATCATGAAAAAGGCACCCAATCAGACACAGAAAGAAAACACGTAGCAGAAAAACACATACACTATACCTACCAACAGGACTCTTGGTCCCACATATGGCTCTGCTACAAATGCCATCAGAAATGGAGGGGGAGGTGTGTTCTTGACGCTGAATAATCAGGACGAGATCCCTACACCAATAGCTACTGGAAAATTCTCAAACAACTTTAAAACAGAAGCTGAGGCCATCAGAGATGCTGCAACAATGGCTACTCAACACAAAAATAACACGCACAATAAATTGGTGATTCTGACTGATGCACTGTCAGTACTATCAGCTCTAAAAAAACCCAAGAACTATGAACTAGATGACTTGAGAACAACTCTGGACCAACTATACAATAACTTCCAGAGAGTAGTCATTCAGTTGATACCATCACACTGTAATATACACGGGAACGAACGCACAGACAAATTAGCTAAAGGGGGAGGGAGATTACCACAAGCGAACCATCCGCTCAGTTATGATGAAGACATATCCATCCTCAAAGGTCAGTTCCATGAAAAATGGAAACGAGAACACCCAAAGCATAACGAGAGTGACGGATACCACCAACTATCAAGGAGGGATCAAGTCATCATACTTCGCCTACGCACTGGCCACAATAGAGTGAGAAATCACATGTTCCACCAAATTCAAAATAGGTACAACCAGCCTATGCAACTGTACACTGGACAATTTGACTACAAAACATGTTCTACAGGATTGCTCCCAGTACACAGACCTGAGAAGAGCAATGTGGTCCACGCCAACCTCCCTGGAAGAAAAGCTATATATGGGGCAATCGATTCAATTAAACAGACAGCTGACTTCATGAGAGAGTCTGGAATCCTACTCTGATTGAGTCTTGATCGCAGAGAGAGAGAGAGAGAGAGAGAGAGAGAGAGAGATATCTTAGTGTCGTGGCAGGAGCTGCGATGTCGGGGACGCTCCCGATTGACGGCTTTCGGGTTCATCCAGGTTCAAATGGGTTCCTCATTTTTTCTGAGAAAGTAAAGCAGTACGGGCGTCCACCAACCACATTACCCCAAAAATCATGTGACGAAGGAAACATTATGGGCCCTATACGCCACTTGGCGTGACAAGCCACTTTACTCAGTGTCTTGACACGGTAAATAGACAACAACAAAATTGATATGAAGCGCTGAAGACAGAAGATTGTGGAGGGAGATGATCGCTAGCGCAAAACGATATAGCACATAATGATGCTGAAGTATTATTTCTGTAATGTGTTAGTCTGTTGCGATAAGTTTTGTAACCCAAAAATAAGATGGCTGGTACATGTTACCAGCAAGGATACCAACTGTGTAGCAACTCTAAACAAGGACCTCAAATATGGAACTAAATAAAGAAAGCGACATGTGGGTCACACAAAGACATCTATGATGCCTTCCTGGAAGACTACTCTACTAGTCAAATGTAATGGATACATTTAGCATAGGATATTAGCATATGGAGAACATCATCATCAGGTCGCATGTCCTTTGCAGAAAGTTGTATTCACCACAGTAGGTCTGAAAGAATCTCTGTCCCTAGCCAGAACTTCCACATAACGTTGCATTCACCACACCCGTGTGAAAGAATCCCTGTCTCTAGTCAGATCTCCTACAGAACGCTGCATTCACTACATCCCGTCTGAAAGAATCTCTGTCTTTAGCCAGATCTCCTACTGAACGTTGCATTCACTACATCCCGTCTGAAAGAATCTCTGTCTTTAGCCAGATCTCCTACTGAACGTTGCATTCACTACATCCCGTCTGAAAGAATCTCTGTCTCTAGCCAGATCTCTCACAGAACGTTGCATTCACTACATCCCGTCTGAAAGAATCTCTGTCTCTAGCCAGATCTCTCACAGAACGTTGCATTCACTACATCCCGTCTGAAAGAATCTCTGTCTCTAGCCAGATCTCTCACAGAACGTTGCATTCACTACATCCCGTCTGAAAGAATCTCTGTCTCTAGCCAGATCTCTCACAGAACATTGCATTCACTACATCCCGTCTGAAAGAATCTCTGTCTCTAGCCAGATCTCCTACTGAACGTTGCATTCACTACATCCCGTCTGAAAGAATCTCTGTCTCTAGCCAGATGTTCCACTTTTATGTTCAAGGTTTACTTGATGTCTTAAAATC
The DNA here is from genome assembly GCA_032433765.1 of Megaustenia siamemsis. NCBI lineage: Eukaryota > Metazoa > Mollusca > Gastropoda > Stylommatophora > Ariophantidae > Megaustenia > Megaustenia siamemsis. The sequence goes on from JAVIAB010000046.1 coordinate 43,800,445, forward strand.
ACTCCCTTCTTGGTCTGCCCCTGACGCGTCGTTCACGAACCACGCCTTCCATTATTGTTCTTTCCAGCCCGCTGTGTCTTTTGACCTGATCATATTTTAATTTCCTCTATAGAATGGTGTTTATAAGCCAAAATCTTTATTATGTTTAAATCTGTTAATATGTCTTCACTGCTCCTTTCTTTATCCAAGGCATATTAAGGATTTTTCTGAAGCATTTTCTTTCGAATGAATCAATTTTCTTGTTTGCTGTTTGCTAGATTTTCAATGATTCACAACCGTATGTTGCTATCGGGATGATATATGTCCATAGTAATTTTAAATGGAGAACAGATTAAGAAAAATGGCACATCAACATTCGAATAACTAAATCAAGTCAAAAAAAGTCGATAAAATTGTTGGAAAGGGGAACTCCTAGAATATAAAATTCTTTTCGCTCCTTCTGCTGCCGTACTCGTTATTCAAGCTTTGACAAAATCAGCAACACGAGTAGATGCTCGGCAGTTCGTTGTCTTGCTGTCGCTGTCTATCTATGCATCGCAAAATTGCAAAGTTTATTTTTCTGTTACTGTATACGGCAGGAATAGAAACATGAAGAATCAGCAACATTCAAAGACATGAAATTCCAGACATAACACTCAATCAACTCTACCAATGTTAATGGTGAATTTATTCTGTTGTTGTTGTTTTTGTTGTTGTTTTTGTTGTTGCAAATATGTTTTATTAGTTTTGACAGACGGTTAAAGTTAATATGCATAAACGTGTTTCATTAATAAGGAGACAAATAATAATAAACGAATATTATTATAGAGGGAAACTTCCGAGGCGATAATCAGCGAATCAATTCAGAGGAAGAGGTATGTTTACAGCACTCGGAAAAATTGACAAATTTTGATTTTTTGTCATTTTTCACGAGTGCTGTAAACATGCCTCTTCTGCTTTCATTAATAAACTGTTTACATTTATAAGTATAAATGTTCCCGCACTTATTGAGCTGCACAATTTGTAAAATGTAATTAAGAAAGAAAGAGCCCATTCACGCCACCTGGTGACGAATATGGTGTTATTGACATTATTTGCATATAACAATGGAAGCCGTCGATCAGGATCGAACCCAATCTCTTATCTTTAGTAGTCTAGTTCAGTAACCACTGAGCTATTGTTGCTCCAAAAGTATGCTTAAAGACTGAGTAACTAATGGACCAATTAAGTGACTGCAAAAAAAAAAGTAAATGATTTTTGGGGTAATGTGGTTGGTATTACGCCCGTGTCGCTTTACTTTCCCATAAAAAAAATCCGGTACCCATTTAAGGCTGGGTGAACCCGGAATCCGACGGTTGGGATCGAGCCCTACCCATTGTTCTTTGTAGTCCATTTCACTAACCATTGAGCTATCGCGGCTCCCAAGTGATCGACTGACTAAATAAGAAACTAACTAACTAACAAGCTGACTAACTAACAAATGAATCAACTAACTATCTAAGTGACTGACTGAAAAGCTAAGAAACTAACTAACTGACTGACTAACTAATGAACCAACTAACTATCTAAGTGATTGACTGAAAAGCTAAGAAACTAACTAACTGACTGACTAACTAATGAACCAACTAACTATCTAAGTGATTGACTGAAAAGCTAAGAAACTAACTAACTGACTAACTAATGAACCAACTACATAACTATCTAAGTGATTGACTGAAAAACAAAGAAACTAACAAACTAACTGACTGACTAACAAATGAACCAACTATCTAAGTGACTGACTGACTGACTAAGAAAACTAACTAACTGACTGACCGACTAACTAAAAAACTAACTAACTAAATGTTTAAGTGAATTTAAACTAGACTAGAAGCAAAACCACGTTTATTTACTTTTAAGTGGAACTCATAACAAACTATAAACTCTCACTGTTACACACGCCCTCCAATCTATTATGGAAGTTTGTAAATTAAAACATTCATCGTCATCATGATTATCATCATCATCATCATCGTCATCATCATTATGTGCTATACTGGTTGGAGTAGGCTAGAAAGTCCTTCCACAACCTTTACTCTCCCTTACATCGCATCAGTTATGTTGTTGTCTGTTTTCCATGCCATGACACCAAGCTATCTAGTATATTCTCTTCTTGTCGTCCGCGATCTCTCTTCCACTGTATTTTGCCAGTTGTAGCCAAGTATTTTAACTTTCCTCTTCTCATGATGTGCCCAAAAATGCTGATTGTTTGTGATGGTTCTCTGAAGCTCCCTTTTTTTGTGTTGCCATCTTTGAGAATTCGTTAACTTGGTCAAACTGGTAAAACATTCAGTCAAGTGTAAACAGAATAATCCCTTTTCACGTTCACACCCCCCCAACCCCTTTTCCCTCTTTTTAATTTTTCAGCGTTGGAATGTACAAATGAACTCATCCCCCCCCCCCCCCCCCTGCCAACCCTTCCTTCTTTATTTCGGTGGATGGATGAGAGGACAGTTTTTGTTCTCTTCTTCTTTTTTTAGAAACATGGAGTTGAGGTGATGTTTATCATTGTTTCCAACGTCTATTTTACAGAGGAAGAATAAGGACAATTTAATTTCCTCTAATAATTTTCTTGTTTTACATTGGAAGAATGAAGTAGATGAGAGTTCCTTTTTTTTTTTTATTAACTTTTTATTTCACGAATGAGTTATTGATTAAAAGTGAATTCTGAGATAATGTTGCTGGCGTGTGACTTTTCTGTATTTATTTATATTATTATGTATGTATATGGCCCTTTTCGTCTTGTCAGACGGTCTAGTGGAGACTATTGTGTATTTTTATTTTTGAGGTCTTGTTTTTGTCGAGCAATTTCTCTCGTGGTTAATTCTATCAATGTTTGTCAAACACACACAGCTACAGAATGAACATTTGGTTGGTTATTGAAGGCCTCAGTATCACTGCAAACGAATTAAAATCCATAATTGCTCAACCGCCCGTGCCACTGGAATCATCCGTATTACTAACTCATCTCCAAAAAAAAAAAGAAAGGTAGCTGTAGTCCCCATCATAGAGTCTCAGCACAGGCCAAAAGACATAAGGTGAAACAGCACAGAAAGTTAACACCAGCAACTGTTCCCTGCCATACGATATCATCATTTATCGTATACAATTGGAATATCGAAACATGATCAAAATTGATGAAACACACAGCTCACGGTGTGCACAGAGCACCGTGAGCTTATTTATATTCGAGCTATGGACCAAGCAATGTTTACATTGAACAACACGATAAATGTTATTGCTGCGAGTTGGCAGATTTTTGAAAATGTTTTCAAGGGTTTGAACATAAATGTTTGTTCACAGTTCGTTAACCTTCGCTGTAGATAAAGTCGTTAATTGGATGGCTTCGTTTCAGACATTTTTGACGTTGGTAGCTAAGGACCTAACTTGTGCAAACCGATGGCATTGGCAAGGATCATTTTGAATCTACGAAGTGGGCTCATTGTGTGTTTAACTCAAACGCATATGTGCTTTTTAACCAAAGACCTTTTTTTGGGGACTCAATGCAGATATCCCCGATGGAAGAATAAATTGTACTATTAGTCCCATAAATGATTCGCTTCCAGAGGTTTATGATGTAAACAAAGCAGTTTTGTCATTGCAAGTGAATAATGTCCACACCTATAATTGGTCAGGATTGTGTAGCAGCAGCAGCTTTATAGCGAACACAGAAAACATCACAGGATTGTGCTGTTCTGAAACAGCTATGCCATGCTACCCTAGAATTGCCTTTAATGGGATTACTGTGACCACAAACCACTCTCCATGTGTGTGCCACATATTTACACCCCAGAAAGAAATACTGAATATAACAACACCATGTGCCGTCTGTGATATTAATGACCACAGACCAGGAGCCTCCAGTATGATTGATACAACTGTTGCACCAAGCACTCATCAGCAGAGCCATATCTATAGAATGTTAATCTGACATAGTTCTTGAATGATGTCCAAGTTAATGAGACATCAGAATCGTGTGGCAGCAGCTACAAGAAGGGAGCGGAGAACATCAAGTTCTGCTGCTATAAAGGAGACTTGCCTTGCTATCACAGGATTGCCTTAAATGGAATCACTGTAGTTGAAAACTTCTCCTCTTGTGTAAACTACACATTCACATCTAAGAGTGAATCAGTGAAGGTCACAAAATCATATTCTCTCTGTGGTTTTACTAACTACAGGTCATGTGGCTTATGTTGGATTGGAAATGATAACTTACCACCACTGTGTGTCTATATGTTTGGAATTGGAGTCATCAATGACGGCCTAACATCATCAAGTGCTATGACGATCATCAATTTCGGGAGGACGTGAACTCCCATGGTATATGGTGGATAGGCGGCAGGAACCATTGAAGGCTATGTCTGAAAAGTGTTCCTTCTTGCAGTTTCCTCATATTCCAAGTCCGGCTTGTTGCAGGAGCTACTGAGTTAAGTGCTCTGTGCACACCGTGAGTTGTGTGTCTCATCCGTTTTGATCCTGCTTCGATATCCCGCTTGTTTACGATGAATGATGATATCGTATGACAGGGAACAGTTGGCTGTGTTCACTTTCTGCGCGGTTTCGCCTTATGTCTTTTGGCTTGTGCTGAGACTGCTACGATGGGGACTACAGTTACCTTTCTTTGTTTGGGAGATGAGTTGGTAATTCGGATGATTCCACTGGCATGGGCGGTTGAGCAATTATGGATTTTAATTCGTTTGCTGTGATGCCGAGGCCTTCCATAACCAATAACCAATAACCAATAACAGAGCACCTAAATTCAGTAGCTCCTGCAACAAGCCGAATTTAGAATAAGAGGAAACTGCAACAAGGAACATTTTCACAGAATGAACAAGTCAGACCCACTGATCCACAGGGTTTTCCATACTTTTTCATGAGTCTTCTAAGTTTTGCCTCAGCACAGTCTCAAATGATGTTATACCATTCCTTATACATGCTCTCCATGATGTGCGATCACTTGCCAGATGTTTCCAGTCATTTTTACAGATGGAGAAGTCATTATGTATATACTTTATATTATTATGTATATTTAGTTATATTATTATGTATATATATTTATATTATCAATTATTTTTAATTTATATTATTATGTATATATATATATGTATATTTAGTTATATTATTATGTATATATATTTATATTATCAATTATTTTTAATTTATATTATTATGTATATATATATATATATATGTATATTTAGTTATATTATTATGTATATATATTTATATTATCAATTATTTTTAATTTATATTATTATGTATATATATATATATATATATATATATATATATATATATATATATATATATATATATTATCATGTATATTTATTTATATTATTATGTATATATATTTATATTATCAATTATATTTATTTATATTAATATATATATATATATATATATATATATATATATATATATATATATTATCAATTATATTTATTTGTATTATATATATATATATATTTATATTATCAATTATATTTATTTATATTATATATATATATATATTTATATTATCAATTATATTTATCTATATTATTATGTATATATATTTATATTATCATGTATATTTATTTATATTTGTTATTATTATTTATATATTTGTTAGCAGAGGCTGTTATTGTTAGTTAGGATCAGCATCACCACACACCAGATGAAGCCATGGGTGCTCCGATACTCCTCTACAGAATTTGGAGAAAACCCGAGGACAATCCTGGCCCATGTGCACGAACTCCCATGCACGGCCTTGGATCCACGGTGTGTGTGTAGGTTTCTCATGGCAATTTTGCCCAGGCAGCGGCACATATTTATGGCCTACTCTTTTTTTTAATTTAACTGCCAAGAGTTCTTTAACGTGCGATAGAGCACACGGGGTCTCCTGCTTATTGCCGTTATCTGAGAGGGCTAGACATAGGATTTCACCACCCAGAGCTTAGGAGAGGGTAACGTCATAAAGAACCCACGGATTAATATTTCCTATTTTTGAAAAACCACAACCGCTTTTGGTGGGCTTTGAACCCCGGGTTTTTCCTGTCCTGAGGCAGACGTCATACCCATAGGCTATCAAGGGCCACGTCCTCCCCACCCCCCCCCCTCCCACTTTCACCGTCCGATGTTAGCAGAGGTGAATAGAACACATAGATTAATTTTTTTTTTTAATAGAGTGATAAACAGCGAAAAATTAAAGACGATAAAGTGACGCTCCAATGAGTTTAGTGTCCAGTGTTGTATCGGGGAACTCTCTAGGCACTAAAACAATTACGAAAATCTTGATTTGTTGTTGTTGTTGCTGCTGTGGATCCAGCGGCCTGTGAGCTGGCGTAGTTCTATTTTATTTACATGTAACTATTGTTAAAAAAAAAAAAAAATTATGTCTTTAGGACACAAAGTACCATTACTGATGTATGTCGGGGGGCAACGAACCCCAGATACCAGTGGGATAAAGGCCGCTTGGTCAATCAGTCGCCAGGACGTGTGAAACTCAAGATTTTTATTTCACCCCCGATAGAAAAAATCCTGTCTGCCTACCGCGGATTACGAACACCGTACGCCAACTTTTCAGTCAGTGGGACAGTGGTTTTAGTTGCACGGCCACGGGCACCTCTGCAACTAATGTTGACTGTGGTTTTGTCGACTTTTATCATAAATGCCATTTACATTTTGCATGGAGCTCCAAAACTGAACATTTGCTGGGACTGTGTGGGCTAGAGGTAGGACGTCGGCCCCTGGTCAGAAAGGTCCCGGGTTCGATTTCAGTTAAAATCCGGTGAGACTTTTTAACTGGCCTCCTCATGGCTTTACCCTCCCCCAGGTCTCTGTGTAGTGAGATCCGATGTCAAGCGCTCTCCGAGAACGGCGAAAAACAGGAGGTCCCGTGTGCATTTGCACACGTTAAAGAACTCTTACAGAGATGAAATGTGTTAGACGAATGACAGGAAACAGTCTGAGAGATAAGATCAGAAATGAAAAACTGAGAAAAAAGCTAGGAATAGCCCCCGCCATAGAATATATAAGGAAACAACAGATAAAATAGTTTGGCCACGTGACAAGGCAGAAAGATCAAAACACAACACAACGAGCCTTCAACAAACGTTGTGAGAATACCAGACCCAAGGGTCGACCACGAAAAAGATGGATCGATGGAATATTAGAAGCAGTAGGAAACATAACAGCAGCAGAGGCGAACAAAAGAGCAAAAGACCGCAAATTATATCTCCCCTCGACGCTGAAAGGCAGATGAGGAAGGAAAGAAGAAGAAGAAGAAAGAACTCTTGGTAGTTTGAAGTGTAAAATAGTAGTGACAAATATTGGGGCTGCTCGGACTAAACAAAATTATTAAATAAATTCTACTGATGCTGAAGAAAGATGTGTCGAGCCTAAAAACGTAGATATCTCGGATTTTCTGTTTGTTAGCGACACAACATCACACGTCATGAGAAGATTAAAGATGGAATACTTGGTTCATCATCATCATCAAGTACCGGGCCTACTGGCGTAGTGATCATGTCTCTCCACAACTTTCGATCTCGGCAGCTATTTAGTGGCGATTCATGATTGTACAAAGAAATTACGACGGTTGTTTTCTGTTGCCTTCAGTCGGTTTGTTTACGGTTGGCTCCGCTAGCCTTTGACTAAAAAGTCTCACCCACGATGCAGTGGGGTTGTTTTACTTCGGGGTATACTCCCTTAACCTTTTACTCTCCCGAGCTTACCTGCAAGGCAGCAGGGCAGCCACAGGTTGTACTGTTTACTGCATACAGTAGCAGGTACAATTACCTGACCTGAATAATAATATACTTGGTTACAACAGGCAAAATACAAGGAAAGAGAGATCGCGGACGACAAAGAGAGAAAATACTGGATAGCTTGGTGTCATGGCATGGAAAACAGTCAACAACAGAATTGATACGATGCACTGTGGACAGAAAATTGTGGAAGGACATGATCACCTACGCCAACCGGTATGGCACATGATGATGATGAGCGACATAACGCAACCTCCTTAACTTAATGGATCGACGCTAAAAAGAATAAGAACATTTATTTTATTTCGTGAATAAATTTCGCTTTTAAAATACGTCACGAAGTAAAGAATATGCAGACATTAAAATAAAGTTGTAATCTTTCTCAATCATGAGCATTCTATTCCTCGCATTTGCCTTCATAGACTGATCCGCGTACTCATCATCATATTGTGAAAATACATTACAATTCCCTAGTTATGTGGTCACATATTTGTTTTTATCATACAGTTATCAAAATACTCTCAAACAAACGACTTTCATTGAGATTAATATAAATAATATTTTCATTTAAATGTGTTTTATTTTATGTTATTTTAACTGAAATTGGTACCTCGTGTGATTTATAAATGTATAAGAAATAGTTAGGTCGTGGCTGATAGCTCTATAAAATATGCTTATGTTATGGCTGATGTAATCCCAAAGTACAATCGGCTGATAAGTCGTCCAATATATATATATATATATATATATATATATGTATATATATATATATATATACTGGGACTGATGCAACTAAAAAATACAATTATTCAACAGCTGGTTGCTCTCACAAATATATTTATATTATCGCTGATGCAATAACAAAATTACAGCTATTAAAAACGGCTGATAACAATAAAGAATATATCTAAATTATAATCCATGCAATCCAAAAGTATTATTGTCTGATAACTCTAAACAATTGTTACATAAAATACTATACTATGGGTGATGCAACTCAAAATTACAATTAAACGGCTGATAAGTTTAGAGAGTATACGTATATTACGGCTGATGCAACTCAGAAATACAATTATTAATTATGTGACTGATCAAAAGTATACAAAGCTTATGAAAATTAAGACATCCATATTAACCTGAAAGAAAATCACCCATAACTTAATCCATATTCATCGTCACATATGGGCATAGAGCCATATTCTTTATACACCAGACGGCGTAACCGTACCATTTACTTATTGTTATCTTTGCACGTTAAGCAATCACCTTTTCCTGCCAATAATTCAAATATGAAAAGAGAGAATCAAACAAGCAACGAAATATCAAAAGACAATAGTATACTGAAAACAACCTCCTTTCTTTGCGTCGCTTAAAGGGATCATCATCATCATCATCAAATACCGGGCCCGCTGACGTAGGAGAACATGTCTCTCCACAACTTTCGATCACGACAGTTATTTATCATTTCTATTGTTAACCTTCTGTCAAGCCATTCTCATAAGCTGTCTGGTATCTTTTCTCTTTGGTTCCCTCTATCTCTTCGTCCTTCAATTTTCCCAGTTGTTACAATATATTCCAGTTGTTCTCTTCTCATTACATGGCCAAAAAAATGATGATTGTTTCTTCCTAATATTAGAATTTAGCTCTCTTTTTGCTTTGGCCTCTTTCAGAACGTTTTCATTACTCTTCTTATCTTTCCATAGTATTCTCAACATTCTTCTGTAAAACCACATTTCTACAGACTCCAGTGATTTTCTTGTCTGTTGTCCTATTGTCCATGATTCACATCCATATGTTAAGACTGGCTCTACATAACATTTAAGAACTCTTTTTCTTGTTTCTATTGTCAAAAATGAATTGCACAGTTTAAATGGATCACCAGCTAGATAAAAGAAAAGAAGAATACAAATTAGTATTTAAATATGTGTTTAACTGCTAACACATTTCATAGAAATATTCATTGAAGGCGAAGGCGCGCCTCCCAGCACCAGAGCTGGAAGTTGTCAGCGATCCACAGCTGATGGCTTGCGCCAGGATCGGTGAACCAGAACCATCCAGACCCTGCTCCACCTCTCTGTGGTGCCTCTAGTAACAGACTAACCTGTCTAGTCTGGCCAAGTGAGTAGGGATCGAAGAGGGAAGACAATCCGATACTAAAAAATGTCATGCTGAAGTCGGATGTGTTGGGCCGAAAGGCGCAAATATCACAGTTATACTGTAAACCACAACACAACGCAGACACGCCCACTTAACGTCCTTTTAAGGGCGGATGATGACGAGGTACACTCCTTAAGTCATCGGGCGAACGCAAGCAAGCATAGAAATATTCATTTATATTTTGTTATTTATCTCCAAATAATGTATGAAATGTAAGATTTATTATTTTTGTTGAAAGCAATGTGTTATAATGTATAACAAGGAAACATTAAGTGGTCAAACATGATAAAACTCTACCTGCAATAATTATCATGTTTAACAAATTCTGTCCTTACCTGGACAATTCTAAATGACACGTTTCAGAATAAAACTGTTGGAGGTTTCCGGGAAAATTGTAGTGATTTGTAGAAAGAGATATTCCTTGTAGATAACTCTAGCTTGGTACCAGACTTCAGCGTTAAAATGTGTGTGTGAAATATGATCTCCCTTTGGTTGACTTAAAAATATGAATGAATTCGTTAGAAACGGCTTAAATATATCAGAGGACTGCACCTAGATACGTCCATGGGGGGCAGAAAAAGGGGGCGTGAACACTCGCAAAGACCAGGTCAAGTTGGCAATTTATTGTAAATGAGAGGAAACTGCGCGATGGAATCATGTGACAGTGGGTAGGGTCACGCGTTTTGCTAATGATTGAAACATTCGACGGACGCCGTACCCAGCATCACTTAAATCATTTTGCGACCTACCCTAGACAGGAACGTCATTCAGCGTCAGACTACGGAATGAGTTTGTAAAATGTACCAGGAGAGCTCATTAAGAATTCATGGCTCCTCCCATTTTCTTCAGAATTTGTATAAATTCTTTGAAGACTACAGTTCCGTCGTTACTTCTCAGATTGATTGATTGATTTAGAAGAACGATCCGACAAATGCCGTAGTATCCCATATCTGCATAAATGTTATTTTAAGTATCCATTTGTTGTTTTTATTTTGCATTTGACGCCATTCGGCGAAATGATATTTGCAGGTATTTCAGAATTCCTTAGCAGTTATGTACAGGGTATTCAACTTATCAGGTCTTTGATGAAGTAGAACTCTACTATCTGTGAGCCTTGGACACCGAAATAGATGACGCTCTACTGTTTCATATGGCTGTTGAAAGAGTGGACATGCATTTGAGAATTTGAACAGCTGTCTGTCTACTCGTCTGTTTGTCTGTCTTTCCAGTCAATCTGTATAACCGCTTATAAATTAAAAAGTCAGTTCTGACTGTCTAACTCATCGCATGCTTTTTAAATTTTATTTGCATTTGTACTGCCGCCTACTTCCTGGACGCCTATATCATTGCGGTTAATCGGTATGCGAAACCAAGTGAGAATGCGTTAAATTATGACAGTATGTGCATTTTAAATGACGTTATTTATAAACGATCACTTTGCAAGTTAAACCTTAATATACCATCAGCCTCCTCGTCTGGTCAACAATGAAAAACCCAGGCCCCCATACATTAGACATGCCATTCCTTTAGGCTCTCGTCACCCATCTCCGAACTCACGATAATAAAATGACATTGGCCTGATCATCATCGAAACACACAAAAAAACAACAACAAACATATTTACATTTATACAGCTGATGGATTGCGCCAGGATTGGTGAACCAGAACCATCCAGACCCTGCTCTACCTCTCCGCAGTGCCTCTAGTAACAGACTAACCTGTCTAGTCTGGCCAAGCGTGCAGGGATCGAAGAGGGAAGACAACCCGGTACTCAAAAATGTCGTTCTGAAGTCGGATGTGTTGGGCCGAAAGGCGCAAATATCACAGTTACACTGCAAACCACAACACAACGCAAACACGCCCACTTAACGTCCTTATAAGGGCGGATGATGAAGAGGAATATTCTAGTCTACCAGAATACTCTAGAATACTTTAGTCATCGGGCGAACGCAAGCAAGCAATCATTTACATTTATTCTGATTGCAACCATTTATCCATGACGAGGTAAATCTATAACAAGAGATAACGCTACATATTTATTTTAAAAAGTACAAGAGATAAAGCTATATATTTATTTAGCAGGTAAATTTCCAGACAGGACGCAAACATAAATTCACCGCCATTTATAGTCCTGCCAATTCAGAGGGCTTTTTTTTCTAAATCACCCAATGTTTATGACGTCTTCGGCTATGTGAGCTACAGTTACAATCAACTACAGATCTACTAAAGCCCGCGGGCAGAATCATCATGATGTGCCATACCGGTTAGCGTAGGCGATCATGTCCTACCACAATCTTCTATCTACCGTACATCGTATCAGTTCTGTTGTTGACTGTTTTCCATGACATGACACCAAGCTATCCTCTATTTTTTTTCTCTTTCTCGTCCGCGATCTCTCATTCCCTGTTTTTATTTTTTGCCAGTTGTAACCAAGTATTCTAACTTGCAGGCAGAATATAAACCCGAAACCTCTACAACAATCGTGACGTTTTCATCTATCGGAGCAATAGACGGCTGACGTCACTCTACCTGCAACCAAAGCTCACATGGCTGAAAACGTCACGCTAGCTGGAGATTTTACCGAAAATTTCTCTCAGCGCGCAGGCCTAAGTATATCTATAGTTGGCTGTGACTAGCGACAAATGACGTAATTTTACCCACAACTGCCCATGCAAAGCTAAACACGTCACAAACGTTGGGCGATTTCTTTCATCCAGCGAGCCTTAGTAATACTAAAGATGGCTGTGCATAAATTACACACAAATTCGGTTTTACTTTAAAAATTACTTGGAAAAATCCGGAAACAAAAATAGAAAACAGATATCGTCAGCATAAACACCCGTGTCTGCTGGCGTAGGTGAACATGCCTCTCCATACCTTGTATTTCAATAGTTCTGTGACAGTTATGATTTTGACTTCCGGCTAGAACATTCTTTCTACGGGAATTCAAACCTGTGTTCGTGGACACAGTGTGTGGACTTTTAGGATTTGTTTGATTTTATCAATTCTTCATGTCTCATTGGGCGCAATTATTATGACGGTTTCCTTAAATTGCAGTCGGCATAAAAGTTAAATGCAATGTCTTATTAATAAGTTAGTGAAACATGGAGAATAACAAAATTGACAATCACGAAGGTACAGACTTTCATTAATGGATGCTTGCGCAGAATAAAGGGATGGAAATGGCAGGACAAAGTCACTAACGTGGAATTATGGAAATGTACCGGTCAAATACCAGTGGATAAAGAAATACAGCGAAGACGATGGCGATGGATAGGACACACACTACGGAAGCCAACTGAGAGTACTACACAACAGGCCCTTTTTTGGAATCCCCAGGGGAAAAGACAAAGAGGAAGACCAAGGAATTCTTGGAGAAGACAGATTGAAGCAGAGATGAAGATGATGGGGAAGACATGGAATGATCTTAAAAGAATTGCAAAAAACAGAACGACTTGGAAAGTGTTTGTTGAAGACCTATGCTCCACTGGGAGCTAAAAGGTAGAAGAAGAGATTAATAAGTTATAGGAAACTCTTTGTATAAAGTTCGCAGCAGGAGGCAATCTGATCATCAGAAGGTCTCCCCCCCCCACAGTCAAGCAAGTGTTTCAGGTCTTTAGCTTTCTGACACTCCGAGGGTCTGCCTCCTAAGTCATAACTTTCACATGTCGATTTTCTGCTGCATGAAATGCCTTAAGTTTACAATGGACAAACTGATGTTTTTGCCTACCTTATATCTTATTCTGACATTACCCCAAAAGTTCTGTGCCGAGGGTCTGTAAAATGTATAATCACTAACACCATATTCCCATATATAACTACGGAAGCCAACTGAGAGTATTACACAACAGGCCCTTTTTTGGAATCCCCAGGGGAAAAGACAAAGAGGAAGACCAAGGGATTCTTGGAGAAGACAGATAGAAGCAAAGATGAAGATGATGGGGAAGACATGGAATGATCTTAAAAGAATGGCAAAAAACAGATCGACTTGGAAAGTGTTTGTTGAAGACCTATGCTCCACTAGCTAAAAAGGTAGAAGCAGAAGAACACCATATTCCCTATACGCCACTTGGCGTGACAGGTGTACTTTATTTTTTAGAGCCGCGATAGCTCAGTGGTTAGTGAACTGGACTACAAAGGACAAGAGGTGAGGTTCGATCCCAACCGACGGCTTCCGGGTTCACCCAACCTTAAATGGGTACCGGATTTTTTATGGGGGAAAGTAAAGCGGCAGGGGCATATTACCGACCACATTACCCCAAAAACGATGTGCCGAAGGTCTGTAAAATGTATGGTCACTAGCACCATATTCCCTATACGCCACTTGGCGTGACGGGGTTCTTTACTTTTTTTAAATCCATTAATGAAGGTCTGAATATTTATGAATGTCATTCTTGTTGTTCTCCATGTTTCACAATCATATAACAGGATTGACTTAAATATGAAAAGACCCTCTCAAAATGTGTATTTTTGTATTTAATTTCTGACATTCATACAATATTCTGTATTTTAATTACTTCATCTAGTGTAAGATTTTTCTTACATATCTTATGTTTAAAAAAAAAAAAAGACAACATGCAGGTTTTAAGTGCATATGTTATATATTTGTTTATATCCGTCATTCTTCATACTGGATATTACGCGTATAGAGAGATAGCTCCAGCTGAGCTGACTGAAGTGTGTTTTTATTCAAGAAAGCACCGAGTGGCCTTGTTGATTAAAGCACCGGTTCCCTCATACCGCTAGGAGGGCTGATTCGCTGTAGACATGTTTGGCAGGTGAGGTGAAAGGTAGATAAAGGTGATCCAGGTAGAATCGCTTTTTACCTTCCGTCCATTTTTTCCCCCTAAAAAAATTACGTTTTTTTTTTTTTTTACTTCCTCATTTTTATGTTTGAAAAAAAAAAGAAAAGAAATATTTCAGGTTGTGATTTATTCAGGAAGCAGAAATAATATAGTAAAAAAGAAAGAAGAGGGGGAAAAAAAAACAATCCTGTGATGTGAAAGAAGATGAAGAAGATTTGAGAATAATATGAACTTAGAGGATGTCATAAAACTGGAACAGAGAAGAAATGAAAAGAAAAAAAAGGGAAAACAAGGATAATCAAATGAAGAAATATCATCATCATCAACATCATCATAATCATCATCATTTAGTGCCGTCTCGCCATCGAAGGTTGGCTACCATTGAGCGCCATTTCGCTATGTCTCTTGCTTTGATGGTGTTGGTTGTCATTAGCTGACTTGTCCATCTTTTGATGTTACTCGTCCATGTTAGTCTTTGACTGCATCTGCCTCTTTTACCTTGTATTTTCCTTTCCAAGATTACTTTCTGTCTCTGCTGTGTCTTGTAACATGCCCTAGAAATCTCATTTGTCTCTTTTGAATTGTGCTTAGTAGTTCTCTTTATATAGTCTTACACATGCCCATATAGTTTTGTCTGTAGTGTTGTATCTATGGACTAATGGATTTTCCTCAGTCTACTATATTCAGTACAGTCTTAATGTATGTGTTCAGCAGTCTGTGGCGTCTATACATGTTGCTCAAGTGCCAACCTTGAATTTAGTATACATGGGATTATGGAGTCTATTGTACCCTGTTCTGTAGCACATGACAGTTCTTTGACTACTGTGAAGATATACGAAATGGTTCGGTTCCATATCTCGATCATCTGGCGCCTATAAAAGACCATTTTGAAAGGGGCCGTTAAAAAAACAACAGGGAGAGGTAGATAGAGAAAGAGATTGTAAGATAACATCGATAACAGAGGTAGGTAGAGAAAGAGATTGTAAGATAACATTGATAACAGAGGTAGGCAGAGAAAGAGATTTTAAGATAACATCGATAACAGAGGTAGGCAGAGAAAGAGATTGTAAGATAACATCGATAACAGAGGAAGGCAGAGAAAGAGATTGTAAGATAACATCGATAACAGAGGTAGGCAGAGAAAGAGATTGTAAGATAACATCGATAACAGAGGTAGGCAGAGAAAGAGATTGTAAGATAACATCGATAACAGAGGAAGGCAGAGAAAGAGATTGTAAGATAACATTGATAACAGAGGTAGGCAGAGAAAGAGATTGTAAGATAACATCGATAACAGAGGTAGGCAGAGAAAGAGATTGTAAGATAACATCGATAACAGAGTTCGGCATCGCTGAGTCCCAAAGTCTACTGTAGATAAAGATCAATGAGAAGGTTTATGAAGTCTGTCAGTAAAGCTCCAACGATTCCCAAGCATTATGAAGTTAGGAAAGAAGACGGAAAGAAGCAGAGGCAACCAACAACAACAAAATAAAGAGGACGGAGAAGGCAGAGAAGAAATGGAAAAGAAAAACAAACAAAGGAATATATAAAATCAGTGGACAGTTCAGTAACAGAAGAAAACGTGTAGTAATGTGTAATTAGAACAGGTACAATTATGAAAATGAGAAGATAAACGGGGATTAAAACAAACAAATACATAATTAGCACGATGAAGCATGCCGTGATTGCTGCAGAGTTGGGGTTAAGATGGTCATGTGACATGTAAGGTCATCGAATTTGAATTCCATACGAATAAATTAGGTTTTATTTTTAATCCCCCCACCCCCAGACACCACAATAGTGAGACTGATTAGCGTAGTCGCAGTTGTTCCGCCTTTCACGCCTAGCACCTGGGTTCGAACCTCGCTCGTTCCCGCCAGTCAACCCAGCTGGAAAGTGGGACAAGCTGGTCTCGGGACAAGACATTGATTCAAATCCCGGATGACAAGTTGGGACTTTTATTTGTGATTTCTCTCTGCGGCAACCACCACTGGTCTCAGCAGCGAGGCCCGGCTTGAAACGTCAATTACTCATCAACTTAAAAAATATGAGCACTTCCGAAGACAGAGTTATCTGCCTATGTGGTGAGGGACCTAAGTGAACATGTTGCCAGGAAAACAAAAACCGATTAACACACAAGATCCAGTTCTTAGTCTTTAGGGACTTCGCCTGAGATGAAAGCTGGATAACGGAAAAAAAAACAGCTGAAAAGAAAAAAAAATGGGTACCTGACCGTTGGTCAGGGAAGGTCATGCCTTCTTAAAAGATATGTCCATGATAAGTAGAGGCTGTGCATGACACTCCAGAACGGCAGTAAAATAGCTTTATTTAGAACACCCAAAAAATTCCTGATATAACTAGTGATGGTTCAGTGGTTAGTGACTTGGCCTACTGAGGGCAGAAGTGTTGGGTTCTATCTCGACCGATGTCTTCTATTCTCACCGAGCTTTAAATGAGTGACTGCAGTTTCTTATTTAGGGAAGACATTGCTGGCTGAATACAAATTCTTCTTTTCCTCTTCTTCTTCTTCTTCTCCTCATAACACTGGGGATCGTTAGGGCACCACTGACAGACCTTAGTCAACCTGCGGATCGTTGGGGTATCACTGACATACCTTAGTCAACCTGCGGATCGTTGGGGTATCACTGACATACCTTAGTCAACCTGCGGATCGTTGGGGTATCACTGACAGACTTTAGTCAACCTGCGGTTCCTTGGGGCATCTCTGACAGACATAGTCAACCTTCTTAATTTTTCTCTTTATATTCAGTCATTCTTTGAGACTCTAAAAAGTCGAGATCTATCTATTCTGTGATGTTATATTCCTATCTCATTCTCTGTCTACCTCTCCTTACTTCTCTGTTAACAGTTCCTTGCAGACTGAGCGTTGCTAGGTCCGACTGACCGAGATACGTAGCCAAATCCGTAACGCCTCTTCAAAATAGTCAAACCATCGTAATGTAGTGCGATTTCTCATTGTATCCGTTTGGGAACATTTTCATTTGTGTTACGATCTAAGATACCTACATTACATAATAATAGTTCATCTCTATAGTTTGCATTTTCTTCTCTAGCTCTCCTGTATGGCTCAAAGAATACTAACTACATGACCAAAAATAAACGCGCAAATTATTGAATAAATATGGGTACTATCACCATAAAACGAAACAGTCTGAGAGATAAGATCAGAAATGAAGAACTGAGAAAAAAAGCTAGGAATAGCCCCCGCCATAGAATATATAAGGAAACAACATATAAAATGGTTTGGTCACGTGACTAGGCAGAAAGAACAAAACACAACACAACGAGCCTTCAACAAACGTTGTGAGAACACCAGACCCAAGGGTCGACCACGAAAAAGATGGGTCGATGGAATATTAGAAGCAATGGGAAACATAACAGCAGCAGAGGCGAACCGAAGAGCAAAAGACCACACATTATATCTCCCCTCGACGCTGAAAGGCAGATGAGGAAGGAAAGAAGAGGAAGAAGATCACCATAGAACTCATAAGCCTCAAATGGAGGAAGTTTACTTTTTCTGATTCCTCTTTCCTTGTCTCACAGTAGGTAACCTAAGGATCTAACCAAAGTATGATAACAATGTAGATTACAAGATTATGGTTAGCCAAAGGCCCAGGTATCACTGCAAACGAATTAAAATCCATAATTGCTTCACCGCCAGTGCCTGTGGAATCATCCGAATTAAAACTCATCTCATTGAAAGATCCAAACAATGAAAGGCAGCAGCAGTCCCCATCGTAGCAGCTACAGCACACGTCGAAAGACATAAGGCTAAGCGACACTGAAAGTGAACGCAGCTGAATTGCCCATCATACGATATCATCATTCATCATAGCCAATCAAAATATCGAAACACGATCTGGATGAAACACACAGCTCACGGTGTGCACATAGCACTAAACTCAGTAGCTCGTGTAGCCGGACATGGAATATGAGAAAACTGCAACAAGGAACGTTTTTCAGAGTGAGCCTCAATGGTTCCTGCCGCCTATCTGCCATATTGGCCGGAAGTCCCTGCAGGTTATATGTTCAATGTGAACTTGCAACAAAATCCTTTGACAGAAGAAAAACTACAAGTACAAACTGACATCTCAGTGGCAGAAAGAAAAATCCAGTAAAATTTGTTCCGTTATTGAAGGAAAACTGAAACTTTGTAAAACTATTGGAGAAAAGCAAATGGCGCTACAGGGTTTGTATTCTGTACTGAGACCTTCATAGTAGGGCAAGAAATGGCAACCAAGCACAAACAAAAAGTGTGTTTACTTTTACTTGGTCGAGAACAAAAGTAAACTTAGATTTTAGAACTAAAACTAAAGGAAACTTACATTTTCAAACTAAAAACTAAAGGAAACTTACATTTTCGAACTAAAAACTAAAGGAAACTTACATTTTAGAACTAAAAACTAAAGGAAACTTACATTTTAGAACTAAAAACTAAAGGAAACTTACATTTTAGAACTAAAAACTAAAGGAAACTTACATTTTCGAACTAAAAACTAAAGGAAACTTACATTTTAGAACTAAAAACTAAAGGAAACTTACATTTTCGAACTAAAAACTAAAGGAAACTTACATTTTCGAACTAAAAACTAAAGGAAACTTACATTTTAGAACTAAAAACTAAAGGAAACTTACATTTTCGAAATAAAAACTAAAGTAAACTTACATTTTCGAACTAAAAACTAAAGGAAACTTACATTTTAGAACTAAAAACTAAAGGAAACTTACATTATCGAACTAAAAACTAAAGGAAACTTACATTTTCGAACTAAAAACTAAAGGAAACTTACATTTTAGAACTAAAAACTAAAGGAAACTTACATTTTAGAACTAAAAACTAAAGGAAACTTACATTTTCGAACTAAAAACTAAAGGAAACTTACATTTTAACCTAACAACAAAAGCGAACTTACATTTTAGAACTAAAAACAAAAGCAAACTTACATTTTAGAACTAAAAACTAAAGGAAACTTACATTTTAGAACTAAAAACTAAAGGAAAATTACATTTTAGAACTAAAAAGTAAAAGAAAATTACATTTTAGAACTAAAAACTAAAGGAAAATTACATTTTAGAACTAAAAACTAAAGGAAAATTACATTTTAGAACTAAAAACTAAAGAAAATTACATTTTAGAACTAAAAACTAAAGGAAAATTACATTTTAGAACTAAAAAGTAAAAGAAAATTACATTTTAGAACTAAAAACTAAAGCAAACCTACATTTTAGAACTAAAAACTAAAGGAAACTTACATTTTAGAACTAAAAACTAAAGGAAACTTACACTTTAATCTAACAACAAAAGCAAACTTACATTTTAGAACTAAAAACAAAAGCAAACTTACATTTTAGAACTAAAAACTAAAGGAAACTTACATTTTAGAACTAAAAACTAAAGGAAAATTACATTTTAGAACTAAAAAGTAAAAGAAAATTACATTTTAGAACTAAAAACTAAAGGAAACTTACATTTTAACCTAACAACAAAATCAAACTTACATTTTAGAACTAAAAACAAAATCAAACTTACATTTTAGAACTAAAAACAAAATCAAACTTACATTTTAGAACTAAAAACAAAATCAAACTTACATTTTAGAACTAAAAACTATAGGAAACTGACATTTTAACCTAACAACAAAATCAAACTTACATTTTAGAACTAAAAACTATAGGAAACTTACATTTTAACCTAACAACAAAAGCAAACTTACATTTTAGAACTAAAAACTAAAGGAAAATTACATTTTAGAAGTAAGAACTAAAGCAAACTTACATTTTAGAACTAAAAACTAAAGGAAACTTACATTTTAGGACAAAGGTCTATAAATAAGTTTACTTTTTACACGACAAAGACACGAAATCATCTTGTTTGAACCAAATACATAGAATTATTTTGTAATAATAAGCGAACTAATTTTTGTTGTCCACTTAAAAGATGCAAAACAGGTTTACGATTGTGACATAGATTCAAAATTGTGCTAGTCACGTGTTTGTCACGTGATTTATTTTTGTTATCACGCTGTTTATGTGCGTTGAAGAAGATGCACTGAACGTGCGACCTATCCGAGGCCATGTTTGTGAGGTTTACGTCAACGCATTTAGTGAGCTCTTCTGTAGCTTAGCGGAAGCCAGGACTTGACGTGAGTAGAGTTACTTGGTCTGTGAACAACGAACAGGCCACAACTTAACCGCTGATGCGGTCATCTGGCGCGTGGAGGCGAGCGAGAATTGCGAAATGGATAACTAGAATTGTAATAATGATGAAATAGATGGCGATTTGTTTACCAAAGAAGCCTGCTTGTTTATGTCGGGTTATGGCGTCCTTGTTAAATGCGGTCTGTGACGTTGCTATCTATCAAATGCGTTGGTAACATCTAGTAATGTTTTTGTTTACTTACTTGTGTTTGGAAATAAACAGGAATGGTTACATAAAAAGAAATTCCATGGACATTTTTATGTCCTTAATTTTATCTAAAAAAATGTATCGTACACTCGCTATTTCCGTCTCTATATCTAAATACTAATGCAGTGAAAAATAGAAGACTTTCAAGAGCACTTATATAAAATTAACAATACAAGCACTCAATACAATATGATAATCAGTAAAAAAAAAAAAAACAACAACAACCAGAAATCATGAATTTTGCAAAAGAGAAATTAAAGATCAACATAACGATAGACGGCAGGCAATTAAAACAATTGGAGGAATTTAAATACGCAGGAAATCTAGTGACAAACGAGAATTCACAAGGAGAAGAAATAAGACTCAAGATGCAGTGAAAAGCTTGTCAAATTATCGGGCAGCTATCACGACTATTGTCCAACAGGGAAATAACTCTAGAGGCAAAACGAGCACTCTACATACAATCTTCATCGCACAGGACCTGGACACTAGACAAAACGAGCACTCTACAATACAATCTTCATCGCACAGGACCTGGACACTAGACAAAACGAGCACTCTAGATACAATCTTCATCGCACAGGACCTGGACACTAGACAAAACGAAAAATAATAGCTACCAAGAAGAAATGTGTTAGACAAATGACAGGAAACAGGCTGAGAGTTATGATCTGAAATAAAGAATTGATAAACAAGCTAGGAATAATTCCCGCCATAGAATACGCGAAGAAACAACAGATAAAATATTTTGGTCACGTGATAAGACAGAAAGATCAAAACAAAACACGAGTCCTCAATAAACGTTGCGAGAAGACGAGACTCAAGAGCCAATCACGAAAAAGATGGATTGACGGAATATTAGAAACACTAGGAAACATAACAGAGACCAACAGAATAGCAAAAAACCGCAAATTGTATCTCCCTTCGACGCTTAAAGGTAAATGTGGCTGGACAGAAGAAGAGGAAGAAGAAGAAGAAGAAAAAAAGAATGTATATGTATTTTGTATGATGTAGGATCAGTGAGGACAGTCATGAGCTCGCCACAGCTGGTCGATGTCATATTGTGGAGAGTCATTAACTAATAGATCACTTAAGAACAAGTCGGCTGCTTGAATGACGTAGGAACAACCAATGAAGACAGAGTAGTGTCACGTGACATGATCTGATGACTTTCAAACCGGACCAATGACCTGCTGGCCTAATTACGAGTAATTGAAGAAAGTGAGCCCAGCACAACAGAGAACAACACAATAAATGTAAGGGCTAAGTAAAAGATGTCTTCTCTCTGTACTTCGTTATATTCGTTAAAGCTGGAGAACAACATAAAAGATGTCTTCTTTCTGTACTTCGCCAAATTCGTTAATGCTGGAGAACAACATAAAAGATGTCTTCTTTCTGTACTTCGCCAAATTCGTTAATGCTGGAGAACAACATAAAAGATGTCTTCTTTCTGTACTTCGTCATATTCGTTAATGCTGGAGAACAACATAAAAGATGTCTTCTCTCTGTACTTCGCCATATTCGTTAATGCTGGAGAACAACATAAAAGATGTCTTCTTTCTGTACTTCGCCATATTCGTTAAAGCTGGAGAACAACATAAAAGATGTCTTCTTTCTGTACTTCGCCATATTCGTTAAAGCTGGAGAACAACATAAAAGGACCAACACACATCACCGTACAGAGCTTATCTACAGACAAGTCTCAATTACCCGTTGGAACCGATGACGTCACATTAAGCAAAAATACTCTCCATATCCGATTTTTTTTGTTGTTAAAAGTTAGACTTTGCGAAGGACCCGCATTGTAGTTTGAATAAATGTATTTGTTTTATGTTAGCCTTTCAACCTTAGCAAAGATGCTGATGCTCTCTGTTGTTAAGTCTCGACTACGTTTTCTTTGTGTTTTTATTGAGCAGTCTCTCTTCTTGTACCTTCTGTTTCCTATTTGAAAATTAGCTTTCCGATTCTCTTGTTATTTCACCACATACCCGACATGTGCCACGCCTTCTTCTTTTGATCATAGCAGCTGTTGTTTGATATTTGACCGTTTGGTCAAGACAGGTCTCTGCACCAGTCTTATATTTATTGCACTGTGTACGAAGTATTGCCCTGAGATATTTGTTTTCTAATTCAACTAATTTATGTTTTTATTTATTTAGGAGATGACATTTATGTTTCTATAGCAACCTGTCTGATGACAATTCTCAGAATAATTTGATCACAGTCCGTTACCGTTAGATAGTCAACAGGTGTAGCCAAGAGGCAATATGTGATACATACAGTGATAAGAGGCACTAGATGCATTATGTGATACAGTGATAAGAGACACTAGATACATTATGTGAAGCACACAGTGATAAGAGGCACTAGATACATTATGTGATACAGTGATAAGAGACACTAGATACATTATGTGATACAGTAATAAGAGGCAGTAGATACATTATGTGAAGCACACAGTGATAAGAGGCAGTAGATACATTATGTGATACAGTGATAAGAGGCAGTAGATACATTATGTGATACAGTGATAAGAGGCAGTAGATACATTATGTGATACAATGATAAGAGGCGCTAGATACATTATGTGATACAGTGATAAGAGGCGCTAGATACATTATGTGATACAGTGATAAGAGGCGCTAGATACATTATGTGATACAGTGATAAGAGGCACTAGATACATTATGTGATACAGTGATAAGAGGCACTACATAAATTATGTGATACACACAGTGATAAGAGACACAACATACATTATGTGATACGGTGATAAGAGGCACTAGATACATTATGTGATACAGTGATAAGAGGCACTAGATACATTATGTGATACAGTGATAAGAGGCACTAGATACATTATGTGATACAGTGATAAGAGGCAGTAGATACATTATGTGATACAGTGATAAGAGGCACTAGACACATTATGGGATACAGTGATAAGAGGCGCTAGATACATTATGTGATACAGTGATAAGAGGCGCTAGATACATTATGTGATACAGTGATAAGAGGCACTAGATACATTATGTGATACAGTGATAAGAGGCGCTAGATACATTATGTGATACAGTGATAAGAGGCGCTAGATACATTATGTGATACAGTGATAAGAGGCACTAGATACATTATGTGATACAGTGATAAGAGGCGCTAGATACATTATGTGATACAGTGATAAGAGGCGCTAGATACATTATGTGATACAGTGATAAGAGGCGCTAGATACATTATGTGATACAGTGATAACAGGCGCTAGATACATTATGTGATACAGTGATAAGAGGCGCTAGATACATTATGTGATACAGTGATAAGAGGCGCTAGATACATTATGTGATACAGTGATAAGAGGCACTACATAAATTATGTGATACACACAGTGATAAGAGACACAACATACATTATGTGATACAGTGATAAGAGGCACTACATACATTATGTGATACACACAGTGATAAGAGACACAACATACATTATGTGATACAGTGATAAGAGGCACTACATACATTATGTGATAAACACAGTGATAAGAGACACAACATACATTATGTGATACACACAGTGATAAGAGGCGCTAGATACATTATGTGCTCATATCTTCTTCTTCATTCCATTATCCTGGGGGTCATAACGGGCATCACTGATGGACTTAGTTCTTAGGACTCTTCTCTGTTTCTATCTTCAGTCATTCTTTCCGACTCCCGAAAATCAAGGCATGACTATTCCTTCATGCTATCTCTCCCTTCATATCCGTGGCTACCTTACCTTCTCTCCCCTTTCACACTTCCTTGTAGAACAGTCTTCGCTGGATAAGACAATCGGTATATGTAGCCAAACCATTTCATTTAGCACTTCTTCATTGCAGTCAAACGATCATCATGTACTCCGATTGCTTATTGTATCCTTTTGCAAACTTTTTCATTTGTGATAAATTCTATCTTCTTCTTCTTCTTTTTTCTTTCTTCCTCATCTGCTTTTCAGCGTCGAGGGGAGATATAATTTGCGGTCTTTTGCTCTTCTGTTCGCCTCTGCTGCTGTTATGTTTCCTAGTGCTTCTAATATTCCATCGATCCATCTTTTTCGCGGTCGACCCTTGGGTCTGATGTTCTCATAACGTTTGCTGAAGGCTCGTTGTGTTGTGTTTTGATCTTTCTGCCTTGTCACGTGGCCAAACCATTTTATCTGTTGTTTCCTTATATATTCCATGTCGGGGGCTATTCCTAGCTTTTTTCTCAGTTCTTCATTTCTGATCTTATCTCTCAGACTGTTTCCTGTCATTCGTCTAACACATTTCATCTCAGCAGAGGTTATTTTCTTATTGTTCTTGCATCTAGGGTCCAGGTCTGGCATTAGTAGCACAACGTTGGGATGAAGATTGTATTGTATAGTGCTCGTTTTGCCTCCAGGTATTTCCTTGTTGGACAATAGTGGTGATAACTATCCAATGATTTGACAAGCTTTGGCAAGCTAACTGATACATTCTATGCAAGACCAAAACCTTCCGATAACATTTATCTCCACAGTTTTAATTTTATTATGTAGCCCTGATATAATCGTCCATTTTTCACAAGCGTATAGGAAAAAAAACACAACTAATATAGCAGGAGGCTTCGGTAGCCTAGTTAGGAAAACCACCCGACTGGACTACCGACGTTCGGACAACCCGTGTTCGATTCCCGCTGGAAGCTGTGTGAATTGTACTTATGATTGTAAAATAAAATACCTCCGCGGTCGACCCAGCCGCTAGCAGAAATGGGTACCAATGTAGTACTCTTGGAAGATGAGGAGCACCGCCTCGCATCGTGAGTTTCGATGCTTGAAGGATACTATTCTCAAAGTCTCCGATCACACCTGGATAGGCGGCCGAGCACATACTCACGGATGGCCAGGTGGAAACTCGCGTGCTAAGACGCCGATTCAAGTCTCGTATATTACCTTTACCTAAGTAAGACCAGAAAACAGAAAAGAAAATTGAGGCCTTTGAAATGTGGATGTACAGAAGAATAGGTAGAATTGGATGGAAAGAAAAGAAAACAAACGAGGAAGTTTTAGAACGACTAAGGGTGAAAAAGAACTACTAAACACAATTAGAGCGAGACAAATGAAAATTTTTGGTCATGTTAAAAGACACAACAGTCTAATAAAAGTAATATTAGAAGGGAAAATACAAGGTAAAAGAGGCAGAGACAGACCAAGACTGACATGGACGAGTAACATCAAAAGATGGACAAGTCAGCCTATGACAATCTGCACCATCAAAGCAAGAGACAGAGTGGAATGGCGCTCCATGGTAGCCAACCTTCGAAGCGGAGAAGGCACCCAATGATGATGATGATGAAGTAAGACCAAAACCTTACGATAACATTTGTCTCCACAGTTTTAATTTTATAATGTAGTCCTGCTAAAAGCGTCCATCTTTCATAAGCATATAGAAATACTCAATATTCCTGTAAGGTGCAGAATCATGGACGTTAGACAAGAAAACAGAACAGAAAATTGAAGCCTTTGAAATGTGGATTTATAGAAGAATAGGTAGAATTGGATGGAAAGAAAAGAAAACAAACGATGACGTTTTAAAACAACTAAAAATGAAAGGAGAACTACTAAATACAATTAGAGCAAGACAAATGAAATTGTTGGGGCATGTTAAAAGACATAACAACCTAAAAAAAAGTAATATTGGAAGGGAAAATACAAGGTAAGAGAGGCAGAGGCAGACCAAGACTAACATGGACGAGTAACATCAAAAGATGGACAAGTCAATCTATGACAATCTGCACCATCAAAGCAAGAGACAGAGTGGATTGACGCTCCATGGTAGCCAACCTTCGATGCGGAGAAGGCACCCAATGATGATGATGAACTATGATCATAAACAAAGACAATTATCAAGATCTACAATTAAATATCAAAGTTGAAGGAATACATCTAGAGACAGTTCAGAACTACAACTACCTGGGACATACTATAACCAGTGATGGAAAATGTACAACTGAAATAAATAAAAGAATAGGTATGGCAAAAAGTAATTTTAATGCCATCAAAAATATACTAACATCAAAACAAATAATACCAGGGCTAAAACTAAGAATAGTAAAATGTTACATCTTCTCAATATTCCTGTATGATGCAGAAACATGGACATTAGACAAGAAAACAGAACAGAGAATTAAAGCCTTTGAAATGTGAATTTACAGAAGAATAAATAGAATTGGATGGAAAGAAAAGAAAACAAACGATGAAGTTTTAAAACAACTAAAAATGAAAAGAGAACTACTAAACACAATTAGAACAAGACAAATGAAATTGTTAGAGCATGTTAAAAGAAACAACAGCCTAATAAAAGTAATCCTGGAAGGGAAAATACATGGTAAAAGAGGCAGAGGCAGACTATGACAAACAATGCCAATCTGCACCATCAAAGCAAGAGACAGAGTGAAATGGCGCTCCATGGTAGCCAACCTTCGGTGCGGAGACGGTACTCGATGATGATGATGTTTGGGCTAGAAATAGGGTAGCCTGTGATAGGTGGTTATGGGCCGCTTGAAGTGGAGGTACTTTACTGTGACCTACCTGTGTGTAAGATGCTACACGGATTACCAGTCAATGATCGCTTTGTTGGTCTGTGATGTCACACGATTTATCTGCAAGTGATTGACAGACAACAAGATTTTATCTGCAAGTGATTGACTGTTGGTCTGTGACGTCACGCGCTTTATCTGCAAGTGATTGACTGTTGGTCTGTGACGTCACGCACTTTATCTGCAAGTGATTGACTGTTGGTCTGTGACGTCACGCGCTTTATCTGCAAGTGATTGACTGTTGGTCTGTGACGTCACACTATTTATATGCAAGTGATGGGCTGTTGGTCTGTGATGTCACACAATTTATCTGCAAATGATTTACTTTGTTGGTCTGTGACGCTACAAGATTTATCTGCCAGTGAATGACTTGGTTGGTCTGTGACGTTACAAGATTTATCTGCCAGTGAATGACTTGGTTGGTCTGTGACGTTACAAGATTTATCTGCCAGTGAATGATTTGGTTGGTCTGTGATGTCACACAATTTATCTGCAAATGATTTACTTTGTTGGTCTGTGACGCTACAAGATTTATCTGCCAGTGAATGACTTGGTTGGTCTGTGACGTTACAAGATTTATCTGCCAGTGAATGACTTGGTTGGTCTGTGACGTTACAAGATTTATCTGCCAGTGAATGATTTGGTTGGTCTGTGATGTCACACAATTTATCTGCAAATGATTTACTTTGTTGGTCTGTGACGCTACAAGATTTATCTGCCAGTGAATGACTTGGTTGGTCTGTGACGTTACAAGATTTATCTGCCAGTGAATGACTTGGTTGGTCTGTGACGTTACAAGATTTATCTGCCAGTGAATGACTTATTTGGTCTGTGACGTTACAAGATTTATCTGCCAGTGAATGACTTGGTAGGTCTGTGAC
The DNA here is from genome assembly GCA_032433765.1 of Megaustenia siamemsis. Lineage (NCBI taxonomy): Eukaryota > Metazoa > Mollusca > Gastropoda > Stylommatophora > Ariophantidae > Megaustenia > Megaustenia siamemsis. The sequence continues at coordinate 43,829,071 of JAVIAB010000046.1, forward strand.
GTTACAAGATTTATCTGCAAGTGAATGACTTGGTTGATCTGTGACGTTACAAGATTTATCTGCCAGTGAATGACTTGGTTGGTCTGTGACGTTACAAGATTTATCTGCCAGTGAATGACTTGGTTGGTCTGTGACGCTACAAGATTTATCTACCAGTGAATGACTTGGTAGATCTGTGACGTTACAAGATTTATCTGCAAGTGAATGATTTGGTTAGTCTGTGACGTTACAAGATTTATCTGCCAGTGAATGATTTGGTTGGTCTGTGACGTTACAAGATTTATCTGCCAGTGAATGACATTGTTGGTCTGTGACGTTACAAGATTTATCTGCCAGTGAATGACTTGGTTGGTCTGTGACGTTACAAGATTTATCTGCCAGTGAATGACTTGATTGGTCTGTGACGTTACAAGATTTATCTGCCAGTGAATGACTTGGTTGGTCTGGGACGTTACAAGATTTATCTGCCAGTGAATGATTTGGGTGATCTGTGATGTTACAAGATTTATCTGCCAGTGGATGACTTGGTTGGTCTGTGACGTTACAAGATTTATCTGCCAGTGAATGACTTGGTTGATCTGTGACGTTACAAGATTTATCTGCCAGTGGTTGACTTGGTTGGTCTGTGACGTTACAAGATTTATCTGCCAGTGGATAGCTTGGTTGATCTGTGACGTTACAAGATTTATCTGCAAATGAATGACTTGGTTGGTCTGTGACGTTACAAGATTTATCTGCAAGTGAATGACTTGGTTGATCTGTGACGTTACAAGATTTATCTGCCAGTGAATGACTCTTTGGTCTGTGACGTTACAAGATTTATCTGCAAGTGAATGACTTGGTTGGTCTGTGACGTTACAAGATTTATCTGCCTGTGAATGACTTGGTTGATCTGTTACGTTACAAGATTTATCTGCCAGTGAATGACTTGGTTGGTCTGTGACATACACGATTTATCTGCCAGTGAATGACTTGGTTGGTCTGTGACGTTACAAGATTTATCTGCAAGTGAATGACTTGGTTGGTCTGTGACGTACAAGATTTATCTGCCAGTGAATGACTTGGTTGGTCTGTGACGTTACAAGATTTATCTGCCAGTGAATGACGAGGTTGGTCTGTGACGTACACGATTTATCTGCAAGTGAATGACTTGGTTGGTCTGTGACGTACAAGATTTATATGCAAGTGAATGACTTGGTTGGTCTGTGACGTTACAAGATTTATCTGCCAGTGAATGACTTGGTTGGTCTGTGACGTTACAAGATTTATCTGCAAGTGAATGACTTGGTTGGTCTGTGACGTTACAAGATTTATCTGCCTGTGAATGACTTGGTTGATCTGTTACGTTACAAGTTTTATCTGCCAGTGAATGACTTGGTTGGTCTGTGACGTACAAGATTTATCTACCAGTGAATGACTTGGTTGGTCTGTGACGTTACAAGATTTATCTGCCAGTGAATGACTTGGTTGGTCTGTGACGTACACGATTTATCTGCCAGTGAATGACTTGGTTGGTCTGTGACGTACAAGATTTATATGCAAGTGAATGACTTGGTTGGTCTGTGACGTTACAAGATTTATCTGCCAGTGAATGACTTGGTTGGTCTGTGACGTTACAAGATTTATCTGCCAGTGAATGACTTGGTTGGTCTGTGACGTTACAAGATTTATCTGCCAGTGAATGACTTGGTTGGTCTGTGACGTTACAAGATTTATCTGCCAGTGAATGATTTGGTTGGTCTGTGACGTTACAAGATTTATCTGCCAGTGAATGACTTGGTTGGTCTGTGACGTTACAAGATTTATCTGCCAGTGAATGACTTGGTTGGTCTGTGACGCTACAAGATTTATCTGCCAGTGAATGATTTGGTTGGTCTGTGACGTTACAAGATTTATCTGCCAGTGAATGACTTGGTAGATCTGTGATGTTACAAGATTTATCTGCCAGTGGATGACTTGGTTGGTCTGTGACGTTACAAGATTTGTCTGCCAGTGAATGACTTGGTTGGTCTGTGACGTTACAAGATTTATCTGCCAGTGGATAACTTGGTTGATCTGTGACGTTACAAGATTTATCTGCAAGTGAATGACTTGGTTGGTCTGTGACGTTACAAGATTTATCTGCAAGTGAATGACTTGGTTGATCTGTGACGTTACAAGATTTATCTGCCAGTGAATGACTTGGTTGGTCTGTGACGTTACAAGATTTATCTGCCAGTGAATGACTTGGTTGGTCTGTGACGCTACAAGATTTATCTACGAGTGAATGACTTGGTAGATCTGTGACGTTACAAGATTTATCTGCAAGTGAATGACTTGGTTAGTCTGTGACGTTACAAGATTTATCTGCCAGTGAATGATTTGGTTGGTCTGTGACGTTACAAGATTTATCTGCCAGTGAATGACTTTGTTGGTCTGTGACGTTACAAGATTTATCTGCCAGTGAATGACTTGGTTGGTCTGTGACGTTACAAGATTTATCTGCCAGTGAATGATTTGGGTGATCTGTGATGTTACAAGATTTATCTGCCAGTGGATGACTTGGATTGTCTGTGACGTTACAAGATTTATCTGCCAGTGAATGACTTGGTTGATCTGTGACGTTACAAGATTTATCTGCAAGTGGTTGACTTGGTTGGTCTGTGACGTTACAAGATTTATCTGCCAGTGGATAGCTTGGTTGATCTGTGACGTTACAAGATTTATCTGCAAGTGAATGACTTGGTTGGTCTGTGACGTTACAAGATTTATCTGCAAGTGAATGACTTGGTTGATCTGTGACGTTACAAGATTTATCTGCCAGTGAATGACTCTTTGGTCTGTGACGTTACAAGATTTATCTGCAAGTGAATGACTTGGTTGGTCTGTGACGTTACAAGATTTATCTGCCTGTGAATGACTTGGTTGATCTGTTACGTTACAAGATTTATCTGCCAGTGAATGACTTGGTTGGTCTGTGACATACACGATTTATCTGCCAGTGAATGACTTGGTTGGTCTGTGACGTTACAAGATTTATCTGCAAGTGAATGACTTGGTTGGTCTGTGACGTACAAGATTTATCTACCAGTGAATGACTTGGTTGGTCTGTGACGTTACAAGATTTATCTGCCAGTGAATGACGTGGTTGGTCTGTGACGTACACGATTTATCTGCAAGTGAATGACTTGGTTGATCTGTGACGTACAAGATTTATATGCAAGTGAATGACTTGGTTGGTCTGTGACGTTACAAGATTTATCTGCCAGTGAATGACTTGGTTGGTCTGTGACGTTACAAGATTTATCTGCAAGTGAATGACTTGGTTGGTCTGTGACGTTACAAGATTTATCTGCCTGTGACTGACTTGGTTGATTTGTTACGTTACAAGATTTATCTGCCAGTGAATGACTTGGTTGGTCTGTGACGTACAAGATTTATCTACCAGTGAATGACTTGGTTGGTCTGTGACGTTACAAGATTTATCTGCCAGTGAATGACATTGTTGGTCTGTGACGTTACAAGATTTATCTGCCAGTGAATGACTTGGTTGGTCTGTGACGTTACAAGATTTATCTGCCAGTGAATGACTTGATTGGTCTGTGACGTTACAAGATTTATCTGCCAGTGAATGACTTGGTTGGTCTGTGACGTTACAAGATTTATCTGCCAGTGAATGATTTGGGTGATCTGTGATGTTACAAGATTTATCTGCCAGTGGATGACTTGGTTGGTCTGTGACGTTACAAGATTTATCTGCCAGTGAATGACTTGGTTGATCTGTGACGTTACAAGATTTATCTGCCAGTGGTTGACTTGGTTGGTCTGTGACGTTACAAGATTTATCTGCCAGTGGATAGCTTGGTTGATCTGTGACGTTACAAGATTTATCTGCAAATGAATGACTTGGTTGGTCTGTGACGTTACAAGATTTATCTGCAAGTGAATGACTTGGTTGATCTGTGACGTTACAAGATTTATCTGCCAGTGAATGACTCTTTGGTCTGTGACGTTACAAGATTTATCTGCAAGTGAATGACTTGGTTGGTCTGTGACGTTACAAGATTTATCTGCCTGTGAATGACTTGGTTGATCTGTTACGTTACAAGATTTATCTGCCAGTGAATGACTTGGTTGGTCTGTGACATACACGATTTATCTGCCAGTGAATGACTTGGTTGGTCTGTGACGTTACAAGATTTATCTGCAAGTGAATGACTTGGTTGGTCTGTGACGTACAAGATTTATCTGCCAGTGAATGACTTGGTTGGTCTGTGACGTTACAAGATTTATCTGCCAGTGAATGACGTGGTTGGTCTGTGACGTACACGATTTATCTGCAAGTGAATGACTTGGTTGGTCTGTGACGTACAAGATTTATATGCAAGTGAATGACTTGGTTGGTCTGTGACGTTACAAGATTTATCTGCCAGTGAATGACTTGGTTGGTCTGTGACGTTACAAGATTTATCTGCAAGTGAATGACTTGGTTGGTCTGTGACGTTACAAGATTTATCTGCCTGTGAATGACTTGGTTGATCTGTTACGTTACAAGATTTATCTGCCAGTGAATGACTTGGTTGGTCTGTGACGTACAAGATTTATCTACCAGTGAATGACTTGGTTGGTCTGTGACGTTACAAGATTTATCTGCCAGTGAATGACTTGGTTGGTCTGTGACGTACACGATTTATCTGCCAGTGAAAGACTTGGTTGGTCTGTGACGTACAAGATTTATATGCAAGTGAATGACTTGGTTGGTCTGTGACGTTATAAGATTTATCTGCCAGTGAATGACTTGGTTGGTCTGTGACGTTACAAGATTTATCTGCCAGTGAATGACTTGGTTGGTCTGTGACGTTACAAGATTTATCTGCCAGTGAATGACTTGGTTGGTCTGTGACGTTACAAGATTTATCTGCCAGTGAATGATTTGGTTGGTCTGTGACGTTACAAGATTTATCTGCCAGTGAATGACTTGGTTGGTCTGTGACGTTACAAGATATATCTGCCAGTGAATGACTTGGTTGGTCTGTGACGCTACAAGATTTATCTGCCAGTGAATGATTTGGTTGGTCTGTGACGTTACAAGATTTATCTGCCAGTGAATGACTTGGTTGATCTGTGATGTTACAAGATTTATCTGCCAGTGGATGACTTGGTTGGTCTGTGACGTTACAAGATTTGTCTGCCAGTGAATGACGTGGTTGGTCTGTGCCGTACACGATTTATCTGCAAGTGAATGACTTGGTTGGTCTGTGACGTACAAGATTTATATGCAAGTGAATGACTTGGTTGGTCTGTGACGTTACAAGATTTATCTGCCAGTGAATGACTTGGTTGGTCTGTGACGTTACAAGATTTATCTGCAAGTGAATGACTTGGTTGGTCTGTGACGTTACAAGATTTATCTGCCTGTGAATGACTTGGTTGATCTGTTACGTTACAAGATTTATCTGCCAGTGAATGACTTGGTTGGTCTGTGACGTACAAGATTTATCTACCAGTGAATGACTTGGTTGGTCTGTGACGTTACAAGATTTATCTGCCAGTGAATGACTTGGTTGGTCTGTGACGTACACGATTTATCTGCCAGTGAATGACTTGGTTGGTCTGTGACGTACAAGATTTATATGCAAGTGAATGACTTGGTTGGTCTGTGACGTTACAAGATTTATCTGCCAGTGAATGACTTGGTTGGTCTGTGACGTTACAAGATTTATCTGCCAGTGAATGACTTGGTTGGTCTGTGACGTTACAAGATTTATCTGCCAGTGAATGACTTGGTTGGTCTGTGACGTTACAAGATTTATCTGCCAGTGAATGATTTGGTTGGTCTGTGACGTTACAAGATTTATCTGCCAGTGAATGACTTGGTTGGTCTGTGACGTTACAAGATTTATCTGCCAGTGAATGACTTGGTTGGTCTGTGACGCTACAAGATTTATCTGCCAGTGAATGATTTGGTTGGTCTGTGACGTTACAAGATTTATCTGCCAGTGAATGACTTGGTTGATCTGTGATGTTACAAGATTTATCTGCCAGTGGATGACTTGGTTGGTCTGTGACGTTACAAGATTTGTCTGCCAGTGAATCACTTGGTTGGTCTGTGACGTTACAAGATTTATCTGCCAGTGGATAACTTGGTTGATCTGTGACGTTACAAGATTTATCTGCAAGTGAATGACTTGGTTGATCTGTGACGTTACAAGATTTATCTGCCAGTGAATGACTTGGTTGGTCTGTGACGTTACAAGATTTATCTGCAAGTGAATGACTTGGTAGATCTGTGACGTTACAAGATTTATCTGCAAGTGAATGACTTGGTTGGTCTGTGACGTTACAAGATTTATCTGCCAGTGAATGATTTGGTTGGTCTGTGACGTTACAAGATTTATCTGCCAGTGAATGACTTGGTTGGTCTGTGACGTTACAAGATTTATCTGCCAGTGAATGACTTGGTTGGTCTGTGACGCTACAAGATTTATCTGCCAGTGAATGATTTGGTTGGTCTGTGACGTTACAAGATTTATCTGCCAGTGAATGACTTGGTTGATCTGTGATGTTACAAGATTTATCTGCCAGTGGATGACTTGGTTGGTCTGTGACGTTACAAGATTTGTCTGCCAGTGAATCACTTGGTTGGTCTGTGACGTTACAAGATTTATCTGCCAGTGGATAACTTGGTTGATCTGTGACGTTACAAGATTTATCTGCAAGTGAATGACTTGGTTGATCTGTGACGTTACAAGATTTATCTGCCAGTGAATGACTTGGTTGGTCTGTGACGTTACAAGATTTATCTGCCAGTGAATGACTTGGTTGGTCTGTGACGCTACAAGATTTATCTACCAGTGAATGACTTGGTAGATCTGTGACGTTACAAGATTTATCTGCAAGTGAATGACTTGGTTAGTCTGTGACGTTACAAGATTTATCTGCCAGTGAATGATTTGGTTGGTCTGTGACGTTACAAGATGTATCTGCCAGTGAATGACTTTGTTGGTCTGTGACGTTACAAGATTTATCTGCCAGTGAATGACTTGGTTGGTCTGTGACGTTACAAGATTTAGCTGCCAGTGAATGATTTGGGTGATCTGTGATGTTACAAGATTTATCTGCCAGTGGATGACTTGGTTGGTCTGTGACGTTACAAGATTTATCTGCCAGTGAATGACTTGGTTGATCTGTGACGTTACAAGATTTATCTGCAAGTGGTTGACTTGGTTGGTCTGTGACGTTACAAGATTTATCTGCCAGTGGATAGCTTGGTTGATCTGTGACGTTACAAGATTTATCTGCAAGTGAATGACTTGGTTGGTCTGTGACGTTACAAGATTTATCTGCAAGTGAATGACTTGGTTGATCTGTGACGTTACAAGATTTATCTGCCAGTGAATGACTCTTAGGTCTGTGACGTTACAAGATTTATCTGCAAGTGAATGACTTGGTTGGTCTGTGACGTTACAAGATTTATCTGCCTGTGAATGACTTGGTTGATCTGTTACGTTACAAGATTTATCTGCCAGTGAATGACTTGGTTGGTCTGTGACATTCACGATTTATCTGCCAGTGAATGACTTGGTTGGTCTGTGACGTTACAAGATTTATCTGCAAGTGAATGACTTGGTTGGTCTGTGACGTACAAGATTTATCTACCAGTGAATGACTTGGTTGGTCTGTGACGTTACAAGATTTATCTGCCAGTCAATGACGTGGTTGATCTGTGACGTACACGATTTATCTGCAAGTGAATGACTTGTTTGGTCTGTGACGTACAAGATTTATATGCAAGTGAATGACTTGGTTGGTCTGTGACGTTACAAGATTTATCTGCCAGTGAATGACTTGGTTGGTCTGTGACGTTACAAGATTTATCTGCAAGTGAATGACTTGGTTGGTCTGTGACGTTACAAGATTTATCTGCCTGTGACTGACTTGGTTGATCTGTTACGTTACAAGATTTATCTGCCAGTGAATGACTTGGTTGGTCTGTGACGTACAAGATTTATCTACCAGTGAATCACTTGGTTGGTCTGTGACGTTACAAGATTTATCTGCCAGTGAATGACTTGGTTGGTCTGTGACATTACAAGATTTATCTGCCAGTGAATGACTTGGTTGGTCTGTGACGTTACAAGATTTATCTGCCAGTGAATGACTTGGTTGGTCTGTGACGTTACAAGATTTATCTGCCAGTGAATGATTTGGTTGGTCTGTGACGTTACAAGATTTATCTGCCAGTGAATGTCTTGGTTGGTCTGTGACGCTACAAGATTTATATGCAAGTGAATGACTTGGTTGGTCTGTGACGTTACAAGATTTATCTGCCAGTGAATGACTTGGTTGGTCTGTGACATTACAAGATTTATCTGCCAGTGAATGACTTGGTTGGTCTGTGACGTTACAAGATTTATCTGCCAGTGAATGACTTGGTTGGTCTGTGACGTTACAAGATTTATCTGCCAGTGAATGATTTGGTTGGTCTGTGACGTTACAAGATTTATCTGCCAGTGAATGTCTTGGTTGGTCTGTGACGCTACAAGATTTATCTGCCAGTGAATGATTTGGTTGGTCTGTGACGTTACAAGATTTATCTGCCAGTGGATAGCTTGGTTGATCTGTGATGTTACAAGATTTATCTGCCAGTGGACGACTTGGTTGGTCTGTGACGTTACAAGATTTGTCTGCCAGTGAATGACTTGGTTGGTCTGTGACGTTACAAGTTTTATCTGCCAGTGGATAACTTGGTTGATCTGTGACGTTACAAGATTTATCTGCAAGTGAATGACTTGGTTGGTCTGTGACGTTACAAGATTTATCTGCCTGTGAATGACTTGGTTGATCTGTTACGTTACAAGATTTATCTGCAAGTGAATGACTTGGTTGGTCTGTGACGTTACAAGATTTATCTGCCTGTGAATGACTTGGTTGATCTGTTACGTTACAAGATTTATCTGCCAGTGAATGACTTGGTTGGTCTGTGACGTTACAAGATTTATCTGCAAGTGAATGACTTGGTTGGTCTGTGACGTTACAAGATTTATCTGCCAGTGAATGACTTGGTTGGTCTGCGACTTTACAAGATTTATCTGCCAGTGAATGACTTGGTTGGTCTGCGACTTTACAAGATTTATCTGCCAGTGAATGACTTGGTTGGTCTGCGACTTTACAAGATTTATCTGCCAGTGAATGACTTGGTTGGTCTGTGACTTTACAAGATTTATCTGCCAGTGAATGACTTGGTTGGTCTGCGACTTTACAAGATTTATCTGTCAGTGAATGACTTTTTTGGTCTGTGACGTTATAAGATTGATCTGCCAGTGAATGACTTGTTTGTTCTGTGTCCGAGGGAAAGAACCAAATCAAGGAAACAAGTCAAACAAAAATGAAAATAAACCATTTTGTTAACCTCGTATCTGCCTCGTCTATTCCTTGTTAACCATGAACGGAAAACAGCAGTGTACAAGGTCTCTCAGATTATAAATATGATAATGAATGTAATTAAATAATGATAAATGTTAAAAATGTGACAAAATTAATTATAAATGAATATGTGCTGTCAAGAGTTACATAAATATAATCACATCATCATTAATGGAACATGATCGGTAAGATAAATATTAATTATTAAAGTCAACAACGAAACCACATACAATTGACTTGACGTTTGTCATAAAGGTAGATAGAAGACATATCCAGAATGAGATTTTCGTGTCTGTTTAATTATACATATTTAACGTGTGACAGAACGTAATTTCGATAAGTGCAGATTTTTGTTTTGTTTTGTTGCGATGATCAAAAATTTGAAAGTGCAGATATATTTTTTGCTTTGACTAAAACCGTACGTATGATGACAATTCTTCCTCTTCTTCGTCTACCTTTCATCTCCCTGTTGAGCATATGTCATCAACAAACACTTTCCAAGTCATTCTGTTTCTTGCCTTTCTTTTAATATCATTTCATGTCTTCCCCATCATCTTCATCTCTGCTTCTGTCTGTTTTTTCCAATAATTTCTTGGTCTTCATCTTTGTCTTTTCTCCTGGGGATTCCAAAAGAGGACCTGTTGTGTAATACTCTAAAGTTGGCTTCCTCAGTCTGTGTCCTATCCTGCGCCATCGTCTTCGCTGTATCTCTTTATCCACTGGTGTTTGACTGGTACATTTCCATAATTCTATGTTAGTGATTTTGTCCTGCCATCTCCATCCTTTTATTCTGCGTAAGCATCCATTAATGAAAGTCTGTATCTTCATGATTGTCAATTTTGTTGTTCTCCATGTTTCACAGCCATATAATAGGACTGACTAAACATTGGAGTTGAAAATTTTTATTTTTATATTTAATCTAATTTCTTTGGACTTCCATATGTTTCCCAGTGCAACAAAAGCTCCTCTTGCTTTTGAAATCCTTATTTTGGTATCATTTTCTGTTCCTCCCTCTTTATCTATATTACTGCCCAGATATATGTAAGTTTGGACGTCTAGTAGAGGCATTTCTCCTAATTTTATTTGGTTATTGCCAACTGTATTAATTCTCATAATGTTGGTCTTATCTCTATTAATTTTCATTCCTAGCTGTTGTGATCTCTCATCAAGTATGCTCATTTTATCCTGCATCTGTTGATGGCTGTGTGATAGGAGAGCTATGTCATCAGCAAAGTCTAAATCATCAAGTTGTTTGGTCAGTGACCACTGGATTCCATTTCTGTTGTTTTGAGTTATTCTCATAATCCGGTCTATGGCCAGTAGAAAGAGAAATGGGGACAGAAGGCATCCCTGCCTAAAATACTCTCTTCCTTCCATTTCTTTCCTCTTTCTTCTGTCAATTTTTGGTTATGATGACAATTGACGAGCATAAATTAAATTAGGAATCGCAATATCCAAGATTAAATTATAAACAAAAGAGTTTTGTAAAATTATCTTGATCCTCTTTTTTTCTCTCTCCACTTCATTTCCTTTATGTTTTTTTTTTTTTTTTGGTAAAATAAACATAAAATGTTATGAAGCAGCTACACTAATAGAAAAACCAGACAAACTATAACGTTTCGGCAAAAGCCTTCATCATGTTTAACAAACAAACTATATAAATGAAACTGATAAATTCACATCATAAAAAAAACACAGATCTCATTTGCATAGTTTGTAGTACCCGATAAAGGCTTTTGCTGAAACGTCGCAGTTTATCTTGTCTTTCTATCAGTTTGGTTGCTCCATGCCATTTTATGTTATTTTACATGTTCTCTGTAGTTTTACTCGTAGCCCCGCATAGTATTTAATATTTTACATATTTTATATTTTTGCTTATCTCCATTTTTAAAAATTAGTTTAAAATAAATTATGAAAGAGCCCCGTCACGCCACGTTTCGTTCGTGGAATACGGTATTAATGCCCATATCTTTAACAGACCTTTCTTTTATTAATTCTGGGGTATGTGCTCAGTATTACGCCAGTGCTGTTCCTCTTTCCCACAAAAATGTGGTATTCATTTCATATTATTATTATAACATATTAATATATATACATAAAATACAATTATTTGATGACAAAAGGGAAAAGAAACCAATTATAAAATGTACGTAAGACCCAAAAAATATCAAAATCGGAAGTGGAAAAAGTTTACAAAGAATGAAAAGGGGAAAAGCTTCAAGACCTGACAACAAACAGATAGATGGTACTCGATGACTTTGGCACGGAAGTATTCACAAATATATGCAACATATATACAGGGTGTTTTTAAAGTTGCAGTGCAGTGAATTTCTACTCTCGGAAGGAAAAACGTCACCAGAAATGCGGTTAACTAATGCGTCACACAAATTGTAAAATAAATGGTATTATTCAAATATACTTGACTGCTATCGGCGAGCTTATAATGGGTAATGTTGGTATTAACACAATAAAGTTGTGCCTAAAGCATATGTTGAAAATGTCCACCACGGGCCTCAAGACATGTCGTGATTCGTCTTTCCATATTTGCGAAAACCTTCAGAATAATGTCTGGTGATATTTGTTTAATCTTGTCTACTATTTCAGTCTTTAGGTCATTAATTGTCTGCGGATTATTTTCATAAACTTTCCCCTTCAATGCCCCCCACAGATAATAATCTGGGGGTGTTAGATCTGGTGAACGAGCAGGCCAGATTCCACGTGAAATAATGCGATTTGCAAATATGCTTTCTAAATAATTGAGTGTTGTTATGGCTGTGTGTGCTGTTGCCCCATCCTGCTGAAACCAGGATTCCATAATTTCCCGTTCTGTAAGGTGTGCTATGAACGGTTCCAGAATTAAAGTACGGTAACGTTCTGCATTTATTGTTTCATTAAAAAATATAGGTCCTATTATCCGCATACGACTTATAGCGCACCACACTCCGACTTTTTGATCGTAAAGCGGCACTTGATGAAATTCATGGGGGTTTTCACTGCTCCACAGCCGATTGTTCTGACTGTTCACATAACCGGATAAATGAAACCAGGCCTCATCAGTGAAAAAAGTGACGTCAAGGATGGCAGCGCCATGTTCATAAATAAAATTCTGAAACCACATGCAGTAGTTTAAACGGGATTCATAATCTCTTTCTTGGAGTTGAGACACTTCAGTTAATTTGTATGGACGATAGTGTAGTTCACTTCTTAAAACCTTGTGAACAGAACTCTTAGATATTTGCACCTGTTGAGACAAGTGGTTTAAAGATGCATTTGAACTCATTGTAATTCTGTCTTGGAGTTCCATAATTTGGTCTTGTGAAATTGAAGGTCTTCCAGATCGGTATGCATCTACCACACTACCGGTTTCACGAAACTTTTTGATCAATTTTGTAACAGAATTTCGGTGAGGGACTTGTGAGTCTGGAAATTTCCTCACGAATTGTCTAATGACCTCATCCGTATATTTACCGCCATTACGAAAGACATGCTCAACCAGAAATACCCTGTTTTCAATCGTCAACACAATTTCCTTCAAGCAATGAGACAGTGAAAGTAGCGTAGTGCCCGTCCTTTACGTAAATAAAACCTTAAAGGAAGCAGCGGTTTGTTCATAAATCTGGTTTACAAAATTGTGGTACGTAGATGATGATTACGTCATTTACTGAATATTAGAAATATTCACTGCACTGCGACTTTAAAAACACCCTGTACATGACATATACCATACATGATATAATCCAAATGAACTAAAATTATAAATTTTCAATGCTTTGCCTAAAAAGAATGGTGCAGCTGAATGCAGTGATTTAAAACAATAAACCTAATGAGCAATGTAAAATAAAAAATCTTTCTAGAAAGAGAAAATAATGCACGCGTAAAAACATAAAGATATCAAATGCTAACAAGATACACATTAACAAGTGCTATGATGAATTGAAAAAAAAACACAATGCAGTTAATTGATAATTCAGGTTTTAGGTAGCTTTTACTTAGGTCAACAAATGCTTCTTTAAATACTTTCTTCAATTTTCGATGGCTGCCAATTTTTGGTTATGCCCATCCCAATCTAGGGTTGTGGGGGTGGCAAACAGACAGTAAGACGAGACAAAAAGTACAGAAACCACGGCTAAAAATAAAATAGGAAATTGTGGGGAATCCCGTAAAGCTGGGAATAACTGCAGCTGATTGGTTGCATTAACGAATCAAACTTGGTGATTTATAAGACGCCCACGAACTGGTTTACTTTGCGATTGAGACCTTCCCTACCTCATTTCCTTCTTTCCATGCAAAAACTTTAAATATTAGTTTGCTATTTGTTTCGGAAGTAGATTTTATCCGCTTTGTGAACGCTTTATTTGATCCGATTTTTAAATAACTCTATTATCATACAGCACATGCGACAGTTAGTGCTGTATGGGAGACGAAGATGATGCTGTCATATGATGATTTGTAACTGATCGGTGGCGCTAGAATATGTGGACCATAGCTGATTGAGATCTCATTCAACCTAAATGGAAGCTTCAGAAACAGACACGTTAGTTTGACCGAACGAGCAGGAACAAATAACTTGAAATTCCACCAAACTATGAATGCCTGGATTTGTAATAACTAATGATGGAGACTGCCAGAAGGAGACAAACAGTGAAATATCAATACAAAAAAATAAAGAGCCCCCATCAGTAGTGATAAAACCGGTGTACGTGCACCAGATGTTCAGACAATATGTTCAGCATTATATTATATATGATTGTGCACATTTTCATAAATGGTGCTGCACATTTATTTTTCGGCGTATGTTCGGCTGACCCCTCCGGCCGTGACTGTGACCCATGACTCGATGTGATAGACCCAGCGATTGGCGTTATATCAGGTAGCGCTGGCTCGCTCGGCTGAACACGGATGGCCAGGTGCTCGCTCGGCTAAACACGGATGGCCAGGTGCTCGCTCGGCCAAACACGGATGGCCAGGTGCTTGCTGGGCGTCTCGTGATGTAAACACTCGTGATTTTCCGTTGCCAATGTTAGGGATTTAATGAGTACCTGATTCAGTGGTTATCTCTCTCCTCACTTTATTCTTCATAGGCTTTTAGTGTAGGTCCATAGCTTCACTGTAGCACTTTAGTTTTTGAATATCAATTGGAATAAATAATTACATAAAATACCTCTTTTAACCTGTATCGCAGAGACATGATACCCCCTTCGCCTCTTCAACATTCCGTGTTGGTATTATAAATTGTCATCATCAATGTCGTCATGTACCATCATCAATATGTGCCACCATATCCTCATCAGCATCATCAAGTACCAAGCCGGTTGGTGTAGAGTGATCATGTCTTGCCACAATTTTCGATCTCTAACGAAATAATACACGTGAGAGTTTTAAAGTGCTACTCTTAAATAAAACACGCAACCGGCCCGTATATGAGTGGGATATAAACTGGCCGGAACTTACATCGTAGGCCTCTATCAGCTGAACACATGACAAGTAACGCGTACATGTTCACGAAACAGACCACCGGGGTGACGACGACGTGCTGTAAGGCGAATGTTTACTTTTCAAATCTATTAGCGTGTCGCGGTTCTAAAACTTGGGGAAAGCAGTATTGCAGGGGTGAATATGCTGTGTGTGTCTCATGTGTTTATATTTTGAGGAAAGGAGTACCTGATTCAGTTGTTATCTCTCTCTCTCTCTCTCTCTCTCTCTCTCTCTCTCCTCATTAGGACTGGACCTGTCTTCTTCCTCTTCACTGTAACACTTTAGTATTTCAATGTTAATTGCAATAAATAATAGATAAAATACCTCCATTAACCTGGATCACAGAGACTGAAGACATTATACCCCTTCGCCCCGTCAACATTCCGTGTTGATATTATAAATTCTCATCATCATCGTCATGTACCATCATCAATATGTGCCACCATACCTTACCGTCCCCTCAACAGCATCATCAAGTACCAAGACGGTTGGTGTAGAGTGACCATGTCTCGCCACAACTTTCCTTCTCGTACTCTAGATAGTGAGGATGGGAGGGGGATGTAAGTGGGCGTGGTTGAGTATTATCCCTTAAGGTATCTGCTGCTAGTGTGCTGATATCAGTGACCATAAGGCCAGATGTGCAAATCTCAATAACGTATTTATTGTAATGATGCTAACAACAGAGAAAAGGGGTGTTTTCCTTTTTGATTGGTCGTCATGGGGTGTAAATATGTTGTCGGTGTTATTAGTGTCGAAGTTTTTAGTATCGCGGACATGGTAAATTAACGTCATCATCATCATGTGTCATAGCGGTTAGCGTGTTTTGTAGTAAGGTGGTAATGTGATCGGTTTGTCAATCAGCTAACTTTGGAAATCTAACAATAACCTTAAATAGTGACGGTCTCTCTCTCTCTCTCTCTCTCTCTCTCTCTCTCTCTCTCTCTGACAAGTGAATTAACCAAGTCAAATAAAACAAGATACAGCGTTCCCCCATTGTCATCAAACGCTTTAAAACAACTAACGAGAAGGTATCCTACAACCTGCTGGGATTAACTTCCTATCTTTCGGATTTTTCTTCTTCCTATACTATCACTGTTGGAATCGGTCGATTTTTAGTGTGATTGAATGATGGAAGGTCTATCAGAATGGGCTACTTGTACAGGGGAGTCTGATAGTATATCATAGTCCTGATGTCGTCTGCCTTCACGCTCTGCATTCACACTGAGTGGAGTGTTGTAGGATTCCACGGAAGTGATCACTAGCCATGTATCCTCGTAATTGAGAAAGGTAGAAACCAGAAAACCAACTTCAACACATTCCAGTATGAGAACACAGACCAGGACATCATTAGCAAAAATCAGATAGAAACCAGGGCCCACCTCCCACGGAACAAGAGACAAAAAGTCAAAACATGCACACTTCTGGTTTGGACTAGTTTGGAACTAGTCCTCACGCTCACAATCGACTTTGCTCCAGCAAAGTCTTTCTGTCAGTACAACACAAATTGACAGATTGGAGAAAATACAGAACGTAGCGCACAATATCTTGGGTGTATCTAAGGGGACACTCGCTGTCTAACAATGAGGTATCTTCTTGACTTTCCAAACATGGATGAGAGAAAATCATGATCTGGAGAAAAGATAAGTATAGATGAAGAGTAACTATTCCAACACGATCTCATCATCACAGGCAAAAGGTGGGAAAGAGACAGGAAGGAAGCAGCCTCTAAGGTTAACCGCTGTGTCCCATGTTCATGATAAAATGTATCCACTCAGTATACATCCACTCATTTATCCTTACCACAGTATCCAAAAAACGTTGAATGATCTACCTCTCGCAGACAAATTCAGGTTATGAAAAGACAGAACGTGTGTTTCACGGGTGAAGATATATCCCCTCACATGTATATGAAAGACCAATCACATCCATGTATTCATTCGCGTGCATGCGCACACATATAACAATTCCTCTATATTCAATTCTACCCTCTTTGATCATTATATTCCTCTTCTTTTCCAAGCAGCACGTTATTGTTTTGCTTAAAGTAATTGAATTGCTTAGGTTCTCAACGAGGTTCGTGACCGTTTTCTGTTTGTAGAATGTGTCCAAACAGCTGCCAGAGCATGGTTATCTCTCTCTCTCTCTCTCACTCTCTCTCTCTCTCTCTCTCTCTCTCTCTCAGTTATGGTAATGTAGAAGGAGCCACTGGTGAAGTTGATTACATTGCTGTATGTTTTAATCTCATATGCCTGGTTAAAGAACTACGAGTCGTAAACGAACGTTGACAAATGTTTCAAATAGACCGGATAAGCTACCCTTGATATGAGGTCGTAATATAGGAGGCCTCGTAGTTGGTGTCTGAGTCGGTCTTGCTTGTAGCTTAAGATGACACGAATACCACAATACATTCTCATTCAACGCACGGCATCCGCATTGATGATGACGATGAAGAGCTGTATCGAAGGGACCACATATTCCATTTTAAAAAAGCTGTGAAGAAACAACACAATTCACTTTATCACATCATAGGACAAATTGTGTCTCGATTCCTCGACATAAACTGATATTCAACAGTAGAAGGAAAAAAATGTAACTAGAGTTTGAAAATCAAAACCTTGAAATTCGAGAAGATTAAGAAGAGCTAGTGATAGAAATATACAAAAATCTCCAACTCGCTTATTAAGTCAGTACAATAAAAATCAGCTTGCTAAGTTGGATTACGCTGTGATGACTTTTGGATTACGTTGGGACAACCTTTGGATCACATCCATGTATTCATTCGCGTGCATGCGCACACATATAACAATTCATCTATATTCAATGCTACCCTCTTTGATCATTATATTCTTCTGCTTTTCCAAGCAGCATGCTATTATTTTGCTTAAAGTAATTGAATTGCTTAGGTTCTCAACGAGGTTCGTGACCGTTTTCTGTTCGTAGAATGTGTCCAAACAGCGGCCAGAGCAAGGTTATCTCTCTCTCTCTCTCTCTCTCTCTCTCTCTCTCTTTCTCTCTCTCCTCACTCCCGAGTTTACGGCTCGCGAAAGAGGTTCTCCAAAAGTTTCCCCTTCTTCTTCGACTTCTTCTTCTCCTCCTCTCATCTCTAGGTTTTGTATCTGACAATGTCCTTGGTTTGAATCTTTAGCTAAACATCGCAATAGCTGAAGAGGGTATTGCCGTGCCCGGTGGTTTCGGGTATTCTTATGGGCCCAGCTTTGATTACAAGTGCTACTTTGATAATATCGAGTTGCCCACCACAAAAGGTGCCTCTGATACGACAAACTTTTCAGCAAAACATGTCCCTTCGTCCGTGTCTGTGGCGTCCAACTTCCCGGGTTTAGAGAGCCTGTCCGTGTCTGTGGCGTCCAACGTCCCGGGGTTTAGAGAGCCTGTCTGCTTTGTCACCGAGGGTGATCCTCAGAAGTTGGTAAATAAAATGGTTGATTATCTAAACACTACCTCAAAGGAGGCTCACACAATTTTAAAAGAAGATTTTAAAGAACTGAATGAAGAGCTGGCCGCGTGTATAGCAAGGCGTGATCCGGAAAAGTCCGACCTGAGAGGACGTCTAACCGCTTACTTGAAACAGCTCCCGGTCATAGGTTTCAACTCGGGCAAGTACGATATCAATTTTGGCAAGGTTGATGAGTATATTGAGGACAGCGAGCAGGAAGGCAAGAGACAGGATGATGAGGAGGAGCGGATAGATGAAGAAAACAGGCTCGGTGAAATAAGTTTTATAGTTAAGCGAAACAATAATATCATGTGCCTCGCGACAGAAAAGTTAACATTCCTAAATATCGTAAATTATCTAGCGCCAGGTTTCAGCTACAGCAAGTACTTGGCAGCTTACTAAGTTGAGGAGACCAAGGGTGTTTTCTCTTACGAGTACGTAACTGATTTAAACAAGTTAAACGAGACTCGGTTACCTCCTCACTCAGTCTTCTTTTCCAAACTAAAAAACTGTAATATTTCTGAAGAGGAGTACGCTCTGTGTAAAAAGATCTGGAAGGACAACAAGATGACGACCCTTAGGGACTGTTTGGTTTGGTACAACAACAAAGATATGGTTCCTTTTCTTCAAGCCCTGATTCTTCAGTTTGGTTTTACGGGGATTTGGACATTTGGACGGGGATTTCGAGATGTTTAAGAACACGATTTCCGTTCCAGGTATAACTCTGAGGTACCTTTTTAAAACTCTCCCCCGCGATGTTGGTTTTTCTCTGTTTGCTAAAAAGGAAGCCGATTTACAGCATACCATAAGACAGAATATCGTCGGAGGCTCTGGTACCACGAGAAAGACAAAACATGCATCAGAAACACTAAAAATGCGGGGTCGTAGAATGTGTATGGTTAAGCTTATGAATGGGTAAGTTGTGTAAGAAACATTGTCTTATAAGTGATGACTAGCCTGGTGTATCAGAGAGAAATGATCTGTTACAAGTAGATCAGAGGTCCCGTCTTCCCGATCAAGAAATGAAATAATGACAGTCGCCGCGGCAAAACGAACCGAAGGACAAGAAGTAGAAGAGGAAGAAGACAATTCTACCCAGCGTAATACAAAAGTCATCCAAGCATAATCCAAAAGTCATCACAACGTAATTCAAAAGTCACCCCGACGTAATCGTCGTTCCAACGTATTCCAAAATTCATCCCAACGTAATCCAAAGGTCGTCCCAACGTAATCCAAAATTCATCCCAACGTAATCCAAAGGTCGTCCCATCGTAATCCAAAAGTCATCACAGCGTAATCCAAGGGCGTCCCAACGTAATCCAAAGGTAGTCCCAACGTAATCCAAAGGTCGTCCCAACGTAATCCAAAGGTCGTCCCAACGTAATCCAAAGGTCGTCCCAACGTAATCCAAAGGTCGTCCCAACGTAATCCAAAAGTCATCACAGCGTAATCCAACTTAGCAAGCTGATTTTTATTGTACTGACTTAATAAGCGAGTTGGAGATTTTTGTATATTTCTATCACTAGCTCTTCTTAATCTTCTCGAATTTCAAGGTTTTGATTTTCAAACTCTAGTTACATTTTTTTCCTTCTACTGTTGAATATCAGTTTATGCCGAGGAATCGAGACACAATTTGTCCTATGATGTGATAAAGTGAATTGTGTTGTTTCTTCACAGCTTTTTTAAAATGGAATATGTGGTCCCTTCGATACAGCTCTTCATCGTCATCATCAATGCGGGATGCCGTGCGTTGAATGAGAATGTATTGTGGTATTCGTGTCATCTTGAGCTACAAGACCGACTTAGACACCAATTACGAGGCCTCCTATATTACGACCTCCTATCAAGGGTAGCTTATCCGGTCTATTTGAAACATTTGTCAACGTTCGTTTACGACTCGTAGTTCTTTAACCAGGCATATGAGATTAAAACATACAGCAATGTAATCAACTTCACCAGTGGCTCCTTCTACATTACCATAACTGAGAGAGAGAGAGAGAGAGAGAGAGAGAGAGATAACCATGCTCTGGCCGCTGTTTGGACACATTCTACAAACAGAAAACGGTCACGAACCTCGTTGAGAACCTAAGCAATTCAATTACTTTAAGCAAAACAATAACGTGCTGATTGGAAAAGCAGAAGAATATAATGATCAAAGAGGGTAGAATTGAATATAGAGGAATTGTTATATGTGTGCGCATGCACGCGAATGAATACATGGATGTGATTGGTCTTTCATATACATGTGAGGGGATATATCTTCACCCGTGAAACACACGTTCTGTCTTTTCATAACCTGGATTTGTCTGCGAGAGGTAGATCATTCAACATTTTTTGGATACTGTGGTAAGGATAAATGAGTGGATGTATACTGAGTGGATACATTTTATCATGAACATGGGACACAGCGGTTAACCATAGAGGCTGCTTCCTTCCTGTCTCTTTCCCACCTTTTGCCTGTGATGATGAGATCGTGTTGGAATAGTTACTCTTCATCTGTACTTATCTTTTCTCCAGTTCATGTTTTTCTCTCTCATCCATGTTTGGAAAGTCAAGAAGATACCTCATTGTTAGACAGGGAGTGTCCCCTCAGATACACCCAAGATATTGTGCGCTACGATCTGTATTTTCTCCAATCTGTCAATTTGTGTTGCACTGACAGAAAGACTTGTCAGGGGCATAGTCGGTTGTGGGGGGGGGGGGAGGACTAGTTCCTGGAACAGAAGGTCTCGGTCACGTCTTTTAACAGTTTGAAATCCGTCTTCTGCAAATAGAAAGATGGCTTCTGGTAATAAAATTATAGGTTTTTTTCCATCAGAGACTTATGTGTCCTTGGTGGTGGTGGGGATCTGTCGGGTCATTGATGGGACCAGTCAGGTCTTGATGGAATGTCCAATGAAGTGTGCAAGTTTTGATTTTTTGTCTTTAGTTCCGTGGGAGGTGGGCTCTGGTTCCTATCTGATTTTTGCTAATGATGTCCTGGTCTGTGTTCTCATACTGGAATGTGTTGAAGTTGGTTTTCTGGTTTCTACCTTTCTCAAATACGAGGATACATGGCTAGTGATCACTTCCGTGGAATCCTACAACACTCCACTTACAACCAGAGTGTGAAGGCAGACGACATCAGGTCTTTGGTATATTGTCAGACTCCCTTGTTTGAGTAGCCCATTCTAGTTGATCTTCCATCATTCAATCACACTAAAAATCGACCGATTCCAACAGTGATAAGATAGGATGGAGAGAAAGGTGGATGGAGAAAAATTCGAAAGGAAGGAAGTTAATCCCAGCTGGTTGTAGAGTACCTACTCGTTAGTTGTTTTAAAGCATTTGGTGACAATTGGGGGGGGGGGGGAAGGCGGGGTCGTTGTATCTTGTTTTATTTGACTTGGTTAATTCACTTGTCAGAGAGAGAGAGAGAGAGAGAGAGAGAGAGAGAGAGACCGTCACTATTTAAGGTTATTGTTAGATTTCCAAAGTTAGCTGATTGATAAACCGATCACATTACCACCTTACTACAAAACACGCTAACCGCTATGAGACATGATGATGATGACGTTAAGTTACCATGTCCGCGATACTAAAAACTTCGACACTAATAACACCGACAACATATTTACACCCCATGACGACCAATCAAAAGGGAAAACACCCCTTTTCTCCATTTTTAGAATCATCACAAGCAATACATTATTTAGATTTGGACACCTGGCCTTACGGTCACCGATATCAGCACACTAGAAGCAGATACCTTAAAGGATAATACTCGACCACGTCCACTTACACCCCTTCCTCCCCTCCTCACTATTTAGAGTACGATATCGAAAGTTGTGGCGAGACATGGTCACTCTACACCAACCGGCTTGGTACTTGATGATGCTGTTGAGGGGAGGGTTGGGTATGGTGGCACATATTGATGATGGTACATGACGATGATGATGATGATGAGAATTTATAATATCAACACGGAATGTTGACGGGGCGAAGTGGGGTATAATGTCTTCAGTCTCTGTGATACAGGTTAAAGGAGGTATTTTATCTATT
Source organism: Megaustenia siamemsis (assembly GCA_032433765.1). Lineage (NCBI taxonomy): Eukaryota > Metazoa > Mollusca > Gastropoda > Stylommatophora > Ariophantidae > Megaustenia > Megaustenia siamemsis. The sequence continues at coordinate 43,851,446 of JAVIAB010000046.1, forward strand.
ATTTCTTGTAATTGATATTCAATACTAAAGTGTTACAGTGAAGTAGAAGAAGAAGAAAGGTCCAGTCCTAATGAGGAGAGAGAGAGAGAGAGAGAGAGAGAGAGAGAGAGAGAGAGAGAGATAATCACTGAATCAGGTACTCCTTTCCTCAAAATATAAACACATGAGACACACACAACATATTCACCTCTGCAATACCACTTTCCCTAAGTTTTAGAACCGCGATAACGCTAATAGATTTGAAAAGTAACATTCGCCTTACAGCACGTCGTCGTCACCCCGGTGATCTGTTTCGTGAACATGTACGCGTTACTTGTCATGTGTTCAGCTGATAGAGGCCTACGATGTAAGTTCCGGCCAGTTTATAATCCACTCATATACGGGCTGGTTGCGTGTTTTATTTAAGAGTAAGACTTTAAAACTCTCACTTGTATTATTTCGTTAGAGAGTGAAAATTGTGGCAAGACATGATTACTCTACACCAACCGACTTGGTACCTGATGATGCTGATGATGATATGGTGGCACATATTGATGATGGTACATGACGACATTGATGATGACAATTTATAATACCAACACGGAATGTTGACGGGCGAAGGGGGTATCATGTCTCTGCGATACAGGTTAAAAGAGGTATTTTATGTAATTATTTATTCCAATTGATATTCAAAAACTAAAGTGCTACAGTGAAGCTATGGACCTACACTAAAAGCATATGAAGAATAAAGTGAGGAGAGAGATAACCACTGAATCAGGTACTCATTAAATCCCTAATATTGGCAACGGAAAATCACGAGTGTTTACATCACGAGACGCCCAGCAAGCACCTGGCCATCCGTGTTCAGCCGAGCGAGCACCTGGCCATCCGTGTTTAGCCGAGCGAGCCAGCGCTACCTGAGATAACGTCGATCACACCGAGTCACGGGTCACAGGTCACGGCAGGAGGGGTCAGCCGAACAAAAAAAACCAGTCATGGAAATATGCAGAATCATATATAATATAATACTGAACATATTGTCTGGACGATTGGTGCATGTATAGCGGTTTTATCACTACTCCCATCACGCCAAGTGGCGTATAGGGAATATGGACTTCGTGATCATACATTTTACAGACCTTCAGCACATGATTTTTGGGGTAATGTGGTCGATATTACGACCGTGCTGCTTTACTTTCCCAGAAAAAAAAATCCGGTACCCATTTAAGTCTGGGTGAACCCGGAAGCCATCGAATGGGATCGAACCCTACCCCTTGTCTTTGAACTATTAATAGTAAAATAAAATGTACCCGCCATGAAGATCACACGACACAATACCAACAAAGCAGCAAAAGTTAAACGGCTTATCATATTTATCTTCCTGATAAAAACATGTGGTTGTGAATCGCGGACAATCTCGTTATCAACAATTAAGAAAATTGGCTAATTCAAAGCACAATGCGACATAATAATTCTTAAGATACCTTGGATAATGAACGAAAGCAATGAAAACATTAACAGATTTAAACATTAAAAAGAAGTGACTTATAAACACTAATTTACAGGTGAAATGAACACAAAAAATCATAGTCACGCCAAAAGACACAATGGGCTGGAAATAACAGTAATTAAAGACATGGTTCCTGGGTGACACATCAGGAACAGACCAAGATGAAGGTGGTTCCAAGACATCAAGGAGATCTTGAACATGACAAGAGAAGAAGTGGGAGATCTGACTTGAGACATCTAATTTATATGAGTGGGCTGTGATGAGTGCAACGTTTTGTGGGAGATCTGACTTGAGACATCTAATTTATATGAGTGGGCTGTGATGAGTGCAACGTTTTGTGGGAGATCTGACTTGAGACATCTAATTTATATGAGGGGGCTGTGATGAGTGCAACGTTTTGTGGGAGATCTGACTTGAGACATCTAATTTATATGAGTGGGCTGTGATGAGTGCAACGTTTTGTGGGAGATCTGACTTGAGACATCTAATTTATATGAGTGGGCTGTGATGAGTGCAACGTTTTGTGGGAGATCTGACTTGAGACATCTAATTTATATGAGTGGGCTGTGATGAGTGCAACGTTTTGTGGGAGATCTGACTTGAGACATCTAATTTATATGAGTGGGCTGTAATGAGTGCGACGTTTTTCAAAGGATATGCGACTAAATTTTTACTAGACATGGAGTCAGAAGAAATTAAGGAGGGAAAGAAAAATCCTACATCTAAAAATGTCGTGCTGAAAGTCGGATGTGTCTGGCCGACATTATACACATTTATACTACAATCATACACACCAATCTACGCAATACTAACCATTTACTCGCATGCAGCACGCAATACCCCACACATCCCTAATAAAACACATTCAATTATATACTCGTTACTTACTGACTCATATATCCAACTCAAATACTATGTCACATACTCCAAATCCACCATTATCTCACTTGTCTAAACACCACAACAAACTACCAAATAACTCATACGTGAAAACCACAAATACTATCCAGCATATACGAATACCACATATGGCATTTTTCGTAATGTCAGAAATTCTGGCGGGAGGCTACTGTGTATTTTTGTTTTTGAGAATTTGTTTTTGTCGAACAGCTTCTCTCGTGGCTAATTCTACCAATGTTTGACAAACACATACGGCCACATAATGAACAATTCAGGCCCTCTGGTCCACACGGTTTTCCATCCTTTATCATGAGTTCTTTTCTCCTCTATGTCTTGTCTTAGCATAGTCTCAAATGATGTTATGCCATTCCTTATACATGCTCTCTATGATGTTCGATCACTAGCTAGATGTTCCCAGTCATTTTCACAGATAGAGAAGTCATTCAGAGATGATTTACAGATATTTCTATATCGTAGTTTACCACGTAATAATACCACGTCATCATCATCATCATCATCAATGAGTGCCGTCTCCACATCGAAGGTTGGCTACCATGGAGCGCCATTCCATTCTGTCTCTTGTTTTGATAGTGCAGATTGTCATAGGTTGACTTGTCCATCTTTTGATGTTATTCGTCTATATTAGTCTTGGTCTGCCTCTGACTCTTTTACCTTGTATTTTCCCTTCCAATATTATTTTTATTAGGCTGTTGTGTCTGTTAACGTGTCCCAAAAATTTCATTTGTCTTGTTCTAATTGTGTTTAGTAGTTCTCTTTTCATTTTTAGTTGTTTTAACGCTTCATCGTTTGTTTTCTTTTCTTTCCATCCAATTCTACCTATTCTTCGATAAATCCACATTTCAAAGGCTTCAATTTTCTGGGATCTTCTAACATTTTTTTTTTATGTCACAGAGAACTGTTTCTCTTTTTGTAGATTGATGGAACAGTTTGTATATGTTTCTGACTATATTAAAAACAAGCTTCTTCACGTAGGGGAACTGATCTCTTGCACTAGTCACTACAAGTGACAATACATGTGCCCTACAATGTATGTAGGGGAAATGATCTCTTGCACTAGTCACCACAAGTGACAATACATGTGCCCTACAATGTATGTAGGGGAACTGATCTCTTGCACTAGTCACTACAAGTGACAATACATGTGCCCTACAATGTATGTAGGGGAACTGATCTCTTGCACTAGTCACCACAAGTGACAATACATGTGCCCTACAATGTATGTAGGGGAACGGATCTCTGGCACTAGTCACTACAAGTGACAATACATGTGCCCTACAATGTATGTAGGGGAACTGATCTCTGGCACTAGTCACTACAAGTGACAATACATGTGCCCTACAATGTATGTAGGGGAACTGATCTCTTGCACTAGTCACTACAAGTGACAATACATGTGCCCTACAATGTATGTAGGGGAACTGATCTCTGGCACTAGTCACTACAAGTGACAATACATGTGCCCTACAATGTATGTAGGGGAACTTATCTCTGGCACTAGTCACTACAAGTGACAATACATGTGCCCTACAATGTATGTAGGGGAACTGATCTCTTGCACTAGTCACCACAAGTGACAATACATGTGCCCTACAATGTATGTAGGGGAACTGATCTCTTGCACTAGTCACCACAAGTGACAATACATGTGCCCTACAATGTATGAAGGGGAACTGATCTCTTGCACTAGTCACTACAAGTGACAATACATGTGCCCTACAATGTATGTAGGGAATAACCCTGTTTGATTTATCTGTCATCTTTTTGTTAACCCCGGCATTGTCTGATACATTAGAACCTCCAACAAATCCACAAGCAACACGATTACCAAATGAAATACCTCGTTTATTTATTTCAATTTCAATGTAGTTTGTGATGGTTTCAGCTGTTGTATTTTGAAGTTGTATTATGCACACAAATGTCTCGCTAATTTCTCCACAATCTGTCACATACTTCACACATATAGACAACTCAGATTTGTAGGAAGTATCTGTGGATTCATCAGCCATTAAAGTAAATAGTCTCCCCTTAATTTCAGTTTCAAGCCGTTCATCAATTACCTCTCCCATGTAACATTTCACAAGCTGTGTCTTTACAGCAATATGTAACTCGTTCACTCTGTTGATGAAGCCAGTGACTTAACTCTTAACACACAGCCCCATCACATTTCTCACAATCTGTAACACACAACCACATCACATTTCTCATAATGTGTAACACAAAGCCTCATCACATTTCTCACAATCTGTAATACACACTCCCATCACATTTCTCACAATCTATAACACACAGTCTCATCACATTTCTCACAATGTGTAACACACAGCCCCATCACATTTCTCACAATCTGTAATACACACTCCCATCACATTTCTCATAATCTGTAACACACAGCCCCATCACATTTCTCACAATCTGTAAAACACAATCCCATCACATTTCTCATAATCTGTAACATATAGCCCCATCACATTTCTCATAATCTGTAACATATAGCCCCATCACATTTCTCATAATCTGTTACATATAGCCCCATCACATTTCTCACAATATGTAACACACAGCCCCATCACATTTCTCATAATCTGTAACATATAGCCCCAACACATATCTCATAATCTGTAACACACAGCCTCATCACATTTCTCATAATCTGTAACATATAGCCACATCACATTTCTCATAATGTGTAACACAAAGCCTCATCACATTTCTCACAATCTGTAATACACACTCCCATCACATTTCTCACAATCTATAACACACAGTCTCATCACATTTCTCACAATGTGTAACACACAGCCTCATCACATTTCTCACAATCTGTAATACACACTCCCATCACATTTCTCACAATCTGTAATACACACTCCCATCACATTTCTCACAATCTATAACACACAGCCCCATCACATTTCTCACAATGTGTAATACACACTCCCATCACATTTCTCACAATCTGTAACACACAGCCCCATCACATTTCTCACAATCTGTAACACACAGCCCCATCACATTTCTCATAATCTGTAACACACAGCCCCATCACATTTCTCACAATCTGTAAAACACAATCCCATCACATTTCTCATAATCTGTTACATATAGCCCCATCACATTTCTCACAATATGTAACACACAGCCCCATCACATTTCTCATAATCTGTAACATATAGCCCCAACACATATCTCATAATCTGTAACACACAGCCTTATCACATTTCTCACAATCTGTAACACACAGCCCCACCACATTTCTCACAATCTGTAACACACAGCCACATCACATTTCTCACAATCTGTAACACACAGCCACATCACATTTCTCATAATCTGTAACATATAGCCACACCACATTTCTCACAATCTGTAACACACAGCCCCATCACATTTCTCACAATCTGTAACATATAGCCACATCACATTTCTCATAATCTGTAACACACAGCCCCATCACATTTCTCATAATCTGTAACACACAGCCTTATCACATTTCTCACAATCTGTAACATACAGCCCCATCACATTTCTCACAAAATGTGTAACACACAGCCCCATCACATTTCTCATAATCTGTAACATATAGCCACATCACATTTCTCATAATCTGTAACATATAGCCACACCACATTTCTCACAATCTGTAACACACAGCCCCATCACATTTCTCATAATCTGTAACATATAGCCACATCACATTTCTCATAATCTGTAACACACAGCCCCATCACATTTCTCATAATCTGTAACACACAGCCCCATCACATTTCTCACAATCTGTAACATACAGCCCCATCACATTTCTCACAATATGTAACACACAGCCCCATCACATTTCTCATAATCTGTAACATATAGCCACATCACATTTCTCATAATCCGTAACATATAGCCACATCACATTTCTCATAATCTGTAACATATAGCCACATCACATTTCTCATAATCTGTAACACACAGCCACATCACATTTCTCACAATCTGTAACACACAGCCACATCACATTTCTCATAATCTGTAACATATAGCCACACCACATTTCTCACAATCTGTAACACACAGCCCCATCACATTTCTCACAATCTGTAACATATAGCCACATCACATTTCTCATAATCTGTAACATATAGCCACACCACATTACTCATAATCTGTAACATATACCCACATCACATTTCTCATAATCTGTAACATATAGCCACATCACATTTCTCATAATCTGTAACATATAGCCCCAACACATATCTCATAATCTGTAACACACAGCCTCATCACATTTCTCATAATCTGTAACATATAGTCCCATCACATTTCTCATAATGTGTAACACAAACCCTCATCACATTTCTCACAATCTGTAATACACACTCCCATCACATTTCTCACAATCTATAACACACAGTCTCATCACATTTCTCACAATGTGTAACACACAGCCTCATCACATTTCTCACAATCTGTAATACACACTCCCATCACATTTCTCACAATCTGTAATACACACTCCCATCACATTTCTCACAATCTATAACACACAGCCCCATCACATTTCTCACAATGTGTAATACACACTCCCATCACATTTCTCACAATCTGTAACACACAGCCCCATCACATTTCTCACAATCTGTAACACACAGCCCCATCACATTTCTCATAATCTGTAACACACAGCCCCATCACATTTCTCACAATCTGTAACACACAGCCCCATCACATTTCTCATAATCTGTAACATATAGCCCCAACACATATCTCATAATCTGTAACACACAGCCTTATCACATTTCTCACAATCTGTAACACACAGCCCCACCACATTTCTCACAATCTGTAACACACAGCCACATCACATTTCTCACAATCTGTAACACACAGCCACATCAAATTTCTCATAATCTGTAACATATAGCCACACCACATTTCTCACAACCTGTAACACACAGCCCCATCACATTTCTCACAATCTGTAACATATAGCCACATCACATTTCTCATAATCTGTAACACACAGCCCCATCACATTTCTCATAATCTGTAACACACAGCCTTATCACATTTCTCACAATCTGTAACATACAGCCCCATCACATTTCTCACAAAATGTGTAACACACAGCCCCTTCACATTTCTCATAATCTGTAACATATAGCCACATCACATTTCTCATAATCTGTAACATATAGCCACACCACATTTCTCACAATCTGTAACACACAGCCCCATCACATTTCTCATAATCTGTAACATATAGCCACATCACATTTCTCATAATCTGTAACACACAGCCCCATCACATTTCTCATAATCTGTAACACACAGCCCCATCACATTTCTCACAATCTGTAACATACAGCCCCATCACATTTCTCACAATATGTAACACACAGCCCCATCACATTTCTCATAATCTGTAACATATAGCCACATCACATTTCTCATAATCTGTAACATATAGCCACATCACATTTCTCATAATCTGTAACATATAGCCACATCACATTTCTCATAATCTGTAACACACAGCCACATCACATTTCTCACAATCTGTAACACACAGCCACATCACATTTCTCATAATCTGTAACATATAGCCACACCACATTTCTCACAATCTGTAACACACAGCCCCATCACATTTCTCACAATCTGTAACATATAGCCACATCACATTTCTCATAATCTGTAACATATAGCCACACCACATTTCTCATAATCTGTAACATATAGCCACATCACATTTCTCATAATCTGTAACATATAGCCACATCACATTTCTCATAATCTGTAACATATAGCCACATCACATTTCTCATAATCTGTAACATATAGCCACATCACATTTCTCATAATCTGTAACATATAGCCACATCACATTTCTCATAATCTGTAACATATAGCCACATCACATTTCTCACAATCTGTAACATATAGCCACATCACATTTCTCATAATCTGTAACATATAGCCACATCACATTTCTCATAATCTGTAACATATAGCCACATCACATTTCTCATAATCTGTAACATATAGCCACATCACATTTCTCATAATCTGTAACATATAGCCACATCACGTTTCTCAACATCTGTAACACACAACCCTATCACATTTCTGAACATCTATAACATATAGCCACATCACATTTCTCACAATCTGTAACACACAACCCTATCACATTTTTCAACATCTGTAACACACAACCCTATCACATTTCTCAACATCTATATCACACAACCCTATCACATTTCTCAACATTTGGAACACACAACCCTATCGCATTTCTCAACATCTGTAACACACAACCCTATCACATTTCTCACAATCTGTAACACACAACCCTATCACATTTCTCACAATCTGTAACACACAACCCTATCACATTTCTCACAATCTGTAACACACAACCCTATCACATTTCTCAACATCTGTAACACACAACCCTATCGCATTTCTCAACATCTGTAACACACAACCCTATCACATTTCTCACAATCTGTAACACACTACCCTATCCCATTTCTCACAAATAAACAACAACACAGAAAAAAAATAAAGTACAATATATGGTCCGAAGCAGGATCGAACCCGTACTCCATGGCACTGCGCCTTGTCACGAGCAGCCGAACGCTCAGGAACACTAACACTCAGCTAACTTCAATGCAAGTCTATAAAATATATGGTCACTAACACCCATATTCCCTATACGCCACTTGGCGTGACGAGGGTACTTTACTTTAAAAAAAAAATATTAATAAACACACCTTTTGTTTTATGGAGTTTGTTTACGTCCTTCAGATTGTATCTAGAACAGTCACGACAACAAGCACTACCTCCATCTTTATCTTTAACAAGCCACTCGTATTTTCTGTCCAAGAATCAATAAAATTATACACAGACTCAAAGCTGGCTTCTCTATGAGTATGACCAGATGAACTAACAGTTGGTATGGGCACTGGGCCGTGAGAAAATGTTGCTGTGGTGGTTGTCTGAATAAGAGGTCTGCCAGTATTTTCTATGGCTTTTCCCCACAGAAATTACGTTCAAGGTGATGGCCAACAGTGTAGATATCACGCTTGAACTGTTTTCCTAGAAGTTGTCAAATATGGCAAAATAGTGCACTTACAACCTGGTATATGGCAAAATAGTGCACTTACAACCTGGTATATGACAATATAGTGCACTTACAACCTGGTATATGACAAAATAGTGCACTTACAACCTGGTATATGACAAAATAGTGCACTTACAACCTGGTATATGACAAAATAGTGCACTTACAACCTGGTATATGGCAAAATAGTGCACTTACAACCTGGTATATGGCAAAATAGTGCACTTACAACCTGGTATATGACAAAATAGTGCACTTACAACCTGGTATATGACAAAATAGTGCACTCACAACCTGGTATATGACAAAATAGTGCACTTACAACCTGGTATATGGCAAAATAGTGCACTTACAACCTGGTATATGACAAAATAGTGCACTTACAACCTGGTATATGACAAAATAGTGCACTTACAACCTGGTATATGACAAAATAGTGCACTTACAACCTGGTATATGACAAAATAGTGCACTTACCACTCATTATGAAAGGCTGGTATGTGACAAAATAGTGCACTTACCACTCATTATGAAAGGCTGGTATGTGACAAAATAGTGCACTTACCACTCATTATGAAAGGCTGGTATATGACAAAATAGTGCACTTATCACTCATTATGAAAGGCGGGTATATGACAAAATATTCTACTTACCACTCATTATGAAAACCTGGTATATGACAAAATAGTGCACTTACCACTCATTATGAAAGGCTGGTATCTCTATTCCTTGTTCGTTTTCTAATAAAACTAAACAGCAAGCACAGCATTAATAAGCAAGGAAAACTATCTTGGTTAGAAAATATATGAAAGATCCAACATATAAATTTCGTATGTGTTGGCAAAACTACCACAGATATTTGTCCCACCTTTGATTTAATGTTAGGTTTGCTTGCTTGCGATCGGCCGATGACTAAAGTATCCTAGAGTATTCTGGTAGACTAGAATATTCCTCTTCATCATCCGCCCTTAAAAGGACGTTAAGTGGGCGTGTCTGTGTAGTGTTGTGGTTTGCAGTATAACTGTGATATTTGCGCCTTTGGGCTAAACACATTCGACTTCAGCAAGATGTTTATTGTTATGATTCTAATAATCTTACAACCATAGATGTTATTGTTTTATAACGAGAAATATAAACTTAATTATTAGATATTTATAATTTACGCCAGGAAGTGGGGGTGGGGGGTGGTGAATTACACCCCCTTTCTTCTCTCATTCATTTATGATTTCATACAAACCTAACCATCATTCACTCATGCATATGAACTGTTGCTTTTATTCACAAAAAGTGTCCATCTCCCATTCACAAAAATTGTCCATCACTCATTCACACAAAATTGTCCGTCACTCAGTCTCACAAAATTATCCATCACTCATTCTCACAAATTGTTCATCACTCATTCACACAGATTGTTCATCACTCATTCACACAAACTGTCCATCACTCATTCACACAGATTGTCCATTACTCATTCTCACAAATTGTCCATCACTCATTCTCACAAAATGTTCATCACTCATTCACACAAATTGTCCATCACTCATTCACACAAAATAGTCCATTACTCACTCACACAAATTGTCCATCACTCATTCACACAAATTTATCCATCACTCATTTACACAAATTGTCCATCACTCATTCATACAAATTGACCACCACTCATTCTTACAAATTGTCCATCACTCATTCACACAAATTGTCCATCACACATTTACACAAATTGTCCACCACTCATTTGCATTATTTGGTCATCACTCATTCAAACAAATTGTCCATCACTCATTCACACAAAATTGTCCATCACTCATTCACACAAAATTGTCCATCACTCATTCACACACATTTTTCAAAACTCCACACAAATTGTCCATCATTCATTCTCACAGATTTGTCCACCACTCATACACACAAGTTTTCCATCACTCATTCACACAAATTGTGATCACTCATTCACACAAATTGTCCATCACCCACTCACACAAATTTTCCTTCACTCATTCACACAAATTGTCCATCTCTCATTCACACAAATTGTCCATCACCCACTCACACAAATTTTCCTTCACTCATTCACACAAATTGTCCATCATCCACTCACACAAATTGTCCATCACTCATTCACACAAATTTGTCCATCAATCATTCACAAAAATTGTCTATAACTCAGTCTCACAAATTGCCCATCATACATACACTCAAGTTTTCCATCACTCATTCACACAAAATGTCCATCACTAATTCACACAAATTGTCCATCACGCCTTCACTCAAATTGTGCATCACTTATGTACACAAATTGTCCATCACTCATTCATACAAAATGTCCATCACTCATTCACACAAATTTACCATCACTCATTCACACAAAATTGTCCATAAAGGATTTACACAAAATTGTCCATCACTAATTCACCTATATTGTCTATCACTATTTAATACAAACTGTACATCACTCATTCACTTAAATTGTCCAACACTCATACACACAAATTGTCTATCACTATTTCACACAAATTGTCCATCATGCATTTACACAATTTATCCATCACTAATTCACACAAATTGTCCATCACTCATTCACACAAAATTATCCATCAATCATTCAAATAATTTGTCCATCACTCATTCACACAAAATGGACCAACACTCATTCACATAATTTGTCCACCACTCATTCACACAAATTATCCATCACTCATTCACACTAATTGTCCATCACACATTCACACAAAATGGTCTATCACTCATTCACACAAATTGACCATCACTCATTCACAACAATTGTCCTTCACTCATTCACACAAATTGTCCTTCACTCATTCACACAAATTTGTCTATGACTCATTCACATAAACTGTCAATCACTCATTCAAACAAAATTGCCCATCGCACTTTTACACAAAATTATCCATCACTCATTCTCTTAAATTTGTCCAACACTCATACACACAAATTGTCCATCACACATTCACACAACTTGCGCAACACTCTTTCATACAGATTGACAATCACTCATTAACACAAATTGTCCATCACTCATTCACACAAATTGCCCATCAGTCATTCCGACAAATTGCCCGTCACTCATTCACACAAATTGTCCATCACTCTTTCACTTTAAAATCTCCATGACTCATTCACTTAAATTGTTCAACACTCATACACACACATTGTCCATCACTCATTTACACAAATTGTCCAACACTCATTCACACAGAATGTCCATCACTCATTCACACATATTGTCAATCAATTATTCATAAAAATTGTCCATCACACACTCACATTAAACTTTCCATTACTGATTCACTTAATTTGTCCAACACTCATACACACAAATTGTCCATCGCTCATTCCCTTATAAATTGACCATCACTCATTCACACAAATTGTCCATCACTCATTCACACAAATTGTCCATCACTCATTCACATAAATTGCTCATCACTCATTTACACACATTGTCCATCACTCATTCACACAAAATGTATATCACTCATTCACACAAATTGTCCATCACTCTTTCACACACAATGTCCATCACTCCTTCACTCAAATTGTCTATAAATTATTCATTCAAATTGTCTATCACTTATTCACAAAAATTGTCAATCACTCCTTCACACAAAATGTCCATCACTCATTCTCACAAATTGTCCATCATACATTCACACAAGTTTTCCATCACTCATTCACACAAAATGACCATCACTAATTCACACAAATTGTCCATCACTCTTTCACTTTAAAATCTCCATCACTCATTTACACAAATTGTTCATCACTCATTCACACAAATTTACCATTACGCATTCATACAGATTGTCCATCACTCATTCACACATATTGTCAATCACTCATTCATACAAATTGTCCCTCACACATTCACATTAAACTTTCCATTACTCATTCATTTAAATTGTCCAACACTCCTACTCACAAATTGTCTATCACTCTTTCACACATATTTTCCATCATCCATTCACACAAATTGTCCATCGCTCATTCCCTTAAAAATTGTCCATCACTCATTCACAAAAACTGTCAAACTCTCATTCACATAAATTGTAAACCACTAATTCATACAAATTTTCCATTACTAAATCACACATATTGTCCCTCTCTCATTCACACAAAATGTATATCACTCATTCATAAAAATTGTCCATTACACATTCACACAAATTGTTCCTAACTCATTCACACAAATTGTCCATCACTCATTCACACAAATTGTCCATCACTCATTCACACAAATTGTCCATCACTCATTTACACAAATTGTCCATCACTCTTTCACACAAAATGTCCATCACTCCTTCACTCAAAATGTCTATAAATTATTCATTCAAATTGTCCATCACTTATTCACACAAATTGTCAATCACTCCTTCACACAAAATGTCCATCACTCATTCTCACAAATTGTCCATCATACATACACACATGTTTTCCATCACTCATTCACACAAAATGTCCATCACTAACTCACACAAATTGTCCATCACTCCTTCACTCAAATTGTGCATCACCTATGTACACAAATTGTACATCACTCATTCATACAAAATGTCTATCATTCATTCACCCAAATTTACCATCACTAATTCACACAAATTGCCCATCAGTCATTCCGACAAATTGCCCGTCACTCATTCACACAAATTGTCCATCACTCTTTCACTTTAAAATCTCCATGACTCATTCACTTAAATTGTTCAACACTCATACACACACATTGTCCATCACTCATTTACACAAATTGTCCAACACTCATTCACACAGAATGTCCATCACTCATTCACACATATTGTCAATCAATTATTCATAAAAATTGTCCATCACACACTCACATTAAACTTTCCATTACTGATTCACTTAATTTGTCCAACACTCATACACACAAATTGTCCATCGCTCATTCCCTTATAAATTGACCATCACTCATTCACACAAATTGTCCATCACTCATTCACACAAATTGTCCATCACTCATTCACATAAATTGCTCATCACTCATTTACACACATTGTCCATCACTCATTCACACAAAATGTATATCACTCATTCACACAAATTGTCCATCACTCTTTCACACACAATGTCCATCACTCCTTCACTCAAATTGTCTATAAATTATTCATTCAAATTGTCTATCACTTATTCACAAAAATTGTCAATCACTCCTTCACACAAAATGTCCATCACTCATTCTCACAAATTGTCCATCATACATACACACAAGTTTTCCATCACTCATTCACACAAAATGACCATCACTAATTCACACAAATTGTCCATCACTCTTTCACTTTAAAATCTCCATCACTCATTTACACAAATTGTTCATCACTCATTCACACAAATTTACCATTACGCATTCATACAGATTGTCCATCACTCATTCACACATATTGTCAATCACTCATTCATACAAATTGTCCCTCACACATTCACATTAAACTTTCCATTACTCATTCATTTAAATTGTCCAACACTCCTACTCACAAATTGTCTATCACTCTTTCACACATATTTTCCATCATCCATTCACACAAATTGTCCATCGCTCATTCCCTTAAAAATTGTCCATCACTCATTCACAAAAACTGTCAAACTCTCATTCACATAAATTGTAAACCACTAATTCATACAAATTTTCCATTACTAAATCACACATATTGTCCCTCTCTCATTCACACAAAATGTATATCACTCATTCATAAAAATTGTCCATTACACATTCACACAAATTGTTCCTAACTCATTCACACAAATTGTCCATCACTCATTCACACAAATTGTCCATCACTCATTCACACAAATTGTCCATCACTCATTTACACAAATTGTCCATCACTCTTTCACACAAAATGTCCATCACTCCTTCACTCAAAATGTCTATAAATTATTCATTCAAATTGTCCATCACTTATTCACACAAATTGTCAATCACTCCTTCACACAAAATGTCCATCACTCATTCTCACAAATTGTCCATCATACATACACACATGTTTTCCATCACTCATTCACACAAAATGTCCATCACTAACTCACACAAATTGTCCATCACTCCTTCACTCAAATTGTGCATCACCTATGTACACAAATTGTACATCACTCATTCATACAAAATGTCTATCATTCATTCACCCAAATTTACCATCACTAATTCACACAAATTGCCCATCAGTCATTCCGACAAATTGCCCGTCACTCATTCACACAAATTGTCCATCACTCTTTCACTTTAAAATCTCCATGACTCATTCACTTAAATTGTTCAACACTCATACACACACATTGTCCATCACTCATTTACACAAATTGTCCAACACTCATTCACACAGAATGTCCATCACTCATTCACACATATTGTCAATCAATTATTCATAAAAATTGTCCATCACACACTCACATTAAACTTTCCATTACTGATTCACTTAATTTGTCCAACACTCATACACACAAATTGTCCATCGCTCATTCCCTTATAAATTGACCATCACTCATTCACACAAATTGTCCATCACTCATTCACACAAATTGTCCATCACTCATTCACATAAATTGCTCATCACTCATTTACACACATTGTCCATCACTCATTCACACAAAATGTATATCACTCATTCACACAAATTGTCCATCACTCTTTCACACACAATGTCCATCACTCCTTCACTCAAATTGTCTATAAATTATTCATTCAAATTGTCTATCACTTATTCACAAAAATTGTCAATCACTCCTTCACACAAAATGTCCATCACTCATTCTCACAAATTGTCCATCATACATACACACAAGTTTTCCATCACTCATTCACACAAAATGACCATCACTAATTCACACAAATTGTCCATCACTCTTTCACTTTAAAATCTCCATCACTCATTTACACAAATTGTTCATCACTCATTCACACAAATTTACCATTACGCATTCATACAGATTGTCCATCACTCATTCACACATATTGTCAATCACTCATTCATACAAATTGTCCCTCACACATTCACATTAAACTTTCCATTACTCATTCATTTAAATTGTCCAACACTCCTACTCACAAATTGTCTATCACTCTTTCACACATATTTTCCATCATCCATTCACACAAATTGTCCATCGCTCATTCCCTTAAAAATTGTCCATCACTCATTCACAAAAACTGTCAAACTCTCATTCACATAAATTGTAAACCACTAATTCATACAAATTTTCCATTACTAAATCACACATATTGTCCCTCTCTCATTCACACAAAATGTATATCACTCATTCATAAAAATTGTCCATTACACATTCACACAAATTGTTCCTAACTCATTCACACAAATTGTCCATCACTCATTCACACAAATTGTCCATCACTCATTCACACAAATTGTCCATCACTCATTTACACAAATTGTCCATCACTCTTTCACACAAAATGTCCATCACTCCTTCACTCAAAATGTCTATAAATTATTCATTCAAATTGTCCATCACTTATTCACACAAATTGTCAATCACTCCTTCACACAAAATGTCCATCACTCATTCTCACAAATTGTCCATCATACATACACACATGTTTTCCATCACTCATTCACACAAAATGTCCATCACTAACTCACACAAATTGTCCATCACTCCTTCACTCAAATTGTGCATCACCTATGTACACAAATTGTACATCACTCATTCATACAAAATGTCTATCATTCATTCACCCAAATTTACCATCACTAATTCACACAAATTGTCCATCACTCATTCACACAAAATTGTTCATCTAGGATTTACACAAAATTGTCCATCACTCATTCACACATATTGTCTATCACTCATTAATACAAACTGCACATAACTCAATCTCTTAAATTGTCCAACACTCATACACACAAATTGTCTATCACTCTTTCACACAAAATTGTCCATCATGCATTTACACAATTTATCCATCACTAATTCACACAAATTGTCCATCACTCATTCACATAAAATTATCAATTACTCATTCAAATAATTTGTTCATCACTCATTCACACAAAATGGACCAACACTCATTCACACAATTTGTCCAACACTCATTCAAACAAATTGTCCATCGCACATTCACATAAAATTTACCCATCACTTATTCACACTAATTGTCCTCCACTCATTCACATAATTTGTCCATCACTCATTCACACAAAATGGTCCATCACTCATTCATACATTTTGTCCATCACTCATTCACACAAATTGACCATCACTCATTCACGACAATTGTCCTTCACTCATTCACACAAATTGTCCTTCACTGATTCATACAAATTGTCCATCAATCATACACACACATTTTTCATCACTCACTCACACAAATGGTCCATCACTCATTCACACAAATTTATCCATCACTCATTTACACAAATTGTCCATCACTCATTCATACAAATTGTCCATCACTCATTCACACAAATTGTCCATCACTCATTCACACAAATTGTCCATCACTCTTTCACATAAATTGATCAACACTCATACACACAAATTGTTCGTCACTCATTCACACAAATTGTCCAACACTCATGCACACAGATTGTCCATCAATCAGTCACACAAATTGTCCATCACTCATTCACACAAATTTTCCATTACGCATTCACACAAATTGTCCTTCACTAATTCGCACATATTGTCCATCACTCATTAATACAAACTGCACATCACTCATTCACTTAAATTGTCCAACACATATACACAAATTGTCTAACACTCTTTCACACAAATTGTCCATCTATAATTCACACAAATTGTATATCACTCATTCATACAAAATTGTCCATTACTCATTCAAATAATTTGTCCATCACTCATTCACACAAAATTGTCCAACACTCATTCACACAATTTGTCCACAACTCATTCACACACTTCACCCATATTTTTTTCACACAAATTGTCCTTCACTCATTCACATAATTTTTCCATCACTCATTCACACAAAATGGTCCATCACTCATTCATACAAATTATCCATCACCCATTAACACAAATTGTGTCCGGTTAGCGCAATCGATAGGCGGTTGGCTTACCACGGCAACAGCCGGGGTTCGTAATCCTGGCGAGGACACCTGGGTTTTACTAATTCCCTAAAAATTAGTAGGAGCCGCGATAGCTCAGTGGTTAGTGAACTGGACTACTACGGACAAGGGGTAGGGTATGATCCCAACCGACGGCTCCGGGTTCACCCAGCCTTAAATGGGTACCGGATTTTTTCTGGAAAGTAAAAGCAGCACGGGCGTAATACCGACCACATTACCCCAAAAATCATGTGCTGAAGGTCTGTAAAATATATAGGGTCACTAACACCATATTTCCCTATACGCCACTTGGCGTGACGGGGGTACTTTACTTTTTTTTTTTATTAACACAAATTGACCATCATTCATTCACAACAATTGTCCTTCACTCATTCACACAAATTGTCAATCACTCATTCACACACATTGTCCATCACTCATTCACACATGTTTTCCATCACACACTCATACAACCTCATTCGCAAAAATTGTCTATCACTCATTCATACAAATTATCCATCACCATCACTCATTTTCACAAATTATTCATCACTCATTTATACAGATTATACATCACTCATTCACACAAACTGATGATATTCATTCACACAAATTGTCCATTACTCATCCACAATAATATTCCATCACTCATTCACACAAATTGTCCATCACATATTCACACAAACTGTCCATTACTCATTCAAACAAAATTGTCCATCGCTCATTCACACAAAATTATCCATCACTCATTCTCTAAAATTGTCGAACACTCAAAGACACAAATTGTGCATCACACTTTCACACAAATTGTCCAACACTCATTCACACAAATTCTCCATCAATCTTTCACACAAATTGTCCATCATCCATTCACACAAATTGTCCATCACTTATTCAAATAATTTGTCCATCACTCATTCACACAAAATTGTCCATCACGCATTCACACAAAATTATCCATCCCTCATTCACTTAAATTGTTCAACACTCATACACACAAATTGTCCATCACTCATTATCACACTTAAATTGTTCAACACTCATACACACAAATTGTCCATCACTCATTTACACAAATTGTCCATTACGCATTCACACAAATTGTCCATCACTCATTTACATAAAATTATCCATCACTCATTCACTTAAATTGTTCAACGCTCATACACACACGTTGTCCATCACTCTTTCACACAAATTGTCCATCATGCATTCACACAATTTATCCATCACTAGTTCACACACATTGTCCATCACTCATTCACACAAAATTGTCTATTAGTCATTCAAATAATTTGTCCATCATTCATTCCAACAAAATGGTCCAACACTCATTCACACAATTTGTCCACCACTCTTTCACACAAATTATCCATATTTCATTGACAAAAATTATCCATCACACATTCACACAAAATTTTCCATCACTTATTCACACAAATTGTCCTTCACACATTCACATTATTTGTCCATCCCTCATTCACACAAAATGATCCATCTCTCATTCATACAAATTGTCCATCACTCATTTACAAAAATTGACCATCACTCATTCTCAACAAAAGTCCTTCACTCATTCACACAAATTGTCCATCACACATTCACACAAAATTGTCCAAAAGTTATTTACACAATTTGTCCATTACGCATTCACACAAATTTGTCCATCACTCATTCACACAAAATTCTCCTTCACACATTCTAACAAATTGTCCATCACACATTCACACAAATAGTCTATCACTCATTCATACAAATTATCCATCACTCATTTACACAAATTATCCATCACTCATTTGTACAGATTGTCCATCACTCATTAACACAAATTGTCCATCATTCATTCACACAAATTGTCCATCACTCATTCACACAAACTGTCCATCACTCATTCAAACAAAATTGCCCATCGCTCATTTACACAAAATTATCCAACACTCATTCACACAGATTGTCAATCACTCATTCACACAAATTGTCAATCATTCTTTCACAGAAATTGTCCATCATACATTCACACAAATTGTCCAGTATTGATTCACACAAATTGTCCATCACTCATTCACACATATTGTCCATCACTCATTCATACAAATTGTCCATCACTCATTCACATTAAATTTTCCACTACTCATCCACTTAAATTTTCCAACAAACATACACAAAAATTGTATATCACTCTTTCACACAATTTGTCCATCATTCATTCACACAAATTGTCCATCACTCATTTATACATGCTGTACATCACTCATTCACACAAACTGTCCATCACTCATTCACACAAATAGTCCATCACTCATTCACACAAATTGTCTAATACTCATTCACACATTGTGTCCATCACTCTTTCATACAAATTGTCCATCATTCATTCACATTAAATTTTCCATCACTCATTCACTCTTAATTTTCAAACACTCATATATACAAATTGTCCATCACTCTTTCACACAAATTGTCCATCATCCATTCACACAAATTGTCCATCTCTCATTCCCACAAAATTGTCCATCACTCATTCAAATAATTTGTCCATCACTCATTCACACAAAAAGGTACAACACTCATTCACATAAATTGTCCATCACTCACTCACACAAATTGTCCATCACTCATTTACACAAATTGTCCATCATTCATTCACACAAATTGTCTATCACACATTCACACAGATTGTCCATCACTCATTCGCATAACATGTCCATCATTCATTCACACAAATTGTTCATCACATATTCGCACAAATTTTCCATCACTAATTCACGCAAAATTGTCCAACACTCATTCACACAAATTGTCCATCACTCATTCACACAAAATTGAATATCACTCATTCAAACAAAGTTTCCCTCACTTATTCACACAAAATTGTCCATCGCTCATTCACATAAATAGCTCATCACTCATTCACATAAATTCTCTATCACTTTTTTACAAAAATTATCCATCGCTCATTCACACAAATTGTCCATCACTCATTCACACAAATTATCCATCAGTCATTCACACAAATTATCAATCACTCATCCACACAAAATTCACACTCACGCTAGCTAACCTCCATACACTTACAATAGCTAATCACCACACATTCACACTAGCTAATCACCACACATTCACATAAGACATCCACCACTCATCCACATAAGAATTCCAGCACTCATTCACATAAGATAACCACCACTAATTCATCTAAGACATCCACCACTCATTCAAATAAAATATCCAGCACTAATTCACATAAGATGTCCACCACTCATTCACATAAGATATCCACCACTAATTCACATTATGTATCCACCACTAATTCACATAAGATATCCACCACTCATTTACATAAAATATCCACCACTCATTCACATAAGATATCAACCACTAATTCACATTATATATCAACTACTAATTCACATAAGATATCCACTACTAATTCACATAAGATAACCATCACTAATTCACATTAAGTATCCACCACTCATTCACATAAGATATCCACCAATCATTCATATAAAATATCCACTAATAATTCACATAAGATATCCACCACTCATTCACTTAAATTATCCACCACTAATTCACATATGATATCCGTCATTCATTCACATTAGGTATCCTCCACTAATTCACATAAGATAACCACCACTCATTTACTTAAAATATCCATCACTCATTCACATAAGATATCCACCACTCATTCACATAAGATATCTACCACTCATTCACATAAGATATTCATCACTCATTCACATAAGATATCCATCACTCATTCGCATAAGATAACCACTACTCATTCACATAAGATATCCACCACTCATTATCATAAGATATTCATCACTCATTCACATAAGATATCCATCACTCATTCGCATAAGATATCCATCACTCATTCACATAAGATATCCACCACTCACACATAAACCAGGCAGCATTTCCTCAAACCAATTAACCTCTTAGCTCAACACCCAACGACCCTACTCATTTACTCATTCACACAAGCTAATACCAATTCACTCTTTAACAAAAACTAATCCTATTTCAATTAGTCACACAATCTAATACTATTATACTCATTCACAAAAACGAATCCTAGTTCAAGTATTCACACAAACTAATCCTAATTCACTCATACACAAAAACTAATCCTAATTCAATTATTCACACAAACTAATCCTAATTCACTCATTCACAAAAACTAATCCTAATTCAAGTATTCACACAAACTAATCCTAATTCACTCATTCACAAAAACTATCCTAAGAGGTGATATGCAAAATTGCTCAGGCAAAAGCAGCTTTCCAAAAAATGAGGAAGATACTATGCAATCCATTTTTGACAATAGAAACAAGAAAGAGTTCTTAAATGTTATGTAGAACCAGTCTTAACATATGGATGTGAATCATGGACAATAGGGCAACAGACAAGAAAATCACTGGAGTCTGTAGAAATGTGGTTTTACAGAAGAATGTTGAGAATACTATGGACAGCTAAGAAGAGTAATAAAAACGTTCTGAAAGAAACTAAAGCAAAAAAGAGAGCTAATTTCCAATATTAGGAAGAAACGATCATTTTTTTGGCCATGTAATGGGAAGAGAACAACTGGAATATATTGTAACAACTGGAAAAATTGAAGGACGAAGAGATAGAGGGAAGCAAAGAGAAAAAAATACCAGACAGCTTAAGAGAATGGCTTGGCAGAATGTCAACAACAGAAATGATAAATAACTGTAGAGACATGATCACCTACGCCAGCAGGCCCGGTACTTGATGATGATGATGATGAATCCTAATTCATCCATTCACACAAACTAATCTTGATTCACCCATTCACACAGAATTATCCCACAGTATCTAAACAAAACCAACCCTGTACCATTCAACCACACACACACACACACACCCACACACTCTAACCCCCACTCACACACAAACCAGGCAGCATTTCCTCAAACCAATTAACCTCTTCAACACCCGACGACCCTAACTCAAATCGGCCACTGATCTTAACGTCATCAAAAAAACGACCGTCCTGGGGAAAACCCCAGATTTCATCGCAGTTGCAATTTTGACTTCATTACCTCCCCTTTTAAGGTTAACTGATGCTCTTTGAAATTACAATACTAGTTGTACGTGTACAGACCGTCTCACGCATGCGGTCGTTTGAGTAGAATGGCGCATGCTTGAAATTGGCACGATGTTGCTTTAAAGAAGAGTTTAGATGGGAGTGGTTCAGTTCTAAACTCTCACTTATCTAAATTTACTGGGCAATGTACGTAATTGAGTGTTAGAACTGTAAAGTGTTAACATGTCTGGTTTCAGTAACATGTTGAACATGAAAACACTCCTTGGTTTCTAGTAGATACAGAATGTAACCTTTTGAATATTCTTAAACAATGACGTATATAGTTGCATCAATTCATAAAGTTTCATTTTGTATCGGTTGGTCTCACGCATGGTCGATGTGCGCCCCATGCGTTACAACAAACAGCGAAGCGATAATCCAGATCGGACCAGACTCTCTGAGGCATTTCCAGAGTGATCGAGTTTACAGCTTCAGTGATGGGTTCCTGCAGACCATCCATTGTTGCTAGTAGTGGAGGTACATACGCTCTTTCACGTAACCCAAATAAAAAACAAACTGTTAGGTCTGGTGATTTCGTGGGAATCACTTGAAGAACACCGGGTCATTTTGTCAAATGCGATAATTCATACGTTTGGCAGTTCTGCTACCTTTCAGCTCCCTGTGGAGCATAGGTCTTCAACAAACACTTTCCAAGTCGTTCTGTTTCTTGTCATTCTTTTAAGATCATTCCATGTCTTCCCCATCATCTTCATCTCTGCTTCTATCTGTCTTCTCTAAAAATATTTTGGTCTTAATTTTTTTTTCTTTGGTGATTCCAAAAAGGGGCATGTGTAATACTCTCAGTTGTTTTCCGCAATGTATATCCTATCCAGCGCCATCGTCTTCGCTCTATTTCCATGTTTGTTAATTTTTTTGCAGCTTATTATTTTTTTTTTGCAGAATACAAATTCCCATACCCAACCATCCTTAGTCGCCTCTGACGAACATGCTTGGTTGGGAACAGCGCTTCAATTCTTTACTCCTATTCCGGGCCCCGGCAGTGTATGAGATTGTTTGGCAGTTGCTCGTTGAGAAATTTAGGACAGCAAGATGCCAGTGCATGGATGTTGGACGAAGGCAGTGAGAACCTTCAGGAGCTAGTTCTGGGTCAATGAGTCATTTCTAGGTCAATCAAGGCGCGCCTTTTGGTGCTCATCATCCTGGATTGTGGGCTGTTCCTGGACAAACACGTTTATGTCGATCCGGGAGTGGAAACAAAAATATATACCGAACTCGCGTGTTAAGAAATGTAAGATTGAAGAAATGTAAAACTGAAGAAACATAAAACTGAAAGGGTGTAAAAATTAAATGCAAAAATGAAGAAATGTAAAAATAAAGATGTAAGACTGAAGAAATGTATGACTGAGGACATATAAAAACGAAGAAGTGGAGAGAAGACTTAACAAATGTAACTTTTCTCTTTCCCCCACCTCCAGCACATATATCCCAATCTAGGCACCTGGTTCTCTTTCTATAAAACACTCCTCACAATTGTCTCCTTGCTTCCCGGCATATTCACTGGTTAGTGAACTGGACTACAAAGGACAAGGGGTAGGGTTCAATCCCAACCGACGGCTTCCGGGTTCACCCAGCCTTTAATGGGTACCGGATTTTTTTTTCTGGGAAAGTGAAGCGGGACGGGCGTAATACCGACCACATTACCCAAAAAATCATGTGCCGAAGGTCTGTAAAATGTATGGTCACTAACACCATATTCCCTATACGCCACTTGGCGTGACGGGGGTACTTTACTTTTTACTTTTCCCGGCATATATTCCCATATTTCAGTTGGAAACCGCACACTTGATATCCCTTACTTGAAATATTGTTTTTATAAAATGTTTCATATTTCCTTACTTATTTCCCTTTCAGAGTCGAAGGAAGATACAATTTGCAATCTAGGGGAAAAGGGGGAGTGGGGGGGGGGGCTGGTTGATCTAGAGGCAAGACGTCGGCATCGAGACAGAGAGGTTGTGGGTTCAAATCCCGGCTGCACCACCAACTGAGATTTTTATTTATGATTTCTCTATGCGGCAACCACCCCAGGGTTCAGCAGCGAGGCCCGGCTTTGGAGCGTCAATTACTCATCGACGGAAAAAATATAAGTACCTCCGAAGACGAGTTATCTGCCCGTGCAGCGAAGGACCACTGTGCACACGGCTGCCAGGGAAAAACGGAGTAACATGCAATATTCAGTTCCTTGTCTCTGGGGACTTCGTCAGAGGTAAAATCTGCCGAACAAAAAAAAAAAAAAAAAAAAAAAAATGTGCAATCTTCTGCTCTTTTATTAAGGGTCTCCTGCTGTTATAAGTTTCCTAGCGTTTCTAATATTCCATCAATACACACTTTTTTATGATCTGCGCTTGAATCTCGGGTAAGCTCATTGTTTATTGAAGGCTCGTTGTGTTGTTATTTGTAGATAAATACAAATACAAAATAAATAAAACAATGAATACTAGCAGGGCCGCGAGTAAAGCTACAGAGAACATGTGAAATAAATGTACAAGGGCATGGAGCAGCTAAACTTATAGTAAGACATGACAAGCTATACGTTTCGGCAAAAGCCTTCATCAGGATACATCAGATAACACACAAACTATTCAAATTTAACACATAGATCCAAGCCAGAAAACACAACACAGGTTTTTTGTTTTGTGTTCACCAGCTTTTACCTCTGACGATGTCCCTAGAGACACGGAACTGATTTTTGCGTGTTAATCCATTTGTCCCTGGCAGCCGTGTGCACAGGGGTCACTCGCCGCACAGGCAGATAACTCCGACTTCGGAGGTACTCATAATATTTTTTCGGTCGGTGAGTAATTGAAGTTTCAAGCCGGGTCTCGCTTCTGAGACCAGGGGTGGTTGCCGCAGAGAGAAATCATAAATAAAAATCCCAACCGGTGTAGTCAGAATTTGAAGCCACAACTTCTCTGTCTCGAGGCCGGCGTCTTGCCTCGAGACTAACCAGTCCCCCGCGTGAATGTTTGAGTGCATGGTTGTACGTATGTAAGTACGTGTGTATATATGTGCACGTATGTAAGTACGTGTGTATATATGTGCACGTATGTAAGTACGTGTGTATATATGTGTACGTATGTAAGTACGTGTGTATATATATGTGCTCGTATGTAAGTACGTGTGTATATATGTGTACGTATGTAAGTACGTGTGTATATATGTGTACGTATGTAAGTACGTGTGTATATATGTGTACGTATGTAAGTACGTGTGTATATATGTGCACGTATGTAAGTACGTGTGTATATATGTGCACGTATGTAAGTACGTGTGTATATATGTGTACGTATGTAAGTACGTGTGTATATATGTGCACGTATGCATGTCTTCTTCTTCTACCTTTTTAGCTCCCAGTGGAGCATAGGTCTTCAGCAAACACTTTCCAAGTCGTTCTGTTTTTTGCCATTCTTTTAAGATCATTCCATGTCTTCCCCATCATCTTCGTCTCTGCTTCTATCTGTCTTCTCCAAGAATTCCTTGGTCTTCCTCTTCGTCTTTTCCCCTGGGGATTCCAAAAAAGTGCCTGTTGTGTAATACTCTCAGTTGGCTTCCGTAGTGTGTGTCCTATCCAGCGTCATCGTCTTCACTGTATCTCTTTACCCACTGGTGTTTGGACTGGTACATTTCCATAATTCTATGTTAGTGATTTTGTCCTGCCATTTCCATCCTTTTATTCTACGTATGCATGTACATGCGCATATATGTGTATGAATGTATGTAAGAACTAGTGCGGTACCCAATATAACTGTACTTGCTGATAGGAAAGTGGGCGTGACAAACACATCAAATTATATGCCTCACTCTTTATACAATACACACGCACTGTTGTGTAAGTAGCTCACGTTTGATGCCGTAGCGACTAGGGGTGGGGACACACTTAAGTACTCCTGTAGGGTAGGGCTAGCGTTAAATGCTTCAATCATTAACATAACGCATGACCCTACCCACTGTCAGGCGTCTTGCCTCGAGACCAACCAGTCTAACCCCTCCCCCAACACAGATCTAAAAAATGTTGGGGGAAAAAGGCGTAGAGTAGACATGACAGAAGTAAGATGAGTGATGGCAGTATGTCTATGGAAATGAACACTAAATATCATGTATACAAGATATTATCCAATCCATTGTATGTTTGTTTGGCATATTCTCTGCAGCTTTACTCGCGGCCCCTCTTATTTAATATTTTGTTTATTTGATATCTGTGCTTATCTCCCATGATATGAATCATCCGTAAAGGTTCAAGGATAATTAAAAAATGCAAATAAAAATAAATACAAATGCAAGAAGGGAAATATAAAAAAGAATGTTAACTTTAGATAAGTCGACGTAGCGAAGTGGTTAGGAAAAAAAACTGGTTTAACGTTCAAATGGATCCGATTTCTTTTTGTCTTCTTATTTTTATTTCTATTTTTGTTGTTGCTGCACTACTGCTCATCGTGGCAACTATGAGGTTTGTGTAGCTCTCTAGTTATCGCTTGCTATGTAACTTGAGCAATTTTAACTTAAATATATTTAGTTAAGTCTTTCCACCTTTTCCTGGGTCGCCCTGTCACCTAGTAGCCTGATATTTTCATTGTGAATGCTCGTGGTGCCGTTTGGTTAGATTTTCCATTCATGGTTAGACGTTGAACACTGAATTCGTTGATGTTATGATAAATCGCGATTGTCCATACGGTTTTTCTGAGGTTCATTTTCACGAAATCTCTCGTTTTCTTGTAGCGCTTCTCATGCATCTCATTTCGCACGAAATGATTTTGTGCTCGTTATCTTTTAATGATTGTCCATGATGTTCAACCATTTCCACAGATATGACATTTTATTTTTTCCGTCGACACGATTTCGAGATTCATGCAGCATCTTAAAATGGGTACTAGAGTTTGTGGGAACGTAAAGCAACTCTAAGCACACTGTCTATAAATATGCCAATATATTCATGAACAATGTGGGCGCTAATACCTCAGTGCTCATACATCGCAAGGTGTGACGGATACTTCCATTTTTATTCTCAATTTCAAAGGGGCCGTATCTCACAAAAAGTAATATCAATTCATGAGCTGCTTCTAAAAGAAGACAAATGCCAGATCGAATCCTCAATTACAAAGCTTCATCATGATCTTGCTTGGTTCACTGTGGGAGCGGCCCAATCCTCTACGATCGTTGCATATTGTCTTCTGTATTAAAGACATTGGTATGGCCTCCGTTGAGTTTATGACGTTTGAGTCAGAACAATGTTTTGCTAAACAAAACCATAAAATTAATCTCTAACGTGAGTGACGTGTGGATGACGTGTGAATGACGTGTGAATGACGTGCCATGTGTTTGAAGAGAAGACGAGTCAACTAGACCTTGTGTTTGACATAAACTACTTGACTACCAACTAAAAGTTATTTCCCCTGGCTTAATATTCATTTTGCAAGGGAGAGAAATCTTACTACATTACGGAAAACAAAATTGCTAAGCACAAAAACAAAGCTCTGGATTTTCAAATATAATGTATTATGCACCCTTAATTATGCATGCGATAGATGGAAAACTAAAGAAATAGAAAATAGATTTGATGCATTTGAAACAAATATATGAAGGAAAATACTTCGCATACAATGGAATGAACTTAAGACTAGAGCAGAAGTGAGAGAAATGATAAAGTACCCAAAAAAAAAAAAAAAAAAAAAAAATGTGCAACAAAGTGTAGGTGTTGCTATATTGGAAATGTGATGAGAAAGTAAACAAGAGAATTTTAACAGTTGAAAAGAACAAATACACTGAGTGGAAAAAAAAGAGAATTTTAACAGTTGAAAAGAACAAAATTACTGAGTGGAAAAAAAAGATAATTTTAACAGTTGAAAAGAACAAATACACTGAGTGGAAAAAAAGAAGAGAATTTTAACAGTTGAAAAGAACAAAAACACTAAGTGGAAAAAAGAATTTTTAACAGTTGAAAAGAACAAAAACACTGAGTGGAAAAAAAGAGAATTTAATAGTTGAAAAGAACAAAAACAATGAGTGGAAAAAAAGAGAATTTTAACAGTTGAAAAGAACAAAAACACTGAGTGGAAAAAAAAGAGAATTTTAACAGTTGAAAAGAACAAAAACACTGAGTGGAAAAAGGAGAATTTTAACAGTTGAAAAGAACAAAAAAAACTGAGTGGGAAAAAAAGAGAATTTTAACAGTTGAAACGAACAAAAACACTGAGTGGAAAAAGAATTTAAACAGTTGAAAAGAACAAAAACACTGAGTGGAAAAAAAGATAATTTTACCAGTTGAAAAGAACAAAAACACTGAGTGGAAAAAAAGAGAATTTTAACAGTTGAAAAGAACAAAAACACTGAGTGGAAAAAAGTGAATTTTAACAGCTGAAAAGAGCAAAAACACTGAGTAGAAAAAAGGAGAATTTTGACAGTTGAAAAGAACAAAAACACTGAGAGGAAAAAAAGAAAATTTTAACAGTTGAAAAGAACAAAAACACTGATTGGAAAAAAAGAGAATTTTAACAGATGAAACGAACAAAAACACTGAGTGGAAAAAAAGAGAATTTTAACAGTTGAAAAGAGCAAAAACACTGAGTGGAAAAAAGGAGAATTTTAACAGTTGAAAAGAACAAATACACCGAGTGGAAAAAAAGAGAATTTTAACAGCTGAAACGAACAAAAACACTGAGTGGGAAAAGAATTTTAACAGTTGAAAAGAACAAAAACACTGAGTGGAAAAAAAGATAATTTTACCAGTTGAAAAGAACAAAAACACTGATAGGAAAAAAAGAGAATTTTAACAGTTGAAAAGAACAAAAACACTGAGTGGAAAAAAAGTGAATTTTAACAGTTGAAAAGAGCAAAAACACTGAGTGGAAAAAAAGAGAATTTTAACAGTTGAAAAGAACAGAAACACTGAGTGGAAAAAAAGAGAATTTTAACAGTTGAAAAGAACAGAAACACTGAGTGGAAAAAAAGAGAATTTTAACAGTTGAAAAGAGCAAAAACACTGAGTGGAAAAAAAGAGAATTTTAACAGTTGAAAAGAACAAAAACACTGAGTGGAAAAAAGAGAATTTTAACAGTTGAAAAGAGCAAAAACACTGAGTGGAAAAAAAGGAGAATTTTGACAGTTGAAAAGAACAAAAACACTGGGTGGAAAAAAAGAGAATTTTAACAGTTGAAAAGAACAAAAACTCTGAGTGGAAAAAAGAAAGGTTTAACAGTTGAAAAGAACAAAAACACTGAGTGGAAAAAAAGAGAATTTTAACAGTTGAAAAGAGCAAAAACACTGAGTGGAAAAAAGGAGAATTTTGACAGTTTAAAAGAACAAAAACACTGAGTGGAAAAAAGAGAATTTTAACAGATGAAAAGAACAAAAACACTGATAGGAAAAAAATAGAATTTTAACAGCTGAAAAGAACAAAAACACTGATTGGAAAAAAAGGAGAATTTTAAGCCAGGTCCTGATATGGTTACCAGAGAGTGAAAGAAAAAAATAAAAATGAAACGAGTGGCAACTATAATAGACATGGGCTCCATCGCCGAGATTGAACAACGGGTCCATAGCAGACGTGTGGCGAGATACAATATAGGTCATGTTCAGGGTCTGATACTTGATAACAAAGATTGTCGTACGAGGAGGGTCTAGAATATCCACCATATATGTCGTCGTCGGCCCTATATGTTGGACATGTGATGAGAAGAGATAATAACCGAATAGCAAAGCAAGCCCTCATGTGGGAAACAACAGCTAAGAGAAAAAGAGGAAGACCCAGAGACAACTGAGAAGAACATTGATGAGAGAGGCAAAAGCAGCAGGAATCGGCATCCCTCAATGAGATAGAGCTGCTTGCACAGAACAGAGACAAATGGCGAGATTTGATAAAATATCTTTAAAAGAATTGAAAACTGCTAGAACAAAAATTCAGATAAGAGAAGGAGTATCTTGGTCTACGCCCTATGGGCCGGCTACGGCTCGAAAGGTCAATAGATAGATAGATGTCATCGTCGGTCCTAAAGGATAAGAGATAGCGGGGAGTGATATAAAACCTCACCTTACATTGTTACATCATTTGGAAGTGAGGAGGCATTCCTGGATGTCCTGCTTATTTGCGCGTCAGCCATGACTAGAGGAATAGACCTTTTCGTCACCCTTAAAAGGACGTTAAGTAGGCGCGTACGCGCTGTGTAGTGGTTTGTAGTGGAACTAATATTTCCACCTTTCGGCCCAACACCTCCAACTTCAGCACGCGTAACGGTTTGCCTTCCCTCTCGATCTCTAATCACAATTTGCTAGGCCGGACTGGTTAGCCTGTTTCAAGGGACACCGCGAAAAGGTGGATTAGGATCTGCATTATTCTGGTACACCGATCCTGACACAAACCATCAGCTATGATTCACTGACAGGTTTAAACTCTGTTGCTGACCAGCGCTTTGCCTCCTTCCTCGCTGTCATTACCTTTCTTCAACGCAGTGAGGCAAGTATTCCTTCTTGTTTGAAGTGAGGTGAGGTCAAACAGTGTTTGAAACCCACGGTTACTACATCACCACGTGGGCTCCTTATCACTACGGCACTGTCACTTTCTGGTTAACAGTTCATCATCATGTGCCATACCGATTGACGAGGCGATCTTATCCTTCCACAATATTCTACCCACCGTGCATCGTATCAATTCTGTTGTTGACTGCTTTCCATGACATGACACCAAGCTATCTGGTATCTTCTATTATCAGCGATCTCTTTCCCTGAATTTTCCCCAGTTGTAACCAAATATTTTCCCCAGTTGTAACCAAATATTTTCCCCAGTTGTAACCAAATATTTTCCCCAGTTGTAACCAAATATTTTCCCCAGTTGTAACCAAATATTTTCCCCAGTTGTAACCAAATATTTTCCCCAGTTGTAACCAAATATTTTCCCCAGTTGTAACCAGATTTTTTCCCCAGTTGTAACCAAATATTTTCCCCAGTTGTAACCAGATATTTTCCCCAGTTGTAACCAAATATTTTCCCCAGTTGTAACCAAATATTTTCCCCAGTTGTAACCAAATATTTTCCCCAGTTGTAACCAAATATTTTCCCCAGTTGTAACCAAATATTCCAACTTTCTTCTTCTCGCGATGTGCTCGAGAAATGTTTGTTTCCATCTGACGGTTTTTAAGAGTCCCCTTAATGTGTTGACCGCTTTGAGGATGTCCTCATTGGTCTTTTTAGCTTCCCAGGGAATTTTCAACATTTTTCTGATAAATATATGTAGCCTCTAATCGTCGTTTTATTTGTTTGTCTACTTTTCATGATTCGCTTCTATATGTCAGAATTGGCTCTAAGTAGCACCGGTGACCTCTGTTTCACTTCTTTTGACAGACTTGTTGCATAAGACGTTTTTCATTTTCTGAAATGCTATATTGCCCTGAGCTATTCTGCTTTTTATTTCTGTGGTGCATCTTCCATCTGATATCTCTCTCTCTCTCTCTCTCTCTCTGCGTTCAGGACTCAATCAGAGTAAAGATTCCAGACTCTCATATGGAGTCAGCTGTCAGGCTAAGTGTGTTGATCGCCCCCACAGACAGAACATCACAATTAAAGTCTGTCAGATCCACTCTGACTGAACACCCGTTAATACGTTGCACTGTGTTCTGCGCCAGTGGCCCAGTGCATCCGATTTCAGCCAGCATTTTATTCGGGTTTGCTTTCCTTAGCCTTTGATTGTCCCCAATCTTCCTGCAAGGCAGCAGATGATCTTTTCTGTAGGGGGATTCTGCCCTTAGATGGTCGGCCCTCCCAGGTTTACGAGCACCATCTGCCCGAGTCACTAGAGGTGACTAACACAGACACGGACACACAAAGATGTGAGATGTGACTAACATAGACATCCACACACAAAGATGTGAGATGTGACTAACACAGACATGCACACACAAAGATATGAGATGTGACTAATGCAGACATGCACACAGCGATACGAGGCATGACTAATACTGACACACATCAAGATATATGACACATGACTAACATAAACATGCACATAAAGATATGAGATATAACTGACATTGACATGCACACACAAAGATATGACACATGCCTAACATAGACATGCACACAAAGATAAGAGATATGACTAACATAGATATGCACACACAAAGATATGAGAAGGGACTAACATAGCCATGCACACACAAGAATATGAGATGTGACAAACACAGACATGCACACACAAATATATGAGATATGACTAACATAAACATGCACACAAAGATATGAGATATCACTAACCCAGACATGCACACACAAAGATATGACATATGACTAACACTGGTACACACTAAGATATGAGATATGACTAAACACAGACACACATAAAGATATGAGCCATGGCCAGCACACACAAGCTAAGATATGAGCCATGGCTAGGACAGAAAAACAGCAAGATATGAGAGATGGCTTCACTAAAAAACACCAAAAAATGAACAATGTCTAGCACAGAAACACATTAAAGTGTCCATATGCTTGGGCTTGTTGTAGTCGGCTGACTCTTCTGAACGTGGGAATCACAGGTTTCGTTGAACAGTTGTCCGGAGATTTGAGAGTGCAGTCTGACCCATAGAACGTTCTCTTGCATGTACAGATTCCCGATCGACTGTTGACAGGTGTCGTTGAAACAGTTGTCCGGACATTTGAGAGTACATATGATGTCACAGCCATCAGAACACATCTGTTCGCACTGTAG
Organism: Megaustenia siamemsis; assembly: GCA_032433765.1. Lineage (NCBI taxonomy): Eukaryota > Metazoa > Mollusca > Gastropoda > Stylommatophora > Ariophantidae > Megaustenia > Megaustenia siamemsis. The sequence continues at coordinate 43,885,865 of JAVIAB010000046.1, forward strand.
CCCAAAATTACCATCTGGACAAGTGTCATTACAGGTATAGCCAAGATGTTTACATTGTAGGCATTTTCCAGATTTTTCCTCAAATAAAGGACAGACACTGAGACAAGACCCGGAACAGTCGTGTCCATAGATCCCATGTGAACAGTAGCCGTGACAAGTACCGATGATGACAGTGCAGCCTTTACTACACCCACTACACACTGCACAAAACGACAACAATGCTCGTCCAGACAATAGGTGTCTGTAAATGTTTGCACCTCACATACCGTCAGTGCACTGTCGGTCTGCGAAATGGTCGGTGAGAACTCAATCTTAATGTGTGCCATTGACGTTTGTGTTTTGACTACAATAGTGTTCACAGATAAATTAGGGTATGATATATCATTATACTGGAACACTACTCCGCCACTGTCAGAGAAAGCCTTTAGAGTGGCATTCTTTATCCGAATCATAGTGCTAGGTCGATGATAGATTCGAATGATGTGAGTCTTCTGGGGCGTTGCAAAGTTCAGATACCAGTAAACAGAATTGGTTCCACTTCTCCATTGTGTGTGTGTGTGCAGTCATTGTCATAGAGATTGGTCTTTGTTTTGCTATTAACTGCGGCCTCTGGTCCACATCCGTCTCTTGTATAACAAGCATCAAATGTTTTGTGCATTAAATCGGTCTGGTTTGTGTTCTGTTTGAGAGCCAGTTTCCGACCCCCGCCAATGTAGTTGGAGCAGATATTTGCAACTGTCGCCCTTTCAATCCGTAATTTGTTGATCAGACCAGCCCCAGGGCAGAAGGCATCAATCTCGTGCGGACTAACTACAAACCTTGATACATTGTTACATGAGGCAGAACCATTCAGTTTTACCGTGAAACTGTCCTGATATTTTAAGTCATTCGCATAAATCCTAAACCAGGAGCACAGCAAAGATTGATTGAGAGTTGCCTCAACTGATGTAGAATCTGTATCCGGATTACATGAGGTGTCGTTGCCATCAAACAGGAAAGTAGGTTCAGATTTTTGGGCATATTTGCAAATAAAATCCAAGTACTGACACTGGGGTCCAAAAATTGTGTGCTGACAACTATCATTGTTTGGGCATGTCCCTGTAGTTTTGTCACAAACTAAGCCAGTATAGCAGTGACATTGTAACGTAAAACCAACCGACTGCACAAGTAAGGTCATTAGCTTCCATTGTTGCTAACGAAGCCAGCGAATAAAGACTTGATCTACAGCGATGGTTAACGAACTGTGTACACACATTTATTATCAAACCCGTGTTTACATTTCAAAAAAATCCGCCATCTCACTGTGGTAACAGATAGCGTGAAATTCTCTAATAGAATGAGATAAACCGTTGGAGACAAGGAAAGTCAACATTGTTTACATGGCTTGGACGCAAGAAGCGTCCATTTTGGTGCCATCTGATATAATTGTGCACAAGTATTTAGCGCACTGTACTTTTTTCAGATTTGCTCTGTTTATTTTTATTCTGCATGATGTTGAATTGTTTCTACGACATGACCATTACTTTTGTTTCCTACTACCGTCTCCACACCGAAGTCTGGCCACCATGAAGCACTATTTTACTCGTCTTTGATGGTGCACGTTGTCATAGGTTCACATGTCTACCTTTTGATGTTATCTGTCCACTTCAGGTTTGGTCTGCCTTACACCTTCCTTTCCAAGATGACTTTAAGAAGAGTATTTTGGCTCTTTACGCGTCTAAAAAAATCCAGTTGTCTTTTTCAAATTGCTACCACGTTGTCTTATTATTGCAACAACTAATTACTTTCTTTAAAATATAACCTGCATAAATGTCACGTCCGTTAATTTGAAGAAATCAAGATACAAAGATGTCTGCAAGGAATTCGTGAGTAACTTCTCCATTAGTGACAGAAACGGGGAGACTTAGCAGACGATCTTAGAACATGGAGAAAACATATGAAATTTTCATATGTTTGATAACTTCTTCTTCTCCTCCCTTCTCCTTCTCCCCTTCTCCTTCTCCCCTTCTCCTTCGCCTCATCCTTCTCCTCCTTCCGTCTTCCTTATTTCTTCTTCTTCTTCTTCTGGCTAGAGTTCAATAATAATTTCTTAGAAAGCGTTCGTCAACTCAAGACTGGTTTGACACCGACATGAAGTCAAAGTAAAAAAAAAAGATGAAACCCTTCGACTTAAACATGTGTTTGTTCTCTGGCCAGAACTGCCATTTCAATATCGGCAAGAGAAGCTGTCAATGAAGCTGCTCGACTAAATATCATCAAGCAATTACTTTTGTAGGCCAGTATCTGTTAGTTTCCATCGACCTGTGAAGATCTACAATGTCATATATAATAAAAAAGGTGGGTGTGTACATATATAAACACACACATATATATATAAACATATAAACAAAAACATATATATATATATATATATATATATATATATATATATATATATAAACATATATGTAAATATACATTCATTTACACACACATAAACACACACACAAACGCATACAAACACACACATACACACAAACACACAAAAACAAACACACAAACTCACACAAGTGTAACAATGGAGGTGAAAATGGGTAAAAATGAGGTGGGTGAGTGAGCACATTCACGGGGAGAAAGTGAGAAAATTAATTCAGATTAACGGGTTTCCCGTGAATAGCGAGAGAGTTCAGTTAGAAAGGGGCAGACAATGTAAAGGGATTTGTGATTGACTGGAGACGAAAGATATAGCCAAAGTACAAGGTTAGAAAGATTTTACTCATGCGGACGACCTGAGAGCAATGTCGCCGGGAGGCGGTAGCCATTATTGCTCACCAACCTCCATAGTGTTAATGTTAAATGTTCATGTTAGTTATGTTCGAGCAAAGAGTTCGACAATTAATTCAGTTTTTCCGAAGTTTTTTGACTTCGAGATAGTCCGGGAGACTGTAGGAGATTCACACAAGTGACGGCCAGAGCGGCCAATGTTATAGAAACCCTAACTAGAGTTGGCGGTAGGCCAATGGCTCATGGAAGCAACAAATGCTAAGAGTTAGTCCAAGGGTAGCTAGAGTGATAATAGTGCAGAAGTAAGTCTCGTGTTTAAAGTCGAGACAATTCTTGTGTTTAGACTAGAGATTAGATTTCAGTTACATATTAAGAGGATTTTTCAGCGTGGACAATTAAAGTGCGAGAGTGAGGGAGGCACGATTGTAATGAACAGCGCCTGCAGTACATTGCTTGTGTGAGCAGCCGAGCGCAAAGTAAGTCGCTGGCTTTTAACTGCTGTGTTACTTGACAAATTATCTGATAATAACTTCCAGTCATATTTTATAAGTGGACGTTTTAAACAGTACATTTTTGTTAGTGTTTGTGGTTGGTGAACGGCGTGGTGAAGAACGAACATTCAGGTCGCGGAGAAGACTGAGTCCTCAGATGGCTTGGGGACGTTACATCAGAAAATCATAGCGAAGTACAGCGCTTAAACAGATCACGAAGGGAAGCGGAGTTCGTTCCTGGTAATTCACGGACTGCCGGCTCAATCCGGTAAATAGCAGTAGTCATTAAGTAAGTCTAGAGTCCGGTCAAGCAAGGCCTGTCAGTGCTGACAGTGAGTACATCAGGCGGTCGGATTCGACGGGGCAGTGAGACGGTCAAGCAAGGCCTGTCAGTGCTGACAGTGAGTACATCAGGCGACCTCGACGGGGCAGTGAGACGGTCAAGCAAAGCATGTCAGTGCTGACAGTGAGTACGTCAGGCGACCTCGACGGGGCAGTGAGACGGTCAAGCAAAGTCTGTCAGTGCTGACAGTGAGTACATCTAGCGGCCTCGACGGGGCAGTGAGACGGTCAAGCAAAGCATGTCAGTGCTGACAGTGAGTACGTCAGGCGACCTCGACGGGGCAGTGAGACGGTCAAGCAAAGTCTGTCAGTGCTGACAGTGAGTACATCAGGCGACCTCGACGGGGCAGTGAGACGGTCAAGCAAAGTCTGTCAGTGCTGACAGTGAGTACATCAGGCGACCTCGACGGGGCAGTGAGACGGTCAAGCAAAGTCTGTCAGTGCTGACAGTGAGTACATCTAGCGGCCGGATTCAACGGGGCAGTGAGACGGGCAAGCAGAACACACCGCTCCAGAGGGATAAGGAATCGAGAGAAGTACTTTGAGAACAGTTTTAGCCATCGACAGAGAAGCAGAAAATAGCCTTGTGTATCTGAACCGTAAAGTGTGTAACACAAAGTTCTACAGTTGTGTAGCTTCCGTCCTCTCATGATTGTCACAGTTATTCGCCTTGTAGGGCGGTGCATGCAAGGGAGAGTTAGGAGTCCCTTTGTCCCCCTCCCCCCTCCCCTCCCCCCCCCCCAACAATCACTGATTACACACAATCACACACACAAACACACACACAAACGCGCAAACACACACACAAACACAAAAATACTCATATTCACACACACACACACACACACACACACACACACACACACATATATTTGAAGATTATCAGTAAACACCAGAATATTAAATCTGATATCTACGATCATATCCAAGTCGTACACCCTGGAAAAGCTACCGCCAGGGAAGAAAACGCACAGGGGAGAAAACGCACAGGGGAGAAAACGCACAGGGGAGAAAACCATATATAATTCCTGAAGTAGGATCATGTTAGTCCTGGCGGACATTCCGCCAAACAGAAAAAGAGAATGAGGATTTTACACACCCATGTACGTCACAGATTCATTGTTCTGGGAAGACTACTTTCCAAGCGGTGAGAAATATGGCTGCAAACAATTGGTAACTGGCAAGAAGGGTCAGGGAAAATCAAAAGCTAAGGACATCAATGCACAACATACGCGTGCTGCAGACGGATGCACTGGGTTGTAGGATACAAATGAGATCATCGTATTCTGCTATTTAGTCGCATAATGCACATGTCCGCGCATCATTGTGGTCCGTTCATTGTCGTTGTCCGCGCATCGTCGTCTGCACATCATCATTGTCCGCACTTCATCATTGTCCGCACATCCGCACATCGTCATTGTCCGCACATCGTCATTGTCCGCACATCATCGTTGTCCGGACATCGTCGTCCGCACTCCGTCGTCTGCACATCGTCGTCGTCCGCACATCGTCGTCTGCACATCGTTGTCCGCACATCGTCGTCTGCACATCGTCGTCTGCACATCGTCGTTGTCCGCACATCGTCGTCCGCACTCCGTCGTCTGCACATCGTCGTCGTCTGCACATCGTCGTCTGCACATCGTCATCTGCACATCGTCGTCTGCACTTGCTTCAACAACCATCTCTCACAACCCTTTTTTATACAACAAAACCTCAGCAAAGAAGTTTGGACATAAATGAAGCAGTGAGACACGGGGAGAGGGACTGGAACAGAGAGAGACATGCAGAGAAATAGAGAGAGATCGATAGAGACAGTGAGACACGGGGAGAGGGACTGGAACAGAGAGAGACATACAGAGAAATAGAGAGAGATCGATAGAGACAGTGAGACACGGGGAGAGGGACTGGAGCAGAGAGAGACATACAGAGAAATAGAGAGAGATCGATAGAGACAGTGAGACACGGGGAGAGGGACTGGAACAGAGAGAGACATACAGAGAAATAGAGACATACAGAGAAATAGAGAGAGATCGATAGAGACAGTGAGACACGGGGAGGGTGACTGGAACAGAGAGAGACATACAGAGAAATAGAGACATACAGAGAAATAGAGGGAGATCGATAGAGACAGTGAGACACGGGGAGAGTGACTGGAACAGAAAGAGACATACAGAGAAATAGAGAGAGATCGATAGAGACAGTGAGACACGGGGAGGGTGACTGGAACAGAGAGAGACATACAGAGAAATAGAGAGAGATCAATGGAGACAGTGAGACACGGGGAGAGGGACTGGAATAGAGAGAGACATACAGAGAAATAGAGAGAGATCAATGGCGACAGTGAAAGACCTAGAGAGAGATATCGAAAGACCAAGAGACAGAAAGACAAGGATAGAGACACAGATAGAAGCACCGAGTGAGACAATGAGAGACACATGGAAGAGACAGAGACAAGGAGAGAGACGAATAGAGACGGAGAGGGAAGATATAGAGAAAGACATATACAGAGGTATAGAGGAGAGAGAGACGATATAGAGAAAGACATATACAGAGGTATAGAGGAGAGAGAGAAGATATAGAGAAAGACATATACAGAGGTATAGAGGAGAGAGGGACAGAAGGAGAAACAGAATTGATGGAGAAAATGAGCCGTGTTAAAAAATAACACAAACTTGTATGATTCATCATTCATCCAGCAGAAACAAACAAACAAACTTGTATGATTCATCACTCATCCAGCAGAAACAAACAAACAAACTTGTATGATTCATCATTCATCCAGCAGAAACAAACAAATAAACTTGTATGATTCATCACTCATCCAGCAGAAACAAACAAACAAACTTGTATGATTCATCATTCATCCAGCAGAAACAAACAAACAAACTTGTATGATTCATCACTCATCCAGCAGAAACAAACAAACAAACTTGTATGATTCATCATTCATCCAGCAGAAATAACAAACTTGTATGATTCATCATTCATCCAGCAGAAATAACAAACTTGTATGATTGATCATTCATCCAGCAGAAATAACAAACTTGTATGATTCATCATTTATCCAGCAGAAACAAACAAACTTGTATGATTCATCATTCATCCAGCAGAAATAACAAACTTGTATGATTGATCATTCATCCAGCAGAAATAACAAACTTGTATGATTCATCATTCATCCAGCAGAAATAACAAACTTGTATGATTCATCATTCATTCAGCAGAAATAACACAAATGTATGATTCATTATTCATCCAGCAGAAATAACAAACTTGTATGATTCATCATTCATCCAGCAGAAATAACAAACTTGTATGATTCATCATTCATCCAGCAGAAATAACAAACTTGTATGATTCATCATTCATTCAGCAGAAATAACACAAATGTATGATTCATTATTCATCCAGCAGAAACAACAGACACAAACGTGCATGACTCATCATTCATCCAGCAGAAACAGCAAACACACTTCTTTGATTCATCATTCATGCAACAAATAAAATAAACAAAGTGACGTGTATGATTCATCATCCATACAACAGAAGCAACCAACAAACAACCTGTATGATTCATCATTCACCAAATCAGTAACAACAAACACAAACGTGCATGAATCACCATTCATCAATCAGAAACAACGAATGAAATGTTTTCTAACCGCAGGGAACAGAAACTAGTTCCAGCAGACTTTTACGACTTCAACAACCATTAACTCAAAACTAGGATCGTCGCCAGTTCTCACATCTATGGTTGAGTGCAACCATCATTCAGACGTTATTACATCAGAACGTCTTCCACGTAATAAGTTACGACTTCAACAACCATTAACTCAAAACTAGGATCGTCGCCAGTTCTCACATCTATGGTTGAGTGCAACCATCATTCAGACGTTATTACATAAGAACGTCTTCCACGTAATAAGTTACGATTTCCACGTTTTCGTGGAAAGGGGAAAACGCAAGTTCCGATGAACGTAAATAAATCAAATCATTAGAAATTACAACGCCTTTATTTGTATGACTCCATGAACCATTTATACATAAATCTTCATTTTCTTTGAGTATTCGTTCATTTTGTTCCACTGTTGTTATTGTTATGCATTTCTGTGTTGATTTTATTTGTTCTTATCTTATTCTTTGTCCGTTTTTTAGGCTCTTAGATTTCCCCCTTTCCCTTCTCCTTCTAACTCTTCTTCTTTCGTTTTTTAAAATTTTTCTTCGTAGTCTTTTTCTTTTTATTCCTCCCTATCCTCTATTTGCTACTGATTCTCTCCCGCCTATTTTTTGTCTAATTTCCCACTACCAGCGTTTCTTATTCTCTTTCTATTCTCTTACAATTCTTATTTTTCATCAACTTCACTTTCATCGTCTTTTTCATCTCTACTTTTACCTCATCCTCGTCTTAAATCTCAGCAATCCTCTGGCTTTATAGTTTTCTTAAACTTTTGTGCGTCTAATTATTTGGAAATAATAGAAGGAAAAGGTATGTGTTAGCTCTCGGAAAAAATGACAAATAAACAACAGCAGAAAAAAAACAAAGAACAATATATGGTCTGAAGCAGGATCGAACCCGTACTCCATGGCACTGCGCCTTGCCACGAGAAGCCGAACGCTTGGTACACTGCCACTCAGCTAATTAAAAAAATAGCTATTGTGAGCAGTGTCTTACACGATGGCATTCCCATGACTATAGCATAGGGTTACGATCACAGATCGGAAATAAATTGTATTTCTGTACTTTCCTATTAAGGCAAGTATCTCCCAGTAGGGCTGAATACTTGTGTTGCAGACAAACATTTATTTGACCTATTTAATAATATTATTATTATTTGTCTCCCGTCTAATTATTTCCCCGCTGCCTTCCACCTATTCATTTTTTCCCCTTTTAGTGCATTATTTCCTCATCCTATCTAGTCTATTAAATAAAAATGTGAAGTCAGAATCGTTTTTTTTTTTAAAGAAGGGGAACAAATTTCCCGGAGTGAAAATTTTCCAGGTCGGAACCTACCTTGATTAACTGATCACCTCACCTGTCAAACTTGTCTACAACAAGGGAGTACATCAATGGACTGGAATCCGGTGTTGCAATCAAAAAGGTCAGTTAGTGCTTCTTCCAGTACAGACAAACTTAACTCCCCTGGCAATCTGTACCTGACGCACCGAGTTAAAGACAACATGATATCAAGAAAAGATAACCCGATACATTGTTTAAACAGCAGAAGTTATTAAGTTTTGTTATCAATCTACCTCTCTATTCTATTCATGGATTTAGTTTCATTGCAGTCGAGGCATCACAATATCCACCACCCGTTCCAGAATTTGCCGAGGCGTATAAAGAGTGATTGTTCCTGTAATGTGTTTATAGATAACTGCTTATCTCACCCACAAAACACTCTGCATCGATCAGACCCCTTTTTCTACTTTTAGACTTATCTTCATCATTGAGTGCCATCTCCGCAACGAAGGTTGGCTGCCATGGAGCGCCATTCTGCTCTGTTTCTTGCTTTAATGGTTTATTTGTCCATTTGTTTATGTTACTCGTCCATGTTAGTCTTGGTCTACCTCTGCCTCTTTTACCCTGTATTTTCCATTCCAAGATTTTTTTAGTAGGCTGTTGTCTTTAACATGGTCCAAAAATCGCATTTGTCTTGCTTTAATTGTATTTTGTAGTTCTCTTTTCATTTTTAGCTGTTTTAAAACTTCATCGTTTGTTTTCTTTTATTTCCATCCAAATCTACTCTTCTATATATGCACATTTCTAAGACTTCAATTCTCTGTTCTGTTTTCTTGTATAATGTCCATGTTTCTGCCCCATTTATGAATATTGAGAAGATATAACGTTTTGCTATTTTAGACTTCCCAGTCTCCCAATATATACATCATTGTCCCACCTATTCTCCGATTCTATCCAGGAATGAAGAACAAGCTTAGCGATGTCCTCTTTTGTCCACAGTAAGCCCGTATTAAGTGCCAGAGCTGCCAGCGAGCTAATCGGCTATTTCTTTGCCACTCACACCCATTTAAGGCTGGGTGAATCCGGAAGCTGTCGATCAGGATCGAACCCGACCTTTTTTCCTTTCTACTTCAAAATTATTTAATACTTCTACTTTTTAATTATTGAATACTACTAATTTTGAATTATTAAATACTACTACTTTTTAATTATTAAATACTACTACTTTTGAATTATTATTAATAATAACTATAAATAAATACTATTTGAGCTCGAGGATAAGTTTCTACATTTAACTCTATAATAACTTTCTTTATGTGAGCCCCAGGATAAGTTTCTACATTTAACTCTATAATAACTCTCTTTATGTGAGCCCCAGGATAAGTTTCTACATGTAACTCTATAATAACTGTCTTTATGTGAGCCCCTGGATAAGTTTCTACATTTAACTCTATAATAACTTTCTTTATCTGAGCCCCAGGATAAGTTTCTACATGTAACTCTATAATAACTCTCTTTATGTGAGTCCCAGGATAAGTTTCTACATGGAACTCTATAATAACTTTCTTTATGTGAGCCCCAGGATAAGTTTCTACATGTAACTCTATAATAACTCTCTTTATGTGAGTTCCAGGATAAGTTTCTACATTTAACTCTATAATAACTCTCTTTATGTGAGTCCCAGGATAAGTTTCTACATTTAACTCTATAATAACTTTCTTTATGTGAGCCCCTGGATAAGTTTCTACATGTAACTCTATAATAACTCTCTTTATGTGAGTCCCAGGATAAGTTTCTACATGTAACTCTATAATAACTCTCTTTATGTGAGCCCCAGGATAAGTTTCTACATTTAACTCTATAATAACTTTCTTTATCTGAGCCCCAGGATAATTTTTCTACATTTAACTCTATAATAACTTTCTTTATCTGAGACATAGGATAAGTTTCTACATGTAACTCTATAATACCTTTCTTTATCTGAGCTCCAGGACAAGTTTCTTCATTTAACTCTATAATAACTCTCTTTATGTAAGCCCCAGGATAAGTTTCTACATGTAACTCTATAATAACTCTCTTTATGTAAGCCCCAGGATAAGTTTCTACATTTAACTCTATAATAACTTTCTTTATCTGAGCCATAGGATAAGTTTCTACATTTAACTCTATAATAACTCTTTTTATGTAAGCCCCAGGATAAGTTTCTACATGTAACTCTATAATAACTTTCTTTATGTAAGCCCCTGGATAAGTTTCTACATTTAACTCTATAATAACTTTCTTTATCTGAGCCATAGGATAAGTTTCTACATTTAACTCTATAATAACTTTCGTTATCTGAGCCATAGGATAAGTTTCTACACTGAACTCTATAATAACTTTCTTTATCTGAGCCCCAGGATAAGTTTCTACATTGAACTCTATAATAACTTTCTTTATCTGAGCCATAGGACATGTGTCTATATTAAACTCTATAATAACTTTCTTTATGTGGGCCCCAGGATAAGTTTCTACATTGAACTCTATAATAGATTTCTTTATCTGAGCCATAGGACATGTTTTGTATATTAAACTCTATAATAAATTTCGTTATCTGAGCCCTAGGACAAGTTTCTACATTTAAATCTGTAATAATTTTCTTTATCTGAGCCCTAGGACAAGTTTCTATATTTAACTCTATAATAACTTTCTTTATTGATCCACAGGACAAGTTTCTACATTTAACTCTATACTCACTTTCTTTATTGATCCACAGGACAAGTTTCTACATTTAACTCTATACTCACTTTCTTTATTGATCCACAGGACAAGTTTCTACATTTAACTCTATACTCACTTTCTTTATTGATCCACAGGACAAGTTTCTACATTTAACTCTATACTCACTTTCTTTATTGATCCACAGGACAAGTTTCTACATTTAACTCTATACTCACTTTCTTTATTGATCCACAGGACAAGTTTCTACATTTAGCTATATCTCTCCGGCATTCATTCTCAACCTATTATTTTAGCTTACTTCCGACAAGACTTCTGAGTTATGAGCTACTCTAGAGGGGAGTTAAAGTATTAGAAGTTTTCTCAATGTCGGGAACTCTGTTAATTTATCAATATCTATTTTAGATAAATGTCTTAACATATGGATGTGAATCAAGACAACAGTTATGAAAATCAATTAAGGCTGTAGAATTGTGGTTTTACAGAAGAATGTTGAGAATACCAAGGACAGGCAAAAAGAGTAATGAAAACGTTCTGAAAAAGGCCAAAGCAAAAAGAGAGCTAATATCCAATATATAGGAAGAAACAATCATTATTTTTTGGTCATGTAATGAGAAGAGAAAAGTGGAATATTTTGTGACAACCGGGAAAATTGAGGGACGAAGAGACACAGGGAAGCAAAAAGAAAGGATACAGACAGTTTAAGAGAATGGCTTGTCAGAAGATCAACAACAGAAATGATAAATAACTGTCGAGATCGAGAGTTGTGGAGAGACATGGTCACCTACGCCAGCAGTCATAGTACCTGATGATACATATATAATATGCTTGTTTATATTTTAGGCGCCTTCCATTTTGAAAGCCACACTCCACCACGTAAAAAACCTAACAATGGACCGCTCTAAGCCCATTTCTTTTTTCTGTTTAGGGATATTCCACTTCTTGCATCAAGCACTCTTAATGTGAAATACAGACAGCCGCTCCCACAGAAATCGGCGCTAAGCGCGACCCATTCAATGTCCAACATCTCCAGTTTTATTCCTGTGAGTCTTTAAGCCTTGGCTGTCCGCACATCCCTCCACAATGGACAAATTGAAGACCGGTTCCAATTAACACAATGCTTTTGGGATTATGGGAAACTTCAATTTTATTTCCGGCGCTCCCATGTTGATGATGTTGGGGAATTTTCAAACGCAATAGACTGAAACAGTGGTTTTCAAAATATGTGTTGTGGGACTTCATCTTTCGGTTATTTTCACATTTTATAATTCAAAATTCATTTATGATTGTGCTGTACCGTTGGCGATCAACCCATTTAAAAACCAACTCACCTCACATATGCCAGGTCTTTTTTAAATTAAAAGATGTACAAAACATATTTAAGATTATGGTTTCTTCTTTTTCTTCCCTTCCACATTTGCCTGTCAGCGTCGAGAGAAGATATAATTTGTAGTCATCTGTTCAGTTGGCCTCTCCTGCTATTATGTTTCCTAATGTTTATACTCATTAACTATCTTTTTCGTGATCGGCTCTTCTGTCTGGTGTTCTCACAACTGTTATTGAAGGCTCGTTGTGTTGTGTTTTCATCTTTCTGTCTTATCATGTGGCCAAACCATTTTATCTGTTGTTTCTTTATGTACTCTATGGCGGGAATTATTCCTAGCTATTTTCTCAGTTCTTCATTTCCGATCTTATCTCTCAGGCTGTTTCCTGTCATTCATCTGACACATTTCATCTCAGTAGTGGTTATTTTACTTATTGTTCTTGGGTGACTGACATTGGTAGCACAACGTTGGGGTGAAGATTTTTTGGATTTTTACATTAAAAAAAGACAAATTAGCAAGCTATTATTATTTTTTTTTTACCCGTTAATGGGTTTTGCGTTCACCAGCTTTTACCTCTGACGAAGTCCCTAGAGACTAGGAACTGAATTTTGCGTGTTCATCTGTTTTCTCCAAGCAGCCCATGTCTATAAATGACACCTTTCATATCAGCTGTGTGTTTGTGCTGAACATCGAGGCATTAAATAAAGTCCCATCCTGCATTTAAAGCAGCGCTGTCCAACTTGCTTGGAATAATAATAATAATTATAGAAGTAGCTTTAGCAGTCGGTTGCCGGTAGCCGTGTGAACAGGGGTCCATCGCCGCACAGGCAGATAACTCCGTCTTCGGAGATACACATATTTTTTTTCCTCCATGAGTAACTGACGTTTCAAACCGGGCCTCGCTGCTGAGACCAGGAGTGGTTGCCGCAGAGAGAAATCGTAAAAAAAAATCCCAACTGGTACAACCGGGATTTGAACTCACACCCTCTCTGTCTCGAGGCCGGCGTCTTGCCTCGAGACCAACCAGTCCCCCGCAAGCTATTATAAAGAGCATCATTATTATCATGAACATGTGATGGTTAATAGATCCCTGGCTGTGTTATAACTGGTCCAGATATCCTAGAAAATCTGCGCTTGAAAGGTGTCATAAGATCTGTTAGGCTTTATTGAAACAGGACGTAATCGAACAATGAAACCAAATACTGCCGCTCGTGAGAGAGAAGAGAGATGGATACAACAAAAGATAAAAGAGAGAGAGAATGAGAGAGAGAAAGGTAAAGAAAAAATGAAAGAGAGGAAGAGAAAAGGTGACAACGAAAGGGAAAGAAAAGGGATAGCGGGAGAATAACAAGGGAGAGAGAGGGAGACGGAGAAGTTAGAGAAGAAGAAAGAGAGAAAGGGAGACAAAGAGGCAGAGAAACATGGCGCAAGAGAGATAAAAGAAGAGATGGTGATATTTGGAAATAGAGTAAAGGAGAAGTGGAGAGGGCGGGAGAAAGAAAGAGAGATGAAGATAGATAGATAGATAGATAGATAGATAGATAGATAGATAGATAGATAGATAGATAGATAGATAGATAGATAGATAGATAGATAGATAGATAGATAGATAGATAGATAGATAGATAGATAGATAGATAGATAGATAGATAGATAGATAGATAGATAGATAGATAGATAGATAGAGACGAGAATAAAGAGAACAAGAGACGGAAAGAGATAGAAAAGTATGTTTCCTAAGAAGTAACAATCTGAGAACCCTCCTTTCAAAATGCTCCAGACTTTATTTTATAAATTTTGAATAGCACTGAAATTTAATGGAACATTCTGAGAGCGTTGCATCAAGGATATACCAGACAAGTGGAGTGGAACGGCCAGAGAATAGAAAACATCTGAGTAAAATTACATGAGTTGTCGTCCTTTCTAATTTACTGCCGGTGGTAAAACAATTTAAGTAATGTTTACATTATTTTTAGGCTTGTGAGGGGCAACTTGGCATGTATTATGTTTCAGAATGGGCTAGGTTTGCACCAAGTGGGAACAGTGTGCACCTATTTAGAATCGGGTTACTGTTGAGTGAATTAGCAAAAGCATTGGAGATTTTGTGTTATGGGAGTTTCTACATGTTTAATTTTTTCTAAAACGCACCTTTTAGGAATGAACTTAAAGCGTATGTGCAGACCTTGAAATGATGTATTTTGTAGACAACAACAATGAGGTGAATGTTGATACAATTGAATATTCATTGACTGGTGTCTGCGTTGTGGGATGGGCTTCTCTGATGTGTAAGAGAAATATATAATGGGGTAATGTGAAGCGTGGTAGAATGGGCTGATGTGTAAGAGAAATATGTAATGGGACAAAATGAAGTGTGGTAGAATTGGCTGATGTATAAGAGAAATATATAATGGGGCAATGTGAAGCGTGGTAGAATTGGCTGATGTGTAAGAGAAATATGTAATGGGGCAAAGTGAAGCGTGGTAAAATGGGCAGATGTGTAAGAGAAATATGTAATGGGGCAAAGTGAAGCGTAGTAGAATGGGCAGTTGGGTAAGAGAAATATGTAATTTAGCTGACGACTTGACAAAACTGGCCAATGAGTTTAATGCCAGTATTCAGAGTGGCCAGATTAAGGAGGAGTGGCTACACAGCTACTTACTACCGCTACCGAAGCCAAACAAGGACGATTCTCAGATCAGTGCCTACAGAATCATCACGATGCAGAACACTGCGGGCAAGATGCTGGAGAAAATAGTTGCCCGTGTCCTCACCTGTCACCTTGAACAGAAACGCGTATTCCCACCCACACTTTGAGGTTATAGATATAACAAAGAGACATGGCTCAATGCGGCAGTATTTGCCTATGATGTCTTCGAAGGCTTCCACAGACGAGAGGAGACATGTGCTGCTGCTATAGATCTGGACGATGCATACAACAGGGTACCATTTGAATATCTCATGCATATGCTCCTCAAACTGGCGGTGCACCCCTTCCTCATTAGATGGATCGCCGCGGCACTGTTTCAGAGGAAGGTGATACTCAGATGTGGAAGTTGGTCTTCCGAGCCAACATCCATTTGTCCTGGGCTGCCACAAGGTTCACCATTGTCACCAGTTCTATTTAACGTGTACACAATAACGATCACGGCCCAACAGCTGGATGGGAGGGGAAGAACTATGACTTTTGCTGATGATATTCTGGTATATCGACAGGGAAGAGACAGACGGGGAATCGCCTCCACAATGCAAGACGAACTCGATCGCATTTCTTCCTGGTGTGGGGTTTCATGTGCCTTGGTTAATCCTAATAAAGCATCAGTTGCATGGTTCTCCCTTAACAATCATATCGTTCATACGACCACACCGGTAGTACGAATGGGAGCTGATGAGGTGACCAGGGACAAGTTGATGACATATCTTGGAGTTAAGTTTAATCGAAGCCTGTGTTTTCGGGACCACGTCGACCAAGCGATAAAAAAAATTTCGCAAAGGATTAGCCGCCTTGAAGGTCATGGCAGCTGCTAACATCGAGCAGAGGCTACTTACTCTTCTGTTCCAGGGATTAGTTCTCGTACCAATCGAGTATGCCCTGACAATTTTTACTATCAGTACGACTCAAATTGATAGGCTGGGGAAAATACAAAATGAAGCCATGCGCATTATCTTGGGATGTACGAGGGGCACTCCCTGTGTATCAATGAGGTATCTTCTTGACTTTCCAACCATGGATGACAGAATCAAGATCTGGAGAGCACGAGCATACCTGAAGATTAGTACAGATACAGATCATCCATTGCACCACGTACTCAACACAGAGAAAGGTGACAGGCTAAAAAGAGGCAAATCATGGGTGAGCCGAGCAGAAGATGTCATCAAACAGGTCTGTGGGCTTACCAATATCAGCATTGGTGAGGAATGGATACCGGTGCCTACGTCATCCAAGGGGACTTTCTCGTGTATTGTCACACTCGACAGGAAAAGTAGGGAACAGAACCCGGTCGTGGTTAATGCTGAGGTCAACGGTCTCATCTGCGATAACACCGATGAGAAAGATGCAGTCATCTATACAGACGGATCTGTAAGACGACACCAAAGAAGTGCATGGTCATTTACAGCACGTCAGGCAGAATAGTCTACGAAGACAGTGGTGTATACGCCATGACCACGAGTAGCATGACAATGGAGGTGATGGCAGTGACCAAGGCATTCAAATGGTTAGAGTCACAAGACTACACCCACGCATGTATACTGAGTGATTCGATGAGCATGATAAAAAAAGTGGAGGCGGGCTATGTACGCATGCAATGGGTAGAGTCGTTGCAGAAATCCAAAATACGTAAGGTCACCTTTGTCTATGTCCCTGGACATGCGGGGGTACGGGGAAATGAAAGGACGGACAGGTTGGCTAGCTGCACTGTCGTTGAGGACGGGCAACCGATGGATCGGGCGGACATCATCAATACCCTCCGAGATGTGGGAAGAGCACAGGACTTCGACAAACACAGATCCACGTCACTTCTTCGGATGATGGAAATGGGAGTTAAGATGAGCACAGCCAGAAATGAGAAACTTAGTGGCCGTGTAAGAAGACTTATCAAGCAACATAGAACTGGAGTCGTCAGTCGCTGGACACTGAGGGAATTGCTGAGGAGGGGATCTGAGCACCTATGGACATGTTCGGAGTGCAAGGATGATGACCCGCAAATAACTCATTAAAACAATAAATATATAATGGGGCAAAGTGAAACATGGTAGAACGGGCTGATGTGTAAGAGAAATATATAATGGGGCAAAGTGAAACATGGTAGAATGGGCTGATGTGTAAAAGAAATATATAATGGGGCAAAGTGAAGTGTGGTAGAATGGGCTGATGTGTAAGAGAAATATATAATGGGGCAAAGTGAAACATGGTAGAATGGGCTGATGTGTAAGAGAAATATATAATGGGGCAAAGTGAAACATGGTAGAATGGGCTGATGTGTAAGAGAAATATATAATGGGGCAAAGTGAAGCGTGGTAGAATGGGGTGCTGGGCTGATGTAAGAAAGAAAGATGTAATTGGGACAAAGTGAAGAGTGGTAGAATGTGCTTCTTGGCTGATGTAAGAAAGAAAGATGTAATAGGGACAAAGTGAAGCGTGTTAGAATGGGATTCTGGGCTGATGTCAGAAAGAAAGATGTAATAGGGACAAAGTGAAGCGTGTTTAAATGGACTTCTAGGCTGCTGTAAGAAAGAAAGATGTATTAGGGACAATAGTGAAGCGTGGTAGAATGGGCAGAGGTGTAAGAGAAATATGTAATGTAGCAAAGTGAAACATGGTAGAATGGGGTGATGTGTAAGAGAAATATGTAATGGGGCAAAGTGAAGCGTGGTAGAATGGACAGATGTGTAAGAGAAATATATAATGGGGCAAAGTGAAGCGTGGTAGAATGGGTAGATGTGTAAGAGAAATATATAATTGGGCAAAGTGAAGCGTAGTAGAATGGGCAGTTGTGTAAGAGAAATATGTAATGGGGCAAAGGGAAACATGGTAGAATAGGCTGATGTGTAAGAGAAATATGTAATGGGGCAAAGTGAAATATGGTAGAATGGGCAGATGTGTAAGAGAAATATGTAATGGGGCAAAGTGAAACATGGTAGAATGGGCTGATGTGTAAGAGACATATATAATGGGGCAAAGTGAAGCGTGGTAGAATGGGCTGATGTGTAAGAGAAAGATATAATAGGGACATAGTGGAGCGTGGTAGAATGGGCTGATGTGTAAGAGAATGATATAATAGGAACAAAGTGAAGCGTCGTAGAATGGGGTTCTGGGCTGATGTAAGAAAGAAAGATGTAATAGGGACAACGTGAAGCGTGGTAGAATGGGCTTCTGGGCTGACGTAAGAGAGAAAGATGTAATAAAGACAAAGTGAAGCGTGGAAGAATGGGGTGCTGGGCTGATGTGAGAGAGAAACATGTAATAGGGACAAAGTGAATCGTCGTAGAATAGGGTTCTGGGCTGATGTGAGAGAGAAATATGTAACAGGGACAAAGTGAAGCGTGGTAGAATGGGGTTCTGGGCTGATGTAAGAAAGAAAGATGTAATTGGGACAAAGTGAAGAGTGGTAGAATGTGCTTCTTGGCTGATGTAAGAAAGAAAGATGTAATAGGGACAAAGTGAAGCGTGTTAGAATGGGATTCTGGGCTGATGTCAGAAAGAAAAATCTAATAGGGACAAAGTGAAGCGTGGTAGAATGGGCTTCTGGGCTGATGTCAGAGAGAAAGATGTA
Organism: Megaustenia siamemsis; assembly: GCA_032433765.1. Lineage (NCBI taxonomy): Eukaryota > Metazoa > Mollusca > Gastropoda > Stylommatophora > Ariophantidae > Megaustenia > Megaustenia siamemsis. The sequence goes on from JAVIAB010000046.1 coordinate 43,904,733, forward strand.
ATAAAGACAAAGTGAAGCGTGGTAGAATGGGCTTCCGGGCTGATGTGAGAGAGAAAGATGTAATAGGGACAAAGTGAAGCGTCGGAGAATGGGCTTCTGGGCTGATGTAAAAGAAAAAGATGTAATAGGGACAAAGTGAAGCGTGGAAGAATTGGATTCTGGGCTGATGTAGAAGTGATAGCCATAGTAGACACAAAGTGAAGCGTATCTGATAAAAGCAGTTTTAGAATAAGGATGAAGCCAAAATTAGAGTTAAATGAGATATTGGTAGAGGTGAGAAAAGGAGATCACGGATTATAAGTGTATATAACCGGCAAGCTGAAGAAACTAGAAGCGCGTTTACTTTACTTTATCTTTTGAGAAAGTCTAGGTTTATCTAGAATGCAATGAAACGTATCCTAGTCATTAATCAGCAACCATTGACTATTTGTCTCCTCTTGATGTGGTTTACAGTAGGAGATATAGTCCGTTCAGAAATTCATAATCACACCTGAATTAGTTTTGCGTGATAACCGCTTGTTATTTTAGTTTTAAAATTTGCATGCAATCTTAGAATATTGATGACGCAAAGATTTTAGTATTTTTTATTCCACAAACACAACAGATTTTGCACATCAGCCAATTTCTTTGATCTTTTATGACGATATCACACAAGTTGATTCAAATTTTAGAGTTTACAGTAATCGTGTTAAATTTTCCAGTTTACTGGAATTCTTGTCAGAGGCGTATCTACATAGTGCTTAATTGTGGGTGTTGTTCGTTATGTGTATTTGCAAACATGAATTCAATTGGTTACAATTGCTGATATAATAAAAAAAGTAACCTTTTGCATAGTTATAAATTTGCATTTCAAACTCATTGTAATTTAGATATAAATGTTGGTATTTAAAGTCAACAAATTGTCTACTGAGTCTTCCCAAAATTAATAAAGATACGCCTTCCCTTCGGTAATTAATGCCCAGGCCGTGGTGCGTCATGTCGTTCAATAACAATTCAGTTTTGTGCACGGGATTTTCCTGAAGTTAGTGTTTCTGCAATAGCCAAACTATTTTACGTGAACGACCGCACCAAATTAATGTATATATCCTAAAATGGTGTCAAATTCGAACAGGGTGAATTTAATATAGCCTAAAGAAGAACATTTTTTAACTAGATCAAATTTCTCAGAGCAAAAAATATTTCTATAACGTCATCAATATTCTAAGATTAAATACAAAATTTGAAAAAAAAAAATAACAAGCGGTTAACACGCAAAACTAATTCAGGTGTGATTATGAATTTCTGAACGGACTATAGTAGAACAGGTCAAGGTAAAGTAGGAGATTTGAATCGGCCCTTTAGCACGAGAGTCTCCACCCATATGTGCTCGACCTACAAACCAGAAGAGTTCGGAGACTTCTAGATAGTGTCGCTTCAAGCTTCGAAACTCACGATGCGAGGCGGCATTCCTCACCTGCCCAGAGCACTTTCCCGGTACCCGTTTCTTCCAGCAGCCGGGTCGACCACGGGTTTTTAAAAAATCCCAACCACGAGTACAACTCACACTACCTCCAGCGGGATCGAACACGGGTTGTCCAAACGTCGGCAGCCCAGTTAGGTGGTTTTCCCAACTAGGCTACCGTGGAACCCAGTAGAACAGGATGTATGTATTAAGTCCATGCGTGACACGGCGTGAGAGAAATTGATGCAGCCTAAGACGTCTATAACGGGAGCCGCGATAGCTCAGTGGTTAGTGAACTGGACTACAAAGGGCAGGAGGTAGCGTTCGATCCCAACCGACGGCTTCCGGGTTCACCCAGCCTTAAATGGGCACCGGATTTTTTCTGGAAAAGTAAAGCGGCACGGGCATAATACCGACCACATCACCCCGAAATTCATGTGCTGATGGTATGTAAAATTTATGGTCAATAACACCATATTCCCTATACGCCACTTGGCGTGACGGAGCTCTTTACTTTTTTTTTTACCTGCCAAATATAAGTGGATACATGGATACGTCAAAGTCGATGGCGCTGGATAGGATAAAGAATGCGAAAGCCAGCCGAGAGTTTTACACAAAATGCCCTTTTTTGGAATCCCCAGTGGAGTAGACAAAATGTAAGACAAAAAAGTACTTGGAGAAGACAGGTGGAAGCGCAGATGAGAATGTTGGGAAAGGAATGAAGCGATCTTAGAAGGATGGCGAGAAACAGAACGGCTTGGAAAGTTGTTATTAAAGACTTATCCTTCACAGGGAGCTGAAAGGTATACACAGATGTACGTAAACAACGGAGATGACTGACTGATGATGTAAAAAACTGGATACAGAAAATATTTAAAACCCACATATTGTCAAACAACAAGAAAAACTTGTGAAAGTTCACAAAGAACGTGTCGTGTTAACATCTCAAAGACTTGGTGGAGATAACATTCGATAACTCTCAGACACAGACAAATTAAGAACAGTGAAGAAATATCTCAGACACTGACAAACATGAAACAGTGAAGAAATATCTTAGACACTGACAAACATGAAACAGTGAAGAAATATCTCAGACACTGACAAACATGAAACAGTGAAGAAATATCTTAGACACTGACAAACATGACACAGTGAAGAAATATCTTAGACACTGACAAACATGAAACAGTGAAGAAATATCTAAGACACTGACAAACAACCAAGGAACAGTGAAGAAATATCTTAGACACTGACAAACAAGGATCAGTGAAGAAATATCACAGACACTCTCAAACAAGGAACAGTAAAGAAATATCACAGCCACTCTCAAACAAGGAACAATGAAGAAATATCACAGACGCTCTCAAACAAGAAACAGTGAAGAAATATCACAGACACTCTCAAACAACGAACAGTGAAAAAGTGTATCATACATTGGCAAACAAACAAGGAACAGTGATGAAGAAATATCACAGACACTCTCAAACAAGGAACATTAACGAAAGATATCAGACACTGACAAACAAAATAGGAACATTAAAGAAAGATCTCAGACCCTGACAAACAAAATAGGAACATTAAAGAAAGATCTCAGACCCTGACAAACAAAATAGGAACATTAAAGAAAGATCTCAGACCCTGACAAACAAAATAGGAACATTAAAGAAAGATCTCAGACCCTGACAAACAAAATAGGAACATTAAAGAAAGATCTCAGACCCTGACAAACAAAATAGGAACATTAAAGAAAGATCTCAGACCCTGACAAACAAAATAGGAACATTAAAGAAAGATCTTAGACCCTGACAAACAAAATAGGAACATTAAAGAAAGATCTTAGACCCTGACAAACAAAATAGGAACATTAAAGAAAGATCTCAGACACTGACAAACAAAATAGGAACATTAAAGAAAGATCTCAGACACTGACAAACAAAATAGGAACATTAAAGAAAGATCTCAGACCCTGACAAACAAAACTAGGAACAGTAAAGAAATATATTAGACCCTGACAAACAAAGCAGGAACAGTGAAGAAATATATTAGACACTGACAAACAAGCAAGGAACAGTGAAGAAATATCTTAGACACTGAAAAACAAACAAGGAACAGAGAAGATTTGTATCACAAACTGACAAACAATTAAGGAACAGTGAAGAAATGTATCAGACAACGACAAACAAACAAGGAACAGTGAAAAAATGTATCAGACACTCACAAACAAACAAGGAACAGTGAAGAAATATATCACACACTGACAAACAAACAAGGAACAGTGAAGAAATATCTCATGCACTCTCAAACAAAGATCAGTGAAGAAATATCTCAGACACTGACAAACAAACAAGGAACAGGGAAGAAACATATTAGACACTTAGACCCAAATAAGGAACAGTGAAGAAATATATTAGACACTGACAAACAAACAAGGAACAGTGAGGAAATATATTAGACACTGACAAACAAACAAGGAACAGTGAAGAAATATATTAGACACTTACACCCAAACAAGGAACAGTGAAGAAATATATTAGACACTGACAAACAAACAAGCAACAGTGAAGAAATATATCAGACACTGACAAACAAACAAGGAACAGTAAAGAAAGTTCTCAGCCACTGACAAATAAACAAGGAACAGTGAAGAAAGATATCAGACACTGACAAACAAACAAGGAACAGTAAAGAAAGTTCTCAGCCACTGACAAATAAACAAGGAACAGTGAAGAAAGATATCAAACACTAACAAACAGGGAACATAGAAGAAATATAGCGAGGTTAGAATCTTTCTATAGCTTATCATATAGGACTGTATCGCTAAATGTTGAAAGTTCCCTGGTCAGCTGAAAAGACCAATGAGGAAGTTCTCAAAGAGGCCAACACAAAAAGGGAGTTCTTAAAAAACATAAGAAAGAAGCAATCAACATTTTTCGGTCCCATCATGAGAAGAGGAAAGTTGGAATACTTGGTTACACCTGGCAAAATAAAAGAAAAGAGAAATCGCGGACGACAAAGAGAGAAAATACTGGATCGCTTGGTGTCATGGCATGGGAAACAGTCAACAACAGAACTGATACTATGCACTGTAGATAGAAGATTGAGGAAGGACATGATCGCCTACGCCAACCGGTATGGCACACGATGATGATGATGATGATCGCTAACGGCACCTCAGGAATGGAGTTAGGAATCACAGACGTAATTCAGCGCAACAAACAAAGCTTCGATGTCTAGTCCTCTCTGAGTAGTGAGATTCGATGTCTAGCCCTCTCTGAGTAGTGAGATTCGATGTCTAGCCCTCTCTGAGTAGTGAGATTCGATGTCTAGCCCTCTCTGAGTAGTGAGATTCGATGTCTAGCCCTCTCTGAGTAGTGAGATTCGATGTCTAGTCCTCTCTGAGTAGTGAGATTCGATGTCTAGCCCTCTCTGAGTAGTGAGATTCGATGTCTAGTCCTCTCTGAGTAGTGAGATTCGATGTCTAGCCCTCTCTGAGTAGTGAGATTCGATGTCTAGCCCTCTCTGAGTAGTGAGATTCGATGTCTAGTCCTCTCTGAGTAGTGAGATTCGATGTCTAGCCCTCTCTGAGTAGTGAGATTCGATGTCTAGCCCTCTCTGAGTAGTGAGATTCGATGTCTAGCCCTCTCTGAGTAATGAGATTCGATGTCTAGCCCTCTCTGAGTAGTGAGATTCGATGTCTAGCCCTCTCTGAGTAGTGAGATTCGATCCCTCTCTGAGTAGTGAGATTCGATGTCTAGTCCTCTCTGAGTAGTGAGATTCGATGTCTAGTCCTCTCTGAGTAGTGAGATACGATGTCTAGTCCTCTCTGAGTAGTGAGATTCGATGTCTAGTCCTCTCTGGGTTGTGAGATTCGATGTCTAGTCCTCTCTGAGTAGTGAGCTTCGATGTCTAGCCCTCTCTGAGTAGTGAGATTCGATGTCTAGCCCTCTCTGAGTAGTGAGATTCGATGTCTAGTCCTCTCTGAGTAGTGAGATTCGATGTCTAGTCCTCTCTGAGTAGTGAGATTCGATGTCTAGCCCTCTCTGAGTAGTGAGATTCGATGTCTAGTCCTCTCTGGGTTGTGAGATTTGATGTCTAGTCCTCTCTGGGTTGTGAGATTCGATGTCTAGCCCTCTCAGATACGGCAAAGAGCAGGAGGTCTCTTATGCACTCGCGCACGTTAAAGAACTCTTGGCAATTAAAAGTCGAAAAGAGTTGGCCAAAAATGGCCACTTCGTAGGCAAAAAATTCTAAGCAAATATATTCATGTTGAAGACGGATGTGTCGGGCCTAAAGCTGCAAATATCGTTGCTTTGCCATCAACTAGAAACATAATCCTAAAAACCTACAAAAATTGCTTAATGTGATAAACATAACAAGCAAAAAATATGGACTAGATATGAGTATCAAAAAGACTACAACTATAATCATAAACAAAGAAAATTCTCCAGACCAACAATTAAATATCACAGTTGAGAGAATACATCTGGAGACAGTCCAGAGCTACAACTACCTGGGACATACTATAACCAATGATGGAAAATGTAAAATTGAAATAAACAAAAGAATAGGTATGGCAAAAAGTAATTTTAATGCCATGAAAAATATACTAACAACAAAACAAATATCAACAGGGCTAAAACTAAGAATGGCAAAATGTTACATCTTCTCAATATTCTTGTATGGTGCAGAAATATGGACATTAGACAAGAATAAAGAACAGAAAATTGAAGCCTTTGAAATGTGGATTTATAGAAGAATAGGTAAAATTGGATGGAAAGAAAAGATAACAAACGATAAAGTTGTCAAACAACTGAAAATAAAAAGAGAATTACTAAATACAATTAAGACAAGACAAATGAAAGTTTTGGGGCATGTTAAAAAACACGCCTACTAAAAGTAATATTGGAAGGGAAAATACAAGGTAAAAGAGGCAGACCAAGACTAACATGCACAAGTAACATCAAAAGATGGACAAGTCAGTCTATGACAACCTGCACCACCAAAGCAAGAAACAGAGTAGAATGGCGATCATTTGTAGCCAACCTTCGTTGCGGAGAAGGCACTCAATGATGATGATGATGATGAGAAACATAACGAATCTACACCGACGTAACAGGTGAACGGCAAGAAGACAATCATCTCGAGATTGAATTTGCTCTTCTTCGTGAAGGTCCAGAAATCAAGTCAGCACAATTGTAATCGTCATTTATTGATCACTGATTATGAAGACCGTTCATGGCATCCAGCAGTTAGATTAGTCTATGAGCGCAATTATAACTTAACCCCGAGGTAGACGTCAACGACGCTCTGAATATCTTTGTCTCCATCACCATTTCTCTGACCGTGGCTACCGGTTCTTTGTCATGAAGGCCTGCTCATTGTACACCTGCGAATCAATTCAGATGAAGAGGTATGTTTACAGCACTCGGAAAAAATGGCAAATAATCAACAACAGAAAAAATGCAAAGAACAATATATGGACCGAAGTAGGATCGAACTCAGTGGCACAGCGCCTTGCCACGAAAAATCAAACGCTGGAGAACACTGCCACTCAGCTAACTAAAAAATTAGCTATCGTGGACAATGTCTTTCGCGCAGGTGTTCTCATGACTATAGCATATGGCTGCGATCACAGCTCGGAAATACATTGTGTATTTGTGTCTGTTGTTGATTATTTGTCATTTTTTCCGAGTGCTGTAAACATACCTCTTCATCTGAATTGATTATCGCCTGGGAAGTTTCCTTCTATAATAATATTAATGTATTATTATTTGTCTCCTCCCTGTACACCTCCATTACACACACAGACGGCCTCTGAGCTCTCACATTTTTGCTTGAAAATAAAAGCCAACCCTCTATCGCTACTGACGTCCTCCTCCGTCTAGTTGAACTAGTTCTTAATCTCAACTCTTTCAAGTTCGATGGTAACTTCTTCACCCAGATCAGTGTTGTGGAGATGTGCACTAAAATGGGTCCTAGCTACGCTTGTCTTTTCATGGGTTCCCTGGAGCACAAGAACATCCACAGCTGCCAAGGCCTTCTTTCCCTTATGTACAGTAGGTACGGTACATCTGACGACTGCATCTGTCTGATTGATTTATCTGAGGATGAAATCTCACTATTCACCGAGCGTGTTGGACATATTCAGGCCTCGATCCGCATCACTTCCTACATTGCCACCTCCTCTGTCTCCTTCCTGGATATTATAAGTTTTCTTAGGTGCGCTGGTCTACTTACCTCGGTGTTCTACAAATCGACTGCCATAGCTTCCTCCAAAACGACTCTTCCCACCTGACATCTTGCATGAGCTTTATTCACTATTTGCAATTACTCAGGTTGCATCGCCTTTACCAGGATGATGAAGATTTCCTACATAATTCCCACCTGATTCTTGACTTCTTCCGCCGACGTCTCTATCCAAATAAGCTCTCCTACCTGCTCTCCAACGGGTTCTCCGCACCTCACACCCAGGCTGCCCTCCCCCCTTCTACCCGTCCCCCCTCTGACAGTGTAGTACTTGTTCTCACCCATCACCTTCATCACTACGCGGTACCTCCCAATTCTCCGCTCCGATACCACTACCCGCCTACTCTTCCCTGACCCTCCATTAGTTGCCTTTAATCGTGATCACAAGCTCCGTGACATTCTTGTTAGGAACCGCTTTCTTACCTCCCTCCATAGCCATCGGGGTACTATCCGCTGCAATCGCAATCAATGAAAGACTTACAACCACGTCCTTCGGACCAATACAGTGCTCATCCCTAATGGTCCTTATGAGATCAGAGAAGGATTCCTTGAGCATCGCGTAACATTATCTATGTCATCTTATGTAAGCGATGTAAGATGACCAACATAGGCGAATCAGGTGCCGCCTCTGATGCCGGGAACATCTGTATGACTTCACTCGAGATGCAGGCTCCCTTATAGCACGACACTTCAGCTGTAAGAGCCATCAGGGAAAAGCGGATGTCTAAGTTACTATCCTGTTGTAATGTTCTTCTGACAGCAGAAGCCGATTAACCTTAGAGAAATGTCTGATCGCCCGTATTGGGTTGCCTCACTCCACAGGGCATCAATGTATCCCTTTCTCACGGATAATCTATTATCTCTCTCTCTCTTCCCCTTTCCTTCTTTTATTCCCATCCCCTTTCCGACCCCAGTTTCTCCTCTCCTTTCTTCCCTTCTCTGCGTCTGTTTTGGCCCCTTACACCTTGACGTGAACTTCCCAGCGATATTCAGGGTCTATATTTTGCATATCTGTAAGTACGTAGGCACCTTTCCACTAGAATCATGATCTCCATTTATCAACTTATATTTATAATTACAGCAGGACTGTTATTGTTTGCCTGTTCTCTACTTACATTCATTATCCTTATTATTCTTCTTCTACGATCATGGCTCATTCAGACTAAGATTCCGGACTCTCTTATGAAGGCAGCTGTTGGTTTAAGTGTTTTTATTATCCTTATAAATACATATTCTGACATTTTACATTCCAGCTCTACCTAACTTTCCCCTTAAAAAAATTTTTTTTTTATTCCACTTCCATATTGCTGTGTTTATACTACTCCTGTCTGATCCATCATGTACGCCAGTCCTCCATAATGTCCGTATTACACCTCATTTACCTCCTTGTTACCAGGGACACGTCTGGCTCTGTTTGCTCGCGTTCACTCCATAGTGCACACTTCCATATCTTTTACTGTTACATGTGTCACTCTTGACTGCCTCTCACACTTCATTATATCACTTCCCAATCTCAACCGACTTCTTGTCTAATCACGTGATTGATATCTAACCTTCTTGCGTCTCATCTCTTTTGACTCAGTAATCTACTCGCTGTAAGCTTTTGGATCTTGTCTCTGATAAGTCTCGTTTATATCCTCCAATATGTAGTACATGTCCCTTTCGTTTTATAATTTCATCTCTTACCCATCTTTAAATTTCTCCTTGATTTACATGTACCGCTCATTCTATATGTAGTAGAGTTTATTTTATTTCATTGTCCCTTTGTGTCGTTATCGTTTTCTGAAGAAAGCCACATGTAGTTCGAAATGTCAGTATTTTGTTGTGTTCCCTTGTTTGTAAAACTGTTACAATACCCAATAGAGGTGTACGTTACACCTCACTACTTGCTAGTGAAAAAGAAAACTTCCTAAAATACAGAACGATGAAGATGTAAAATGTCTGCAAGATTCGTGTTTTAAAATACGCGCACAGAGTCCTCGCGATTGCAGGCTTATATTTTCTTTGACCTTAATACCATATTTTTTCTATTAATTAATGTGATCTATTGTATTATTTTGCTTATAAAGCTTATGTAGGAAAAAAACCCACACAAGAGGGTTTAAAAACGTACAATTACAGGTTTTATAGTCAATCCTCTCACCCTTTCAATAATTGGCTTACTTTCAAATTTTAAGTGAAAAAAAAAAAAAAAACACAATCACGTAGTCTCAACGTGCACGGGGATAACCGGGCCGAAGACAGCGTTGACCTTACCAGAATATAAAGTAGAGCTAATCATCGTGACATTGTAGAGTGTGAAGTATAGTACTCTAACATTTAATTTTTCTTGCATACTATTTGATTTTGTACACAATTTATATACGAAATATTCATATTTTCAAAATTAACTTTGCATTTGGACGTAATAATTACAAAATCTAAGACTGTGTGTAAGAAAAGACGACAATATGCCAAATAGCTTCTGAGAAAATTGATGTTTGGCTTAAATTTGTGAACGGACTATAAGTGTGTCAAGAGAACAACATAAAGGGAAATATAAGGATATGGGTGTGAGCGGCAGACTTTTTAGGTCATAGTCAAATATGGTCAAGGAAAAGGACAGACAATTAGACAGTGAGACAGACTTCTTTGTTTGAGCTATCACGGACAAATATGGTCAAGTAAACGGGCAGAGAGTTAGAGAATAAGGTTAATTGGTTTATGGTTATGGTTATGGAAGGCCCCGGTATCACTGCAAACGAATTAACATCCATAATTGCTCAACCGCCTGTGCCAGTGGAATCATCCAAATTCTCATCTCCCAAGCATAGAAAAGTAGCTGAAGTCCCCATCGTAGCAGCACACGCTAAAAGACATAAGACGAAACTGCACAGAAATTGAACACAACCCTCTGTTCCCTGTCATATGATATCATCTATCATCGTAAACAATCGGAATATTGAAACACGATTAAAACGTATGAAACGCATAGCTGACGGTGTGCACAGAACACTTAACTCAGTAACTCCTGCAACAAGCCGGACTTGGAATATGAGGAAGCTGCAACAAGGAACACTTCTCAGAAATAGCCTTTAATGGTTCCTGCGACCTATCCACCATATTGACATATAATTGGTTTACGAACCATCAATACAATACTCGGACTTTGTCTTTGAACAAGCCAGTCTCTTTAATGCTAGCAACAGAATCTCAACACAGTGAAAGAGCTCTGCTAAACTGACGAGGGTAAATTCAGAAAGACCACTCCTTACTGTCAGGATGAATGTTGCTTTTTTATTTATTTTTTTCTCTGAAGAGTGTCTCATTCGCTGCTGAACCCAGCATTTCATTAATAATTTTAAAACCAGCGAACATAATGCAACATTTGAACAGGAGTGTGTTCATTGTATGAGAATTGCAAAAAGGTGAGGCTGTTGTTTGTTTGTTTATAGCGCCTAATTATTGCCACATGCCTGCCTAACGCGTCTCTCCACCGATTGTTCTTATTTGGCTGAGAGTTACAATACACAATACGGTTGTTGTTCGTGGGTTTTAAAGCAAGTACTTGTGAAAATGAAAAACGTTATGTGAACTCACAAGTACTCTACACTAACAATCACGAACAACAACCGTATGTTGTATTCATCCACATCCACACTTCATCATCATCATCATAATCAAGTACCGGGCCTGCTGGCGTAGGTGATCATGTCTCTCCACAACTCTCGATCTGGGCAGTTATTTATCATTTCTGTTGTTGACCTTTTGCCAAGCCATTCTCTTAAGCTGTCTGGCATTTTTTCTCTTTGCTTCCCTCTATCTCTTCGTCCCTCAATTTTTCCAGTTGTTACAATATATTTCAATTGTTCTCTTCTGATTACATAGCCAAAAAATGATGATTGTTTCTTCCTAATATTGGAAACCAGCTCTCTTTTAGCTTTGACCTCTTTCAGAACGTTTTGATTACTCTTCTTAGCTGTTCATGGTAATCTCAATATTCTTCTGTAAAACCACATTTCTACAGACTCATTTGATTTGTTGATGGTTCGTAAACCAATTATATGTCAATATGGTGGATAGGTCGCAGGAACCATTAAAGGCTATTTCTGAGAAGTGTTCCATGTTGCAGTTTCCTCATTTTCCAAGTCTGGCTTGTTGCAGTAGTTACTGAGTTAAGTGTTCTGTGCACACCGTGAGCTGTGTATCTCATAGGACATCAAATTACTGGAGTCTGTAGAAATGTGGTTTTACAGAAGAATGTTGAGAGTACCATGGACAGCTAAGAAAAGTAATGAAAATGTTCTGAAAGAGGCCAAAGCAAAAAGAGAGCTAATTTCCACGATTCACATCCATATGTTAAGACTGGCTCTACATAACATTTAAGAACTCTTTTTCTTGTTTGTATTGTCAAAAATGGATTGCATAGTATCTTCCTCATTTTTTGGAAAGCTGCTTTTGCCTGAACCATTCTGCATCTCACCTCTTTTGTACATCTTCCGTCTGAGGTTAACAAAATTTCACACTTGAGATGAATATAACGGAGGACATATTTCGAACCATGAAGTTCTTTATGAAAAGCAGGCCGCTTAGGACTCCACTAGTTTGTCCTCAGACGTTGTCATGGTGTCAGTGAATGCAGTGGTCGAGATTATGGCTCCTTGTTTTATAAAAGGTGTAGCCGATAGCTAGGTCTATGATTCTATTCTATTCTATTCTATTCTATTCTATTCTATTCTATTCTATTCTATTCTATTCTATTCTATTCTATTCTATTCCATCATCGGAACCAGTATCATTGCAGTTAGGAATTCTCCATATCAGCAGCACAACCCGTCACATCATTTTTCAAAATGCATCGATAAATTTTGTTGACAAGGTAGCTCCGTGCATGTCCTACTCGACGCAACAGGAGACGATTACAAACCTCCGTGTGTCGTCACTTACGACATGCGTGGCAAGTACATGGGGGTCCTGATAGCCACGGGTGACACTATGGGTCCAAGACGCCAAACAAAATCGGTCAGTGACTCATAATTGCCAAGCTTACCTCAGAATAAGTGACAAATAGCTGACCAAGACCCTGCTCGAGTTTCTTGAGGTAGACCTAGAACCAAACTAACTATTATAACCAGACGAGTAGAAATCGGAGAGGGAAGGGAAATCGATATCTACAAATACAGTGCTGAAGTCGGATGTTCTGGGTGGAAGGCTTATATCGTAATATTAATATTATTTGTTGATGTTATAATCTGACAGCTATAACCACAACAGTGGTCTTATGTTTAGTGTATCTTCCTTGATGTAACTTGCATCCACCTCCTATAGCTCGTTTCAAATCATGTGCCCAACTTCAAAACGCTATTACTCAGTAACCATTTGTTAAAAACTGTTGAAATTTTCCAAATGTTATTAGAATGCAAAAGACCCTTTAAATGCATATTTAACAAATATCTTGCAGCTGCAGTTTTCTTAAAGCGGCGAATTTCTTTGATGTTTGTCAAAATTGTAAATTGTGAAGCCCTAAAGAATAGAAATTACCGTAGTTGCTGGTCTACGATTAATTTTCACTAGGTAAAGGCGTGGCCGTAATGGGGAAATAACTGGATAAGACAAAACACCAGGAGAATTATTGTCTTCTCAGTTGGAGGGCGGACGATAATATCAAGGTATACCTGTATGTCCAATTTTCATAGTTGTGTGGTCCTGAAAAGGACCGTTTGTTGAACTAATTTAAGGTAATATAGTGGCCAACATTGTGGGGGCTATATACTTTCATTGTGAATCAGTCGAGTCTATAAGATTAATAACTGTTTGGGGTTGAACATTCCACAAACCATCATTTTTCCAATATTCCTCTTCCTGTTTTAAGACGTGGTCTTCACATTTAGCCCAATAATCTTTGTCTATATTTAATAAAGCGAGATTAGCAAGAGTCTTTACAGCGCATATTTTGAATGTTGTATTTTCATCTGCCACTTGTCCTTTTAATTTTGCCCAGATTAGTTCTATTGGATTTAAATGAGCATGGTAAGGTGGCAGCCTCAAACTTATATGACCGTGCTCTTGGATAATCTTATCTATTTGAAAAATCTTTGTCCTTTGTTTTTGCTTTACTAGAGATAGTAATTCAGGTTTTAAGTACATGTTATTAAATTGTATGTGCTCCTTTGTGAGCCATATCTTAATAGCATCTTTTGTACTGGATGACGTCGGGACTTTATCTTCAAGTGCAACAATGTTGTGGTACGCTGCATTGTCCATTATTAGGCAAGATGGTCGATCTAGTGATGGGAGAGCAGAATTTTCAATCCAATGTCTAAATATGTGACCATTCATCTCAGAGTGATAATCCCGATTGTCTATGGATTTTGAAAGAAAAATGAGCTCTGCATTCTGTATTAGTCCATGTTGTCGACTACCTGCATGCGCAATTATCAAGCGCTGTCCTTTGCTGCTAGGTATTAATCTCTTAATCTTTCCATCTGATGACTGCCATTCCCTTTGGTTAGTGTGGTGAGCATTGATCCATGTTTCATCCAAGTACACAATATCATAACCTTGCTTGCGCACCTCTTTTACTTCACGTAAGTACTTGCTTCTCATGACTACTATATGTGGCTTCTCACAGATGATGTTTCGTCCATTGGAATACTTTCTGAATGTAAAGCCTGCAGCTCTCACATTCCTCCATAATGTAGACTTTGATATTTCAATACTGTTGTTCTTTTTCAGCGAAACTTTTAATTTTCTTATTGTAACAGTTTCATTCATACCCAACATTTTGTGAATTTCACTTCTAATAAGTTCACTGTCGAAATTATCTAACATTTTTGCTCTTCCTTGGGATTTTGTATATTTTGAATATTGACTGTCACGTGCTTGAATCCAGCGATTAAATGACCGTTTAGATAAATCCAAAATGTGTCTTGTCCTATTCTCAGGGTTTTCTAAAGAATGAAATAATCTTCCTCGTTTAGCCTCTTTGCAAAAATAGTCATACATTTTTATTGCAATGTTTTGTAAACTGCAGAATTTCATTTTAAGACTCATGATAAATGTTATTGTTCCACGTCTGCCGCTGAATGAACGGAAATGGAACACACAATGTCTTGTGTTTTTTACAAGTGTCTAATTGTGTCAGAAAACCCACGTTGAAAGCGTGCAAACACGTCAATTTCACCGTGTATGGATTTTTACTCGCTATTTTTAACTTAAAATACTGTAAACATTAAGTTTTGACTACATCAATGGGTCGTTATAAATTTATATAAATCAAATAAGCAACAATAATAACCAAATGTTTTTTTTTTATGAAATTAATTCCCTGTTGGGTTCTAATCATTATAACTTTACATGCCAATTTTGAACAACTTACAAAAAGCGGTTAAAAAGATATCGATTTTAAAAGTTGGGCACGAGTTATGAAACGGACTATAGATAACTGTCATTCATTAGTCTTTTGACCCGGTAAGTAACTCATGACTAACAAGTCTCTTGTGATAACCTTTTGTTGATAATGCGTTGTGGTGTTACCTCCCTTCGATCCATCAAGTTAAGAGCATAATACAGAAGAAAGTGTAGCAAGTGATAATGGATGAATCAACATTGTATTGAAAAGTCTCCTCATAACTTAAGGATGTCAGCGCAGCATTTTTGGTATCACCTGGAAGAGTAAAGCGACAAATTTGGAGGTACTCACTCACACAGACCGCGCAAACACGCTGCTCAAAAAACGTAGGTTACACTGGCTTACCACTTACCCCGTATGAAAGGTGACCGCATACTGAAATGATATACTCTACGGACAACTACCAGATGGCGAAAGAACTAGGGGACGCCCGAAATTCAGATTTGTGGACGTGTAAACGCGACATAAAGACTCTGAACATAAAATCTGCAGTCTCTAAAGTAACAGCTGCAGACCGCAATCTTTGGAAACACACTCTAAAGCTCCGAATCAAATAAGAAGCCAAAAGATTAATAGAAAAGGAGAATACATGGCGAAAGAAAAGAAAAATAAATATTCTAGAGGCTGTGCAAAAAATACAGTCAACTGTGACTGACGGAGACTTCGATACATTAACTCAAGGATCTGTATGAAATTTGTTGGTAAGACCTTGATGGCACTTGATGAGTGACAGACGATGACAAACGATGAACTTCACATTGGGAAGTGAATGCGATTGTTTGAATATTATAAGCGTTTATTGTTCTCAGCTATAATTCACAAGTTGTGTATTCCTTCCCTAAACCATAAAATCAATCTAATCTCTCTCAAACTGATGCTTGGCGTCACTTCCGCTGATATACTGTTCTCATAACTACCTGCCATTTCCCTCGTGGCTTCCTCTTATATCCTCTCTCGTGTCGAGGGAGGTACACAGTTCTAGCTCTAGCCATTCTTGCAGCCTCAACCTTCGTCAATTGATGTTGTTGTAGCGTTTCTCGGATGCTGTCAGACCATCATAGCCCAGGCCTCCCACGGACTCTTTTCAATCATCTCTTTCAATGTGTCTGTATGGTTAGAGTCTTTTGGTGCTCTGTGCACACCGTGAGCTGTGTGTTTCATTCGTTTTGATCGTGTTTCGTTTGGCGTGTGCTGAGACTGCTATGGTGGGGTAACAGCTACCTTTCTTTGTTTGGGAGATGAGATAGTAATTCGGATGATTTCACTAGCACAGGCGGTTGAGCAATTATGGATTTTAATTCGTTTGCAGTGATATCGGGGCCTTCCATAACCAAAGAACCAAAGACTCTTTTGGGCTTGGGTAGAATAGTTCCAGACTGAGATATGAAAATAAAATATACAGAAGAAAATATTTAAAAAAACAGTATGGATAAAGCTTTAGATAATAAGTGGACGACACAAATTAGAACAACGTTTCGCATCAATAGGCTTTCATCAGGAACAAATATACAACATTCACACAGATATGTATTTAAAATTAAAAAAATATAAATAATTAACAAAATAATAATTTAGAACTAGAATGAGCAATTTAGAAAAGTAAAATAAAATAAAATAAAAATAAATAAATGAAATGCCTTCCCTGTACAAAGGGCCAAAAAGCCCTGGTCGACAACCACCATTCGAGAAGGAAAACTGCTGCGTCATAGAAAGATCCAACATGCCGAAAACTGTGTCAGTCACAGCGCAGGTTTAGGGGGGAAGTATCAGACCACACACGTATATACGAGTACTGATCATACGACCAACTCATCATGTGTCATAATGTTGTTGGTACTCCTCCATTATGAAGCAAGGCACAGAGTTAGTTTTGCGTAATCACAGGACTTGAACGCTGCAGAAGCAGAATCTCGTTACATTTTTGGCAGATGACGAAATCATTCATTTGTTGCCTCTGTGTGTAGTTTATAATTGTTTCCATGTCCGATCTCTCTCCTCACTACTTCATTTTTAATTATGTTTAAACAAGGAAAAAGAGTTCTTAAATATTATGTAGAGCCAGTCTTAACATATGGATGTGAATCATGGACAACTGGACAACAGACAAGAAAATCACTGGAGTCTGTAGAAATGTGGTTTTATAGAAGAATGTTGAGATAACCATGGACAGCTAAGAAGAGTAATGAATTGGCCATATAATGAGAAGAGAACAACTGGAATATGTTGTAACAACTGGAAAAATTGAGGGACGAAGAGATAGAGGGAAAAAAAAGACAAAAAATACCAGACAGCTTAAGAGAATGGCTTGGCAAAAAGGCCAACAACAGAAATGATAAATAACTGTCGAGATCGAAAGTTGTGGAGAGACATGATCACCTACGCCCGGCACTTGATGATGATGATGCTGGTCACAGCAGGCGCTGTTCTAACATGTCATAATAGATCTTAAGATGAAAATTCAATAGTTAACCAAATCACTCATTTAACTCCATGTGTGCACTGTTGCCAAATATAGCATTGCTACATACTTGTTCAACTAAATTCAATAACAGTATGAACAATTACGTCTCAATTGTCTGATGCGTTATATTCCATTTGATCACATTAACATATCCATTCTTGAATTGTTGGGTTAATTATCTTGCACATATTCTAGATTCATGACCAAAGTCAATATAAAAATATCCCATTCTAATAGCCAGAGACCAGATTCTAATTAATTATCGCATCCTCTGTAAAGCTATATAATATGTTGATCAGAGTTTTCCTCTTTAATGCATACCCTTCTAACCAGCCTCTGTGTCTGCAACGTCGCTCAACGTCCCATCTGAAATAATCGCAGGCTCTAGTCAGATCTCCCACAGAATGTTGCATTCACCACAGTCCGTCTCAAATAATCGCAGGCTCTAGTCAGATCACCCACAGAACGTTGCATTCACCACAGCCCGTCTCAAATAATCGCAGGCTCTAGTCAGATCACCCACAGAACGTTGCATTCACCACAGTCCGTCTGAAAGAATCTTTGTCTCTAGTCAGATCTCCCACAGAACGTTGCATTCACCACAGTCCGTCTGAAAGAATCTCAGTCTCTAGTCAGATCTCCCACAGAGCGTTACATTCACCACAGTCCGTCTGAAAGAATCTCTGTCTCTAGCCAGATCTCCCACAGAACGTTGCATTCACCACAGCCAGTCTGAGAGAATCTCTGTCTCTAGCCAGATCTCCCACAGAACGTTGCATTCACCACAGCCAGTCTGAGAGAATCTCTGTCTCTAGCTATATATCCCACAGAATGTTATATTCACGACAGCCCGTCTGAAAGAATCTCTGTCTCTAGCTAGATATCCCACAGAATGTTATATTCACGACAGCCCGTTTGAAAGAATCTCTGTCTCTAGCTAGATATCCCACAGAATGTTATATTCACGACAGCCCGTTTGAAAGAATCTCTGTCTCTAGCTAGATATCCCACAGAATGTTATATTCACGACAGCCCGTTTGAAAGAATCTCTGTCTCTAGCCAGAACTCCCACAGAACGTTGCATTCACCACAGTCCGTCTGAGAGAATCTCTGTCTCTAGCTAGATATCCCACAGAATGTTATATTCACGACAGCCCGTTTGAAAGAATCTCTGTCTCTAGCCAGATCTCCCACAGAACGTTGCATTCACCACAGTCCGTTTGAAAGAATCTCTGTCTCTAGCCAGATATCCCACAGAACGTTACATTCACCACAGCCAGTCTGTCAGAATCTCTGTCTCTAGCCAGATCTTCCACAAAACGTTGCATTCACCACAGTCAGTCTGAGAGAATCTCTGTCTCGAGCCAGATTTCCACCTCCTCTGTTGTCATGTTCAAAGTTTATTTGATGCCATAAAACCACTTTTCTCTTTGTCTGCTCTTGCCTCGCTATACAAAAACCATACCTTCCATTATTGTTCTTTCTAACCCGCTGTGTCTTTTGATGTGGCCATAATATTTTATATTAATAATTATATAATTATAATTTCCTCCGCATAATAGTGATTATAAGCCAGTTTTTTTTTTTTGCAAAGTAAAGTAAGTAAAGTAAAGTAAGTAAAGTAAAGTAAGTTAAGTAAAGTAAGTTAAGTAAAGTAAGTAAAGTAAAGTAAGTAAAGTAAAGTAAGTTAAGTAAAGTAAGTAAAGTAAAGTAAGTAAAGTAAAGTAAGTTAAGTAAAGTAAGTTAAGTAAAGTAAGTAAAGTAAAGTAAGTTAAGTAAAGTAAGTTAAGTAAAGTAAGTTAAGTAAAGTAAGTTAAGTAAAGTAAGTAAAGTAAAGTAAGTAAAGTAAAGTAAGTAAAGTAAAGTAAGTAAAGTAAAGTAAGTAAAGTAAAGTAAGTAAAGTAAAGTAAGTTAAGTAAAGTAAGTAAAGTAAAGTAAGTAAAGTACGGAAAGTACCCCCGTCACGCCAAGTGGCATATAGGGAATACAGTTTTAGTGACTATAAATTTTACAGAACCTCGGCAAATAATTTTTTATGTGTTACGCCCGTGCCGCTTTACTTTCCCAGAAAAAAACCGGTCCCCATTACAGGCTGGGTGAACCGAAATCCGTCGGTTGGGATCGAACCCTACCTCTTGTCCTTTGTAGCCCAGTTCACTAACCACTGAGCTATCGCGGCTTCCAGATTTTTAAATGTTTTAAATCATTTAACATGCCTTCATTGCTCTTTTTCATTATCCAAAGTATCATAATGATATTTCTGTAGCATTTTATTTCGAATGAATATATTTTCTTCATTCATTGCTTTGTAAGAGATTATCTATGATTCACAACAACATGTTGATATCGGAAAGATACATGTCCTCAGTAATTGTTGTTTTACAGCGTTGCTGAGATTGCATTTATTTTTTTTAAAATAAGAATGTATTTTTTAAATTATTTTTTTTTTAATTTTATTATTTTTTATTTTATTATTTTAATTTATTATTTTTCTTATATTAAGAACGACAGCCTGCACCATCAAAGCAAGAATCAGAGTAGAATGGCGATCCATGGTAGCCAACCTTCGTTGCGGAGAAGGCAGTCGATGATGATGATGATGATGATGATAATATAAGAACGCCAACAGTGCACATTTTTTTAAATATAACCATCAATATTTAACTCATCGTTGTATATATGACCACCCACATTGGACACCGACATTGTACTTAATTTGTTGTCTATAACATCATAAGTAGATGCTAATGGGTGTGACATAGCGGCAGACGGTGGTTTGAAACTTGAAGCACGGACTTTGTACTTAATTTGTTGACTATAACATCATATGTAGATGCTAATGGGTGTGACATAGCGGCAGACGGTGGTTTGAAACTTGAAACACGGACTTTGTACTTAATTTGTTGTCTATAACATCATAAGTAGATGCTAATGGGTGTGACATAGCGGCAGACGGTGGTTTGAAACTTGAAGCACGGACTTTGTACTTAATTTGTTGACTATAACATCATATGTAGATGCTAATGGGTGTGACATAGCGGCAGACGGTGGTTTGAAACTTGAAGCATGGACTTTGTACTTAATTTGTTGACTATAACATCATATGTAGATGCTAATGGGTGTGACATAGCGGCAGACGGTGGTTTGAAACTTGAAGCATGGACTTTGTACTTAATTTGTTGACTATAACATCATAAGTAGATGCTAATGGGTGTGACATAGCGGCAGGTGGTGAGTTGGAAACTTGAAGAGTTCTGGACGTGAGACAAAACATTTAGGCTGACCTTTAACCTATTACTTTGTGATAAAAGATAGCCTCAATTTACGCTACGTAAATTAGTTCCTTCAATTATTGACCTAAATTATCATAATGACATCATACTATTTTAGTTATTTACATTGTAGATTATGACAAACCATGGTTCTGCTTTCGTTGAACATCGTTCTATTACAGATTTGTACAAATACAGCTAAGAAAAGTAATGAAAATTTCTGAGAGAGGTCAAAGCAAAAAGAGAGCTAATTTCCAATATTAGGAAGAAAATATCATCCTTTTTTTGGCCATGTAATGAGAAGAGAACAACTGGAATATTTTGTAACAACTGGAAAAATTGAGGGACGAAGAGAAAGAGGGAAGCAAAGAGAAAAAAAATGCCAGGCAGCTTAAGAGAATGGCTTGGCAGAAGGTCAACAGAAATAGATGTCGAGACCGAAAATTGTGGAGAGACATGTCATCTACGCCAGCAGGCACTTGATGATGGTGATGATGATGATGATGATGATGATGATGATGATGATGATGATAACAGATTTGTTGACGTTTTTATATTTTGTTTTTATTTTCGTTCGTCAGCTTGTACCTCTGACAAAGTCCCTAGAGACCAGGAACTGAATGTTGCATGTTCATCTGTTTTCTCCAAGCAGTCTATGTCTATAAATGACACCTTTCATATCAGCTGTGTGTTTGTGTTGAACATCAAGGCATCAAATAAAGTCCCATCCTACATTTAAAGCAGCGCTGTCCAACTTGCTTGGAATAATAATAATAGAAGTAGCTTCTGTAGTCATATATTTTTTGGTTGCGTTCGCCAGCTTTTGTCTCTGACGAAGTCCCTCGAGAGTAGTATACAATGTTGTATTTGACCCGAATTTCTCCGTAAATTAACAAAGATATATAGTAGGCGCATTTCGCGCCTAATGTACACGAGAGACAAGGGGAGTTAACCATGACTGCTCGTGTCGGGATGTTGACCTCTAGTCCCGGTGACCCCGGAAGTGACCTGTTTATGTCTGATGTGTGCTGACTTTGGAGCGCTTGGTGTACTTGAGCGATAGTGATAGGTTAGTAGATTATACATGACATCGGGGCGGATCGCGGGTGACCCCTCGGGGATTATCTCGAGTGTTTTCGGACAGCGTGCTATCGGATCGGGGATTAGTTCGATTCGGTGTGACGCTATCGCGCCAGGTAGACGTTAGAAAATATTTATAGCTATGTAGTTGGGTGTCTGCTTAACGTTGTACCATTAATGAAGCATAAGAGTAAAACAGTTAGAGATTACTGGTTAGTCTAAGCTGGTAGTGTAAATATGTTCCTCGGTGTTAGTGGTTCGCTATCTCTCTCTCTCTTTCTCACTTTCTCTCTTTCTCTCTCTCTCTCTTTCTCTCTCTCTCTCTCTCTCTCTCTCTCTCTCTCTCTACTATTCCAGTCTAGATTTCCAGCCATTGAAACACTTACTCATTCTCTCCATTTATCCCTATCATCGCGCCTTCCTTCTCTCTCTCTCTCTCTCTCTCTCTCTCGCTTTCTTTCTCCCCTATCCTCTCTTAGACTTCTAACCTATCACTCCACCCTACGCCTCTCCCTTTAGCTCCCCCGCCCTCCCTCATATTTTTAGCGTCCCTCCTATTGTAACACTTGATTATTCTCACCATTAATACATAGCATCTCGCCTTCTTTCTCATAGGCTTCTCTCGCTCTCTCTCTCTCTCTCTCTCTCTCTCTCTCGCTCTTCTAACCCCTACTAGACTTCTCTCCTACCATTCCACCTTTCTTCCTCTCTCTCTCTCTCTCTCTCTCTCTCTCTCTCTCTCTCTTTACCTCGCCTAGCGTTCCGTCTTCATTCGTATTTTTACCTTACCACCAGTGTAACACATTAATAACATTGAATATCAATTACAAAAAGACTTGAAATATCTACTTTTTAAAGAACCAATAAGATAAACATATGAAAAACGAAGGAATAATACACTCGACAAGGCTTAACAGACGTACTTTATACACATCACCATTAATACAACTGAAATTCCTTTAATGATAACCTATCACATCGTTATGAGCTAAGAGAAAAACAGAAAAAAATTCAACTTACACCGTAAAATATTCCACTACAACACAGACCGCTAGACTGAACAGTACTATGAAAATAAACGTCCGTGAATCAAGCGCGCTTATAACACGAAGTCTCTCATCCGACTAGTTTAAATATAATCTGGTAAATAAAATTTGGACGACACTATTCCACCCTCGACTAACATCTAGGTTAACCAATCAGAGAAGAAGATTTCTATCGGACACCCATCAACGAAATGACTGACCTCTGGACTAACTAATCAGAGAAGAGGATTACTGTTATCGTGATAACTGACCTCATTTTCGTTTTGAAGTGCTGTCGAGTCTGATGCATGGGTTACTTTAAATCGATTCGGCCCCTGATACAATCCACCTAGCGGGTCAATGGTGAGGGAAATAATACAAGTGGCGGGTTACTTGAACGCGTTTTGACCCCTGCTGCAATACCAGGAGCTCCATGACAGTTATAAATAGTTGGATACAACAATGTTTGCGATTTGGCGGGACTTTGGATGTAACTATCTGTTCGATGTGTCTAACTAGTATCAGTATGGAAGTAGATTTTTTAGGAATACAACTAGAGTGACAATTGAGCCTGAAGAAACACGTAGAGAATCTCACTAAGAAGGCAACACAAAGACTCCAACTAATGAAAATGTTAGAGAACGAGCAAGGGCATGTTAGAGAACGCTGGAGGCAATGTTAAAGAACGATGGTTCGTTAAGTCCGTGGTTCGTAGGGGTTGTGGTTTATTAAGTTTGTAGTTCGTTAAGTCCGTGGTTCGTTAAGTCCATGGTTCGTAGGGGTTGTGGTTCGCGGTTCGTGAGTTGAGGGTTTGTTAAGTTCGTTGTTCGTGAGTTTGTGGTTCGTTAGTTGATGGTTCGTTAAGTCCGTGGTTCGTGGGGTTGTGGTTCGTGGTTCGTTAGTTGATGGTTCGTTAAGTCCATGGTTCGTAGGGGTTGTGGTTCGCGGTTCGTGAGTTGAGGGTTCGTTAAGTCCGTGGTTCGTGGGGTTGTGGTTCGTGGTTCGTTAGTTGATGGTTCGTTAAGTCCGTGGTTCGTGGGTTGTGGTTCGTGGTTCGTTAGTTGACGGTTCGTTAAGTCCATGGTTCGTGGGGTTTTGGTTCGCGGTTCGTGAGTTGAGGGTTCGGTAAGTCCGTGGTTCGTGATTTGTTAAGTTCGTTGTTCGTGAGTTTGTGGTTTATTAAGTTTGTAGTTTGTTAAGTCCGTGGTTCGAGAGGTCATGGGCAAGGGCAGAAACCTAAGAGGCAAGGGCAGAAACCTAGGAGGCAAGGTCAGAAACCTAGGAGGCATGGCAGAAACCTACTGACTAAGGCTTCCAAGGTGTATTTGATTGTCGCCCTATTTTTGTCTGTATAACCTAATATATCACTTTCATTTAATCTATCGATAAACGTTTCAAAGTCATTTCTGTTGTTAACTAACAAGGGTTTGTCTAATCCTGTCGCGTTTTTTGAGCTTGGGTGTGAAAGTAACGCAGCCAAATAGAACTGACCTCTGAGGCAATACCGGATGTGTTACTAAAAAGATTTTGACGTATGATGGCAATTTTATGAGTTTACCCCCTGATCATTTTTTAGGGATACGCCCATGAAATCGGTAAAAATCGTAAATTTTCACTCTAGGCATACCCCAAACTCTATTTTAGACATCCCCATTGCAAAAATTTACATTAAAAACCACTTTTAGGATTTTACCCCCTTATCTTTTTTTGAGGGTTACGCCCATGGAATTGATAAAAAGCGTTAATTTAGCACGCAGGCTTACCTAAAACTTTATTTTAGACATCCCCACACCAAAAATTTACTTAAAAATCACTTTTGAAATTGTTACCCCCTTACCATTTTTTTAGGGTTACGCCCATGGAATTGATAAAAAATTGAAATATAACCTCAAGGCATACCCCAAACTTTATTTTAGACATCCCCATAACAAAGATTTACATTAAAAACCAATTTTAGGATTTTACCCCCTTACCATTTTTTTAGGGTTACACCACTGAAATCGATAAAAATCGTAAATATAGCACGTAGACTTACCTAAAACTTTATTTTAGACATCCCCACACCAAAAATTAACTTAAAAATCACTTTTGAAAATGTAACCCCCCTTACCATTTTTGAGGGTTACGCCCCTGAAATCAATAAAAATCGTAAATTTAGCACGTAGGCTTACCTAAAACTTTATTTTAGACATCCCCACACCAAAAATTAACTTAAAAATCAATTTTGAAAATGTAACCCCCCTTACCATTTTTGAGGGTTACGCCCCTGAAATCGATAAAAAATTGAAATATAACCTCAAGGCATACCCCAAACATATTTTTTGACACCCCTACATATCAAATTCCAACAAAAAAACAACAAAAACTAGTAGTGGTATAGTGGTTTTTGAGCCGTTCATACTACGCAGATGCACGGTTCAGCACGTGCAATCGATAAAAAAATTGAAATATAACATCAAGGCATACCCCAAACATAATATTTGACACCCCTACATATCAAATTCCAACAAAAAAAAAACAACAACAAACTAGTAGTGGGGGGGGTTTTTGAGCCGTGCATACTACGCAGATGTACGGTGCAGCACGCGGTGCAGCACGTGCAATCGATAAAAAAAATGAAATATAACCTCAAGGCATACCCCAAACATATTTTTTGACACCCCTTCATATCAAATTCCAACAAAAAAACAAAAAAAAAATAGTAGTAAGGAGAGGTGTTTTTGAGCCGTGCATACTACGCAGATGTATCGTGCTGCACAACGAGATTGTGCTGTACGATACCTGCACGAAATGTTCAAATCCCTGCTCAAAACACCCTTCCTTACTACTATTTTTTGTTGTTTTTTTGTTGGAATTTGATATGTA
Organism: Megaustenia siamemsis; assembly: GCA_032433765.1. NCBI lineage: Eukaryota > Metazoa > Mollusca > Gastropoda > Stylommatophora > Ariophantidae > Megaustenia > Megaustenia siamemsis. The sequence continues at coordinate 43,930,513 of JAVIAB010000046.1, forward strand.
GGGGTGTCAAAAAATATGTTTGGGGTATGCCTTGAGGTTATATTTCATTTTTTTTTATCGATTGCACGTGCTGCACCGCGTGCTGCACCGTACATCTGCGTAGTATGCACGGCTCAAAAACCCATAGCACTACTAGTTTGTTGTTGTTTTTTTTGTTGGAATTTGATATGTAGGGGTGTCAAATATTATGTTTGGGGTATGCCTTGATGTTATATTTCAATTTTTTTATCGATTGCACGTGCTGCACCGTGCATCTGCGTAGTATGAACGGCTCAAAAACCACTATACCACTACTAGTTTTTGTTGTTTTTTTGTTGGAATTTGATATGTAGGGGTGTCAAAAAATATGTTTGGGGTATGCCTTGAGGTTATATTTCAATTTTTTATCGATTTCAGGGGCGTAACCCTCAAAAATGGTAAGGGGGGTTACATTTTCAAAATTGATTTTTAAGTTAATTTTTGGTGTGGGGATGTCTAAAATAAAGTTTTAGGTAAGCCTACGTGCTAAATTTACGATTTTTATTGATTTCAGGGGCGTAACCCTCAAAAATGGTAAGGGGGGTTACATTTTCAAAAGTGATTTTTAAGTTAATTTTTGGTGTGGGGATGTCTAAAATAAAGTTTTAGGTAAGTCTACGTGCTAAATTTACGATTTTTATCGATTTCAGTGGTGTAACCCTAAAAAATGGTAAGGGGGTAAAATCCTAAAAGTGGTTTTTAATGTAAATCTTTGTTATGGGGATGTCTAAAATAAAGTTTGGGGTATGCCTTGAGGTTATATTTCAATTTTTTATCAATTCCATGGGCGTAACCCTAAAAAAATGGTAAGGGGGTAACAATTTCAAAAGTGATTTTTAAGTAAATTTTTGGTGTGGGGATGTCTAAAATAAAGTTTTAGGTAAGCCTGCGTGCTAAATTAACGCTTTTTATCAATTCCATGGGCGTAACCCTCAAAAAATGATAAGGGGGTAAAATCCTAAAAGTGGTTTTTAATGTAAATTTTTGCAATGGGGATGTCTAAAATAGAGTTTGGGGTATGCCTAGAGTGAAAATTTACGATTTTTACCGATTTCATGGGCGTATCCCTAAAAAATGATCAGGGGGTAAACTCATAAAATTGCCATCATACGTCAAAATCTTTTTAGTAACACATCCGGTATTGCCTCAGAGGTCAGTTCTATTTGGCTGCGTTACTTTCACACCCAAGCTCAAAAAACGCGACAGGATTAGACAAACCCTTGTTAGTTAACAACAGAAATGACTTTGAAACGTTTATCGATAGATTAAATGAAAGTGATATATTAGGTTATACAGACAAAAATAGGGCGACAATCAAATACACCTTGGAAGCCTTAGTCAGTAGGTTTCTGCCCATGCCTCCTAGGTTTCTGACCTTGCCTCCTAGGTTTCTGCCCTTGCCTCTTAGGTTTCTGCCCTTGCCCATGACCTCTCGAACCACGGACTTAACAAACTACAAACTTAATAAACCACAAACTCACGAACAACGAAATTAACAAATCACGAACCACGGACTTACCGAACCCTCAACTCACGAACCGCGAACCACAACCCCACGAACCATGGACTTAACGAACCATCAACTAACGAACCACGAACCACAACCCCACGAACCACGGACTTAACGAACCCTCAACTCACGAACCGCGAACCACAACCCCTACGAACCACGGACTTAACGAACCGTCAACTAACGAACCACGAACCACAACCCACGAACCACGGACTTAACGAACCATCAACTAACGAACCACGAACCACAACCCCACGAACCACGGACTTAACGAACCCTCAACTCACGAACCGCGAACCACAACCCCTACGAACCATGGACTTAACGAACCATCAACTAACGAACCACGAACCACAACCCCACGAACCACGGACTTAACGAACCATCAACTAACGAACCACAAACTCATGAACAACGAACTTAACAAACCTTCAACTCACGAACCGCGAACCACAACCCCTACGAACCATGGACTTAACGAACCACGGACTTAACGAACTACAAACTTAATAAACCACAACCCCTACGAACCACGGACTTAACGAACCATCGTTCTTTAACATTGCCTCCAGCGTTCTCTAACATGCCCTTGCTCGTTCTCTAACATTTTCATTAGTTGGAGTCTTTGTGTTGCCTTCTTAGTGAGATTCTCTACGTGTTTCTTCAGGCTCAATTGTCACTCTAGTTGTATTCCTAAAAAATCTACTTCCATACTGATACTAGTTAGACACATCGAACAGATAGTTACATCCAAAGTCCCGCCAAATCGCAAACATTGTTGTATCCAACTATTTATAACTGTCATGGAGCTCCTGGTATTGCAGCAGGGGTCAAAACGCGTTCAAGTAACCCGCCACTTGTATTATTTCCCTCACCATTGACCCGCTAGGTGGATTGTATCAGGGCCGAATCGATTTAAAGTAACCCATGCATCAGACTCGACAGCACTACAAAACGAAAATGGGGGTCAGTTATCACGATAACAGTAATCCTCTTCTCTGATTAGTTAATCCAGAGGTCAGTCATTTCGTTGATGGGTGTCCGATAGAAATCTTCTTCTCTGATTGGTTAACCTAGATGTTAGTCGAGGGTGGAATAGTGTCGTCCAAATTTTATTTACCAGATTATATTTAAACTAGTCGGATGAGAGACTTCGTGTTATAAGCGCGCTTGATTCACGGACGTTTATTTTCATAGTACTGTTCAGTCTAGCGGTCTGTGTTGTAGTGGAATATTTTACGGTGTAAGTTGAATTTTTTTCTGTTTTTCTCTTAGCTCATAACGATGTGATAGGTTATCATTAAAGGAATTTCAGTTGTATTAATGGTGATGTGTATAAAGTACGTCTGTTAAGCCTTGTCGAGTGTATTATTCCTTCGTTTTTCATATGTTTATCTTATTGGTTCTTTAAAAAGTAGATATTTCAAGTCTTTTTGTAATTGATATTCAATGTTATTAATGTGTTACACTGGTGGTAAGGTAAAAATACGAATGAAGACGGAACGCTAGGCGAGGTAAAGAGAGAGAGAGAGAGAGAGAGAGAGAGAGAGAGGAAGAAAGGTGGAATGGTAGGAGAGAAGTCTAGTAGGGGTTAGAAGAGCGAGAGAGAGAGAGAGAGAGAGAGAGAGAGAGAGCGAGAGAAGCCTATGAGAAAGAAGGCGAGATGCTATGTATTAATGGTGAGAATAATCAAGTGTTACAATAGGAGGGACGCTAAAAATATGAGGGAGGGCGGGGGAGCTAAAGGGAGAGGCGGAGGGTGGAGTGATAGGTTAGAAGTCTAAGAGAGGATAGGGGAGAAAGCGAGAGAGAGAGAGAGAGAGAGAGAGAGAAGGAAGGCGCGATGATAGGGATAAATGGAGAGAATGAGTAAGTGTTTCAATGGCTGGAAATCTAGACTGGAATAGTAGAGAGAGAGAGAGAGAGAGAGAGAGAGAGAAAGAGAGAGAGAGAGAAAGAGAGAAAGAGAGAGAGAGATAGCGAACCACTAACACCGAGGAACATATTTACACTACCAGCTTAGACTAACCAGTAATCTCTAACTGTTTTACTCTTATGCTTCATTTATGGTACAACGTTAAGCAGACACCCAACTACATAGCTATAAATATTTTCTAACGTCTACCTGGCGCGATAGCGTCACACCGAATCGAACTAATCCCCGATCCGATAGCACGCTGTCCGAAAACACTCGAGATAATCCCCGAGGGGTCACCCGCGATCCGCCCCGATGTCATGTATAATCTACTAACCTATCACTATCGCTCAAGTACACCAAGCGCTCCAAAGTCAGCACACATCAGACATAAACAGGTCACTTCCGGGGTCACCGTGACTAGAGGTCAACATCCCGACACGAGCAGTCATGGTTAACTCCCCTTGTCTCTCGTGTACATTAGGCGCGAAATGCGCCTACTATATATCTTTGTTAATTTACGGAGAAATTCGGGTCAAATACAACATTGTATACTACTCTCGAGACTAGGAACTCAATTTTACATGTTAATCCTTTTTTTCCATGGCGGCCATGTGCACAGGACATTTTGTGCACACGTTTTAATATAAAGACGAAGTGCATTGATTTAAGGCGTTAGTTAAACTTGCCCCCCCCCCCCCTTCCCTGTATACTATTCTACATGATTTATGTTGAACCACTATTGTCATTACAACAAGGGAGGTGATTACTGAAATAGCTTACCTTTTTCTCATACACATTGCAAGGTCTATGTATGTCGTTGTACGGTTGTAGTAGGTTTAATTTCTATAGACATTGAAGCCTATCTATTAATAAGTAAAGTAAAGTAAATGTTCCCTAAAGGTTTTGTTAGTCGTATGGGGAATATGGTGCTGCTAACCACATTTTTCTATGACGACGGCACATTTTTAGGTGATGTGGTCGGTATGACGCCAGGCCGTCTTTACATCCCAAAAAATCTCTGGTACCCATTTTTAAAGGCTGGGTGAACCCCCGGAGCCTTGTCAGCCCGAAAAAAATACGCCACTGCCCGGGGATCGAACTCGGACACTTCTGGTCAGGAAGCGAGCACACTAACCACTCAGCGACCGAGGCTTATCTATTAGTAACGGCCCTAATTACTTAAGTTATATCATAGCCGTCTATTTCTTTTCTCAGTCATAGGTGACGATGGTTGTTATATCACGGCAGCTGGCATACGACAGCTGGTTCTACACTGACATTTATTGAGCTAGCACGTAACTGCGCTATGTATTCTGATTACATAATAGAGAAGTTTAGGCCTCTGTTACCTCCCCTGAATATCCGCCTATGGTGCGAATGTGTGTATGTTTATATATGGTTGCATGTAATAGTATTTGTATTTATGTATGTATTTAATGTATGTATGCATTTTTCCTTGGCAGCCGTGCGCACACGGGTCTCTCTCCGCTTAGGCAGATAACTCCGACTTCGGAGGTACTCATATTTTTTCCGTTGATGAGTAACTGACGTTTCAAGCCGGGCCTGAACCCGCTGCTGAGACCAGGAGTGGTTGTCGCAGAGAGAAATCATAAATGAAAATCCCAACCGGGATTTGAACCCACAACCTCTCTGTTTCGAGGCCGGCGTCTTGCCTCGAGACCAATCAGTCCCCCGCGTGAATGTTTGAGTGCATGGGTTGTACGTATGTAAGTACGTGTGTATATATGTGTAAATGTATGTATGCACGTATGCATGTACATGCGTATATATATATATATATATATATATATATATATATATATATATATATATATATATATATATATATATATGTATGAATGTATGTAAGAACTGGGGAGCCGCGATAGCTCAGTGGTTAGTGAAGTGGACTACAAAGGACAAGAAGTAGGGTTCGATCCCAACCGACGGCTTCCGGGTTCACCCAGCCTTAAATGGGTACCGGATTTCTTCTGGGAAAGTGAAGCGGCACGGGCGTAATACCGACCACATTACCCCAAAAATAATGTGCCGAAGGTCTGTAAAATTTATGGTCACTAACACCATATCCCCGTACGTCACTTGGCGTGATGGGGGCTCTATAAAATTTTTTTTAATGTAAGAACTGGTGCGGTACCCAATATAACTGGAATGGCTGATAAGAAAGTGGGCGTGACAAACATATCAAATTATAAGCCCCCCTCTTTATACATTACACAAACACTGTTGTGTAGGCAGCTCACGTTTGATGACGTAGCGACTAGGGGTGGGGACACACTTATCTTTAGTGCTCCTGTAAAGTAGCCCTAGCGTTAAATGCTTCAATCATTAACATAACGCATGACCCTACCCACTGTCACTCATAATAGCTCAACCACGCGCAATTTCCCATCTTTACAATAATATCCCAGTCTGTTACAAGTGTTTAACCCACGCCCCTTCTTTCCCTGTCCCGGGGAAGATATATAGGTGCAGTCCTCTGATATATTTAAGCTCACTGTGAAGACATCACTATGTATTTAATATCAAACCAAGAGGAGTATCATATAACACCGACGTCAAGGCTCCAGTCTGGTAACTAGAAACATTTATCAACAGAGGGGCATTTAATTCTGAAATTGAATTGTCGAGCCAGAGACTTGTCCTTTAGAATTGTCCAGTTTCTACACATTTGTTAAAGACTTGTCCTTCAGAATTGTCCAGGTAAGAACAATATTGGTTAATATTTAAAACTTGCATGTCATATTTTCGAAGTTTTGCAAATGAACATTTACTTGTTGTGCTTTACTTATTCCTGAAAATATACAATTAATTTAGACAGTAAAAAAATGTAAATTAATGATCAAACAGCAAGAACAGCTCAACTCTTTCCGTACGTTTTGACGCTCTATGCGCCATGCCGATTTCTGACATGTCCGTTTAGCCGCACAGTGCGTCACTCTCAATTTGATTAGTGTAAACTGTCATCAAACCATATTCTTGTTACATGTTGTGTATCATCTTTGTATTGGTGAAATCTAATTCCTTGTTTAATTATCTAAAAGTGCATATATAATATGTTAAGTGGTAGATAAATATAAACATGGAGATTAAGATGTAAAAACATTAACAATTATGTTTCTGAACACCCTACCGCTAAAGTGATAAAAACCTTCCGTACTGAAAGAGTTCAACGTATCTGACTGAAAGAGTTCAACGTATCTGACTGAAAGAGTTCAACGTATCTGACTGAGAGAGTTAAACGTATCTGACTGAAAGGGTTAAACGTATCTGTCTGAAAGAGTTCAACGTATCTGACTGAAAGAGTTCAACGTATCTGTCTGAAAGAGTTCGACGTATCTGACTGAAAGAGTTCAACGTATCTGACTGAAAGAGTTAAACGTATCTGACTGAAAGAGTTCAACGTATCTGTCTGAAAGAGTTCAACGTACCTGTCTGAAAGAGTTGAACGTATCTGTCTGAAAGAGTTCAGCGTATCTGTTTGAAAGAGTTCAACGTATCTGTATAAAAGAGTTGAACGTATCTGTCTCAAAGAGTTCAACTTATCTGTTTGAAAGAGTTCAACGTATCTGTCTGAAAGAGTTCAACGTATCTGACTGAAAGAGTTCAACGTATCTGACTGAAAGAGTTCAACGTATCTGACTGAAAGAGTTCAACGTATCTGACTGAAAGAGTTCAACGTATCTGACTGAAAGAGTTCAACGTATCTGACTGAAAGAGCTAAATGTATCTGAGGAGAAAGTGAATAACTGAGTACATTTTTAGAAATATAATTGTAATCATGACGCTAATTGCTTAACTTATAGAGGGAACTAAAAGCATCCCATGTAACAGATATTCTTGTCAAATGTAACAAATCTGTCACTTAATGTTAGAAAACGTGTCCTAAAATACTACATAGATCCAGTTCTATTATATGGAAGTGAGTCACGCGCGATAAGCAAGACAACACAGAGAACAATGGAGGTAACTGAGATGTGGTTTATCTCAATAATACTACGAATTTCACGAACAGTGGCAATTACTAAGTGACACGTGTTTAAAGAGGGAGCCGCGATAGCTCAGTGGTTAGTGAACTGGACTACAAAGGACATGGGGTAGGGTTCGATCCCCACCGACGGCTTCTGGGTTCACCCAGCCTTAAATGGGTACCGGATTTTTTTCTGGGAAAGTAAAGCAGCACGGGCGTAATACCGACCACATTACCCCAAAAATCATGTGCTGAAGGTCTGTAAAATATAGGGTCACTAACACCATATTTCCTTATACGCCACTTGGCGTGACGGGGGTACTTTACTTTTTTTTTTTTTTACATGTTTAAAGAGCTGGAGAAACTGAAATATCATCATAAACATAAGAAAAATACAATCTACATTTAATCAACATTTGATGCGGAAAGAAGGCATTGTTAAAACTATAAAAACGGGCAGAATGAAAGAAATAAGAGCATAGGAAAACCAAGAGAAAAAACATATTGAACAGTTCATCTAAATGATATAATAAAAGATCTCCGACTGAAATTATCACTTACATTAAGGACCGAAAGATGTGGAGAGAGATGATCGCATATGTATATGCATGGCACCTGATGATGATGATGATGATGATGATGATGATGATGATACATAGAAAATCTACACTGTTATTTCATCGTATATGTTTCCATCGAAGATCAAGTTTCTTATTTAGTGTTCGCCTTTAACTCTTTCAGTACGGAAGGTTTTTATCAATTTAGCGGTAGAGATTTCAGAGACAAAATTGTTCATGTTTTAAAATACTAATCTACATGTTTATATTTATTTAACACTTAACATATATATATATATATATATATATATATATATATATATATATATATATATATATATATATACTGCGATAATTAAACAAGGAATGACATTTCACCAATACCAGATGATACAAAACATAATAAAAAGAAAACGTTTTGATTACAGTTTACACTAATCTAATAGAGAGTGACGCACTGTGCGGTGAAACGTACATAAAGAGTTAAAAGTTAAGGTGAAGGTAATGTACGAGACTTGAATCGGCGTCTTAGCACGCGAGTTTTGACCAATATGTGCTCGGCCGCCTATCCACAAGTTTTCGGAGACTTCTGGATAGTGTCACTTGAAGCATCGAAACTCACGAGGCGACATTTCTCATCTTCCCAGAGTAATACCCTGGTACCAATTTCTACCAGCGGCTGGGTCGCCCCTCGAGGGTATTTTTTTTTTCCAACCAAGAGTACCACTCACACTACTTCCATCGGGAATCCAACACGGGTTGTCCGAACGTCTCCTGCCCAGTCTGGTGGTTTTCCCACTCTGACTACCGAAGCCCTCGTTTGTCTTTAAAAGAACGTTCTAAAGCGAAGGCACGCCTGCCAGCACCAGAGCTGGAAGTTGTCAGCGACCCACAGCTGATGGCTTGCGCCAGGATCAGTGAACCAAAACCATCCAGGCCCTGCTCCACCTCTCCGTGGTGCCTTCAGTAACAGACTAACCTGTCTAGTCTGGCCAAGCGTGCAGGGATCGAAGAGGGAAGACAACCCGGTACTCAAAAATGTCGTGCTGAAGTCGGATGTGTTGGGCCGAAAGCCGCAAATATAACAGTTATACTGCAAACCACAACACAATGCAGACACATCTACTACGTCCTTGTAAGGGCGGATGATGAAGAGGAATATTGTAGTCTACTACGATATTCTAGAATACTTTAGTCATCGGGCGAACGCAACCAACCAACCAACCAACCAACCAACCAACCAACCAACCAACCAACCAACCTAAAGAACGTTCAATGTGTTGATTTGCAGCATTTGTTATTACTTCAATTAACTACAGTATGAAAATTAACACAGCAAAAACAGAGGCTATTAGAAAAAGAAAATTAAGACACCCATTAAACATCAAGATCAAAGATAAAGAAATAAAACAAGTAGAGGAATTCAAGTATTTAGGCGCAATGTTCACAGAAGATGGAAAACTAGACAGAGAAATTGACATGAGAATACAAAAAGCAAATGCTGTCACATACCAGCTTTCACCATTGCTAAGACATCCAAACATTTCTATGCCAGCTAAACAACAAATGATAAATAGCATCTTCTTACCAACTTTGTGCTATGAAAGTCAAACATGGACCCTTTCTAAATCACATTTAAGAAAAATCAATACATATGAGATGCGTTGCTTGAGAAAAGTAACAAACAACACAAGAAGAGATAAAATACCAAATGAAACCATAAGAAAAATAGTAGGAACAAAACCCTGCCAAGAATATATAGAACAACAACAATTTAAATGGTTTGGCCACCTGGTCAGAATGAATCCTCACCAATCACCATCAAGGGCGTTCTTCTCGAGAATGCACGGAAAAAAGACAAAGAGGAAGACCCAGAAGAAGATGGATAGATGCAGTGACAGAGACATGTAACAACAAAGGAAAATCACTAATTCAGACAATTCGAGCAGCACAAGAACTAACAATTGATATAAACCACGACACCTTTTAGGTATCAGTGAAAGAGAAAAGAAGATGAAGAAGTTATTACTTCAATCTGTGTTGTATGCTCCTTCGATCCGGCATATCCGACGTCAACGGACAATTTTGGTTATTGGGATGCATTCCTCTCGATTTATCCCCCTTTGGCCAGCCAGAATAATGAGTTTACAGAAAAAAAAAATGGGATAGACTGAGTCGGATCTTCTTTCATTTTTGTTCGCTGAAACTTGTCGCAAGCTTTCAACAATGGGCCGCTCATCGCTCTCTGTACAATATATGTCTATGACAGTTCATTTGCGTTATGAAAGAGTGCATTTTAAAAGAAATAATTATCATCTATAAAAATGCTTTTTTACAAAACTTATCATTCGATTACCAGTGCTTCTGGAACGGATTAAACTGACAACCTAAACAACAAAGATGAATGAACAACTAAATTCATTAGTTTAATCTAAGATACCATAAACTTGTTTGAGGATATTAAAACCTCCGATGTCTTTTCTATAGGACAAGTTTTATTATACACAGGATTTCTCAATATTCGCTCAACCATTTATCACAGAATTTTCCAAAATTCGTTGGTAAATTCCATTGACATGGTCGCTCAGTGCTCGACCAACTGGACTACACAGGTGACGATTCGAAACCCTCTTAGTCGTCTCTTACAACATGCGTGGCAGGTACCAGTGACTCTATTCTTTCCTCTCCTCTCCGAGGTGGTCATAGCAGCAGCCACACTTTCCGTCAGCTTCTCGGTTATATTGAACCCCACTATTAAATCAACACTATACGTCATGAACACGAGTAGCATGACGATGGAGGTGGTGATAGTGTCCAGGGCATTCACCTGGTTAGAGTCACAAGACTACACCCATGTCTGTATACTGAGCGATTCGATGATCATGATAAGAAAAATGGAGACGGGTTCTGTATGTATGAAATAGGTAGGGACATTGCAGAAGTCAGAAATACGCAAGATCACCTTTGTCTTCGTCCCAGGACATGCGGGAGTACGGGAAATAAAAGAGCGGATAGGTTGGTTAGCTGCGCTGCTGTTGAAGACGATCAACCAATGGATCGGGCGACATCATCAATGCCCTCCAAGATGTAGGAAGGGCAGAGCACTTTGACAACATAATGAGTTCAGATCACTTCTTCGGATGATGGAAATGGGAGTTAAGATGGGCACATGCAGAAACGAGAAACTTAGTGGCCGTGTAAGAAGACTTATCAACCAACATAGAACTGGAGTCGTCAGTCGCTGGACACTGCGGGACTTGCTGAGGAGAGAATCTGAACACCAATGGACATTTTCGGAGTGCAATGATAATGACCCTCAAATAACTCAATAACTCAATCAATACACTAACCATTATGCTTCTGACCTTCTCCATGTAAAACATGCACTTGGAAAAATAAAATAATTATATTGTAAAACACGTGCAGTGTCGGGGCCCGAAAATGGAGTAAAGAACTGTAGCACTCTTCCATACCAGGCATGTTCGTAAGAGGCGACTAAGGAGTTGTTGGGCATTGGACTGGCTATCCTGTACTGTAAAAATTAAGCTGCAAAAACTTCACAAACACAACAAGGACAAGTCAAAGAAAAGAAGAAAAAGTAGTAAATCTGCCATCCAGGAAAGATAAGGACTCTGTCTAAGAGATGTGTGACGTAATCCCGAGAAATCCGCAAGGTGTTATGGTCACCGACTCACCTTTTGTCTACCTGGAAATCCTCCAGAATTGGCGCCTGGAATGTACATACCCTAAATGAAGAAGGAAAAGCAACACAAGTAACAGCAGAAATGGCAAACTACAAAATAGATATTCTAATAATGTGCGAAATAAGATGGTTAGGGACAGAAAGGATACAACTAAACACAGGATAGATGATTTTATCATGAGGACACCAGAAACCTGGAGCAAAACATAGTGAAGGGGTAGCTATAATCTTATGAGGGAAGCTCAGAGGACACTGATAGAATGGGAAGCAGTAGGGCCAAGAATAAAAAGAGCAGCATTTAAAACATCAACAAAGACAAAATAAAAATACATATTATCCAATGCTATGCACCAAATAATGATAGGGAAGATTAGTTAAAGACGAATTCTATAAACAGCTGAAATGTCAGATGGACGGAAGACAAGACACAAATAATATAATCTTGATGAGAGATCCAAACGCAAAAGTAGGATCAGACAACAGAGGCTTCGAAAAGATCATGGGAAAACATGGACTTGGAGAAATGAATGAGAATGGAGAGATATTCGTGAACTTCTGTGCTCTTAATCAAATGATTCTTGGTGGAACAATATTCAAACATAAAAAAATACATATATAAAGCTACATGTGTGTGACCAGATCATAGAACGGAAAATCAAATTGATTACATATGTATTAATAACAAGTTTAAGTCATCCTTACAGGATGTAAAAGTATATAGAGGGGCAGATGTGGCTTCAGAGCATCATCTTCTGATAGCCAAACTTAAACTTAAACTGAAAAAATATACTACAACACATAAGGGTAGAAAGTATTTCAATGTTGGGTTTCCTAAAGAGCAAGCAAATTAAAAATAAATTTGCAGTCACAATATCAAACAAATACCAAATTCTCCAAAAACTAGAAAATACAATAAATATAGAAGATCATTGGAAACAGGTAAAGCATATATGGAAGGAGACATGTGAAGACAACCTGGGGACAAGAGAACGCCAGAATAAAGCATGGATTACAGCAGAGACCTTGGAAAAAAAATTAAAGAAGGAAAGAATAAGAAAGTAGACATAAAAGCAAAACGAGAAGTAATAAAGCCAGGGCACAGAAAACTTACATAGAAGTGAACAAAGAAATGAGAAGATACATTAAAAGAGATAGGAGAAAATATATTGATGAACTTGATAAAGAGGCAGAGGAAGCAGCAAATAAAGGAAATATGAAAAACTGTACAAAAGCACAAAGAAATAAGCGGAACATACAAATAGAACAATGTCTTTATTAAAGATAAGAAAGAAATTCTACTTAGTGTACGGGAAGAAATGAAGCGATTGAAGGAGCGATTTTTGAAGAACTCTGAACATACCCAGCAGAAATAATCCTCCAGATATACTACCAGCAGAAGAAGAGTTACACGTTAACTGTTGAAAACCAAGCAAGGAAGAAATAATGAAAGCCATCATACTATTGAAAAATGGTAAATACACAGGACCAGATGAAATTCCTTCAGAAGCCATCAAAGCAGATATTAACACCTCTACCAAGATATTACATAATCTATTTTTTTTTAAATTGGGAGAGGGAAGAATAACTAAGGACTGGAAACAAGGTTACATGATCAAACTACCAAAGAAAGGAAGTTTACAGGAGTGCACAAATTATAGGGTAATTATGTTACTATCAGTGCCAGGAAAAATATTAAGCAGAATCATTCTGGAGAGACTAAAAGAGACCATAGAGAAACATTTGAGAGATGAGCAAGCAGGTTTTAGGAAAAAACAGACCATGTGCTGATCAATTAATTACCCTACGTATAATAGTTGAACAAAGTTTAGAACTATAGTACCCAATTTATATTGGATTCCAAGATTACGAAAAACATTTGATAGTTTAGACAGAAGAATGCTTTGGAAGTTGCTGAGTCATTACGGAATCCCCATAAAGTTTATTAACCTGATACGAACAATGAATGAAGTAATGAAATAGTGTGTTGTGCTCGAAAGGTAGCTTCCAGCGGTATTTGAAATAAGAACAGGAGTAAGGCAGGGATGCCTTCTGTCTCCAATTCTCTTTCTACTGGCCATAGATTGGATTATGAAAATAACTCAAAACAACAACAATGGAATCCAATGGTCACTGACCAAACAACTTGATAATTTAGACTTTGCTGATGACATAGCTCTCCTATCACACAGCCATCAACAGATGCAGGATTCAATGAGCATACTTGATGAGAGATCACAGCATCTAGGACTGAAAATAAATAGAGATAAGACCAAAATTATGAGAATTAATGCATTTAGTAATAACCAAATAACAACAATAGGAGAAATACCTCTACTAGACGTACAATCTTACATATACCTGGACAGTAATATAGACAAAGAAGGAAGAACAAGATATCATACAAAAATAAAAATATATCAAAAACAAGAGGAGCATTTGTTGCATTCGGAAAGACGGAAATCCAAGAAATTAGGTTAAAAAAAATGTTCAACTCCAATGTTAAGTCAGTCTTATTATATGGCCGTGGAACATGTAGGATAACAAAGATGACAATCATGAAGATACAAACTTTTATCAATGGATGCTTACGCAGAATAAAAGGATGGAAATGGTAGGGCAAAATCACTAACATAGAATTATGGAAATGTACCAGTCAAATGTCTGTGTTCTTTCGCAGAATTTGTATTCACTTTACAACGAAAATATAATAAGATCAATAGTAGACAAAAAAGGAATTGAAGTCAACGGTCACAACATAAATACTTTGCGATATGCAGATGACACAGTCATAATAGCAGAGACAGAGAATGAACTACAAGAAATGATAGACATAATAGTAAAAGAAAGCATCAAGAAAGATCTCAGTCTGAATAGTAAGAAAACAGAAACAATGGACATAATGAACAATCATCACCATCATGCAGCATAAAAATAAACAGGACAAATCTGAAACAAGTACAACGTTTCAAATACTTGGGCACAATAATAACATCAGATGGAAGATGCACCACAGAAATAAAAAGCAGAATAGCTCAGGCCAAAATATAATTTCAGAAATCAAAAATATCTTATGCAACAAATCTATGTCAATATAAATGAGAAAGAGAGTTCATCGGTGCTATATAGAACCAATTCTGACCTATGGAAGCGAATCATGGAGAGTAGACAAACTAATGAAAAGACGATTAGAGGCCACAGAGATTGGATTTCTCAGAAGAAAGTTGAAAGTTCCCTGGACAGCTAAAAAGACCAATGAGGACATTCTCGAAGAAGCCAACACACATAGGGAGCTCCTAAAAAACATCAGAAAGAAACAATCAACATTTTTCAGACACATCATGAGGAGAGGAAAGTTGGAATACTTGGTTACAACTTTGAACAAAAAATCAGGGAAAGAGAGATCGTGGACGACAAAGAGAGAAAATACTGGATAACTTGGTGTCATGGTATAGAAAACAGTCAACAACAGAACTGATACGATGCACTGTAGATATAAGATTGTAAAAGGACATGATCA
Organism: Megaustenia siamemsis; assembly: GCA_032433765.1. Taxonomy (NCBI): domain Eukaryota; kingdom Metazoa; phylum Mollusca; class Gastropoda; order Stylommatophora; family Ariophantidae; genus Megaustenia; species Megaustenia siamemsis. The sequence goes on from JAVIAB010000046.1 coordinate 43,945,727, forward strand.
CCTATGCCAACCGGTATGGCACACGATAATGATGAGCAGTGACATACCAGTGGATAAAGAGATACAGCAAAGACGATGGCGCTGCAAAGGACGCACAATGCGGAAACTATCTGAAAGTATTACACAACAGACGCTTTTTGGAATCCCCAAGGAGAAAGACAAAGGGGAAAACAAAATATTCTTGTAGAAGACAGATGGAAGCAGAAATGAAAATAATGGGAAAAACATGGAATGATCTTAAAAGAATGGCAAGAAACAGAACGACTTGGAAAGTGCTTGTTGATGACCTATGCTCCACAGGGAGCTGAAAGGTAAAAGAAGAACAGTGTATAATATTTCTAATTATGAACTGCTTGTACGCGCTGAGTTATTCTCCTATAAATGGTAGATAAGTTGGGATGGAAACGGGGAATAAAGGATTTTCATTAATTCGGTCATTTATAATCGTATTCACTTGTGTTGATAACATTTCTAAATTAAGATACAATTACTCATGTGTTCACTTTACAGTAAAAAAAAAATTGTAGTAGTGCGTGGTTGTAAATTGTTTCTAAAATAATAAATAAATAACGCTGGTTTTTGTTTAAACTAATGACATCAAAGAGATGGGAGAAATAAAATAGTTTCACTTTAATTTAATGACATCAAAGATATGGGACAAATCAAGTAGTTTCACTTTAATTTAATGACATCAAAGATATGGGACAAATCAAGTAGTTTCACTTTAATTTAATGACATCAAAGATATGGGACAAATCAAGTAGTTTCACTTTAATTTAATGACATCAAAGAGATGGGAGAAATAATGTAATTTCACTTTAATTTAATGACATGAAAGAGACGGGAGAAATAAAATAGTTTCACTTTAATTTAATGAGATCAAAGATATGGGACAAATCAAGTAGTTTCACTTTAATTTAATCACATCAAAGAGATGGGAGAAATAAAATAGTTTCACTTTAATTTAATGACATCAAAGATATGGGAGAAATAATGTAATTTCACTTTAATTTAATGACATCAAAGATATGGGACAAATCAAGTAGTTTCACTTTAATTTAATCACATCAAAGAGATGGGAGAAATAATGTAATTTCACTTTAATTTAATGACATCAAAGATATGGGACAAATAATGTAGTTTCACTTTAATTTAATGACATGAAAGAGACGGGAGAAATAAAATTGTTTCACTTTAATTTAATGAGATCAACGATATGGGACAAATAAAGACGTTTCACTGTAATTTAATGACAACAAATATATGGGACAAATAAAGAAATCTCACTACTACCAGTGACCAGAGCTTGGGCAGCACTGTCCATACCCTGTGACAGTTACGGCATAACGACAGGGGATTCTATAAAACAGACTGATAACTACATCATGGAGATGTTAAACACAACCAGCAAGAGCGCTAAACATAACACACATCAACAGTACCAAAAAAAAAAATAAATAATCGTCATCAAGTACCATGCCTGCTGGCGTAGGTGATTATGTCTCTACACAATTTTCGATCTGTACAGTTATTTTTAATTTCTGTTGTTGACCTTCTCCCAGGCCATTGTCTTAAACTGTCTGGTATATTTTCTCTTTTCTTCTCTCTATATCTTTATCCCTTAATTTTTCCAGCTGTCACAATATATTCCAGCTGCTACTTTCTCATTACATGGCCAGAAAATGATGATTGTTTCTTCCTAATATTGGATACTAGCTCTTGGCCTTTTACAAAACGTTTTCATTACTTTTCTTAACTCTCGATGATATTTTCAACATTTTTCTGCAAAACCACATTTCACATTTTACAGCCGCCAGTGATTTCCTTGTCTGTTGTCCTATTGTCCATGATTCACATACATATGTTAGGCCTGGCTCTACATAAAATTTAAGAACTATTTTTCTTGTTTCTATTGTCAAAAAAGGATTGCACAGTATCTTCTTCATTTTTTTAAAGCTGCTTTTGTCTTGGCCATTCTGCATCTCACCTTTCTTGTACATTTACCATCTGGGGTTAAAAATGTTCCAAGATATTAAAATTCATGTGCCTGTTTTAATAGTTCCACTTGTCTTTATTGTGTAATGCGGTGAAGTTTTTTTCTTTGTTGCTACCATTACTTTTGGTCTTTTTACTGTTGCGGCTGAGGCCTTTATTTTTGCTTTCCTTCACAATATTGTCTAACATTTCCTGTAACTCTTTTCCACTCTTAACGATTAAGACTGTATCATCAGCATACCTTAGAATGTTTAAATTATGACATACAATTGTTTGTTCCATTCGGGCTCCATATGCATCTTAAAATAATCTCTTAAAATAAAAGAGAAAATAAATAATTAAAAAAAAGGAAAGTACCCCATCACGCCAAGTGGCGTATAGGGAATATGTTGTTAGTGACTATATATATTATAGACCTACGGAGCATGATTTTTGGGTAATGTGGTCGGTATTATGAACGCGCCGCTTTACTTTCCCAGAAAAAAAAAATCCGGTACCCACTAAAGGATGGGTGAACCGGATCCGTCAGTTGGGATCGAACCCTACCTCTTGTCCTTTGTAGTCCAGTTCACTAACCACTGAGCTTTTGCGGCTCAATTTCCAATATTAGGAAGAAACAATCATCATTTTTTGTCCATGTAGTGAGAAGAGAACAGTTGGAATATATTGTGACAACAGGGAGAGACAAAGAGATAGAGGGAAGCAAAGAGAAAAATACCAGACAGCTTAAGAGAATGGCTTGGCAGAAGGTCAACAACAAAAATGGTAATTTAACTGTCGAGATCGAAAATTGTGGAGAGACATGATCCCCTACACCAGCAGGTATATTATTACATGACCATGATGATGATGATGATGCATTCCCGTAAAAATCTCAAACTTGTCAATCTATTTGCTACTAACTTTAACTACTAAAATATCATTGATGCATAAATATTGACGTGAGCTAAAGCGTTTATGTTTGTGTCTGGTGCCTCAAACTGAAACACAATTCCACAACATATCAGTTCTACGAACGAGTGGAATGCCATCGTGATACATTCATCAACAAATGCAACAATTCCAAGATTAGAACATAAATGCATCTTTGAGACACAAGCAGAAAAATTATAAAATAAAATAAATAACAGACACATTTGCAATTTTAAAAAGAAATATATTTATTTGCGATAAAAGAAATATAAAAAAAGTAAAAGTAAAGAGCCCCGTCACGCCAAGTGGCATAGGGAATATGGTGTTAGTGACCATAATTTTTACAGACCTTCGGCACATGATTTTTGGGTAATGTCGTCTGTATTACGCCCGTGCTGCTTTACTTTCCCAGAAAAAAATTCTGGTACACATGCAAGGCTGGGTGAACCCGGAAGCTGTCGATCGGGATCGAACCCGATCTCTTGTCCTTTGTAGTCCAGGTCACTAACCACTGAGCTGTATACTACTTATAAATTAAAAATACAATGCCTTGCAAAATATAAAAATATAAAAATTTACAGGAAAAATATACAGATTTGCAATAAAAATAACATGTCGGCTTTCAGTTTAAAAATGAAGACTTGTACAATCACAATAAGACTTGATCTTGTTCCATCTGTGCATGAAGGTTTGGCTACCTTTGAGTACATCCATGTGTGCATGAAGGTTTGGCTACCTTTGAGTACATCTATGTGTGCATGAAGGGTTGGCTACCTTTGAGTACATCTATGTGTGCATGAAGGGTGTCCGGTTAGCGCAATCGATAGGCGGTTGGCTTACCACGGCAACAGCCGGGGTTCGTTCCCTGGCGAGGACACCTGGGTTTTACTAATTCCCTAAAAATTAGTGGGAGCCGCGATAGCTCAGTGGTTAGTGAACTGGACTACTACGGACAAGGGGTAGGGTTCGATCCCAACCGACGGCTCCGGGTTCACCCAGCCTTAAATGGGTACCAGATTTTTCTGGGAAAGTAAAAGCAGCACGGGCGTAATACCGACCACATTACCCCAAAAGTCATGTGCTGAAGGTCTGTAAAATATAGGGTCACTAACACCATATTTCCCTATACGCCACTTGGCGTGACGGGGGGTACTTTACTTTTTTTTTATGTGTGCATGAAGGGTTGGCTACCTTTGAGTACATCTATGTGTGCATGAAGGATTGGCTACCTTTGAGTACATCTATGTGTGCATGAAGTGTTGGCTACCTTTGAGTACATCTATGTGTGCATGAAGGGTTGGCTACCTTTGAGTACATCTATGTGTGCATGAAGGGTTGGCTACCTTTGAGTACATCTATGTGTGCATGAAGGAATGGCTACCTTTGAGTACATCTATGTGTGCATGAAGTGTTGGCTACCTTTGAGTACATCTATGTGTGCATGAAGTGTTGGCTACCTTTGAGTACATCTATGTGTGCATGAAGGGTTGGCTACCTTTGAGTACATCTATGTGTGCATGAAGGAATGGCTACCTTTGAGTACATCTATGTGTGCATGAAGTGTTGGCTACCTTTGAGTACATCTATGTGTGCATGAAGGGTTGGCTACCTTTGAGTACATCTATGTGTGCATGAAGGATTGGCTACCTTTGAGTACATCCATGTGTGCATGAAGGTTTGGCTACCTTTGAGTATATCCATGTGTGCATGAAGGGTTGGCTACCTTTGAGTACATCCATGTGTGCATGAAGGGTTGGCTACCTTTGAGTATATCTATGTGTGCATGAAGGGCTGGCTACCTTTGAGTAAATCTATGTGTGCATGAAGGATTGGCTACCTTTGAGTACATCTATGTGTGCATGAAGGGCTGGCTACCTTTGAGTAAATCTATGTGTGCATGAAGGGTTGGCTACCTTTGAGTACATCTATGTGTGCATGAAGAGTTGGCTAACTTTGAGTACATCTATGTGTGCATGAAGAGTTGGCTACCTTTGAGTACATCTATGTGTGAATGAAAAGTTGGCTACCTTTGAGTACATCTATGTGTGAATAAAGGGTTGGCTACCTTTGAGTACATCTATGTGTGAATGAAGAGTTGGCTACCTTTGAGTACATCTATGTGTGAATGAAGGGTTGGCTACCTTTGAGTATATCTATGTGTGAATGATGGGCTGGCTACATTTGAGTAAATTTATGTGTGCATGAAGGGTTGGCTACCTTTGAGTACATCTATGTGTGCATGAAGGGCTGGCTACCTGTGAGTACATCCATGTGTGCATGAAGGGTTGGCTACCTTTGAGTACATCTATGTGTGCATGAAGAGTTGGCTAACTTTGAGTACATCTATGTGTGCATGAAGAGTTGGCTACCTTTGAGTACATCTATGTGTGAATGAAAAGTTGGCTACCTTTGAGTACATCTATGTGTGAATAAAGGGTTGGCTACCTTTGAGTACATCTATGTGTGAATGAAGAGTTGGCTACCTTTGAGTACATCTATGTGTGAATGAAGGGTTGGCTACCTTTGAGTATATCTATGTGTGAATGAAGGGCTGGCTACATTTGAGTAAATTTATGTGTGCATGAAGGGTTGGCTACCTTTGAGTACATCTATGTGTGCATGAAGGGCTGGCTACCTTTGAGTAAATCTATGTGTGCATGAAGGGTTGGCTACCTTTGAGTACATCTATGTGTGCGTGAAGAGTTGGCTACCTTTGAGTACATCTATGTGTGAATGAAGAGTTGGCTACCTTTGAGTACATCTATGTGTGTATCAAGAGTTGGCTACCTTTTAGTACATCTATGTGTGCATGAAGGGTTGGCTACCTTTGAGTACATCTATGTGTGAATGAAGGGTTGGCTACCTTTGAGTACATCTATGTGTGCATGAAGGGTTGGCTACCTTTGAGTACATCTATGTGTGAATGAAGAGTTGGCTACCTTTTAGTACATCTATGTGTGAATGAAGGGTTGGCTACCTTTGAGTACATCTATGTGTGAATGAAGGGTTGGCTACCTTTGAGTACATCTATGTGTGCATGAAGGGTTGGCTACCTATGGGTACATCTATGTGTGCAACGAGGTTTGGCTATTTTTGAGTACATCCATATGTGCATGAAGGGTTGGTTACCTATTAAGTGCATCAAGGATTGTCTACCATTGTGTGCATCCATGTGTAAACAGGAGCAAGCAGCTATGCTCAAAGATATAATTTTCCTGCATGTATTTTGCAAAAAAAAAAAAAAGTTAAAATATTGAGTTTGTTTAAATTGCACAGATCGAAGAACACTGAACGACCCAGCCGATCAAAGATGACTCAAACAGTTATACTCTTGGCTGTGATTAGCTGTCTGCTGCCACTAACGTGTAGCTTTCCCGTTCACCTAGACCTCTCATGCATCGACAGAGGGCGGGTATGTCTTCACAGAACATATTGCTAATTATTATGTACATTGCTGAGACTTATACCATTATGTGTTCTTTACTACAATCTTTGCTGTGACGTTACCTATTATGTTTTATTTACTACAATCATTGCTGTGACGTATCCTATTATGTTTTATTTACTACAATCATTGCTGTGACGTATCCTATTATGTGATTTATTTACTACAATCTTTGCTGTGACGTATCCTATTATGTTTTATTTACTACAATCATTGCTGTGACGTATCCTATTATGTTTTATTTACTACAATCTTTGCTGTGACGTATCCTATTATGTTTTATTTACTACAATCTTTGCTGTGACGTATCCTATTATGTTTTACTTACTACAATCTTTGCTGTGACCTATCCTATTATGTTTTATTTACTACAATCTTTGCTGTGACGTATCCTATTATGTTTTACTTACTACAATCTTTGCTGTGACGTATCCTATTATGTTTTATTTACTGCAATCATTGCTGTGACGTATCCTATTATGTTTTATTTACAAAAATCATTGTTGTGATGTATCCTATTATGGTTTATTTACTACAATCATTGTTGTGATGTATATTCTCTTCTCTATTTTACCGTTCAGCTCCCTGTGTAGCATAGGTCTTCAACAAAACTTTCAAAGCCGTTCTGTTTCTTGCCACTCTTTTAAGATCATCTCTTCTTCTCTGTCTTTTCCAAGAATTCTTTGGACTTCCACTTTCTCTTTTCCACTGGGAATCCCAAAAAGGGCCTGTTATGTAATACACTTATTTGGCTTCCGTAGTGTGTGTCCTATCCAGCGCCATCGTCTTCGCTGTATCTCTTTATCCACTGGTGTTTGACTGGTACATTTCCATAATTCTATGTTAGTGATTTTGTCCTGCCATTTCCATCCTTTTATCCTGCGTAAGCATCCATTAATGAAAGTCTGTATCTTCGTGATTGTCAATTTTGTTGTTCTCCATGTTTCACAGCCCTATAACAGGACTGACTTAACATTGGAGTCGAAAATTTTTATTTTTGTATTTAACCTAATTTCTCTGGACTTCCATATGTTTCCCAGTGTAACAAAAGCTCCTCTTGATTTTGATATCCTTATTTTGGTATCATTTTCTGTTCCTCCCTCTATATCTATATTGCTACCCAGATAAATGTAAGATTGTACGTCTAGTAGAGGTACTTCTTCTAATTTTATTTGTTTATTGCCAACTGCATTAATTCTCATAATGTTGATCTTATCTCTATTAATTTTCAGTCCTAGCTGTTGTGATCTTTCATCAAGTATGCTCATTTTATTTTGCATCTGTTGATGGTTGTGTGATAGGAGAGCTATGTCATCAACAAAGTCTAAATCATCAAGTTGTTTGGTCAGTGACCACTGGATTCCATTTCTGTTGTTTTGAGTTATTTTCATAATCCAATCTATGGCCAGTAGAAAGAGAAATGGAGACAGAAAGCATCATTGCCTTAACCTGTTATTATTTCAAATACTTCTGTTAGCTGCTCTCCATGCACCACACTACATTTTGTTCCTTCATACATTGTTTTTATCGGGTTAATAAACTTTATGGGGATTCCGTAATGACTCAGCAATTTCCAAAGCATTCTTCTGTCTAAACTATCAAATGCCTTTTCGTAATCCATGAATCCAAAATAAAGTGGGGATTTTAGTTCTTAACTTTGTTTAGTTAGGCCTTAGCTTAGTTTAGCTGTTGTATAGTTCTTTCATATTCCCTTTGTTTGCTGCTTCCTCTGCCTCTTTAGCTAGTTCTTCTATATATTTCCTCTTATCCCTTTTAATGCATCTTCTCATTTCTTTGTTCACTTCTGTGTAAGCTTCCTGTATTTTATCTTTATAACTTCTCGTTTTCCTTTTATTTATGTCTACTTTCTTGTTCTTTCTTTCTTTAATTTTATCCAGGGTCTCTACTGTCACCCATGCCTTATTCTGGCGTTCTCTTTTCCCCGGCATTTCTTCGCATGTCTCTTCCATATATCCTTTACCTGTTTCCAATGATCTTCTATATTTATTGTATTTTCTAGTTGTTGGAGGACTTGGCATTTGTTTTATATTGTGACTGCGAATTCATCTTTAATTCCTTGTTCTTTAAGAAACCCTACATTGAAATACTTTCAACCCTTATTCCTTGTAGTATATCTTTCTAGTTTAAGTTTGGCTATCAGAAGATGATGATCGAAGCCACATCTGCCCCTCTATATACTTTTATATCCTGTAAAGATGACTTAATCTTATTATTAATACATATGTGATCAATTTGATTTTCCGTTCTATGATCTGGTGACACCCATGAAGCTTTATGTTTTCCTTTATGTCGGAATATTGTTCCTCCTAGGCTCACTTGATTAAGGGCAAAAAAATTCGCAAATATCTCTCGTCACATTTATACTTATATCTCCAAGTCCATGTTTTCCCACAATCTTTTCGAAGCCTCTGTTGTCTGATCCTACTTTAGCATTTAGGTCTCCCATCAAGATTATAATATCCTTGGCTCGTCTTTCATCCATCTGACATTGTAACTGTTTATAGAATTTATCTTTTACTAAATCATCCTTATCGTTGATTGGTGTAGAGCATTGAATAAAAGTGTAATTTTATTTTGTTTTTTGTTGTTTTAAATGTTGCTCTCTTTAAATGTCGTGGCCCTACTGCTGCCCATTCTATTAGTGTCTTCTGTGCATTCCTTGATAACATTATAGCTACTCCTTCACTATGTTGTGCTCCAGGTACATGGTGTCCTGATGATAAAATCATCTTTCCTGTATTTAGTGTTATTCTTTCCATTCCTAGCCATCTTATCTCACACATTCCCAGAATATCTCTTTCGTAATTTCTAATTCCTGCTGCTACCTGTACAGCTATTCCTTGTTCGTTTAGGGTACGTACATTCCATGCGCCAATTCTGGAGGATTTCCTGGTAGGCAAAAGGTAAGTAGGCAACCCGGATTCCCTGCGACTTTCTCCTGCTTGCGTCATATTTCTCTTAGACAGAGAGCCTTTATCTTTCCTGGATGGCGGATTTACTTTGTGACGTATACTAGTATGATTTATTTACTACAATTATTGCTATGACGTATCCTATTATGTTTTATTTACTACAATCATTGCTGTGACGTTACCTATTATGTTTTATTTACTACAATCATTGCTGTGACGTATCCTATTATGTGTTTTATTTACTACAATCATTGTTGTGACATACCCTATTATGTGATTTATTTACTGCAATCATTGTTGTGACGTATCCTAGTATGTTTTATTTACTACAATTATTGCTGTGACGTATACTATTATGTTTTATTTACTACAATCATTGCTGTGACGTATCCTATTATGTGTTTTTACTACATTCATTGTTGTGACGTATCCTATTATGTTTTATTTACTACATTCATTGTTGTGACGTATACTATTATGTTTTATTTACTACAATCATTGCTGTGACGTATCCTATTATGTTTGATTTACTACATTCATTGTTGTGACGTATCCTATTATGTGTTTTTACTACATTCATTGTTGTGACGTATCCTATTATGTTTTATTTACTACAATCATTGCTGTGACGTATCCTATTATGTTTTATTTACTACAATCATTGCTGTGACGTATCCTATTATGTTTTATTTACTACATTCATTGTTGTGACGTATCCTATTATGTTTTATTTACTACAATCATTGTTGTGACGTATCCTATTATGTTTGATTTACTACAATCATTGTTGTGACGTATTCTATTATGTTTGATTTACTACATTCATTGTTGTGACGTATTCTATTATGTTTGATTTACTACATTCATTGTTGTGACGTATCCTATTATGTTTTATTTACTACAATTATTACATCGAACTACTCTGATTAAATGCAGCCCCTGTGGCTGAGTGATTAGTGTGATTGCGTCCTCATCAAACGGTTCAGGTTAGAATCTCAGAAGTGGCGAATTTTTCTTCGGGACTGATAGGGCTCCAGAGTTCATCCAGCCTCTAAAAATAAGAACCGGATATATTTTTTTGCGGAAGTAGAAGTGGCTTGGTGTGATACCGACTACGTCATACAAAAATGTGACGTGGTCAAAGAAAAATAAGGTCACTATCTCCATAATCTCCACCCGGCTTGCAAAGTAAGGGAGGGAACCTGTTCTACTTTGTTGATATTCATTGAAAGACGAGATGGATCAGTGGTTTGTGAGCTGAGGTAGTGAAGACAAGTGGGTTCTAGCACGATAGATGACTTCGAGGTCATGCAGTGTTAAATAGGTACCTGACTTTTGTGGATTAAAGGGAACATTGGTATGACCCTGACCGTACTACACAGAAATATTTCAACAGTTTAAAAAAATATATATATGTATAAGGACAAAGTGGAAAAGAGAAAGTGGAACTCCATTTTCTGTGTACTCTGCGAAGCCTGATGGGATTTTTCTTATTTTTTCTATTTAACCCATCATCATTGAGTGCCGCCTCCGCATAGAAGTTTGGCCACCATGGAGCACCATTCTGCTCTGTCTCTTGCTTTGATAGTGCAGGTTGTCATAGGCTGACCTGTCCGTCTTTTGATGTTACTCGTCCGAGTTAGTTTTATTCTGCCTCTGACTCTTTAACCTTGTATTTTCCCTTTCAAGATTATTTTTAGTAGGTTGTTGTGTCTTTTAACATGCCTCAAAAATCTCATTTGTCCTCTTTGAATTCTGTTTAGTAATTCTCTTTTCAATTTTAGTTGTTTTAAGACTTCATCGTTTGTTTTCTTTACTTTCCACAAAATTCCTCCTATTCTTGTATAATTATGTTCTTTTCCTTAATTAATTGTCCATTAATTTCATTGTTATACTGTTTTGATTAATCTATCTATCTATATATCTACTGACCTTTCAAGCCGTAGCCGGCCCATAGGGCGCAGACCAAGATACTCCCTTTCTTATCTGAATTTATGTTCTAGCAGTTTTCTTTTAAAGATATTTTATCAAATCTCGCCATTTGTCTCTGTTCTGTGCAAGCAGCTCTATCTAATTGAGAGAGCCGATTCCTGCTGCTCTTGACTCTCTCATCAATGTTCTTCTCAGTCTCTCTCTGGGTCTTCCTCTTTTCCTCTTAGCTGTTATTTCGCACATGAGGGCTTGCTTTGCTATTCGGTTATTATCTCTTCTCATCACATGTCCAACATATGACCATCGTCTTTTCTTTATTACTGAAGATATTAGTGGTTGTATCACAGCCTTCTCTCTCTTTGATATGTTCCACTCCTGCGTTGTCTTTTCCCACTTTGGCGTTGAAGTCTCCCATTACAATTAACAAATCTTTTTATGGTATTTTGTTTATAAGTTGTTGTAGTTGGTTATAAAAATCGTCCTTAACTTCATTTTTATTAATATGTTGCATTATTATGTTTTCTTTGTTGTAAGGTTGTTATTGTGATATGTTTATTTCCCTCAGGAATACTACCATGGTGATGCAATGCCCGCTCCACGTTGCTACATATGTCAATGCATTCTTGGTCGAACATCTTGCATACGTTCCGGCTGTAAAAAATAACCAAGATGACGTATTTTACAATTTTGTTTATAATATAACAGGCGCCTCCCTTAGACATGTTTGTTGCTGCAAGTTTTTGTTAAAATAAATTTGCCATAAAATGTAATGCTGTCCTGGATCACCATATCTGACATAATATAACTTTTGTATTATTTTATTCGTCAGGCCAGATTTATCTACGTTGACGGTGTAAATTATTTCATATCATTAAGTTCAAGCTTATATGTACATTGTGTTCCTAATTTGAAAAAGCCAAAGTATAAACCACATTAAAGACACAATGTTACAGACCACGAATAAAACATTTGTTCAGACTGATATCTTAATTCGGAGTCAGAAAATTATTTCAAATTTTCCCCACCAGATGTTACCTTGGAGCGTCACAGAAGAAAGGATGAATGTACAGTTGTAATATAATCTGGTGTTTGTAAATGCTGTACTGTTTGTTCTTTTGGTCACTTCCCTCTTAGATGTATTATCTATCTTAAACGTATCGGGGCTTAGTTAAGATATAAATGTCTTGATTCATACATACGTCTTTCATAGTAAAAGTAAAAAAAGTAAAGTACCCCCGTCACGCCAACTGGCGTATAGGGAAATATGGTGTTAGTGACCCTATATTTCACAGACCTTCAGCACATGATTTTTGGGGTAATGTGGTCAATATTACGCCCGTGCTGATTTACTTTCCCAGAAAAAAATCCGGTACCCATTTAAGGCTGGGTGAACCCGGAAGCCGTCGGTTTGAATCGAAGTAGTGATTCTAAAAAGCTTTATATTAAATGTGAAAACAATTTTTGGTTTAAAATTGAATACATCAAACCAGAAAACTTTAAATTTATCATCTGAAACAGTTATTCTCATAAGCAAATTCGTTATAGAAATAACACAAACATACATATTATTTACTCTAAAGAAGCCACATTTTTTGTGTCGTGTTTCAAATTTGAACCACTACCATATAATATCTTTGTCAGAATGCGTGGAATGTTGAAGACTCAAGGCGTACAAAAACTGCTGCAAAAGTTATAGAATTACAACTAAAATGCCATTTTGTCATTCATACAAGCGACTGTGAACTGTACTAAGGTGCGCCATGTTATTTGTTTGAACAGAGAGAAAAAACGTATTGTTAAAGCTTTACAGTAATACAAGATGATAAAAACGATATAATTTTCCGACCTCAAAGATGACCCACAGTTGGGAAGTAATTTAGAACACAAACAAAGACAAAAATATGAAGAAAAAAGGTTAAAATATTTAAAAATAATAAATATAAAATATAAAAAAATAATAAATAATTAAATAATAAATAAAAAGTAATAAATACAAAAGTAATAAATACAAAAGTAATAAATACAAAAGTAAAAAATACAAAAATATTAAATGCAAAAATAGTTACAGTTAAACAATTCATGACAAGCTTCAAGGTCACCGTCCTTGAACTGAGAGGCGTTTTCTTAGAATTTGTAAATATTGACGTCTAAATGTGTGCGCATGAAAAGATAATATTCTAGGTATAATTATGTCTCTGTCTCGAACACTTCGTGACGACTGCACTGGGAATGCGTTCGTCATTCTTCAATCTAATGTACTTCTGATTCTACATTCCTTCACTAGATTAACTTTTCTCTGTCTCTCTTTTCGCCTTCTCTCTGACGTCATATGTGTGCTTTTTTCTTGTTGTTGTTATAACTGATCAGAGACAAGCCAATTATAACTAACGGTTACACGGCAGGAAAGAAGTAAATAATGAGTACAGTAGTCTTAAGAGTCTTCTTCAACCTTTTTAGCTCCCAGTGGAGCATGGGTCTTCAACAAACACTTTCCAAGTCGTTCTGTTTCTTGCCATTCTTTTAAGATCATTCCATGTCTTCCCCATCATCTTCATCTCTGCTTCTATCTGTTTTCTCCAAGAATTCCTTGGTCTTCCACTTTGTCTTTTCCCATGGGGATTCCAAAAAAGGTCCTGTTCTGTAATACTCTCAGTTGGCTTCCACAGTGTGTGCCCTAGCCAGCGCTATCGTTTTCGCTGTATCTCTTTATCCACTGGTATTTGACTGGTACATTTCCATAATTCTATGTTAGTGATTTTGTCCTGCCATTTCCATACTTTTATTCTGTGTAAGCATCCATTAACAAAAGTCTGTATCTTCATGATTGTCAATTTTGTTGTTCTCCATGTTTCACTGCAATATAATCTTAAGATTGTTAATATATAGTCTTAAGAGTAGCCGTGGATATTCAGAGGAGATAACGGAAGCACATCTGCTCTAATATCTTATCAGAATACATAACACAACCACACTCCTGCTCAACTATCTAGATGTCAGTGTACAAACAATCACTTCATTCTAAGTCTGGCGTTATATAGTTCAGATAATTCGAGCAGTTACTAATAGATCGGCTTCAATGTCTATGGAGATTAAATCTTCTACAACATAACGACATATTAAAAAAAAGTAGTAAAGTACCCCCGTCACGCCAAGTGGCGTATAGGGAAATATGGTGTTATTGACCATAAATTTTACTGACCTTCGGCACATGATTTCTGGGGTAATGAGGTCGGTATTACACCTGTGCCACTTTACTTTCCCAGAAAAAAAATCCGGTACCCAATAAAAGCTGGGTGAACCTGGAAGCCGTCTGTTGGGATCGAACCCTACCTCTTGTCCTTTGTAGTCTAGTTCACTAACCACAGAGCTATCGCGGCTCCCACATAACGACATATATCAACCTTGAAATGTTTTAAGAAAACTACGTATCCAATTTCAGTTATCAATTTCAGTCCTGGCTGCCATGACTACAGTGGCTCAACTAATAAGATGGCGTGCTTTTTCTTTATCGAAATATATTCAAGTAGAGCCAATAGTAAGCTGGCTGATAAGTATAACCGCCTGCTAAAAATCTTGCACTGTGTTTTTATATAAGAAAATGTAAATAAAACTGTAAAAGATGTTAACTGAGAGAAGAATGACGGTCTTTCACAAACTACAACGTAAATAAATCAATATTATGATGTCTTCTTCTACCTTTCAGCTCCCTGTGGAGCAAGGTCTTCAACAAACACTTCCCAAGCCGTATTGTACCTTGCCATTCTTTTCAATTCAGTCCACGTCTTCCCCATCACCATTATCTCTGCTTCCATCTGTCTTCTCCAAGAATATTTTGGTCTTTCTCTTTGTCTTCTTTGTTGCGGGTTCTCCAAAAAAGGGCATGTTGTGTAATACTGTCAGTTGGCTTTCGCATTGTGTGTCCTAGCCAGCGCCATCGTCTTCGCTATATCTCTTTAACCACTGGTATTTGACTGGTACTTTTCCAAAATTCTATGTTAGTGATTTTGTCCTGCCACTTTCATCATTTTATTCTGCGCAAGCATCCATTAATGACGTAATTATGTTCTTTTAAAACATAACTGAAAGAATTGTTTTACATAATGAAAGTTTCATTCATCTTTATGTCGCAAATTATCAGTTTATAGTTCAATCTAAAAGTTTGGTCTCACGCCCTGGTCTCCTCAAGTTTCGAACCCACCGTCCGCCGTTGCTTTAGAGATGTACAGCGAAGCTTAAAATAAACAAGAACGCATGAGAGTGTATTTATTAGAATGACTGAGTTTATTATTATTATATTATGCCTATCAAGAATAAATAAATAAATAATGTCAGTCACTAATAGTAAACAACACAGAGCATCGATCAAGAGAGGCAGACCAAGACTAAAGTGGAGTAATAACTTCAAAAGGTAGACAAGTGAACCTAAGAAGAGATGCACTATCAAGGCAAGAGACAGAAAAAACGGCGAGGAGACAACCCTCAATGTGTACGCGGCACCCACAGAAAAAAAAAAAATCAATAAAGAACAATAAATGACGTTAGTCAAAATCAGTAAATCTTCTACTGCTTCTTCTTCTTTTCTCTTTCACTGATACCTAAAAGGTGTCGTGGTTTATATCATTTGTCGTTCTTGAGCTGCTCGAATTGTCTTAATTAGTGATTTTCCTTTGTTGTTACATGTCTCTGTCACTGCATCTATCCATCTTCTTCTGTGTCTTCCTCTTGGTCTTTTCCCATGCATTCTCGAGAAGAACGCCCTTGATGGTGATTGGTGAGGATTCATTCTGACCAGGTGGCCAAACCATTTAAGTTGTTGTTGTTCTATATATCTCTAGTAAATCATGCTGATCAATAATAATGAATTACGTCCAGAAATAATATAACTGAAAACTGAGTATTGAAACATTAATATCGAAGAAAAGATAAATAGTGACTGAATTTCTTGTTCAGAACATAGTAAAGATACAGTGTGTCAACCCTTCATTAACTCAAGTATTAACATGATTATTTCCCTTATTATAGCTGGCGACGTTATCCAATTAAAAAAAAAACAAAAAAACTATATTTACTTCTCATATTACCATTGCTGGTGTTTGTCGGTGGACAGCGATAGAACCAAAGGGATAAAGGCCGCTTGGTCAAGCAGTCGCCACGACGTGTGAGACTCGGAATTTTTATTTCATCCCCGATAGAAAAAATCCATTCTGTTTACCGCGGGTTTCGAACACCGTACGTCGACTTTTCAGCCAGCGGTACAGCGGTTTTAGCTGCATGGCCACGAGCACCTCGTTATTCCATCGTTAGCTCAAATATATTAAGTTTTAATTTATTTATGTCTGTCTGGTTATCGAGCGTTACCATACACATTATTTATTATTATTAATTATTATTAATTATTTTATTGACCTATATTCTGTTAGGTGAAAACAGATCATGCCCAGTAAAATAAACTTGCTAATAACATTTGATGTTTTTCTTCTGTGGTTGGTATTGCATTTTGTATTTAATAATAAAGGGAACACTATTCCTTATTAAAATATTTGCTTCTATCTGCGCATTTTTTCCTGAATGTTTTAAATTCAGACCGTTTGAAGTGGATCTTCATTAGCTCCAGACGCATTAGATATTATTTTTGGTGAAAATATGAAAATAAAATCATCACTAAGTGTAAACTGATTTCCAGACAATGACGCAAGCAAAGTGATGAAAGTTGAGGTTAAACTCGAATTAATTATCCGAAGTAAAATATAAACAACATGACATTATTATCTTTTAATATTAATGTACTATTTTGTCTTTAACAAGCGCAACGTTTCAAATACTTGCTAAGCTAATGTTTAATATTAGGAAGAAACAATCAATATTTTTGGCCGTGATGTGGGAAAGGAACAGCTGGAATATATTGTGACAACTTAGAAAGTTGAGGGACGAAGATATAGAGGGAAGCAAAGAGAAAAGATACCAGAATGTTAAGAATGGCTTAAGAGAATGGCTTAACAGAAGGTCAACAACAGAAATGTTTAAAAAAATGTCAAGATCGAAAGTTGTGGAGAGACAAGATCACCTACGCCAGCAGGCATGGTACTTGAAGAACACGTG
The DNA here is from genome assembly GCA_032433765.1 of Megaustenia siamemsis. NCBI lineage: Eukaryota > Metazoa > Mollusca > Gastropoda > Stylommatophora > Ariophantidae > Megaustenia > Megaustenia siamemsis. The sequence continues at coordinate 43,963,043 of JAVIAB010000046.1, forward strand.
GACAGGAAACAATCTAAGAGATAAGATCAGAAATAAAGAACTCAGAAAGAAATCTAGGAATAATCAGTGCCACTGAATACATAAAGAAACAACAAATAAAACAAAGTTTAAACCTGTGATAACACAGAGATTTAAATGAAACAAAACGAGCCTTCAAAAAAAATCTGCGAGAACATCATACTAAAGGACCGACGACGAAAAGAATTAATTGATTGAATAATTGAGGCACAAGGAAACAACAGCAGAAGAGGTTAACAAAAGATCAAAAGACCGCAAATCTCCTCTCGAGGCAGAAAGGCGAACGATGACAAAAAAGAAGAAAATAAGAGCAGAGTTTAAAAACCTGACAAAGTATAAGTAACATTAAAACCTGACAAAGAATAAGTAACATTAAAACCTGACAAAGAATAAGTAACATTAAACCTGACAAAGAATAAGTAACATTAAAACCTGACAAAGTATAAGTAACATTAGAACCTGACAAAGTATAAGTAACATTAAAACCTGACAAAGTATATGTAACATTAAAACCTGACAAAGTATCTATCTATCTATTGTCCTTTCGAGCCGAAGACGGCACATAGGGCAGAACCACAATCTCAAAAACAGAAACCTTGCGTGCCAAAGTGGCACATTTTACAGAGATCACTGCTCTAAAATATATGGCTCTGTTTCCATAACAATGCTTTTCACAATGACAGCTTGTCAAGCCATCGATAAACCTCCTTAGTCGCCTCTTACGACATGCCTGGAAGGTCACAGTGTTACTATTCTTTACTTCCCTCATATTGAGGCCCCGGTAACACACAGGAACTGACAAAGTAAAAGTAACATTAAAACCTGACAAAGTATAAGTAACATTAAAACCTGAAAAAGTATAAGTAACATTAGAGCCTGACAAAGTATAAGTAACATTAAAACCTGACAAAGTATAAGTAACATTAATACCTGACAAAGTATAAGTAACATTAAACCTGACAAAGTATAAGTAACATTAAACCTGACAAAGTATAAGTAACATTAAAACCTGACAAAGTATAAGTAACATTAAAACCTGACAAAGTATAAGTAACATTAAAACCTGACAAAGTATAAGTAACATTAGAACCTGACAAAGTATAAGTAACATTAAACCTGACAAAGTATAAGTAACATTAAAACCTGACAAAGTATAAGTAACATTAAAACCTGACAAAGTATAAGTAACATTAAAACCTGACAAAGAATAAGTAACATTTCGTAGACTTATATATTATTATGTCTTTATATTTGTGAAGGTTCCATCTATTATTTAATTAAATTTGGAAGAATGATCACAGTTTATATTTGTGAAGTTTCAGTTTATGATTTAATTAAATTTGTGAATGATTATCACAGTCAATATCTGTGAATGTTCCGTTTATTATTTAATCAAATATGTGTAGGGTGATCACAGTTAACAAGTGTAATGTTCCATTAATTATTTAATTACATCTAAGAACAAAAATTACCCTTAATATTAGCGGATGTTCAATTTATGACTTAAAGAAAATTGGGAAGGATTAATCGGCTTGTAAGTGATCTGGACTACAAAGGACAAGAGGTAGGGTTCGACCCCAACCGACGTCTTCCGGGTTCACCCAGCCTTTAATGGGTACCGGATTTTTTTTCTGGGATAGTAAAGCGGCACGGGCGTAATACCGACCACATTACCCCAAAAATCATGTGCCGAAGGTCTATAAAATTTATGCTCACTAACACCATATTCCCTATACGGCACTTGGCGTGACGGGGCACTAAAATAAATAAAAATTCGTCATGTAAATATCTTCAACAGTAACATCAGTCATGTAACTTTGGTAGAAGATCGGCTTCTATGACTTCACCTAGCACCTAAACTGCTATGTACACTGATGGTGCCACTTTTTTAGACCTTACATCTTTCTATAAAAGGAAGAATTTTCATGAAAATGGAGAACAAATAAAATATTATGTAAGAAATGTTAATTTTTAATTCTTTTTTCTTGTGAATCAGTAAAAATGTTTGAATTGTAACAAATGTAATGTTTACGATTGATTATCATCATCATCATCATCATCTGCCATACAGATTGGTGTTGTTGATCATGTTCTTCCACAATCTTGTATCCACCGTGCATCAATTCTGTTGTTGACTGTTTTCCATACCATGGACACCAAGCTATCCAGTAGTTTCTCTCTTTGTCGTCCGCCATCTTCCTTTCCCTGTATTTTGCCAGTTGTAACCAAGTATTCCAACTTTCCTCTTCTCATGATGTGTCTGAAAAATGTTGATTGTTGCTTTCTTATGTCTCTTAGGAGATTCCTTTTTGTTTTGGCCTCTTTGATAATTTACTCGCTGGATATTTTTAGCTGCCCAGAGAACTTTCAACATTCTTCTGAGAAATCTCATCTCTGTGGCCTCTAATCGTCTTTTCATTTGTTTGTTAAGACAACTGAACGCAAACTTGTTAAAACAATTTGAGAGATGACTTCTGGTTATGGTTAGTCGTATGCCCCGGTATCACTACAAACGAATTAAAATCTATAATTACTCAACCGTCCATGCCAGTGGAATCATCATAATTAAAACTCATCTCATTGAATGATGAAATCAAAGAAAGACAGCTGCAGTCACCATCACAGCAGCTACAGTACACGCCAAAAGACATAAGGCCAAGCGGCACCGAATGTGAACGCAGCTGAGCTGTCCTTCGTCATACGATATGATCATTCATGTAAGCAATTGGAAAATCTAAACACGATCCGGATGAAAAACACAGCTCACAGTGTGCACAGAGCACTAAACTAACTGACAGATAGGTGTTTTGAATAAACAGAAGTAATTGGGGGGGGGGGGGGAATAAATTTATAACTAGACAATTGACTGATTGAGTTATATTTTTGACGTAAATAATAAAAACTAAAATTTAGTTACAATTATAACGCAGGTCATAAGAATAAATCTTAGTTGCATTTAAAAAAATGGCAGTTGTTTGAAAAATGTTGCAGTTAAAATCGAAAGCAACATTATTCTAATAACGCAACAAGTAACGGAAGGTTGCATTTTCTAAAAATGGGAATTATTGTCACTTGTACCCCGGAGCGGTCAGGATAACACGATGTTAAAATGTGTGAACAGTTTTAAAAAAAAAAAACTGATCAAATAAAAGTGCATTGTAGCCATACATTCTTCAATCAAACACTGTTAACTTTCAGGAATGTCTTGAACTTAGGAAAGCAAAACAAAGTAGTAGTAACCTAATGTCGATTATCGCAGTAAACAATCTTGAGGGCCTCGTACTGACGTTCGGACAATCCGTGGTCGATTCCCGCTGGAAGAAGTGTGAGTTGTACACGTGGTTGGAAAACAAAAAAAAATACCCCCTCGATCGACCCAGGCGTTGGTAGAAATGGGTACCAGGTTAGTACTCTGGGAAAATGAGGAATGTCGCCTCGAATAGTGAGTTTCGATGCTTGAAGCGACACAATCCAGAAGTCTCCTAACAATTCTGGATAGGCGGTCGAGCACATATGGGTGGAAACTCATGGGCTAAGATGCCGATTAAAATCTCATGCTTTACCTTACTTTACCTTACTTTACCTTAATTTACCTTTACTTTACCTTACTTTACCTTTACTTTACCTTACTTTACCTTACTTTACCTTACTTTACCTTTACTTTACCTTACTTTACCTTACTTTACCTTTACTTTACCTTACTTTACCTTTACTTTACCTTACTTTACCTTACTTTACCTTTACTTTACCTTACTTTACCTTTACTTTACCTTACTTTACCTTACTTTACCTTACTTTACCTTACTTTACCTTTACTTTACCTTACTTTACCTTTACTTTTCCTTACTTTACCTTACTTTACCTTTATTTTACCTTACTTTACCTTACTTTACCTTACTTTACCTTTACTTTACCTTACTTTACCTTTACTTTACCTTACTTTACCTTACTTTACCTTACTTTACCTTACTTTACCTTTACTTTACCTTACTTTACCTTACTTTACCTTTACTTTACCTTACTTTACCTTACTTTACCTTACTTTACCTTTACTTTACCTTACTTTACCTTTACTTTACCTTTACTTTACCTTACTTTACCTTACTTTACCTTTACTTTACCTTTACTTTACCTTACTTTACCTTACTTTACCTTACTTTACCTTTACTTTACCTTTACTTTACCTTACTTTACCTTACTTTACCTTACTTTACCTTTACTTTACCTTACTTTACCTTTACTTTACCTTACTTTTCCTTTACTTTACCTTTACTTTACCTTACTTTGCCGTTACAATCGTATTTTCAGAAATAGCTAACCATTAAAATTTAGGGAGCCGCGATAGCTCAGTGGTTAGTGAACTGGACTACAAAGGACAAGGGGTAAGGTTCGATCCCAACCGACGGCTTCCGGGTTCACCCAGCCTTAAATGGGTACCGGATTTTTTTTTTCTGGGAAAGCGGCACGGGCGTAATACCGACCAAATTACCCCAAAAATCATGTGCTGAAGGTCTGTAAAATGTATGCTCACTAACACCATATTCCCTATACGCCACTTGGCGTGACGGGGGTACTCTACTTTTTCTTTCTTTAACCATTAAAACGTGTGAATGGCATTACAAACTTTGACTAGTTGAGTTTGATATCAGCAATATAAAAAGCAATTGATGCTAAGCAAATATGAACCATATAAATGATCACACTATTGGTTAGAAGAACAAAGGAGCGGCAGTAACAGAATATTGAATAAAGCTTATAAAGAAGAAAGGGAGCCGCGATTGCTCAGTTGTTAGTGAACTAGACTACAAAGGACAGGAGGACGGGTTCAATGCTGATCGACGGCTTCCGCGCTCATCCAGCCATAAATGGGTCATCATCATCAAGTACCGTGCCTGCAGCCGTAGATGATCATGTCTCTGCATAACTTTCGATCTTGACAGTTACTTATCATTTCTATTATTGCCCTTTTGCCAAGCCATTCTCTTAAGCTGGCTGGTAACTTTTCTCTTTGCTTCCATCTATTTCTTCGTTCCTCAAATTTCCTAGTTGTCACAATATATTCCAACTGTTACCTTCTCATTACATGGCCAAAAAATGATGATCGTTTCTTCCTAATATGGAAAATTTGCTGTCTTTTAGCTTTGGCCTCTTTCAGAACGTTTTTATTACTATTCTTAGCTGTCCATGGTATTCTCAACATTCTTCTGTAAAACCACATCTCTACAGACTCCAGTGATTTTCTTGTCTGTTGTCCTATTGTTCTTGATTCACATCCATATGTTAAGATTGGCTCTACATAACATTTAACAACACTTTTTTCTTGTTTCTATTGTAAAAAAATGGATTGCACAGTATCTTCATCATTTTTTTAAAAGCTGCTTTTGCCTGACCAATTAAAAAAAAAAAATAGATATTTACTGTAGTAGTTTTAGTGGAGATTTCAAGAGCCAATAAAAATAGAACGGCGGGCCGGATCTGGTCCGTGGGCTGCCCTTTAGCCATCACCTTATTAGAACATTGATACTATCCATAATATAAATACAATTAAGACAAGACAAATGAAATTTTTGGGGTATGTTTAAAGACACAACATCCTACTACAAGTAATATTGGAAGGGAAAATACAAGGTAAAAGAGGCAGAGGCAGACCAAGACTAACATGGACGAGTAACATCAAAAGATTGACAAGTCAATCTATGACAGCCTGCACCATCAAAGTAAGAAACAGAGTAGAATGGCGATCCATGGTAGCCAGCCTTCGATGTGGAGAAGGCACTCGATGATGATGATGATGATGATGACTATCCATAACATGGGAGACAATATAGAACATTTTTCTTGGGAATAATTAATCAGAATTACGTCCCTTGTAATTAAAAATAAAGGACTCAGCCTTAATAGCAAATTCCAATTTAAATATTTGGAAACTTTGTTAACCTCAGACGGAAGATGTACAAAAGAGGTGAGATGCAGAATGGCTCAGGCAAAAGCAGCCTTCCAAAAAATGAGGAAGATTCTATGCAATCCATTTTTGACAATAGAAACAAGAAAAAAAGAGTTCTTAAATGTTATGTAGAGCCAGTCTTAACATATAGATGTGAATCATGGACAATAGGATAACAGACAAGGAAATCACTGGAGTCTGTTAAAATGTGGTTTTACAGAAGAATATCGAGAATACCATGGACAGCTAAGAAGAGTAATGAAAACGTTCTGAAAGAGGCCAAAGCAAAAAGAGAACTAATTTCCAATATTAGGAAGAAACAATCATAATGTTTTAGCCATGTAATGAGAAGGGAACAGCTGGAATATATTGTAACAACTGGGAAAATTGAGGGACGAAGAGATAGTGGGCAGCAACGAGAACAAATACCAGACAGCTTAAGAGAATGGCTTGGCAGAAAGTCAACAACAGAAATGATAAATAACTGTCCAGATCGAAAGTTGTGGAGAGATATGATCACCTATGCCAGCAGGCCCGGAATTTGATGATGATGATGTTATTCGAAAAAATGTAGTTACATCCATAATAACATATACAATGTAATAATGTGTCTTTACGTTCTCTGAAGTAAATCATAACAATACTAGAATTGTAATTTGGAAATAATAACAGAAAGAAAGAAATCCACCATCAGCGACATAAAATAAAGTAAAAAAAAGTAAAGAGCCCCCGTCACGCCAAGTGGCGTATAGGGAATATGGTGTTAGTGACCATATATTGGACAGACCTTCGGCACATGATTTGTGGGGTAATGTGGTCGGTATTACGCCCATGCCGCTCTACTTTCCCAGAAAAAAATCCGGTACCCATTAAAGGCTGGGTGAACTGGAGGCCATCGATTGGGATCGAACCCTACCTCTTGTCATTTGTAGTCCAGTTCACTAACCACTGAGCTATCACGGATCCCAAAATAAAATATAGTGATGCTGACAATTTTTTTTTCATTCTGCCGTCTGCATATTTTTATGTTTTCAATACCATCTTTCTTTCATGGATAACAAGAGGTATCTCGGGCACCCATTTATGGAAGTGTGATCATAGAGGACAGATTCAGTCCTCTGTTCTTAGTAGACCAGTTCACTAACCACAAGGAAAAACGCAATGAAGCTGAATAGCACAGAGTGAGTCAGACCTAAGAGCTTCAGTGAAGGATGTCCAGTGTCCGACCAATAAGAAGAAAATTAATTGCTTTCAGACATATTGCATATATTAATATGAAAAAAAACATTGTTATTAGTTTGTGAATTGAGCATATAAAGAAAACTAAAAGTTGCTAGACCTCGTGCACAGAGTAAAATAAAGAAAATGTGTAGTTACTAGACCTTGTACACAGAGTAAAATAAAGAAAATGTGTAGTTACTAGACCTCGTGCACAGAGTAAAATAAAGAAAATGTGTAGTTACTAGACCTCGTGCACAGAGTAACATAAAAAAAAAGTGTAGTTACTAGACCTTGTACACAGAGTCAAATAAAGCAAATGTGTAGTTACTAGACCTCGTGCACAGAGTAACATAAAGAAAATGTGTAGTTACTAGACCTCGTGCACAGAGTAAAATAAAGAAAATGTGTAGTTACTAGACCTTGTACACAGAGTAAAATAAAGAAAATGTGTAGTTACTAGACCTCGTGCACAGAGTAAAATAAAGAAAATGTGTAGTTACTAGACCTCGTGCACAGAGTAACATAAAAAAAAAGTGTAGTTACTAGACCTTGTACACAGAGTCAAATAAAGCAAATGTGTAGTTACTAGACCTCGTGCACAGAGTAACATAAAGAAAATGTGTAGTTACTAGTCCTCGTGCACAGAGTAACATAAAAAAAAAGTGTAGTTACTAGACCTTGTACACAGAGTAACATAAAGAAAATGTGTAGTTACTAGTCCTCGTGCACAGAGTAACATAAAAATAAGTGTAGTTACTAGACCTTGTACACAGAGTAAAATAAAGAAAATGCGTAGTTACTAGACCTCGTGCACAGAGTAACATAAAAAAGTGTAGTTACTAGACCTTGTACACAGAGTCAAATAAAGCAAATGTGTAGTTACTAGACCTCGTGCACACAGTAACATAAAGAAAATGTGTAGTTACTAGTCCTCGTGCACAGAGTAACATAAAGACAAAATGTGTAGTTACTAGACCTCGTACACAGAGTAATATAAAGAAAATGTGTAGTTACTAGACCTCGTGCACATAGTAATATAAAGAAAATGTGTAGTTACTAGACCTCGTTCACACAGTAACATAAAGAAAAAAATATGTAGTTACTAGACCTCGTGCACAGAGTAACATAAAGAAAATGTGTAGTTACTAGACCTCGTGCACAGAGTAACATAAAGAAAATATGTAGTTACTAGGCCTCGTGCACAGAGTAACATAAAGAAAATATGTAGTTACTAGACCTCGTGCACAGAGTAACATAAAGACACAATGTGTAGTTACTAGACCTCGTACACAGAGTAACATAAAGAAAATGTGTAGTTACTAGTCCTCGTACACAGAGTAACATAAAGAAAATATGTAGTTACTAGACCTCGTGCACAGAGTAACATAAAGACACAAAGTGTAGTTACTATAGTCCGTTCAGATTCGTTTGCCGAGATGTTATGATTTATAATTCAAAAAGTTCTTGATGATTTCACATGATTTTTGGCATACGGTGTTAAAATGTCCATGTCACGAGAACAAATGTGTTACTCGATGTCTAGCTATAACGGTTTTCTTAAAGCGGCGAATTCATTTGATCTTTGCCCATGTAACTATTATTTTGACCCTAATCAAAATGTTTTACAGTAATCTAGTGCAACGATGACCCATAGGCGTGTCCATAAAATTTTACTTGGTGGCAAGTATACAAATTTTAAATTATATATAGAACTTTTGTTCGTAGGGTCAATTTGATATAGTTCCATGCTCTTGGTGTGAGTTTCCCAAATGTTGTCGCTGCCTTTCAAATACGTACATTTAGTTCATCATCTAAGGAAAGTGGGGCTGTAATAGTGGATCCAAGATAGCTGAACTTCTGTACTGACTCAATCAGGCTTCCATTCAAAGTAATGGTTGTTGGTTTGCTTATAACATATTTTTGATTGCTTGGGTGGTCTTGAACAATAAACTGTTTAACAAATCAACTAGGAAATTTTGCAAATCAAACTATTTATCTGTAGACTTAATCAGAGTAATGATCATTCAGAATCAGACGAGTCAAATAGGTCGATTACTGCTTTCGGCTGAACAAACAACAAACCATCCTTTTTCCAATATTCCTCTTCTTGTCGTAACACATGATCCTCACATTTTACCCAGTAGTCTTTATTTATATTTGATAGAGCCTGATTTGTAAGTGTCTCAACATCGCATAATTTGAAAGTTTTATTTGTATATGCTACGTGTCCTTTAACTTTTGCCCAAACTAGTTCTATAGGATTTAAGTGTGCATGATATGGAGGTAGTCTCAAACATCTATGGCCATGTTCTTGAATTAACTTGTCTATTTTAAATATCTTTGTACGTTGTGTCTGTTTTACAAGGCTAAGCAATTCGGGTTTCAAGTAGCTGTCGTTAACTTGTATGTGTTCTTTTATGAGCCACGTTTTGATTGCATCTTTTGTACTTGATGATGTTGGGATTCTATCTTCTACGTTAACTACGTTATGGTATGAAGCATTGTCCATTATCAGACAAGAAGGTCGATCTAATATTGGAAGGATACTTTTCTCGATCCAGTCTTTAAATATGTGCCCATTCATTTCGGAGTGGTAGTCTCTATTGTCTCTGGATTTTGAAATGAAAACGAGATGAGCATTCTGCAACAACCCATTATGTCTGCTACCTGCATGTGCAACTATCAAACGTTGCCCTTTACTGCTTGGTACTGATCTTTTAATACTTTCATCTGCTAACTGCCATTCCTTTTCATTTGTATGATGAGCGTTGATCCAAGTTTCATCTAAATAAACAATATCATAATCATTTTCGCGCATTTCCTTCACTTCACGTAAATACTTGCTTCTAAGAGCTACAAGATGTGGCTTCTCACAAATAATGTTTTTTCCACCAGCATACTTTCTAAAGGTGAATCCTGCACTTCTTAATATTTTCCATAATGAAGTTTTTGATATTTCAATGTCGTTGTTAGTTTTCAGCCAAAGCTTCAACTTTCTAAGTGTCACTTCTTCGTTTATATCAAACATTCGACAGATTTCTCTTTTTACTAGGTCCTTATCAAAACTGTCTAACGTTTCTTTCCTTCCTTGCTTTCTTGCATTTGTTGGCAATAAATATCCGCTTCCTTTAACTATTCGATCAAATGAACGTTTACACAACCTAAAATATGCATTGTTCTCTTCTCAGGGTTTGATAAAGAACAATAAAGATGTCCCTTTTTACGCTCTCTGCAGAAGTATTGATAAATCTTTATAGCAATGTTATGCTCAGTAAAATATTTTGCCTTTATATTCATTCTCACATAGACTTGCAGAAGATAATATGGATAGTGCCGCCTCCTTTCTGTAAATATTGAGATTTGCCTCTGAATTATGACTCGAACTCGAGTCTACGGCCGTGATTTTGACGTCACATAATTTCCGGTTTCGGCTAAAATGTCATTTTGTGCTAAACGGGAAATTTCATATGTAACATTTCTTTATAAAAATTTATAGTGGAAACATAACTATTTTAGGACGGTGCGCATTCAGCCGTGAAGGTCATGCCTATATGTTAAAGAATCAGCTGTGAGATGTAAGCATCTACATAATCCCGCCGGTGTTTATAATATCGATTAACTTTTTTTTAATATAGGTTAAATAAGGCATCTTTGAAACTGGATCACATTTCTTTGATAAAAAATATTTTATAGCGACATTAGTATTCTAAACCTAACTTCAAAAGATCAATGCAAATGAACAATAAGTTTTTGAAAAAAATAAATTAATGTCTAGGCAAACGAATCTGAACGGACTATAGACCTCGTACACAGAGTAACATAAAGACACAATGTGTAGCTACTAGACCTCGTACACAGAGTAACATAAAGAAAATGTGTAGTTACTAGTCCTCGTGCACAGAGAAACATAAAGACACAATGTGTAGTTACTAGACCTCGTGCACAGAGTAACATAAAGAAAATATGTAGTTACTAGTCCTCGTGCACAGAGAAACATAAAGACACAATTTTTAGTTACTAGACCTCGTACACAGAGTAATATACAGAAAATGTGTAGTTACTAGACTTCGTACACAGAGTAATATAAAGAAAATGTGTAGTTACTAGACCTCGTACACAGAGTAACATAAGAAAAAATGTGTAGTTACTAGACTTCGTACACAGAGTAATATAAAGAAAATGTGTAGTTACTAGACCTCGTACACAGAGTAACATAAATAAAAAATGTGTAGTTACTAGACTTCGTACACAGAGTAATATAAAGAAAATGTGTAGTTACTAGACCTCGTACACAGAGTAACATAAAGAAAAAATGTGTTGTTACTAGACCTCGTACACAGAGTAACATAAAGAAAAAATGTGTTGTTACTAGACCTCGTACACAGAGTAACATAAAGAAAAAATGTGTTCTTACTAGACCTCGTACACAGAGTAACATAAAGAAAAATGTGTAGTTACTAGACTTCGTGCACAGAGTAATATAAAGAAAAAAGGTGTAGTTACTAGACCTCGTACACAGAGTAATATAAAGAAAATGTGTAGTTACTAGACTTCGTACACAGAGTAATATAAAGAAAAAATGTGTAGTTACTAGACTTCGTGCACAGAGTAATATAAAGAAAAAATGTGTAGTTAATAGACCTCGTACACAGAGTAATATAAAGAAAATGTGTAGTTACTAGACCTCGTACACAGAGTAATATAAAGAAAATGTGTAGTTACTAGACTTCGTACACAGAGTAACATAAAGAAAAAATGTGTAGTTACTAGACTTCGTGCACAGAGTAATATAAAGAAAAAATGTGTAGTTAATAGACCTCGTACACAGAGTAATATAAAGAAAATGTGTAGTTACTAGACTTCGTACACAGAGTAATATAAAGAAAATGTGTAGTTACTAGACCTCGTACACAGAGTAATATAAAGAAAATGTGTAGTTACTAGACCTCATACACAGAGGAACATAAAGAAAATGTGTAGTTACTAGACCTCGTGCAAAGAGTAACATAAAGAAAAAATGTGTAGTTACTAGACCTCGTGCACAGAGTAACATAAAGAAAATGTGTAGTTACTAGTCCTCGTACACAGAGTAATATAAAGAAAATGTGTAGTTATTAGTCTTCGTGCACAGAGTAATAAAAAGAAAATGTGTAGTTACTAGACCTCGTGCACAGAGTAACATAAAGAAAATGTGTAGTTACTAGACCTCGTACACAGAGTAACATAAAGAAAATGTGTAGTTACTAGACCTCGTACACTGAGTAACACAAAGAAAAAATATGTAGTTACTAGACCTCGTGCACAGAGTAACATAAAGAAAATGTGTAGTTACTAGACCTCGTACACTGAGTAACACAAAGAAAAAACATGTAGTTACTAGACCTCGTGCACAGAGTAACATAAAGAAAATGTGTAGTTACTAGACCTCGTACACAGAGTAACATAAAGAAAAAATGTGTAGTCACTAGACTTCGTGCACAGAGTAATATAAAGAAAAAATGTGTAGTTAATAGACCTCGTACACAGAGTAATATAAAGAAAATGTGTAGTTACTAGACTTCGTACAGAGTAATATAAAGAAAATGTGTAGTTACTAGACCTCGTGCACAGAGTAACATGAAGAAAATGTGTAGTTACTAGACCTCGTTCACAGAGTAACATAAAGAAAATGTATAGTTACTAGACCTCGTACACAGAGTAATATAAAGAAAATGTGTAGTTACTAGACCTCGTACACAGAGGAACATAAAGAAAATGTATAGTTACTAGACCTCGTGCACACAGTGACATAAAGAAAATGTGTAGTTACTAGACCTCGTTCACACAGTAACATAAAGAAAGTGTGTAGTTACTTGACCTCGTACACACAGTAACATAAAGAAAATGTGTAGTTAATAGACCTCGTACACAGAGTAATATAAAGAAAATGTGTAGTTACTAGACTTCGTACACAGAGTAACATAAAGAAAAAATGTGTAGTTACTAGACTTCGTGCACAGAGTAATATAAAGAAAAAATGTGTAGTTAATAGACCTCGTACACAGAGTAACATAAAGAAAAAATGTGTAGTCACTAGACTTCGTGCACAGAGTAATATAAAGAAAAAATGTGTAGTTAATAGACCTCGTACACAGAGTAATATAAAGAAAACGTGTAGTTACTAGACTTCGTACACAGAGTAATATAAAGAAAATGTGTAGTTACTAGACCTCGTACACAGAGAAATATAAAGAAAATGTGTAGTTACTAGACCTCGTACACAGAGGAACATAAAGAAAATGTGTAGTTACTAGACCTCGTGCAAAGAGTAACATAAAGAAAAAATGTGTAGTTACTAGACCTCGTGCACAGAGTAACATAAAGAAAATGTGTAGTTACTAGTCCTCGTACACAGAGTAATATAAAGAAAATGTGTAGTTATTAGTCTTCGTGCACAGAGTAATAAAAAGAAAATGTGTAGTTACTAGACCTCGTGCACAGAGTAACATAAAGAAAATGTGTAGTTACTAGACCTCGTGCACAGAGTAACATAAAGAAAATGTGTAGTTACTAGACCTCGTGCACAGAGTAACATAAAGAAAATGTGTAGTTACTAGACCTCGTACACTGAGTAACAGAAAGAAAAAAATATGTAGTTACTAGACCTCGTGCACAGAGTAACATAAAGAAAATGTGTAGTTACTAGACCTCGTACACAGAGTAACATAAAGACACAATGTGTAGTTACTAGACCTCGTACACAGAGTAATATAAAGAAAATGTGTAGTTACTAGACTTCGTACACAGTGTAATATAAAGAAAATGTGTAGTTACTAGACTTCGTACACAGAGTAATATAAAGAAAATGTGTAGTTACTAGACCTCGTACACAGAGTAATATAAAGAAAATGTGTAGTTACTAGACCTCGTTCACAGAGTAACATAAAGAAAATGTATAGTTACTAGACCTCGTACACAGAGTAATATAAAGAAAATGTGTAGTTACTAGACCTCGTACACAGAGGAACATAAAGAAAATGTATAGTTACTAGACCTCGTGCACACAGTAACATAAAGAAAATGTGTAGTTACTAGACCTCGTTCACACAGTAACATAAAGAAAGTGTGTAGTTACTTGACCTCGTACACACAGTAACATAAAGAAAATGTGTAGTTACTAGTACCTCGTGCACAGAGTAATATAAAGAAAATGTGTAGTTACTAGACCTCGTACACAGAGGAACATAAAGAAAATGTGTAGTTACTAGACCTCGTGCAAAGAGTAACATAAAGAAAAAATGTGTAGTTACTAGACCTCGTGCACAGAGTAACATAAAGAAAATGTGTAGTTACTAGTCCTCGTACACAGAGTAATATAAAGAAAATGTGTAGTTATTAGTCTTCGTGCACAGAGTAATAAAAAGAAAATGTGTAGTTACTAGACCTCGTGCACAGAGTAACATAAAGAAAATGTGTAGTTACTAGACCTCGTACACAGAGTAACATAAAGAAAATGTGTAGTTACTAGACCTCGTACACTGAGTAACACAAAGAAAAAATATGTAGTTACTAGACCTCGTGCACAGAGTAACATAAAGAAAATGTGTAGTTACTAGACCTCGTACACTGAGTAACACAAAGAAAAAACATGTAGTTACTAGACCTCGTGCACAGAGTAACATAAAGAAAATGTGTAGTTACTAGACCTCGTACACAGAGTAACATAAAGAAAAAATGTGTAGTCACTAGACTTCGTGCACAGAGTAATATAAAGAAAAAATGTGTAGTTAATAGACCTCGTACACAGAGTAATATAAAGAAAATGTGTAGTTACTAGACTTCGTACAGAGTAATATAAAGAAAATGTGTAGTTACTAGACCTCGTCCACAGAGTAACATGAAGAAAATGTGTAGTTACTAGACCTCGTACACAGAGTAACATAAAGACACAATGTGTAGTTAAAAGACCTCGTACACAGAGTAATATAAAGAAAATGTGTAGTTACTAGACTTCGTACACAGAGTAATATAAAGAAAATGTGTAGTTACTAGACCTCGTACACAGAGAAATATAAAGAAAATGTGTAGTTACTAGACCTCGTACACAGAGGAACATAAAGAAAATGTGTAGTTACTAGACCTCGTACACAGAGGAACATAAAGAAAAAATGTGTAGTTACTAGACCTCGTGCACAGAGTAACATAAAGAAAATGTGTAGTTACTAGTCCTCGTACACAGAGTAATATAAAGAAAATGTGTAGTTATTAGTCTTCGTGCACAGAGTAATAAAAAGAAAATGTGTAGTTACTAGACCTCGTGCACAGAGTAACATAAAGAAAATGTGTAGTTACTAGACCTCGTACACAGAGTAACATAAAGACACAATGTGTAGTTACTAGACCTCGTACACAGAGTAATATAAAGAAAATGTGTAGTTACTAGACTTCGTACACAGTGTAATATAAAGAAAATGTGTAGTTACTAGACCTCGTACACAGAGTAATATAAAGAAAATGTGTAGTTACTAGACCTCGTACACAGAGTAATATAAAGAAAATGTGTAGTTACTAGACCTCGTTCACAGAGTAACATAAAGAAAATGTATAGTTACTAGACCTCGTACACAGAGTAATATAAAGAAAATGTGTAGTTACTAGACCTCGTACACAGAGGAACATAAAGAAAATGTATAGTTACTAGACCTCGTGCACACAGTAACATAAAGAAAATGTGTAGTTACTAGACCTCGTTCACACAGTAACATAAAGAAAGTGTGTAGTTACTTGACCTCGTACACACAGTAACATAAAGAAAATGTGTAGTTACTAGACCTCGTGCACAGAGTAACATAAAGAAAATGTGTAGTTACTAGACCTCGTGCACAGAGTAACATGAAGAAAATGTGTAGTTACTAGACCTCGTTCACACAGTAACATAAAGAAAGTGTGTAGTTACTTGACCTCGTACACACAGTAACATAAAGAAAATGTGTAGTTACTTGACCTCGTGCACACAGTAACATTAAGAAAATGTATAGTTACTAGACCTCGTGCACACAGTAACATAAAGAAAATGTGTAGTTACTAGACCTCGTACACACAGTAACATTAAGAAAATGTGTAGTTACTTGACCTCGTACACACAGTAACATTAAGAAAATGTATAGTTACTAGACCTCGTGCACAGAGTAACATAAAGAAAATGTATAGTTACTTGACCTCGTACTATTTATAGTTAGTATATGTCGTCTAAGATATTGAAGCCATGGGTGATTTTTCAAATAGAGATAATAACAAAAATATTGAATGATATCTACAACAGTGGCTATATACCAGAAGACCTGATAACATAAATATTCAAAACTCTATCAAATAAATCTGGTGTGATTGAATGCGATGATCATCTCATAATAAGCCTTATGAGTCATATGACTAAGATATTTCTAAGAATCATCATGCGAAGAGTGCGAAACAAAATCAGTCCAGAAATTAGCGATGAACAGTGTAGTTTTGTTAGAAATAAAGGAACAAGCAATGCCATTTATATCATAAGATCTTTAGTTGAAAGAGCCATATAGGTCAAAACAGGTCTATTCCTATGTGTCATAATTTATACCAAAGCATTTGACAAAGTAAAGCACCAAAAAATAATCAAGATTTTACAAAACATAAACGTAGACAGCAAAGATCTAAGAATCATAAAGAACATGTACTGGCAACAAATAGCGGCCATAAGAACTGGAAACCAATAGGGAATGTTTCAACAAATAAACAAGGTGTTAGGCAAGGTTGTGTGCTGTCACCAGATTTGTTTAATATTTATAGTGAGATTATTTTAAGATTCATAAGGGGCATGCCTGGAATAACAATCGGAGGCCTTAATGTGAATAATCTGAGGTGTGCTTATGAAGCTGTCTTAATCTCTAAGAGTTAAAATGAGTTACAAGAAAAGTTACAAAATATAGTGAAGGAAAACAAAAATAACGGATTCAGCCTTAATAGCAAAAAGACAGAAGTAATGGTAACAACAAAGAAAAAGACATTACCTCAGTGCAAAATAAAGACAAATGGAACAATATTAAAACAGGTAAATGAATTTAAATATCTGGAAACAATATGAACCTCAAATGGAAGATGTGCAACAGAGGTGAGATGCAGAATGATTCAGGCAAAAGCAGCTTTTGAACAAAAATGAAGAAGACATTTTGCAATCCATTTTTGACAAAAGAAAGAAGAAAAACAGTTCTTACATGTTATGTAGCGCCAGTCCTAACATAAAGATGTGAATCATGGACAATAAGACAACAGACAATAAAATCACTGGCGGCTGTAGAAATATGGTTTTACATATTGTTTTTAATGTTGAGAGTACCATGGACAGCTAAGAAGAGTAATGAAAACGTTCTGAAAGAGGCCAAAGCAAAAAATGAAAACGAATTTCCAATATTAGGAAAAAACAATCATCATTTTTTGGCCATGTAATGAGAAGAGAACAACTGGAATATATTGTAACAACTGGAAAAATTGAGGGACGAAGAGATAGAGGGAAGGAAATAGAAAAGATAGATACCAGACAGCTTAAAAGAATGGCTTGGGAGAAGGTCAACAACAGAAATGATAAATATCTGTCGAGATCGAAAGTTGTGAAGAGAAATGATCACCTACGCCAGCAGGCTCGGTACTTGATGATGATGATAATGATTCCTCATACACATGTAACATGAAGAAAATTTGTAGTTATCTGACCTGATACAAAGCGTTCGGTTCGTGATATTTGCACGTCCCAATGTACAGCAAGCGGAGCTGACTTCAGTAAAGGGCCAGATTGCTGCTACACAAGTCAGCGGTCTTTAAATACACAATTTAGCGATCTTCAACTACACAAGTCAGCAATCTTCAACTACACAATTTAGCGATCTTCAACTACACAAGTCAGTGGTCTTTAACTACACAAGTTGTGATCCTCAACTACACAAGATTGCGATCTTCAACTACACGAGTCAGCGATCGTCAACTACACGAGTCAGCGATCTTCAACTACACGAGTCAGCGATCTTCAACTACACAAGTCAGCGATCTTCAACTACACGAGTCAGCGATCTTCAACTACACAAGTCAGCGATCTTCAACTACACAAGTCAGCGATCTTCAACTACATAAGGCAGTGATCTTCAACTACATAAGTCAGTGATCTTCAACTACACAAGATTGTGATCTTCAACTACACAAGATTGTGATCTTCAACTACACAAGATTGTGATCTTCAACTACACAAGATTGTGATCTTCAACTACACAAGTCAGTGATCTTCAACTACACAAGTCAGCGATCTTCAACTAAACAAGATTGTGATCTTCAACTACACAAGATTGTGATCTTAAACTACATAAGTCAGTGATCTTCAACTACACAAGATTGTGATCTTCAACTACACAAGATTGTGATCTTCAACTACACAAGATTGTGATCTTCAACTACACAAGTCAGTGATCTTCAACTACACAAGTCAGTGATCTTCAACTACACAAGTCAGCGATCTTCAACTAAACAAGATTGTGATCTTCAACTACACAAGATTGTGATCTTCAACTACATAAATCAGTGATCTTCAACTACACAAGTCAGTGATCTTCAACTACACAAGATTGTGATCTTCAACTACATAAGTCAGTGATCTTCAACTACACAAGATTGCTGCTTGATGGTGCAAGATGGGATTGAATCCCATCATCATGACCATCAACACAGTCATCACCGCCATCATGATCATCATCATCACCATCATCACAATCATCACCGCCATCAACATCATCATCATCATCATGAATCCCATCATCATCACCATTATCACAGTCATCACCGCCATCATCATCATCATCATCATCATGAATCCCAACATCATCATCATCATCATCATCATCATGAATCCCATCATCATCACCATAATTTCAGTCATCACCGCTATCATCACCATCATCATGAATCCCACCATCATCACCATCATCACAGTCATCACTGCCATCAACATCATCACCATCATCATGAATCCCATCATCATCACCATTATCACAGTCATCACCGCCATCATCATCATCATCATCATCATCATGAATCCCATCATCATCATCATCATCATGAATCCCATCATCATCACCATCATTTCAGTCATCACCGCTATCATCACCATCATCATGAATCCCACCATCATCACCATCATCACAGTCATCACTGCCATCAACATCATCACCATCATCATGAATCCCATCATCATCACCATCATCACAGTCATCACCGCCATCATCACCATCATCATGAATCCCATCATCATCACCATCATCACAGTCATCACCGCCATCATCACCATCATCATGCATCCCAACATCATCACCATCATCTCAGTCATCACCGCCATCATCACCATCATCATGCATCCCAACATCATCACCATCATCACAGTCATCACTGCCATCAACATCATCACCATCATCATGAATTCCATCATCATCACCATTATCACAGTCATCACCGCCATCATCACCATCATCATGAATCCCATCATCATCACCATCATCACAGTCATCACTGCCATCAACATCATCACCATCATCATGAATCCCATCATCACACCGTCATCACAGTCATCACCGCCTCTATCATAATCATCAACATCATCATGAAGTGTATGCCTGTTAGCACAAATGATCGTATCGTCCCTCCAATGTCTGTAGCTTTAACTGTTCACCAATTCTTCTAATGGTTGGGTGATGGAGCCGTATGAATCTCTTTATAGAGAGCCGTGCAATAATAAGTTATCTGATCATCAGAAAAAATCCCGTCGAAAATTGTTTTAGCCCCTTTAACTTCTTGACACTCTGAGAGGGAGGGAGGTTACGGACTCCCCAGACGTCGGCCTCCTGCTGCGTTTGAACTTAAAAGCTCATATAATGTTCAATATATAATAGATGAGACTCTGGTCTACACATAATGTCTGATCGAATCTACTGCCCATAAGTAAAGTACCCCCGTCACGCCAAGTGGCGTATAGGGAATATGGTGTTAGTGACCATACATTTTACAGACCTTTAGCATATGATTTTTGGGGTAATGTGGTCGGTATTACTTACGTCTGTGCCGCTTTACTTTACCAGAAAAAAAATCCGGTACCCATTTAAGGCTGGGTTAACCCGGAAGGCTTCTGTTGGGATCGAACCCTACCCCTTGTCCTTTCTAATCCAGTTCACTAACCAACTGAGCTAACACGGCTCCCTACTGCCCATAAATAGCACCAAATATCGGTCACAAACTTACCCTAATTAAAAAAAAAAAAAAAAAAAAAAAAAAAAAAAAAAAAAAAACCATTGAGCTACGTCTTCTTTGTGGTTTTTCGGGAAACAATATGAGTATCTCCGAGTCGGAGTAATCTGCCTGTTCGGGGAGGGACCCCTGTACACACAACTGCCAGGGGGACGCGGATTAACACGGAAAATTCAGTTCCTAGTTTCTAGGACATAGCCAGATGCGCCATACCTGTTGGTTTAAGCCAGTGTGGCCAACTCTAGGCCCTCGCGCCAAGTAATGGACCGTCAAGACATTTTGATTGGCCCACTGATAGCTCAAGATACGATGAGAACCTGTTTAGAGGTTACAAGGAAAATACTGTTTATTTCCATCAATGATCAAGGAAGTCAACAATTTTTTAATTGAAGCTTAAATTATTTTATATCTTTGTGTGTGCATGTCTATGTTGGTCATATCTCATATCTTTGTGTGCATGTCTATGTTAGGCATGTGTCATATCTTTGTGTGTGCATGTCTATGTCAGTCATATCTCATATCTTTATATGCATGTTTATGTTAGTCTTGTGTCATATATCTTGATGTGTGTCTGTGTTAGTCATGCCTCGTATCGCTGTGTGCATGTCTGTGTTGGTCACATCTCTTGTCTTTGTGTGTGCATGTCTGTGTTAGTCACCTCTAGTGACTCGGGCAGATGGTGCTCGTAAACCTGGGAGGGCCGACCATCTAAGGGCAGAATCCCCCTACAGAAAAGATCATCTGCTGCCTTGCAGGAAGATTGGGGACAATCAAAGGCTAAGGAATGCAAACCTGAATAAAATGCTGGCTGAAATCGGATGCACTGGGCCACTGGCGCAGAACACAGTGCAACGTTTAAACGGGTGTTCAACCAGAGTGGATCTGGCAGACTCTAATTGTGATGTTCTGGTTTTTGGGGGCGATCAACACACTTAACCTGACAGCTAACTTCATGTGAGAGTCTGGAATCCTACTCTGATTGAGTCCTGATAACAGAGAGAGAGAGAGAGAGAGAGAGAGAGAGAGAGAGAGAGAGAGAAATTGTTTTATAACAGGAGCAGCGCAAACTTGATTATTTTCCAAGCATTCGGCACATGTTAAGTTAATGCAGTGACTTTATCGTGGATCATTTAAAATACACAGTAGCAGTTACAGCTTTGAGCGAGGCATTCTCAACTCCATTTTCCTCTTTCGAATCTGGAGAGAGTAACATCGCTTTATTCATAAATCCATTTTGTATTTCAGCATCTGAGATTCATAAATACTCCACATCCTTGCAAATGTAAAAACGGAAATCCAAAACCATTCAGGACTTTGTGCTAAGTTTAAAGAACATTGTGGATCACCCACTTCTCCTAATTTGACCGAATTTTGGAAATATGTCCATTTAGACCAGTTTCCTGAAATTCACGACCTAAGGTTCGTGTGCAGATCTGGCTCCACATACATTTGTAAGCAAACTTTTTCTGCAATGAATGTTATTAAGAATAAATTATGTTCAACTGCTACAGATACACATCGTGCCTATATACTTGTTCTGTACACATAAAAAATAACACCTAATATTGAGATTTTGTTAAATGAAAAGCAAGTTTAAAAATCACATTAAATTAACATTACAGGTCATCAAACCTTCAAGATTAAGACTAGTTTAATGAGTATTTCTATAATAATTCAATATGTTTCCTTTTATAATAATTTTTATTTAATGTATAAAATAAATTATATGATTATATGAATAAGTGGATTACTTTTAAAACATGATGTTTTATATATTTATCTACAGCCCCACACTTACCTGAATACTTTACTAATATTTATATAATATTGATGTTTATAGAGAGCCACGATAGTTCAGTGCTTACTGAACTGGACTACAAAGGACAAGAGGTAGGGTTCGATCCCAACCGACGGGCCAGTTCACCCAGCCTTTGATGGGTACCGGAATTTTTTTCTAGAAAAGTAAAGCGGCACGGGCGTAATACCGACCACATTACCCCACAAATCATGTGCTGAAGATCTGTAAAATATATGGTCACTAACACCATATTCCCTATACGCCACTTGGCGTGACGGGGGTACTTTACTTTTTTAAAAATTTATTATAGTTTATATTGAAAATAGTTATTAATATAAATTTGGTTCGATGGTCCTTCAAATTTTTAAAATCAATATTCTGACACCAGCTACAAATAAGTTGGCCACCCATGATTTAGACGATCATGTCCTTCCATTAATGTTCTATCCAGTGCGTCGTATCAATTGTGTTGTTGTTTGTTTTCCATGCCATGACACCAGGCTATCTAGTATTTTCTCTCTTTGCCGTCCGCAATCTCTCTTTCCCTGTATTTTGTCAGTTGTAACAAAAAACTCCAACTTTCCTCTTCTCACGATGTGTCCGAAAAATGTTGATTATTTGTTTTTTAGGAGCTCCCTTTTTGTGTTGGTCTCTTTGAGAATTCCCTCCTTGTTCTTTTTAGCTGTCCAAGGAACTTTCGACATTCTTTTCTTTCTCATTTGCCTTTAAGCGTCGAGGTAAGATATAGTTTTCGGTCTTTTTCTCTTCTTTTAGCCTCTGCTACTGTTATGTTTCTTAGTGTTTCCATCAATCCATCTGTTTTCGTGGTCTGTTCTTGGGGCGTAAGTTCTCGCAACGTTTATTGAATGCTCGATGAAATACTAGAACTATATAAAATACTTTTTCTTTGCTTCCTCTCGCTTCCATTCTCGCTCCATCTAATTTATATCATCCTATAAACCTGCTCTCCTTCTCTCATTCACTCCCGCCTTTCTAACCTCCTAGTTCCTAATTTCGCTAATTACGAGAATAAGTGCCGTGCCTGCTGACGTAGGTGATCATGTCTCTTCACAACTTTCGATCTAGACAGTTAATTATCGTTTCTTCTGTTGACCTTCTGCCAAGCCATTCTCTTAAGCTGTCTGGTATCTTTTCTCTTTGCTTTCCTCTGTCTCTTCGTCCCTCAATTTTCCCAATTGTCACATATATTCCAGCTGTTCGATTCTCTTTACATGGCCAAAAAATGATGATTGATTCATCCTAATTTGGAAATTAGGCTATCTTTTTTATTTGGCCACTTTCAGAACGTTTTCGTTACTCTTCTCAGCTGTCCTTGGTATTCTGAACATTCTTCTGTAAACCAACATTTCTACAGCCAAGTAGAACAACAAACAGCTCTTTAAAACAAATAATTAAAAAACATCACTAAAGATATTTTATTGAAATATCAACGACGGAAACACAAACTGTAAACAGAAGCAGCAGCTTTCTGTCAACAAACAACCGATTTCTCTCTCTCGCTCTCTCTCTCTCTCTCTCTCTCTCTCTCTGCGCGGGTAAAAAAAACACGGAGCAGAATAAACAAATCTGGCTAAACATCAATAAACAACATTGAGGCATCACAAACCCCCCCTCCCCCACCTTTCCGATCTCTAAACATCAAACACCCAACACAGGTGGACAAAAACATGACCTCCCACCGCCTCTACCCCAACAAGTCGCCTTGGAAGTGGCAGTAGCTTGTAAGAACGGGACTCGTTCGCCCTGTTTCCGAAACTATAAAGGGGAGAGTATATCCGGCCGGCTGAGACAAACCTCAACCTGGCCACAGTCACGCTCTCCTTACTTAGTTTTTGTTGAGACGCGGCAAATAGGTAAGGAAAGCATTTCAGTCAAGTTGAATTCATTTTCTACTGAAATATTAATATTTTTTTTTTTAACTTGTATTTGTCTTATCCTTCAACTACTATATTTCTTCTGCTTCTATCTACAATTTCGTTATTTTTAATCATGTTGTATTTTTATCTTTCTCTTCCTTTTTTTATTTTTAAAAATACAATATTACAAAATTACATTTCCTTCACTATCTTTGCTGTCCCTGCTAATTTTTCATTTTCTCATCTGTACTTTATAAATGAAAAAAAATTTCCTGTATTTTAATTATATAACTGATATTTTTTTTAATCATTTATTTAAACGTTTAATTATCAATTTTCTCATCTTTTTAAAAATTAATATTATCACTTCTTACTATTCGCTCATACTCTTACTACGATCACTTCTTACATTTCATTGCTACACTTACTACTGTTGATACTTCCATGTTATTGCTACCCTAGCTACTATTGCTACTTCCATGTATATTGCTACCCTTACTTCCTGAACCCCATCCGTTTTCTTTTTTTACTTTCACCAACTTCACCTATTTCATGTTATCTTATAACTTTACTACATTTACTTTTTCATTTTCTTGTCTAACTTCTTTCTGCTCATGTTCTGATATTACAAGAGTTTTCTTTTTTTTTTCCTTCCTCATTTTCCTTTCAGCGTCGAGTGGAGAATATAGTCTTTTGCTTGTTTGTTTTACCCTGTAATGTTTCCTAGAGTTTCTAATATTCCATCACATGGAAAATAGATACCATCAAGATCCATCGATCCTTTACGTGCTTTGGGTATGGTGTTCGCGCAACTGTTTTTTAAAGGCTCATTGTGTTTTGATATTTTTGTTTTATCACGTGGCCAAACCATTTTTTTTTTTGTTTCTTTATGTATTCAAACGCGGAATTTATTCCTACTTTTTAAAATCATTTTCATTTCTTCATTTTCTCTTTAGATTCTTCATATCTGATCTTATCTCTCAGGCTGCAAGCTCCCATTCGTCTAACACATCCGTTTTCAGTAGTGGTTATTTTTCTTATCTCTCAGACTACAAACTCCCATTCGTCTAACACATCCGTTTTCAGCAGTGGTTATTTTTCTTATCTCTCAGACTACAAACTCCCATTCGTCTAACACATCCGTTTTCAGTAGTGGTTATTTTTCTTATCTCTATAGATAGCGTCGCACCACAATCTTTAGGAACGCATTCTAAAGCTCCATCTCAAGCAAGAAGCAGAGAGATTCATTAAAAAAAAAATAGAATACACAGCGAAATAAAAGCATAACATTTCCTAGTGGCGCAGCAACACCTAGGATCAACTATTACTGACGGTGGCTACTCATATTTTCTTCTTGTTCTTGAGTCTTGAGTCCGAGACTGACATTTATTAAAATAACACTGGAGTAAAGATATACACGTTTCCGGTTGTTTCCAAAATGGATGAATTATTTTTCTCCGGCTTGGTATAGAACCGTTGATCAGAGGTTTAACAAGCCGCTATCGTAAAAATGATTTTGTTTTTACGTGACGTGAATGAAACGTAGACCTGATATATCCGTTCTGCTACCCGTCCTAGCATATCTCGATGTGTATGAAGACCGGTTGTTCCTGTAAGGTGTTGATACATCTGCATATCCCACTTACCACTCCGGATAGATCAGATCCTCTTTTCCACTTCATGACCTAACGGTCTCGCAAAATATAAACCATCCTTGTGTTCATGAAGATCGTCATCATCATCAGGTCGCATGTCCTTTGCAGAACGTTGCATTCACCACAACCAGTCTGAAAGATCATCTGTTTCTAACCAGAACGTTGCATTCACCACAACCAGTCTGAAAGATCATCTGTTTCTAACCAGATCCCTCCACAGAACGTTCCATTCACCACAACCAGTCTGAGAGAATCTCTGTCTCTAGTCAGATCACACATAAAATGTTGCATTCACCACAGCCCGTCTGAGAGAATTTATGTCTCTAGCCAGAACTTCCCCAGAACGTTGCATTCATCACAGTCCATCTGATAGAATTTCTTTTCCTAGCCAGATCTCCCACAGAACGTTACAATTACCACATCCCATATGAAACAAATTCCTGTCTCTAGTCAGATCTTCCATAGAACGTAACATTCATCACAGCCATCTGAAAGAATCTCTGCTCTTAGCCAGATCTGCCACAGAGCTTTATATTCACCACAACCCGTCTAAAAGAACATGTCTCTAACCAGATCTCCTACATAACGTTGCATTCTTCACAGTCCGTCTGAAAGGATTTCTGTACCTAGCCTGATCTCCCACTTCTTCAGTTGTCATATTCAGGGTCTACTTGATGTCTTGAAACCACCTTCTACTTGGTCTGCCCCTAATGCGTCGTCCAAGAACCATGCCTCCCATTATTGTTCTTTCCAGCCCGCGGTGTCTTTGACGTAAAAAAAAAAAAAAGTAAAGTATCCCCGTCACGCCAAGTGGCGTATAGGAAATATGGTGTTAGTGACCATAAATTTTACAGACCATCGGCACATGAGTTTTAGGGTAATGTGGTCGGTATTACGCCCGTGCCGCTTTACTTTCCCAGAAGTAAAATCCGGTACCCATTAAAGGCTGGGTGAACCGGAAGCCGTCGGTTGGGATCGAACCCTACCTCTTGTCCTTTGTAGTCCAGTTCACTAACCACTGAGCTATCGCGGCTCCCTGTCTTTGACGTAGACATAGCATATTATTTTAATTTCCTTTGTAGAATAGTGTTTATAAGCCAGTTCGTTTTAATCTTTTAATATGTCTTCATTGCCCTTTTCCATTATATAAGGTATGTGAATGGTTTTTCTGTAGCACTTTGTTTCGAATGAATCAAACTTCTTCCTTGCTGTGCCTTCGCGAGATAGTCCATGATTCACAACCATTTGTTGCTGTCGAGTAGATACATGCGCTCAGTAGTTTTAATTGTACTGACTTGCTGCTATTGTGGCTCATGTTCTTCGTGGCATTTAATTAGAAGATCGTCATATCGTTCAAGTGCTCCTTCAAATATGTTACAGATTCGATCGTTGATGAGGAAGTCTCAAAATGTGTTGCACATAATTTGTCTACGTCATTCCAGCTCCGTAAACTACCGAGGAATGGTATTAAAACCAAAGAACAAGAAACACGGGCACTTCTCAGCTACTAACGGTGCGATTCATTTTCTTTCAAGTCTTTCAAGTTTAGGGAAAAGCGTAGCTATCTAGACTGCCATCATGAATGTCTCTCAATGTCTTGGTTTTGTCTGCCTACCTCAGGTTTAATCTTTAAGAAATTCTCAGTATTTTGGTTCGATCGTTTTTTACGCTCTTTCATTTTATGCTTTCCAGGAACTATATACCTCTCATTTTATGCTTTCCAGGAACTATATACCTCTCATTTTATGCTTTCCAGGAACTATATACCTCTCATTTTATGCTTTCCAGGAACTATATACCTCTCATTTTATGCTTTCCAGGAACTATATACCTCTCATTTTATGCTTTCCATGAACTATATACCTTTCATTTTATGCTTTCCAGGAACTATATACCTTTCATTTTATGCTTTCCAGGAACTATATACCTCTCATTTTATGCTTTCCAGGAACTATATACCTCTCATTTTATGCTTTCCAGGAACTATATACCTTTCATTTTATGCTTTCCAGGAACTATATACCTCTCATTTTCCTCTATAACATTTCTTCCCTATGTGCCGTCTTCGGCTCGAAAGGACAGACAGACAGACCAGATAGACAAAGATACCAGACAGAGAGACCAGACAGATAGACAGACCAGACAGACAAGAGAGACAGACAGACCAGACGTACAGACAGACAGATCAGATAGACAGAGAGACCAGACAGACAACCAGACAAATATACAAGACAGATATACCAGACAGAGATACCAGACAGAGATACCAGACAGAGAGACCAGACAGATAGACTAGACTGATAGACGGACCAGGACAGACATACCGGACAACAGACAGGTGCACACAACGCGCCTAACACCTTTCTGTTTTGTCTTCCAACTAGGAGAATTGTACAACAGCCAGTGATTTCCTCTGACTTCATTCCACAGACTATAGAGAAAAAGCTTCGCAACCTCGACAGACAGTCTCTTCATTATCATCATGTTCCAGATAAAATTAAGCTCTTCAACGAAATAAAATCTCAACTTCTTATTCACCAACACGGTCTGTCTAGATCTGAACAAAACAGGTCGTTGCTATTCTAGCAAATAAAGGTGTGAATTTTGTTTAAACTTGCTCAGAATACCAAAGTAGATCGGATGACTTTCAAACTGGAGCAAGTTGATTTAACTCCATTGAGGTTGTGAGAAGTCAGTGACTTGTTTACTCAACTTTTGGTAAACACTAGACAGAGAAGATGGAACGAACCTTCATCAAATTATCATCATACGCCTTTCTCATTATCGCTGCAATCTTCAGCCTTACCAACGTGGTAAGTTGATACGTAACAAATATCACTGCAACTATATATATATATATAAACAGTCTGTCTATCTATTTACCTGTTTGCCCGTCTGCCTATTTGATATTATCCATCAATTAATCAATTCATCAATACATATACCATCCCTCAGTCTTTCTGTCCGTGCGCTCTTTCTTCCTGTGATATATATCTATCTGCATACCCACCTGCCCTTCTCACTGTTCCCTGTCTGTCTGTTATTGTACTCTGTTTGTATTGTTAGAACCTTTATCATTAGACTCACACATTATTCATAGACTCTGCAAGCTCTGGTCTGGTTACATAGAAGGATCACAGAACAATGCACGAGCAACGTAGCTCCGGCCAGACTTCTTTTATGTTTCTATCAAACTAATCACACTGTCTAATGTAAATTGTTATTTATCTATTAGCATGTTTTTGTGTATTACTGTCTGTCTATTCACTCATCAGTCTGGCCCTGTATATGAATCTATGAGTCTGTCTGTGTGTATGCTTAACTACTTTTTCCCTACTTCACTACCTGTCAAATGACAGATCTCATTGATCCATCCATCCATCCATCCATCCATCCATCCATCCATCCATCCATCCATCCATCCATCCATCCATCCATCCATCCATCCATCTATCTATCTATCTATCTATCTATCTATCTATCTATCTATCTATCTATCTATCTATCTATCTATCTATCTGTCTGTCCTCTGTTTCCTCTCTGCCCGTCTGTCTGTCTGTCTATCCTGCCTGTCCGGTCTTTCTGTCCCCCTCTGTCCGTCTGACCGGTCTGTTTGTCTGTCCTGTCTGTCTTCTGTCTGTCCTCTCTTTCCTTTCTGTCCCCTCTGTCCTGTCTATATGTCTGTCTAACTAATCCATTTGTCTATCTGACTGTCTCATCGTGCCTGCCTATCTATCTGCCAGTCTGTCTAAGATATAAATGGATGGACGCATGGACAGATGGACGTACCTAAGGGCAGATTGACAGGCTAGGTGAATGAATCTTACACTATATTCGCCCACTTATATATGTACAGATAAACAATATATTTGCTGGTCCATAATTATCTATTTGGGAGCCACGATAGCTCAGTGGTTATTGAACTGGACTACAAAGGACAAGGGGTAGGGTTCGATCCCAACCGACGGCTTCCGGGTTCATCCAGTCATAAATGGGTACCGGATTTTTTTCTGGGGAAACTAAAGCGGCACGGGCGTAATACCGACCACATTACCCCAAAAATTATGCGCCGAGGGTATGTAAAATTTATGATCACTAACATCATATTCCCTATACGCGGCCACTAGGTGTGACGGGGGTACTTTACTTTTTCTTTTATAATTATCTATTTACATCCGGCACATCATGGGAAAAGGAAAGTTGGAATACTTGGTTACAACTGGCAAAATAAAAGGAAAGAGAGATCGCGGACGACAAAGAGAGAAAATACTGGATAGCTTGGTGTCATGGCATGGAAAACAGTCAACAATAGAACTGATACGATGCACTGTAGATAGAAGATTGTGGAGGGACATGATCACCTACGCCAATTCGGTATGGCACATGATGATGGTTTACATCCGCGTATTCATGAAAGCCATTTCTGTATTCGCCCAATTATCGAGCAGGTATAATCAACTCAAATATTCGACCCTTATTAAAGTTTTCTTTTACTTTTAACTAAGAGGTCAAGGCCGCAAGAGCAAACCGGAACCTGGTCAAATAAAAACAATCTAGGTTAACAGACAAAAACCAAGTCGCTGGTGTTTGAGTAGAGATTTCCTTAATCCGAGGCAGTTCGTGCGAACCCGGCAAGTCTGGACAAACTGGCTTGTGACTTGAACGTGGTGGGTCAACCAGGCAGCTTCCAGGTCGGTTGGCCGTAGTTGTCTTACTTTTGTTAAGTTCGGTCTGTTTGACAGTTCCGTGTTTGGGTCGCTCTCGTGCAATAACATCAATTTAAATCTATGAAACTGTACTGTCTTAGGACTCATTCATACATATTTGTATAACTATGAAGGAGAACTGTCTTAGGACTCATTCATACATATTTGTATAACTATGAAGGAGAACTGTCTTAGGACTCATTCATACATATTTGTATAACTATGAAGGAGAACTGTCTTAGGACTCATTCATACATACTTGTATAACTATGAAGGAGAACTGTCTTAGGACTCATTCATACATACTTGTATAACTATGAAGGAGAACTGTCTTAGGACTCATTCATACATACTTGTATAACTATGAAGGAGAACTGTCTTAGGACTCATCCATACATACTCTTATAACTATGAAGGAGAACTGTCTTAGGACTCATTCATACATACTCTTATAACTATGAAGGAGAACTGTCTTAGGACTCATTCATACATACTCTTATAACTATGAAGGAGAACTGTCTTAGGACTCATTCACACATACTCTTATAACTATGAAGGAGAACTGTCTTAGGACTCATTCACACATACTCTTATAACTATGAAGGAGAACTGTCTTAGGACTCATTCACACATACTCTTATAACTATGAAGGAGAACTGTCTTAGGACTCATCCATACATACTCTTATAACTATGAAGGAGAACTGTCTTAGGACTCATTCATACATACTCTTATAACTATGAAGGAGAACTGTCTTAGGACTCATTCACACATACTCTTATAATTATGAAGGAGAACTGTCTTAGGACTCATTCATACATACTCTTATAACTATGAAGGAGAACTGTCTTAGGACTCATTCATACATATTTTTATTACTATGAAAGAGAACTGTCTTAGGACTCATTCATACATATTTTTATTACTATGAAAGAGAACTGTCTTAGGACTCATTCATACATATTTTTATTACTATGAAAGAGAACTGTCTTAGGACTCATTCATACATATTTTTATTACTATGAAAGAGAACTGTCTTAGGACTCATTCATGCATATTTTTATTACTATGAAGGAGAACTGTCTTAGGACTCATTCATACATATTTTTATTACTATGAAGGAGAACTGTCTTAGGACTCATTCATACATATTTTTATTACTATGAAGGAGAACTGTCTTAGGACTCATTCATACATACTTGTATAACTATGAAGGAGAACTGTCTTAGGACTCATTCATACATACTTTTATAACTATGAAGGAGAACTGTCTTAGGACTCATTCATATATACTTGTATAACTATGAAGGAGAACTGTCTTAGGACTCATTCATGCATAATTTTATAACTATGAAGGAGAACTGTCTTAGGACTCATTCATACATACTCTTATAACTATGAAGGAGAACTGTCTTATGATTCATTCATACATACTTTTATAACTATGAAGGAGAACTGTCTTAGGACTCATTCATACATATTTGTATAACTATGAAGGAGAACTGTCTTAGGACTCATTCATACATATTTGTATAACTATGAAGGAGAACTGTCTTAGGACTCATTCATACATACTTGTATAACTATGAAGGAGAACTGTCTTAGGACTCATTCATGCATACTTGTATAACTATGAAGGAGAACTGTCTTAGGACTCATCCATACATACTCTTATAACTATGAAGGAGAACTGTCTTAGGACTCATTCATACATACTCTTATAACTATGAAGGAGAACTGTCTTAGGACTCATTCATACATACTCTTATAACTATGAAGGAGAACTGTCTTAGGACTCATTCACACATACTCTTATAACTATGAAGGAGAACTGTCTTAGGACTCATTCACACATACTCTTATAACTATGAAGGAGAACTGTCTTAGGACTCATTCACACATACTCTTATAACTATGAAGGAGAACTGTCTTAGGACTCATCCATACATACTCTTATAACTATGAAGGAGAACTGTCTTAGGACTCATTCATACATACTCTTATAACTATGAAGGAGAACTGTCTTAGGACTCATTCACACATACTCTTATAACTATGAAGGAGAACTGTCTTAGGACTCATTCATACATACTCTTATAACTATGAAGGAGAACTGTCTTAGGACTCATTCATACATATTTTTATTACTATGAAGGAGAACTGTCTTAGGACTCATTCATACATATTTTTATTACTATGAAAGAGAACTGTCTTAGGACTCATTCATACATATTTTTATTACTATGAAAGAGAACTGTCTTAGGACTCATTCATACATATTTTTATTACTATGAAAGAGAACTGTCTTAGGACTCATTCATGCATATTTTTATTACTATGAAGGAGAACTGTCTTAGGACTCATTCATACATATTTTTATTACTATGAAGGAGAACTGTCTTAGGACTCATTCATACATATTTTTATTACTATGAAGGAGAACTGTCTTAGGACTCATTCATACATACTTGTATAACTATGAAGGAGAACTGTCTTAGGACTCATTCATACATACTTTTATAACTATGAAGGAGAACTGTCTTAGGACTCATTCATATATACTTGTATAA
This sequence comes from Megaustenia siamemsis, assembly GCA_032433765.1. NCBI lineage: Eukaryota > Metazoa > Mollusca > Gastropoda > Stylommatophora > Ariophantidae > Megaustenia > Megaustenia siamemsis. The sequence continues at coordinate 43,996,125 of JAVIAB010000046.1, forward strand.
CTATGAAGGAGAACTGTCTTAGGACTCATTCATGCATAATTTTATAACTATGAAGGAGAACTGTCTTAGGACTCATTCATACATACTCTTATAACTATGAAGGAGAACTGTCTTATGATTCACTCATACATACTTTTATAACTATGAAGGAGAACTGTCTTATGATTCATTCATTTATAACTATGAAGAGAGTTGTTTTATGATTCATTCATACACTCACATATATAAAAGTAAGGGTAAAGTACGAGACTTGAATTGGCGTCTTAACACGCGAGTTTCCACCCATATGTGCTCGGCCAGCTAACCAGAAGTGTTCAAAGACTTCTGGATAGTGTCGCATCAAGCATCGAAACTCACTAAGCGATGCGGCATTCCTCATCTTCCCCGAGTATTACCCTGGTAGCCATTTTTGCCAGCAGTTGGGTCGACCGCGCGGGTATTTTGGTTGAACCACGTTGTCAATTCACACCGTGAGAGTCGAACACGGGTTGTCCTAACGTCGGTAACCGAGTCGGGTTTTATAGCGATGAACGTAAGCTGTTTTATGTCTCTTCCATACACTCTCATACATTTAAAGCTATAACACTGAATCTTTTTATGACTCTCCCATACATTTAGAGCTATAACACTGAATATTTTTAGGACTCTCCCATACATTTACATACATTTAAAGCTATAACACTGAATCTTTTTAGGACTCTCCCATACATTTACATACATTTAAAGCTATAACACTGAATCTTTTTAGGACTCTCCCATACATTTAAAGCTATAACACTGAATCTTTTTATGACTCTCCCATACATTTAAAGCTATAACACTGAATCTTTGTATGACTCTCCCATACATTTAAAGATTTAACATTGAATCTTTTTATGACTCTCCCATACATTTACATACATTTAAATCTATAACACTGAATGTTTTTAGGACTCTCCCATACATTTACAGCTAAGACACTGAATCTTTTTAGGACTCTCCTCCCATACGTTCCCATACATTTAAAGCTCTGATACTGAATCTTCTCAGAACTCTCCCGTACACTCACATACATTTATCTCATAAAACATAGCGTTATTCATTTGATTTCTCTGAGTTAAGAGAAAGTAATGAGCCCCGTCACGCCAAGTGGCGTATAAGGTATATAGCGTTAGTGACCATAATTTTTATAGACCTTCGGCACGTAATTTTTGGGGTAATGTGGTCGGTATTACGCCCGTGACGCTCCACTTTCCCAGAAAAAAATACGGCACCAATTTAAGGCTGGGTTAACCCGCAAGCCGTCAGTCAGGATCGAACCCAACCTCTTGTCAGTTGTAGTCCAGTTCACTAACCACTGAGCTATCTCGGCTATTTCCCTGAGGTCAACACACCTTTCTTTATTTCTTTCTTTCTTTCTTTCTAGCGCTCACTTGGTGGCTACTCAAGGAACAAATAGTCTTCTTTGTGTACGCCCTTAAACGGACGTTAAATTGTCGTAGATATGTTGCAATTATTGGCAACTTTCGGCCTAAAACATCCGACATTTAGAAGACATTTTTGCGTACAGGGTTACCTTCTCTCTTTGATCCCTAGTCGCTTAGCCGAACTGGTTAGACTGTTTTCAGGTGTACCTCTAGGAGGTGGATCCGGATCTTGGTTAGCTCCGGTCGCTGATCCTGAAACAAGCGGTCAACTGTGGGTCGCTACCCCTCTCAGCACATTTGTTGGATAAGCGTCTTGGTACCCTAAACACATCAATTTATGTTAAATTGCATGAGGTCTGTCTCCCTTAAATAATTACATCCATTTCTCTTATTTAGTTGTCAAAGTAAAAATATTATTTGGCAGTTTAACAAACAAATAGTGAAATTGATTTGTTTATAGCAAGTGTACGACGGTGATAATGCTCTGTGTTAAAGTCCTCCGAACTTCGTCAAGTCATCGGGAACGATTATGTTATTATGATGATGATGATGGCCAAACATAAGTATGCTGGTGTTGTTGTGGCTGGTTGTCGATTTATGGCGCTGTTAATGTTGTTGTATGTCCATTGGTGTCGTTGTTGCATTTGTTATTTGCCCATCGATGTCGTTGTTGATGTTGTTGTATGCCCATCGATGTCGCTGTTGGTGTCGTTGTATGCCCATTGATGTCGCTGTTGATGTTATATATCTGTGGCTGACGCTGTTGATGTTCTTTGCCCATCGATGTCGCTGTTGATGGTGTTGTATGCCCATTGATGTCGCTGTTGATGTTATATATCTGTGGCTGACGCTGTTGGTGTTCTTTGCCCATCGATGTCGCTGTTGATGGTGTTGTATGCCCATTTATGTCGCGGTAGGTGTTGTTTGTCTGTCGATGTCGCTGTTGATGGTGTTGTATGTCCATTGATGTCGCAGAGGTGTTGCTTGTCTATCACTGTCGCTGTTAATGTTGTTGTATGTCCATCGATGTCGCTGTTCATGTTGTTGTATGTCCATCGATGTCGCTGTTCATGTTGTTGTATGTCCATTTATGTCGCTGTTGGTGTTGTTTGTCTGTCGATGTCGCTGTTGATGGTGTTGTATGCCCATCGATGTCGCTGTTAATGTTGTTGTGTGTCCATTGATGTCGCTGTTGATGTTCTTTACCCATTGATGTCGCTGTTGTATGCCCATCGATGTCGCTGTTAAAGTTGTTGTATGCCCATTGCTGTCGCTGTTGATGTTCTTTACCCATTGATGTCGCTGTTGTATGCCCATCGATGTCGCTGTTAAAGTTGTTGTATGCCCATTTATGTCGCTGTTGATGTTCTTTACCCATCGATGTCGCTGTTAATGTTGTTGTATGCCCATTGCTGTCGCTGTGGGTGTTGCTCGTCTATCACTGTCGCTGTTAATGTTGTTGTATGCCCATTGCTGTCGCTGTAGGTGTTGCTTGTCTATCACTGTCGCTGTTAATGTTGTTGTATGTCCATTGATGTCGCTGTAAGTGTTGCTTGTCTATCACTGTCGCTGTTAATGTTGTTGTATGCCCATTGATGTCGCGGTAGGTGTTGTTTGTCTGTCGATGTAGCTGTTAATGTTGCTGTATGTCCATTGATGTCGCAGAGGTGTTGCTTGTCTATCACTGTCGCTGTTAATGTTGCTGTATGTCCATTGATGTCGTGGTAGGTGTTGTTTGTCTGTCGATGTCGCTGTTAATGTTGTTGTATGTCCATTGATGTCGCTGTGGGTGTTGCTTGTCTGTCGATGTCGATGTTAATGTTGTTGTATGTCCATTGATGTCGTGGTAGATGTTGTTTGTCTGTCGATGTCGCTGTTAATGTTGTTGTATGTCCATTGATGTCGCTGTGGGTGTTGCTTGTCTGTCGATGTCGATGTTAATGTTGTTGTATGTCCATTGATGTCGCTGTTAATGTTGTTGTATGTCCATTGATGTCGCTGTAGGTGTTGCTTGTCTATCATTGTCGCTGTTAATGTTGTTGTATGTCCATTGATGTCGCTGTAGGTGTTGCTTGTCTATCACTGTCGCTGTTAATGTTGTTGTATGTCCATTGATGTCGCTGTAGGTGTTGCTTGTCTATTACTGTCGCTGTTAATGATGTTGTATGCCCATTGATGTCGCTGTTGATGACGCTTATCCATCGATGTCTTTGTTGTATTTGTCCAATGATGTTGTTGAGTACCACTCGTGATGTCATAGCCTATTTTTAGAGAAGATGCTCGGAAAGATGGTTTCGTTGCAAGCCCAGAAGTGTTTGCTGCAATGAAGACATTGGAATGTTGAATGTTGATTTTGCGAGAACTATGGTGGTGAGCTAAATTTGCCTTGAGAAAAAAATCCTATACGGAAAAGAATCCCAAATTGATACCTTCTTACCTTCCCAATGTCCTGTCATTATGGAGAAATAGGAAGAGGGAGACCAAGAAATAAGATGGATAGACAGAATAATAAGACATCCAAAAACAAAAATATTTCTTTTCTAACAGCGTCCTGATGCACCCACGAACTATATATCACATGTTAAAGTCGATGCGATCAAAATAAGAAATAAAACAACTTCTACAGGTAACGGATTATGTTCTGCACTCCCCATTTCTCCTCTGACTCTTCAAGACAACAGTAGATGGATAAAAACGAAATGGTCCGTTTGTGTCTCAATGTATGCTTAGCGGTTCTCAAAGCTTTCTTTTCCGCAGACCCCTGTTGAATACATTTTGTAGTCGCGGACACCCAGAATTCAACTTCAACTCAAGATTTCTTCTTTTTACGACTCATTTTCTTTTGCGCTTTCTCGTTATCTCTTTCCATTTAGTTACAAAATATCATCATGTTCTTCAAGTCCTCGCAGATCTCCATCAAAGCGAACACCGGGGGGGGGGGGGGGAGGTTGAGAGCGCCGCGGACCACATTTAGAGAAACGCTGGTCTACTTGTTACTTATCAAGAAGGTAACAGTTATACATTTTTGTAAGAATGCACTGTAGTGCAATTCCCAGCTACATCGCGTACGAAAACGGCAGCCTAAATTCAAACTGACAGCAACAAATTGTAACAATATTAAGAATATATGTCGCGCACTGGGCTTTCCATCTTGGCTTTCTTCATTAGAAGATAGCCGTGCTTTAATGCGTCGCAGTTTACAAAAGCCATTTCTGGTTTGGGTTTGGTAGAGAATTTAGAAACGTCCATAAAACACACCAGAACAAAAGATGGTTCAGATAAATGAATGAGACATATAAATACAGATTTCGTTAACTCAGACCGCTTCGTCTGTTTTATGGCTTTATATTCTTTGCTGGGTTCTCTCCCTTTACATAATTGACCCTAATAAAAGAATCAACTTAGAGCGGTCAAGTTATTTTTGGAGACTAATATGGCGGTGGGTGTAAAACTATTCAACAGAGTCAGTGACTCATCTCTCCCTAGCTGCAAGTCATGTGCTTTCTTTAACTACAAATCACATCTGCATCAAGTTACTTATGTGTGTGTGTACTGACACTTATTTCTCTGTTTCAACTTGTAACTGCCAAGGATTTGTTTAATAGAACGCCCGATTGTACAAGGGGCGTCCTGACTTTCACCGGATATCCACGTGGAAGTGAAGTGAAAAGGCAAAGAATTGTAAAAACAAAAAAAAAGTGAAAAATTCCCTTGTCCTTAGCGGGATTTGAATCCGGTACCTTCTTGTCCAGAAGCTGACATCTTGCCTCCAGACCACCCAGTCCCCAAGTTTATAATTATGTGTCCTCATTATTCTTAAGTGTTCACTCAGTGATAGCTCTTCATCGTTCGATTGTAAAAGGGCGTTAAATGGGCGTAATCTACCTTTCTTCCATCTGTGAATATCCCAGAAATGATCAGAACGGTACAGGTTTTAATTCCCAGATACGCACATTTGTTTTTATCGACATGACTTTGGAGTTCTCCCAGCCACCGAAAAAGATATCAAATATTTTTACTGGAAATTAAGACGGACTGGCGTGATGCAGACCACTTCACCCATATAACGTGTCAATGATAATTAAATACGCACTAATACCATACTCTCCGTGTGTCTTTGAGCGTAATGGAAGCCTCACTTTGTGATTTACATTGTCACGCACAAACAAAAGATAACGTTTGTATATAAACTCATTGCGAGACAGATTCTATTCTATTCTATTCTATTCTATTCTATTCTATTCTATTCTGTTCTATTCTATTCTATTCTATTCTGTTCTATTCTATTCTGTTCTGTTCTATTCTATTCTATTCTATTCTATTCTATTCTATTCTATTCTATTCTATTCTATTCTATTCTATTCTGTTCTATTCTATTCTATTGAACACGTTTAATTGCAATCAAGAGAATTCACCATATCCGCACCACCACTTGTCACATAATTTCCCAAAATGCATCGGTAAATTCTGTTGAAATTTCGCTCCGTGCATATCCTATCTACTGCACAGGCGACGATTCGAAATCTCCTTAGTTGCCTCTTACGACATGCTTGTCAAGTAACAGTCGTTCTCTTTTCCTCTCCTCTCACCGTGGGGTCGGTAACCACATGGACATTGCAAGACAAAAGTAACAACAAACACAAGGTAAGGACATTAAACAAGGCAGCAACAAGAAGACATAGGACATTGTTGATATGGCAGTTTCCTTAATTAACTAAATAAGTTAACTAAAAATGTGATCAACTTGAAAAATAAATACTAAAATAACAAAAAAGGGAGATAATGATTAAATGATGATGATAAAATGCATGATTGTAACACTCATCTCAATTTATTGATCTGTTCATATATTTTAAACCGTTTTCATACTACATGCAATGGGCGTTCGTTGATTTCTGTTGTATTTTATTGCGAAGTTGCAACAGTTTTAGTACCGACATATTCGCTCTCGTCATGACATCTCAATGACTGGGTTTGCCTTCTATCAATCATTTTTTGTCTTAGCCCACGGAGTAGCCTTCTTTCCAGAATCACCTCTTAGAGGCCGATTAGGGTCTCAGGTAGATTCTTGTAGCTGTCTCTGACGTTAACAGTCAGGTATGAGTCGGTGAAAATTAATCTGTTTACATTTTCTAGTTTTTAATAAACTGCAAAAGTAAACGGTATATTTATGAGGAAATTTAAAATTAGACCACACGCCACCAAAACCATCGTTTGTAATTATTCTTGCACTCGGAGATTGCATTCCACACATTCAAGAACTTGTTGGCTGGCTCGCTATTTGTTTCCGCATTCCAACGAGTGACTAAATACTGTTTGCACTTTTCACTGCAAGTGCAAACGTCACTTCCGTTCGCCGGTCAACATTTTGTTTTTGCTACTCCTGAATGATGTCAGGCCCTATCTTGTACAACAAGGTCACCATGAGATTGTGGGTCATGTTTTTGTAGAATTATTTTAGCAATTTACGTGGGAAATGAAACATTTGTAATGAATATATTCTTAGCTTGTGGGAGTTTTTCTTCATTCCTATCGCGTCTATTCACCTTTTGCGTTTTATTCGAGTAATCGAGATAAATTATTTCTACGTTTTGTTACATAAATTGCTATCCCCACACCTATATATATATATATATATATATATATATATATATATATATATATATATATATATATATATCTCGCAGCTGATTGTTTTCATCTCAAATGACATTTTAGTTAATGATTTAGATTTGCTAATGACATAGCTCTCCTATCACACAGCCATCAACTGATGGCAGATAAAATGAGCATACTTGATGAGAGATCACAACAGCTAGGACTGAAAATTAATAGAGATCAGACCAACATTATGAGAATTAATGCATTTAGAAATAACCAAATAACAACAATAGGAAAAATACCACTACTAGACGTACAATCTTAAATATATCTGAGCAGTAATATAGACAAAAAGGGAGGAACAGAACAGGATTTCCGAATAAGAATATAAAAAACAAGAGGAGCAATTGTTGCACTGGAAAACATAAAAATCCAAAGAAATTAGGTTAAAAACAAAAATAAAAATTTCAGCGTTGAGTCAGTCCTCTTATATGGCAGTGAAGCATGGAGAACTACAAAAATGATAATCATGAAGATACAGACCTTCATTAATGGATGCTTGCGTAGCATAAAATGATGGAAATGGCAGGACAAAATTACAAACAAAGAATTATGGAAATGTACCAGTCGAATCACCACATGCCATACCGGTTGGCGTAGGCGATCATGTCCTTCCACAATCTTCTATCTACAGAGGATCGTATCAATTCTGTTGTTGACTGTTTTCCATGCCATGACAGTAAGCTATCCAGTATTTTCTCTCTTTATCGTCCGCGATCTCTCTTTCCTTTTATTTTGCCAGTTGTAACCAAGTATTCCAACTTTTCTCTTCTCATGATGTGCTCGAAAAATGTTGATTGTTTCTTTCTATTGTCTTTTAGGAGCTGCCTTTTTGTGTTGGCCTCTTTGAGAACTTTCTCATTGGTCTTTTTAGCTGTCCAGGGAACTTTCAACATTCTTCTGAGAAATCCCATCTATGTGGCCTCTAATCGTCTTTTCATATGTTTGTCTACTGTCCATGATTCGCTCCCATAAGTCAGAATTGGTTCTATATAGCACCGATTAACTCTCTTTCTCATTTCTATTAGTATAGATTTATTGCATAAGATATTTTTCATTTTTTGAAATGACTTCCGTTTCTAAGATGGCGGATCTAATCCACGTTCTCTCGATTGCTACAAAAAGTGCATTCGATGTTTGATTAATTTCAGTTCTCCATCGCACTCTTATGCGTTAAAGTCAAGATGATGATCTACTTATTACATCTGCGCTGATAAAACAATGTCGTACGCCGGCGATAATCCATTTTCAACAAATCAAGTGTTGCGAATGCGACCTTCCATCGCCTAGGCTTGTTTTGCGCTTTATGTCACATTGGTGCTGTTCATGACCGTTATTGGATTTGCTTGACGCAAGTTATTTCCATATTACTTATTAGTGTGAAATGCTTCGTCAGCCACAGTTTTATTTCTTTAGGGAATTTGCACCGTATTCTGCTCGTCGTAGGATACATTCACTAGAGTAATCAAGAATCTAAATGGCGCGTCATTGCTGTGCTTGCGCCATTGTTATGTGTGTTACGTCATCGTAATGGCTCATCGTAAATTCCTAGACCGCACGCTAATCTTACGGTCTGTTGTTTGATGTGCGACGGGGATATTCTGACGACTAACTGTGTGTTTATATGTTCGAAATTGGAGTCAACAACGATGGCCTAACATCATCAAGCGCTATACATTTTTAAAGAAATATGACGATCATCACTTACGGGAGGACGTGAACTTCTGGTATATGGTGGATATGCGGCAGGAACCATTGCAGGCTATGCATGAAAAATGTTCCTTGTTGCAGTTTCCTGATATTCAAGTCCATGGGGGACTGGTTGGTCTCGAGGCAGGAAGCCGGCCTCGAGACAGAGAGGTTGTGGGTTCAAATCTCGGCTCCACCGGTTGGGATTTTTATTTATGATTTCTCTCTGCGACAACCACCCCTGGTCTCACCAGCGAGACCCGGCTTAAAACGTCAGTTACTCATCGACGGAAAAAACATGATTACCTCCGAAGTCGGAGTTATCTGCCTGTGCGGCGTGGGACGCCTGTGCTCACGGCTGCCAGGGAAAATGGATTAACACACAAAATTCAGTTCCTAGTCTCTAGGGACTTCGTCAGAGTTGAAAGCTGGCGAACGCAACAACAACAACAACAATTTTCTGAAATGCTATTTTGGCCTCAGCTATTCTGCTTTTTATTTCTGTGGTGCATCTTCCATCCGATGTGATTATTGTGCCCAAGTATTTGACGCGTTGCACTTGTTTCACATTTGTTCTGTTTATTTTTATGCTGCATGCTGGTGATGATTGTTTCTTTGATATGACCATTACTTCTGTTTTCTTACTATTCAGACTGAGACCTTTCTTGTTGCTTTCTTTTACTATTATGTCTATCATTTCTTGTAGTTTATTCTCTGTCTCTGCTATTAAGGCTGTGTCATCCGTATATCGCAAATTATTTATGTTATGACCGCTGACTTCAATTCGTTTTTGTCTACTATTGATCTCATAATATTTTCGCTGTAAAGTGAAAACAAATCCAGCGACAGAACACAGCCTTGTCTGACTCCTTGTTTTATAAGTTGAAATTGTCCTGTTTGGTTGTTAATTCGTATGGCTGCTGTTTGTTGCCAGTACATGTTTTTTATGATTCGCAGATCCTTGCCATCAATGTTTAATTTCTCCAGTATATTGATTATTTCCACATGCTTTAATTTGTTAAATGCTTTTGTGTAGTCTATAAAACACATATATAGATCTTTCTTTACCTCCATAGATCTTTCTATCAATGTTCTTAAGCTGTATATTGCATTATTGGTGCCCTTTACTTCCACAAATCCACATTTTTCCTCACTTATTTCTGGTTTTATTTTGTTTCTTACACGTCTCATGATGATTCTTAGTAATATTTTCGTCATATGGCTCATGAGACTAATAGTGCGATGGTCTTCACAATCAGTGGCGCCTGACTTCTTCGGTATGGCTACAAAGATAGATTTGAGCAGATCTTCGGGTATCTGTTCAGTGTTATATATGTCATTGAGTAGTTTTGTTATGACTTGTACTCCCAGCTCTCCTAATGCATTTATCTCTTCGATTGTTATATTGTCAGGACCTGGAGCTTTACTTCTTTTCATGTGCTGAATTGCGTCCTCCACTTCACTCTGTATTATTGGTGGTCCTGTGTCTTTGTTTGAATTGTTTAATTCTGGTCTTTCATCATCATAGAGTTGACTGATATATTCTGTCCATCTTTCCATTGTCTTCTCCTGTCCCATTATTATATTTCCTTCCTTTGATTGAACTCATCCCGAAACTTTGACTTCTTTTCTTCCTGTTAATTCATTTAACTGATTGTGCATAAATTTTGAGTCTTTCTTTTGTTGTTTTTCGATTTCTTTACATTTATGTTTTAACCATCATTCCGTTGCTTCTCATGCATTTGTTCTGGATCTCTTTTTGCAATATTTTGTATGTCCGTTCTTCTTTCTTATGTTTTCTTCTTTCATCCATTAGTTGTAAAATTTCTTCTGTTATCCATTTCTTTTCGTTGATTCTTTTGTTCACTGGCATTACTTCTTTTGATGTTTGTTGAATCGATTGTTTGAGCATTTCCCACTGTTCCTGGATGTCCTGTATTTTCTCAATAGCATTATATATATTTTGTACTATCGTACTGTACTTGTCACTCATCTGTTTATCTACTCTTAGCATATCTAGTTCTAATTTCATATTTCTTGGGGATTTTTGTGCCTTCCGCAGTTTTATTCTTATCTTTCCAACTACTGGTACATGGTCACTATTGCAATCTGCTCCTGGCCTTGTTTTAACAGATGTTAGCCTATTCCTGAATCTTCTCTGTACCAGTATAAAATCAATTTGATTGTGTATTTTTTTGTCTGGGCTTTGCCATGTCCATAGTCGCCTAGGGTGTTGTTTGAACCAGGTGTTACCTATAATCATTTCATGTGTCTTTCCCAATCTATCCCCCTCTGTCATTCATCTCTCCAAGGCCATGTCTCACAGTCACATTTTGCACTTTAGCTGTTCCTACCTTTGCATTGAAATCCCCTAATATAATAGTTATTTCTTGGGATTTACACTGTTCCATGGTCATCTCTAGCTCGTTGTAAAAAGTGTCAATGTCCACTTCTTCGCTATTACATGTTGGTGCATACGCTTGAATTATGTTGATATGCATTGATCTACCTCTCAATTTTACTAGCAGAATTCTATCTTGTACTGGCCAAAATCCCTCACTGTTTTGCTTCTTTCTCTATCTAACATGTTGCCTACACCTCTTTCGTGTGTGGTTCCCCCAGAGTAAATTACATTTCCACTGTCGCGTTGTAATAATCCTGCTCCTTTCCATCTCATTTTACATAGTCCCAAGATGTTCAATTTCATTCTCTTCATTTCTTGGCTGATGTTTTCTAGTTTTCCAACCTGGAATGCTGATCTAATGTTCCAAGTTCCTATTGCTAGTGTCTCTCTATTTTTGATCTCGCATACAGTTGCTTGTTGACGATCGGGTGTCACCTGTAGCACATGACGCTCCCTACCGGACGAATACCAGTGGATAAAGAGATACAGGAAAGATGATGGCCCTGGATAGGACACACTTTGGAAGCCAATTTAGAGTATTACACAACAGGTCCTTTTTGGAATCCACAAGGAAAAGGACAAATTGGAAGACTAAAATATTCTTGGAGAAAACAGATGGATGCAGAGATGAAGATGATATGGAAGACATGGAATGATCTTACATGAATGACAAATAACAGAACGGCTTGGAAAGTGTTTGTTGAAGACCTATGCTCCACAGGGAGCTAAAAGGTTGAAGAATTCAAGCCGTTACTAACAGATAAGTTTCAATGTTTGTGGAGAATAAACCTATACCAACAGCACATAGACATCTTTCGACCTTGTATTATAAATGAGAATTAGGAAGGCTACTTTAGAAATAAGTTCCTGGTTCCTATGGCAACGTATCCAATCAGATGAGGTTCTCTCACTATCGTAACTACATTCACTATCATATGGTTCACCTAGCCATTGGGATCGAACCCTACCTCTTGTCCTTTGTAGTCCAGTTCACTAACCACTGAGCTATCGCGGCTCAACATTTACAGTAGTTTGTTATAATTATCTTTGTTGTAACATTTAGAGTAGTTTGTTATAATTATCGTTGCTGTAACATTTACAGTAGTTCGTTATAATTATCGTTGTTGTAACATTTCGAGTAGTTCGTTATAATTATTGTTGTTGTAACATTTACAGTAGTTCGTTATTATTATCGTTGTAACATTTACAGTAGTTCGTTATAATTATCATTGTTGTAACATTTACATTAGTTCGTTATTATTATCGTTGTAACATTTGCAGTAGTTCATTATGACTATCCTTCTAGCAAAAATTACAGTTTATTATAATTATCGCTGTTAAAAAAAATACGGTAGTTCGTTATAATTATCATTATATCAACTATTACGAAAATTATAATTATCGTCGTAGCAAAATTTACGGTAGTTTATTTAAATTGTAGCTTTAGTAACAATTACTGTAATTCACTACTATTGTTGTTAAAGTAACATTTACGAGTTTATATTATAATCACCATTATGGAAAAATGTACAGTCTTAATTTTTCTTCTCTCTCTTCATATATTCTTCCTCATATTCTTCCTCTTTATTTCGAATTGTACCCATTCGCCATTCGCGTGTCGGAGGAGATGTTAAGTTCTGACTGTCTCCCTTCTGACAGCGTAAAAATGTAAAGAGCCCCGTCACGCCAAGTGTCGTATAGGGAATATGGTGTTAATGACCATAATTTTTGCAGGCCTTCGGCACATTATTTTTGGGGTAATGTGGTCGGTATTACGTCCGGGCTGTTTTACAATCCCAGAAAAAGTTCTGTACTCACTTAAGGCTGAGTGAACCTGGCAGCCGTCGGTTAGGATCGAACCGGCTTCTTGTCTTTTGTAGTCCAGTTCACTAACCACTGAGCTATCGCGGCTCTACCCTTCTGGCAGCTTCAACCGTTGTCACTTGTTGCTGTAGCCTTCCTGTGATGTTGTCTATCGTTATTACTCTGAGTCTGATTCGTGCGCTCTTTTCCTCTTTGCTTTGTATTGTATGGAATATCATAGAAATGTAGGTGAACAAACATGCTTTGTATTGTATGGAATATCATAGAAATGTAGGTGAACAAACATGCTTTGTATTGTATGGAATATCATAGAAATGTAGGTGAACAAACATGCTTTGTATTGTATGGAATATCATAGAAATGTAGGTGAACAAACATGCTTTGTATTGTATGGAATATCATTGAACTGTAGATGAACAAACATGCTTTGTATTGTATGGAATATCATTGAACTGTAGATGAACAAACATGCTTTATATTTTATGGAATATCATAGAAATGTAGGTGAACAAATATGCTTTGTATTGTATGGAATATCATAGAAATGTAGGTGAACAAACATGCTTTATATTTTATGGAATATCATAGAATTGTAGATGAACAAACATGCTTTATATTTTATGGAATATCATAGAACTGTAGATGAACAAACATGCGTTGTATTGTATGTAATATCATTGAACTGTAGGTGAACAAATAATCTTATTTGTTTTTATTTTGTACGTAGTTCAGGATTGGCTTCATGTGCAATCTTTCTCTTTTGACAGCATAATTTACGGTTGCTAAATAAACTAGTTATTTTTAATTGAGTTAATGTATTATTGCTAATAATACTTCAAAAGCAGCAGAAATCGGCTCCTTTAATGAGATTGAGATTCTTACACATAACAGAGACAAATGGCGGGATTTGATCAATGTTTTTTGCAAGGATTGAGACCGCTAGAAAGAAAATTTAGAAAAAGAGGATTAGTATCTAGGACTATGCCCTGTGGGCTGGCCACGGCTCGAAAGGTCAATCTTCTTCTCCTTCTTTCCTTCCTCATCTGCCTTTCAGCGTCGAGGGGGGATATAATTTGCGGTCTTTTGCTCTTCTGTTCGCCTCTGCTGCTGTTATGTTTCCTAGTGGTGCTTCTAATATTCCATCGACCCGTCTTTTTCGTGGTCGACCCTTGGGTCTGGTGTTCTCACTACGTTTGTTGAAGGCTCGTTGTGTTGTGTTTTGTTCTTTCTGCCTTGTCACGTGGCCAAACCATTTTATCTGTTGTTTCCTTTTATATTCCATGCCGGGGGCTATTCCTAGCTTTTTTTCTCAGTTCTTTATTTCTGATCTTATCTCTCAGACTGTTTCCTGTCATTCGTCTAACACATTTCATCTCTGTAGAGGTTATTTTTCTTATTGTTCTTGCATCTAGGGCCCAGGTCTGGCATTGGTAGCACAACGTTGGGATGAAGATTGTATTGAAATGTCAATATATAGATAAATAGATATATAATTATAATTATTGCTATAGCAACAATTACCGTAGTTCATTACAATTATCCGTAAAGCAACATTTACGGTTGATAACTATAATTACTGATATAGTGTAATATTATTAATATAACTAATAGACTAAGAAAATGACAGGACCATAGAATGAGAAATACAGCTTTGAGTAGTATATGTCAGTTGTTACTCTAAAAAGTAAGCAATAACTGTAGACACTGAGACACTGAGAATAGACATGGGAAAATGAGAACTGTTAGAAATGGAAGGGGAAGTAACCTGAATTTGACTTTCCCCTAAGGCTGATGTCATAGGTCAAGACATCAACACACAAGAGCAACTTAAAACTGAGGAAGAAGAGCAGGCAAAGTGTGAGAGGGGAAACCTGTCCAGCTGCCATCTTTGAATACATTAACTGCTATTATTTTGACAGTGAAGGGGTTAATTAAAAGTCAAGATAATGCCTTGTGTTAATGGCATCATAGAAATTCTGCAACAGGCCAGACACAACTGTTTCAACAAAGCAAAGCGCATTTCGCTAAAACTAAGAGCTATTAAAAAACTAAACAAAGCTATTAAAAAACTAAACAGAGCTATTTAAAAAACTAAACAGAGCTATTAAAAAAACTAAACAGAGCTATTAAAAAAACTAAACAGAGCTATTAAAAAAACTAAACAGAGCTATTAAAAAAACTAAACAGAGCTATTTAAAAAAATGAAACAGAGCTATTAAAAAAATGAAACAGAGCTACTAAGTTAGACAACATTCCCAGGCTAGATGCTATGAATGCTGGAGCCAAGGACCTCTGAAGTGTGTCGTTACATTGCCAGTAGCAATTCTCTGCTTACACAAGAAACAGAAGTTGCTTTTACAGTTCCAACACCTGATATGGTTATCATGGTCCATCCCTTTGACATTCATCTGCCCGCACGCAGGGCAAAGTTTGCGTTTCTTAGCCAGTTCGGGATTCACTGCAATGCGTGCCTGAATTCGAAGAAGGCCCCCATCTGGACGTCTCACTGTATTGACAACTGGCACGGGCTCTGGGAGAGTGTTCAGGACACAGGAATCGGCACCAAAATGATCGTAGCCCTCAATCGTTTTCCCACACAACCAGCAAAAGAACTGTCCACACCCGCAGGTCATTTTGTTGCATCCATAAACCTTATCAATAGGAATTCTGCATTTTGGACACCTTTTTGTATCTAATTTTATACGCTTTGCATCCTCTATTTGTATTTCTATTTTGCGCAGTAATTCCTGATATTTCAGCTCCTCCGCTTTGTTCATGACAGTATTACCCTGTGCTTGAATTTCTTCTAAAACTTCTTCATCTGTCATGCACTTGCGTCCCTGATGCTATCCCCGTTCACACTCTGTACACAAGTCAAAGTAACAAACAGGGCATCGAGCCAAATGGAGCCCCTCCTCATCTTCTGCAATGACTAAACGTGTACAACGTGGGCAATAGACTGTGTCTAACATGGCATCCAGAGTTTTTTTTAACAGTAACTGTTCCCATCGCAAGTATGCCTGGGGCTACATCACGGCCTTCACAATGTAAGGTGGTATAAGTGCTTTGCATTCTCTGTCCGGACATCTGAGAGCTTCAAGAGTTCCTTCCCCTACATGCATCTCACAGAACTCTGTCATACACTCGTGGCAGAAGTGATGAGAAGAACTCGTGGCAGAAGTGATGAGAAGAACTCGTGGCAGAAGTGATGAGAAGAACTCGTGGCAGAAGTGATGAGAAGAACTCGTGGCAGAAGTGATGAGAAGAACTCGTGGCAGAAGTGATGAGAAGAACTCGTGGCAGAAGTGATGTTTGCATTCATGCAAGCGGTAAAACTGTTCTCCTGGCTTCTCACAGTAACAAACATGACACTCTTGTAATCAATATATTTGTGTATGATATGATAATACTAGGGACTGTGATTTTTAAAAGTGTTATTTCTTCCTTTTAACATTATCCGTTGCTATGGTAACCACAATAAACAGGCGCCATATTGGAATTATAAGAATGGATATTTTCTGTGTTATTTCTCATCATATCAACACAATTGTCGGTACACTTGTTTCTACTAGAATACAGAAGGAAATGTATATTAATATGTGAGATTTATTTTATAAAAATATTGGTGTCCGGAGACGAGTGGATGGACTGTGGACTTTACCGATATTTAAGTGGAATATGATTTATTCTTCTTTGTGTTGTGTGTTCGCGGTTCGACAGGCAGACACCGAAACGATTATGTTTTAAAACAACTAAAAATTAAAAGAGAACTACTAAACACAATTAGAACAAGACAAATGGCATTTTTGAGGCATGTTAAAAGACACAACAGCCTAATTAAAGTAATATTGGAAGGGAAAATACAAGGTAAAAAAGGCAGAAGCAGACCAAGACCAATAAGGACAGAAAAGATCATCTGCTGCCTTGCAGGAAGATTAGGAACAATCAAAGGCTAAGGAAAGCAAACGTGAACAAAATGCTGGCTAAAATCGGATGCACTGGGCCACTGGCGCAGAACACAGTGCAACGTTTTAACAGGTATTCAAGCAGACTGGATCTAACAGGCTTAAACAGACAGCTGTCTTCGTGTGAGAGTCTGGAGTCCTACTCTGATTGAGTCCTGATCGCAGAGAGAGAGAGAGAGAGAGAGAGAGAGAGAGAGAGAGATACGGACGAGTAACATTAAAAGATGGACAAGTCAACCTATGACAATCTGCACCATCAAAGCAGGAGACAGAGAGGAATGGCGCTCCATGGTAGCCAACCTTCGGTGCGGAGACGGCACTCGATGATGATGATGATAATGTCCGGACACGAAGTACCTCAGTAGAGCCATTTCAGTAGAGGTAAAGAGAGTGGCTTTCTGATGAGAAGCGAAACCATAGGAGTGGTTGACAGATGTTTGTCAAGACTCCTCATGAATAGGTGATTGACAAGCAATCAGTAAGTGAGATAAGAGTCCTACAATTATGAAGCGGAGTTCCCATGACTGACCATGCCAGGTTTCCCAGAATGCCAAGAGATAGGTGGAGCCTAGCTGACCATAGAAAGAACAGGTCGAGTGAGTTTTAGACAGAGAAGTTTTCTACTGCAGGTGCAGAAACGTGGACATTAGACAAGAAAACAGAACATAGAATTGAAGCCTTTGAAATGTGGATATATAGAAGAATATGTATAATTGAATGGAAGGAAAAGAAAACAAACGATGAAGTCTTAAAACAACTAAAAATGAAAAGAGAACTACTAAGCACAATTCGAACAAGACAAATTGCGATTTTTAGGCCATGTTAAAAGACACAACAGCTTACTAAAAGTAATCCTAGAGAAGAAAATACAAAGTAAAAGAGGCAGAGGCAGACCAAGACTAACATGGACGAGTAACATCAAAAGATAAAAAAACCAGCCTTTGACAACCTGCAGCTTCAAAGCAAGAGACAGAGCAGAATGGCGCTCCTTGGTAGCCAACCTTCAATGCGGAGATGGCATTCGATGATGAGTTTTCTACAGTTTTTCAAGCCTCTTCGAAAGGAGCATGAGATGCCAGTAGAAATGTAGCGTAAAGGAGTGTAATACGGCTTTAGCCGACTGTGTGTTGGATCTTACAGTGGTAGCCAGAAATACTCTTTGTAGTCAGAAATACCCTTTGTAGCCAGAGATATTCTTTGTAGCCAGAGATATTCTTTGTAGCCAGAGATACTCTTTGTAGCCAGAGATAATCTTTGTAGTCAGAAATACTCTTTGTGGCCAGAGATACTCTTTGTAGCCAGAGATACTCTTTGTAGCCAGAGATACTCTTTGTAGTCAGAAATACTCTTTGTAGTCAGAAATACTCTTTGTAGCCAGAGATACTCTTTGTAGTCAGAAATACTCTTTGTAGTCAGAAATATTCTTTGTAGCCAGAGATATTCTTTGTAGTCAGAGATACTCTTTGTAGTCAGAGATACTCTTTGTAGCCAGAGATACTCTTTGTAGTCAGAAATACTCTTTGTAGTCAGAAATACTCGTTGTAGTCAGAGATACTCTTTGTAGTCAGAAATACTCTTTGTAGTCAGAAATACTCTTTGTAGTCAGAAATACTCTTTGTAGTCAGAAATACTCTTTGTAGTCAGAGATATTCTTTGTAGTCAGAGATACTCTTTGTAGCCAGAGATACTCTTTGTAGTCAGAAATACTCTTTGCAGCCAGAGATACTCTTTGTAGTCAGAGATATTCTTTGTAGTCAGAGATACTCTTTGTAGTCAGAGATATTCTTTGTAGCCAGAGATACTTTTTGTAGCCAGAGATACTCTTTGTAGTCAGAGATATTCTTTGTAGTCAGAGATACTCTTTGTAGTCAGAGATACTCTTTGTAGCCAGAAATACTCTTTGTAGTCAGAAATACTCTTTGTAGTCAGAGATACTCTTTGTAGCCAGAGATACTCTTTGTAGCCAGAGATGCTCTTTGTAGTCAGAGATACTCTTTGTAGCCAGAGATACTCTTTGTAGTCAGAGATACTCTTTGTAGCCAGAGATATTCTTTGTAGTCAGAAATACTCTTTGTAGTCAGAGATACTCTTTGTAGCCAGAGATATTCTTTGTAGTCAGAGATACTCTTTGTAGTCAAAAATACTCTTTGTAGTCAGAGATGTATGAATCACACGAAAAAATAGACATGCTAGTAAAAGAAATCAATAAGAAAGGTCTCAGTCTGAATAGTGAGAAAACAGAAGTAATGGTCATATAGAAAAAACAATCATCACCATCATGCAGCATAAAAATAAACGAGACAAATCTGAAACAAGTGCAACGCGTCAAATACTTGAGCAAAATAATAACATCAGATGGAATATGCATCACAGAAATAAAAAGCAGAATAGTTCAGGCTATTAATGTTAATCGTAATGTGATGTTTATTTCATGACGAAAGGGACAAAAAAACCATTTATTAAATGTACATCCAGCTATAAAATCCTGAAATCTGAAGTAGAAAAAGCTATAAAAACAATGAAAAAGGGAAAAGCAGCAGGACCTGACAATATACAGATAGAGATGATACAAGCACTAGAAGATTTTGGAATTGAAGTGATCACAGGCATCTGCAATGACATATACCATACAGGATACATACCAAATGAACTAAAAACATCAACTTTTATTGCATTGCCTAAAAAGAATGTGCAGTTTAATGCAGCGATTTTAGAACAATAAGCCTAATGAGCCAGGTAACCAAAATTTTACTAAAAGTTATACAAGGAAGGATTCAGAATAAAATTAATAATAAATTAGATGAACAGCAATTCGGATTAAAAAAAAAAAACAGTGGGACAAAAGAAGCCATATTCAGCATGAGGACATTGATCGAAAAGTACATAGAAGTGAACAAACCAATATATGCCCACCTCATAGACTACACCAAAGCATTTGATAGAATACACCATAATCAACTTATAGACTGCCTAAAAGATATAAATCTGGATGACACAGACATAAATAAGACTGATATGTAATTTGTACTGGGAGCAAACAGCAATAATAAAATATAACAAGGAGAACTCTACACCCATTGATAAATAAAGAGGAGAAAGACAAGGATGCATCCTATCACCAAGCTTGTTCAATTTATACACTGAGCAAATCTTTAAAAACATCACTGAGATGCCAGGCCTAAACTATTAATGGGAAGATAATCAATAACCTGAGATATGCTGATGATACTGTTCTACTAGTAGAAAATCCTAAAGACCTACAACAATTGCTTAATGTAATAAACATGACAAGCAAGAAATATGGACTAGATATGAATATGAAAAAGACTAAAACTATGATCATAAACAAAGTAAATTCTCAAGACCTACAATTAAATATCAAAGTTGAAGGAATACATCTAGAGACAGTTCAGAACTACAACTACCTGGGACATACTATAACCAATGATGGAAAATATACAACTGAAATAAACAAAAGAATACGTATGGCAAAAAGTAATTTCAATGCCATGAAAAATATACTAACATCAAAACAAATAACACCAGGGCTAAAACTAAGAATGGCAAAATGTTACATCTTCTCAATATTCCTGTATGGTGCAGAAACATGGACATTAGACAAGAAAACAGAACAGAAAATTGAGGCCTTTGAAATGTGGATTTACACAAGAATAGGCAGAATTGGATGGAAAGAAAAGAAAACAAACGAGGAAGTTTTAGGACGACTAAGGGTGAAAAAAGAACTACTAAACACAATTAGAGCGAGACAAATGGAATTTTTTGTTCATGTTAAAAGACACAACAGTCTAATACAAGTAATATTACAGGGGAAAATACAAGGTAAAAGAGGCAGAGGCAGACCAAGACTAACATGGACAAGCAACATCAAAAGATGGATAAGTCAGCCTATGACAATCTGCACCATCAAAGCAAGAGACAGAGTGGAATGGCGCTCCATGGTAGCCAACCTTCGATGCGGAAAAGGCACCTAATGATGATGATGAATGTGATGTTGAGAGTACACCTCATTTGATAGCTCACTGTCTAAGACAACCAAGTCAGCAACTATCAGCAATGAAGTTTTCTTCAACGATGTATATTAAACTCTGGCACATCACTTCTTCCCCCCACCAAACTGTCACATTTTGATTCAAACCCTTACATTTGTCTCTATTCAAACCCTTACATTTGTCTCTATTCAAACCCTTACATTTGTCTCTATTCAAACCCTTACATTTGTCTCTATTCAAACCCTTACATTTGTCTCTATTCAAACCCTTACATTTGTCTCTATTCAAACCCTTACATTTGTCTCTATTCAAACCCTTACATTTGTCTCTATTCAAACCCTTACATTTGTCTCTATTCAAACCCTTACATTTGTCTCTATTCAAACCCTTACATTTGTCTCCATTCAAACCCTTACATTTGTCTCTATTCAAACCAAATTAAATCTCATCTCTTACTCTCTTCATCTGGGCTTTTCATTTCTCTTAATTTACTCTCTTCTCAACTCTCGCCTGTTCTTTCCCTTTTCAACTCCCCCCAAACTCTTCTCTTTACAACTCGCCTCAATCTCTTCTCTTATCTACTCCCTCCAGTATTCGACTCCCTCGATCAACTCTTTTCAACTCCCCCAAACTCTTCTCTTTACAACTCGCCTCAATCTCTTCTCTTATCTACTCCCTCCAGTATTCGACTCCCTCGATCAACTCTTTTCAACTCCCCCCAAACTCCTCTTCTTTAATCATGTTCAATTTCCTCTCTTGTTTTCACTCTCCAATCTTCTCTCTTTTCAACTCCCTCCAATTTCCTAACCCCCTAAGGTCATCTCACTTCCTCAATTAACCCGTTTCACCTAAGTTCCCTCCCATGTTCCAGTCCGTTCCTAAATCTTTGTCCAGTTATTCCCCATTATCAACTTTTTTTCCCCAACTATCACAACGCATCCTCCAAACTTGCGCTTTATCAACAACGCTAGGACCATAAAACAAAATATATCACAAACATCATCATCAAGTACCGTGCCTGCTGGCGTAGGTGATAATGTCTCTTTACAACTTTCAATCTTGACAGTTATTTATCATTTCTGCTGTTGACCTTCTGCCAAGCCATTCTCTTTTGTCCATTGCCACGTAAAGCTGTCACCATACCACTTTTTTCTTCCCGTTTTTTTTTAAATTGCCATAATCATCAGCTTTGCAGCGGCTTCGCATCTCTACGCATCTTGATGTTTTTACCTCTTTACCATTCTCTTAAAGCTAGCTGGTATCTTTTCTCTTTGCTTCCCTCTATCACAAACATATCACTATCACAAACATATCGCTATCACCAGCCACGTATGTATCTGCATTGACCTGAACGAGATGGCAGTTAAGAATGTGAACAACGATGTTAGACAGGCCAGCGCCATGTCTGTGTTCCAGGACCTCTGTCGGTGACCTGTCAGAATGTGACAGGGCGTGATTGTGTTGAAGACGGCCTTGTTATCGAAGCCACAAGAATTGACGTCGACCCGGGCGGTGGAGAATGTGTGTGTGTTTACCTGTTGTCTGGTATCTTAGAACTAACAGCTGAACTAGGTGTCTGTGTGTGTGTGTGTTTACCTGTTGTCTGGTATCTGAGATCTAATAGCTGAAATAGGCGTGTGTGTGTGTGTTCATATGTGTTGTCTTTCCGAGGAAAAGGAGTTGAAGAAGAGGAAGACAAAAAAGGGGGGAGGGATGAGAGGAAAAAAGAAAGAGAGAAAGGGAGGGAGGGAAAGTAAGTGAGGGGATGAGAGAATGAGAGGAAAAAGAAGAAGAGATAGGGAGAAAGGGAGGCAAATAAAGTGAGAGAAAGAGAGGCAGAAATGGAGGGAGAGAAAGAATGAAATGGGGAGAAGGAGTGAAATGAAAGGAGTGGGAGAAAGGAAGGGAGAGGGGGAGAAAAAGACGGGAGAGAGTGGAAAAAAGGGAAGGGAGAAATAAATGGAAAAGAAGGAGGGAAGAGAATGAGGGAGAAATGAAATGAGATGGAGAAAGGAATGGGGAATTAAAAAGATATGTATATATATATATATATATATATATATATATATATATATATATATATATATAGAGAGAGAGAGAGAGAGAGAGAGGAAGACGAGGGGAAAGGAAGAAAGGGATGGAGAGGGAAAAAATGATAATTGGAAGCGAATTGGAAGTTGAAGAGAGAAATTATTTTGGATGTAAAAGAATAAATATTCGCCTCACTCCATTATTTCATAAGGTGACCCTTTCATAAGTGTGTGTGTGTGTGTGTGTGTGTGCGTGTTTACAGTAATACGCACGAACAAAAGTGGTTAGTGTGCTCGCTTCCTGACCTTCCGGGTTTCAGGGTTCAAATCCCAGACGTTACACATTTTTTTTCGGAGTGATAAGGATCCAAGATTCTTCTCTCTCTCTCTCTCTCTCTCTCTCTCTCTCTCTCTCTCTCTTACCCCCCCCCCCCTCCCTTCCTCACCAGGCTGTAAATACGGGTATCAAAAATGTTTCCTTGAAGCAAAGACGGTTCGGCGTGATACCGACCACATCAGTCGGTAAATATAACCAACGTTATATTTACGTTTAGTTGCGATCGCTCAGTGGTTAGTGGACTGGATTTTTTTCTGGGAAAGTAAAGCGACACGGGCGTAATACCGACCATATTACCCCAAAAATCATGTGCCGAAGGTCTGTAAAATGTATGGTCACTAACACCATATATACGCCACTTGGCGTGACGGGGGCTCTTTACTTTTTACTTGTTTATATGTACGTTGATACATATAAAATGTAATGTTGGTCATGAAAAAAATATGGCCACTAACACCATACGGTTAGCTAGTAAAGCAGGAGACAGAACCGTTTCATTTACTTGATATATATCAACTGTAAAGGAAATTAAAATACCATGGCCACGTCAAAAGACGCTGCGGCTGGAGAGAACAATAATGAAAGGCATGGTTACTGGACGACGCATCAGGGGCAGACTAAGAAGATGGTTGCTTCAAGACATCAAGGATATCTTGAACATGGCAACAGAAGTGAGAGTTCTGGCTAGAGACAGAGATTATTTCAGACGGGCTGAGGTGAATGCAACGTTCAGTGGGAGACCTGGCTAGAGACAGAGATGCTTTCAGACAGGCTGTGGTGAATGCAACGTTCAGTGGGAGACCTGGCTAGAGACAGAGATGATTTCAGACGGGCTGAGGTGAATGCAACGTTCAGTGGAAGACCTGGCTAGAGACAGAGATGCTTTCAGACGGGCTGAGGTGAATGCAACGTTCAGTGGGAGACCTGGCTAGAGACAGAGATGCTTTTAGACGGGCTGAGGTGAATGCAACGTTCAGTGGGAGACCTGGCTAGAGACAGAGATGCTTTCAGACAGGCTGTGGTGAATGCAACGTTCTGTGGAAGACCTGGCTAGAGACATATATTCTTTCAGACAGGTTGTGGTGAATGCAACGTTCTGTTGGAGACCTGGCTAGAGACAGAGATTCTTTCATACTGGCTGTGGTGAATGCAACGTTCTGTGAGAGACCTGGCTAGAGACAGAGATTCTTTCAGACAGGCTGTGGTTAATGCAACGTTCTGTGAGAGACCTGGCTAGAGACAGAGATGCTTTCATACTGGCTGTGGTGAATGCAACGTTCTGTTGGAGACCTGGCTAGAGACAGAGATGCTTTCAGACAGGCTGTGGTGAATGCAACGTTCTGTGGGAGACCTGGCTAGAGACAGAGATTCTTTCAGACAGGCTGTGGTTAATGCAACGTTCTGTGAGAGACCTGGCTAGAGACAGAGATGCTTTCATACTGGCTGTGGTGAATGCAACGTTCTGTTGGAGACCTGGCTAGAGACAGAGATGCTTTCAGACAGGCTGTGGTGAATGCAACGTTCTGTGGGAGACCTGGCTAGAGACATATATTCCTTCAGACTGGCTGTGGTGAATGCAACGTTCTGTGGGAGGCCTGGCTAGAGACAGAGATTCTTTCAGACTGGCTGTGGTGAATGCAACGTTCTGTGGGAGACCTGGCTAGAGACAGATATTCTTTCAGAATGGCTGTGGTGAATGCAACGTTCTGTAGGAGACCTGGCTAGAGACAGATTCTTTCAGAAGATCTGTGGTGAATGCAACGTTCTGTGAGAGATATGGCCAGAGACAATGGACAAATTTGACACTTTCTCATGTAAAATAATAATTTATTGTTTTAACCACAAACGAGATTTCCATATAAGATATAAACCTCGATAATCAGTTTGAATGTACTGTTAAAGGACCACATACAGGCCATGTATTTCTGAAATGGGTCATTAAGCACGGTAACTCAAGTATCAATGATAAATAGTTTTATAGGACGGTTATTCCCCTCGACCTTTCTTCCCACAGTCCGATAACAGTTGTAGGTGTTCATATATCATCATCAACTTCATCATCATCGTCATCAGGTGCCATGTCGGCTGGCGTAGGTGATCATCTCTCTCCATATCTCAGACTCCTGCATGCATGGTGTGTATAATTTCAGTAGACGATCTATATTTGGATAAACTGTTCAATACTTTTTGTCTTGGTTTTCGTGTGCTCTTCTTTTCTTCATTCTGCCTGATGTTATAGTATGTCCAATGCCTTCTTTTCGCGTTAAATGCCCAACATATGTAGATTGTCTTTTTTCTTTTATTATGGTCCGGATGATATTTGTGGTTTCTCTAACTCTGTTTTTAAACATTCTTTGTTAGTAGTCGTTGCTGTCCAGAAAAATCTTAGCATTCCTCTAATAAAGCACATCTCAGTTGCCTCTAATATGCCCTGTGTTTTCTTGTTTATCGTTCATTATTAACCTCCATTTACATGTTCGGTGTAGCAAATTAGGGCACGTTTTATAGCATTAATTGACAATGATTGGGTACATTCATCATGTACCGGGCCTGCTGGCGTAGGTAATCATGTCTCTCTACAACTTACTATCTCGACAATTATTTATCATTTCTGTTGTTGACCTTCTGTCAAGCCATTCTCTTAAGCTGTCTGGTATTTTTTCTCTTTGCTTCCCTCTATCTCTTCGTCCCTCAATTGTTTTTTCCCATTTGGTACATTGGATGGCTTTTATTTGAAGTAATTATGTCTTTGCTTGTTCTTTTCTACTTCAAACTTCTGCAGTGCAGCTGCTATCTGATGCTATTATTGATCCCAAGTACTTGAATCTATGCACTTGTTTCAGGGTTTTTCAATTTAGCTTTACTCTACATTCATGGGTGTTCGTTTTATTTCACATTGTAATGAAGGACTGGTTGGTCTTGTGGCAAGACGCCGTTTTCTAGCCAGAAAGGTTGCCAGTTCAAACCCCACCTTCATCAGTTAAGATTTTTATTTGTGATTTATCATTGTGGCAACTACCCCTGGTCTCAGCAGCGAGGCCCGGCTTGAAACGTCAATTACTCATGGACGGCAACAATATGAGTACCTCAAATTACAGAGTTATCTGCTTGTGCAGCGAGTGACACTCGGCTGCCAGAGAAAAACGGATTAACATGCAACATTCAGTTCCTAGACTCTATGGACTTCAGAGATAAAAGCTGGCGAACGAAAAACAAAAAATAAATAATTTAATGGTCTCTGTCTCTGTTATGTTGAGGCTAAGCTTTTATGTTCACGTTCTATCACAATTTTCTTTAACAAATTTAGTTGATTTTGTTGGGTTTCTGCTATTACATCGTAAACTGATATATAAACATATATTTGTATAGTAACAACTTTGTATAGTAGCAAATGTATAGTAGCTTTGTATAGTAACAAAATGCGACAATACGAAATCAAAACGACGTTGTGGCCTGACAAGCCTTCTGTGAAAAAATGGACAACTTACAGCGAAAACAAACAAAACAAAAATATACCCCCCGGCCACCCCAATAATAAGATCATCAATACATGTGGGGTTGAATCCAGACCCACCAGGTCACTGGGTGAGCGTACTAACCGCAGCTTTTGTTATTAATATGGAAGAGATTTTCCATGTGAGAATAGGAGTTTACAATTGAAGACAAATTAATAATAAATTAATATTATTATAGAGGGAGATTATAATAACATCAGATGGAAGATGCACCACAGAAATAAAAAGCAGAATAGCTCAGGCCAAAATAGCATTTCAGAAAATGAAAAATATCTTATGCAACAAATCTATGTCAATAGAAATGAAAAAGAGAGTTCATCGGTGCTATATAGAACCATTTCTGACCTATGGAAGCGTATCATGGACAGTAGACAAACAAATGAAAAAGACGATTAGAGGCCACAGAGATGGGAGTTCTCAAAAGAATGTTGAAAGTTTCCTGGACAGCTAAAAAGACCAATGAGGAAGTTCTCAAATAGGCCAACACAAAAAGACAGCTCCTAAAAAAAACTTCAGAAAGAAACAATCAACATTTTTCGGGCACATCATGAGAAGAGGAAAGTTGGAATACTTGGTTACAACTGGCAAAATAAAAGGAAAGAGAGATCGCGGACGACAAAGAGAGAAAATACTGGATAGGTTGGTGTCATTGCACGGAAAACAGTCAACAACAGAACTGATACGGTGCACTGTGGATAGAAGATTGTGGAAGGACATGATCGTCTACGCCAATCGGTATGGCACATGATGAGGATGATTATAGAGGGAAACTTCCGAGGCGATAATCAGCGAATCATTTCAAAGGAAGAGGTATGTTTACAGCACTCGGAAAAAAAATTACAAATAATCAACAATAGGAAACAAAAACAAAGAGCAATATATGGTCCGAAGCATGATCGAACCTGTACTCAGTGGCATAGCGCCTTACCACGAAAAGCCAAACGCTACGCCTCACTGTTCTTTGTTTTTTTAATATTGTTGATTATTTGTGATTTTTAGGAGTGCTATAAACATACCTCTTCCCCTGAAATGATTGACTTTACAATTGACCTCTGCACATACACACGAGGTACAACTTCGCAGATCTGAAGCTGTTGTCATCACCACTTCCAACCGCACTACAAATGCCACACACATTGTCGTGCTCCAACACAAGAGCTTCTGGAAAGGTCGCTTTTCGTGGCGCAAGGCGAGGAAAGAAATTAAACAGATGAAATGAATGTAAATTATTTACGAAAACGTAACCTAAGAGTTAATCTTCCACTTCCCATAATGCTTTACAGGGTAAATGTCAGAGGTTATAGCTTTCAGCCATGTCCGGTGTTTGTTGATTGTATCTTTCTTTAGATAGCTCTAGCATAGACGCAGTGGTTCTCAAGCTTTTCTATTCATGGTATATTTGATTACTGTAGAATCTTACATGCTACGCTCCATATATTGTGGTAAAAAGTAACACAGTAAAACGTAGATCTCAGAGTATTCATATCTATTGTTTCGGTAGCTCGCAGATTGCGCCACCCTCTCCTCAATGTCATGTCCTTCCTTGAAGATCAAATGTCCTTGTCAAAACTGCTTTCAGTCTCAAGATTTGAACAGCAATAACTGCAGATTTCGTGTTGTATCACGAATAGCTTATCTATATGTGGTCTCTACACCTTCGTCATGATACAGCACAAAGTGTCACGTTCGCACGTTCAACAGACATTTGCGCCGAAGAAGAAAACGAAGTAGAGGAAGAATAGGATTATTATTATCATCCTTCGTCGTAGTTTTCTTAAAAACAAGAACAATTACCTGATTGGCCACAGTCTCGCTCTTCGCTTGGCCACAGTCTCGCTCTTCGCTTGGTCACAGTCTCGCTCTTCGCTTGGTCACAGTCTCGCTCTTCGCTTGGTCACAGTCTCGCTCTTCGCTTGGCCACAGTCTCGCTCTTCGCTTGGTCACAGTCTCGCTCTTCGCTTGGCCACAGTCTCGCTCTTCGCTTGGCCACAGTCTCGCTCTTCGCTTGGCCACAGTCTCGCTCTTCTCTTGTCTAAAATTAACGTCGACGTTTCTGCCATTGAAACACAACCTGCCAACACTATCCTGGTCGAATTTTGTCGGATGTTCAGGTCCATTCATTTGTCACAGCTGTTTGTTATTGGTACGTTTTAGTTGATTTCATCATCTATATCTTTCTATGAAGATATCTTACACTTGATAAAATACATTTATTTACACTAAAAGTGATTGGAATAAGCTATATGTTAACATTTGTAAAAAATGTGTTTGGTTAAAAATAGAATATCTCATTTTCTGAAACTCTTGAAGTTTACCAATCTTTGATCTTTTTGTTTCGAGGATAACCACTAAAAGTGTTCTTAAATGTTATGTAGAGCCAGTCTTAATCGGAATCATAGACAATAGGACAACAGACAAGACAATCACTAGAAGCTGTAGAAATGTTGTTTTACAGAAGAATGTTAAGAATACCAGGGACAGATTAGAAGAGTAACAAGAACGTTCTGAATTGGGCCAAAGAAAAGAGAGAACTAATTTCCCATATTAGGAAGAAACAATCATTGTTTGGCCATGTAATGAGAAGGAAACAGCTGGAATATATTGTAACAACTGGGACGAAGAGATAGAGGGAAGCAAAGAGAAAAGATACCAGACATCTTAAGAGGATGGCTTGGCAGAAGGTCAACAACATAAATAAATAACTGTCGAGATCAAAAGTTGTGGTGAGACATGATCACCTACGCCAACATGTATTGTATTTGATGATGATAATGATATCCAACTACTGGTTAATAAAAACAATACTATTGTTCATTATTTGCTTTAAAAGACAACCCAGGTAGTAAACTCGTTTCTTTATTTTTAAATTTTTTCCCTTGTGGAAATGTGTACAATTATACATAAAAAAAAGGGCGCCGATGTTAAACTTGTCCAGAGCCCCACCAACTATAGGGCCGCCACTGGGGAAGAGACACTGCCTTTTTTTTTTACTCGTATATCGTCATCTTCTCCAGTAACGTTTTGGAACGTTCCTAATATTCCACATTTCCGCAATTTTGCAAAAACGCCAGCCAGTCTGATGCTTCCATGTATGGTGGCTGTATAGATCGAGTTCATATTTTTTTCCTGTTATTTCCTGTACTAGATTTCCCGCTTTTTGACATTTTCGTTCGTGATCGTAATATCGTAATAGCACAATGATGTAAGGTACTATTCGCACAAACTATATAAATCACATATAAAATCCATTTGAAATAGCACAAGAACGCTTGAATTTCTGTTTCTACGGGCATTGAAATTCACTTATAACTTAAATTTGACTCCCATCGAAAATTGTGTCGTGTTGCCAGCACAGTCACACACCGGAAGACTCAATTAAAACATAATAATCAGATGGAGAGAATACTTTAAGGAATTATTAAACCAGGGAAATACAAACGGAAATACAGAGTTTAAATATAGGCAGTATGATGAACAGGAACCGAATATACTTAAAGCAGAAGTAGAATGGGCATTGAAACAGAATAAAAAGAACAAAGCAGCTGGTATAGATGGAATAACAACAGAAATGCTACTAGCTTGTAAGGAAACAGCTATAGATTGGCTTACTATCATATTCAATATGGCTTGGGAAGAAAGAAAAGTCCCAGACGATTGGCAAAAAGCTATCATTGTCCCATTTTGGAAGAATAAGGGAAGTAAAAGGGAGTGTGAAATGTACAGAGGAATATCCCTATTGAGTCAAGTTGGTAAAATGTTTGCTAAAATATTAGAGAGGAGAGTAAGATACATAATAGAACCACAATTAAGTAATAATCAATTCGGATTCAGAAAAGGCAAAAGCTGCACTGATGCTATATTTACATTGAGACAACTATGTGAAAAAACAATAGAATATGACAGAAACCTAAATATAGTGTTTATAGATCAGGAAAAAGCGTTTGACCGTGTGGACAGGAACAAACTTTGGCAAACTTTAGAAACATACGGGGTAGCAGGACAACTACTAGAAAATATAATAGCACTATATAAAAACAGTCAAAGTGCCGTCAGAACATCGGAAGGTCTGTCAGAATGGTTTCAGGTTACAACAGGAGTAAGACAAGGATGTGTCCTCTCACCACTCCTCTTCATCATATATATGGACAAAATAAATCAGGAAACAACCAACAACAAGGACAAATCAAATAATAACATAGAGGTAGAAAACTCCAACATCAATGAGCTACTCTTCGCAGATGACCAATGCCTAATATATGAGGATGAAAACCTGCTACAACAGCATTTAACATCTCTAGATAAAAGCTGCACAAACTACAGTATGAAAATTAACACAGCAAAAACAGAGGCTATAAGAATAAGCAAATTGAGACACCCATTAAACATCAAGATCAAAGACAAAGAAATAAAACAAGTAGAGGAATTCAAGTATTTAGGCGCAATGTTCACAGAAGATGGAAAACTAGACAGAGAAATTGACATGAGAATACAAAAAGCAAATGCTGTCACATACCAGCTTTCACCATTATTAAGACATCCAAACATTTCTATGCCAGCTAAACAACAAATGATAAATAGCATCTTCATACCAACTTTGTGCTATGAAAGTCAAACATGGACCCTTTCTAAATCCCATTTAAGAAAGATCAATACATGTGAGATGCGATGCTTGAGAAAAGTAACAAACAACACAAGAAGAGATAGAATACCAAATGAAACCATAAGAAAAATGGTAGGAACAAAACCCTGCCAAGAATATATAGAACAACAACAACTTAAATGGTTCGGCCACCTGGTCAGAATGAATCCTCACCAATCACCATCAAGGGCGTTTTTCTCGAGAATGCATGGAAAAAGACCAAGAGGAAGACCCAGAAGAAGATGGATAGATGCAGTGACAGAGACATGTAACAACAAAGGAAAATCACTAATTCAGACAATTCGAGCAGCACAAGAACGACAAATGATATAAATCACGACACCTTTTAGGTATCAGTGAAAGAGAAAAGAAGAAAGAAGAAGATTTCCTGTACTTCCACATAACCAAACAGGTCAAGTTATTATTTCTGTATATATCCTACTGCGGATGTGATACCTAACTCTCTCTTTAGTTTGTTCTTTTTCTCTCACGTTGTCTCCCCTCATGCGCCCGACGCATTTCATTTCAGTTACGTTATTCTTTTCGGTTGCTCTTGAATATTACGTCACAATGTATGAATAAACTGATAAAGTGAAAATTGAAGAGCAACCAATTATCTATTTATTTTTATTATTAATAGTACATTTTTGTTGTTATTATTATTGTTATTTGTTGTTATGTGTTATTATTGTTATTTTTTTAATTTGTTATTATTGTTGTTATTGTTATTTGTTGTTATTGTTATTATTGTTATTTTTGTTATTATTATTGTTATTATTGTTATTTGTTGTTATTGTTATTATTGTTATTTTTGTTATTATTATTGTTATTATTGTTATTTGTTGTTATTGTTATTATTGTTATTAAATATGAAACTAACACTTTCAGATGGAAACAAAATCACGTAATAAAAAAAAAAAATACTTGTAATGGTCTCGGATGAGGACTTAAGTTCTTTCCACTACTCTCTTTCCATCTCCCCTTTCTTTCTTTCTTTCTTTCTTTCTTTCTTTCTTCTTTCTTTCTTTCTTTCTTTCTTTCTTTCTTTCTTTCTTTCTTTCTTTCTTTCTTTCTTTCTTTCTTTCTTTCTTTCTTTCTTTCTTTCTTTCTTTCTTTCTGTCGAGATCAATATGTCTGTCGTTCTGTCTGTCTTTCTTTCTTTCTTTTTTTCTTTCTTTGTTTCTAAAATCAACTTCCAAGTAAGTGTAGGAAGTCAAGAAATGTGTACCGACAAGAAGAAGGTATACTACATATGTAAATATCAAGATTACTATTCATTATTTAGTCAAACATTCGACCACACGGTACTGTAAGCATGCTATGTTTTATTGTACAAAAATACTTAAATGAATATGTTCCCGGTGGTGGGATTTTTTCCATTAGCTACAGTGCTCTGGTCCCTAATCCGCTTGTAAGAGCGAAGTGCGACTGTTTTATTTATTTTATTTTATTTTACTGTGAGCTTGGCACATTTATTTTATTTTATTTTACTGTGAGCTTGGCACACCTATTTTATTTTATTTTACTTTGAGCTTGGCACACTTATTTTATTATATTTTACTGTGAGCTTGGCACACTTATATTATTATATTTTACTGTGAGCTTGGCACACTTATTTTATTTTATTGTGAACTTGGCACACTTATTTTATTTTATTTTACTGTGAGCTTGGCACACCTATTTTATTTTACTGTGAGCTTGGCACACTTATGTTATTATATTTTACTGTGAGCTTGGCACACTTATTTTATTTTATTTTACTGTGTGCTTGGCACACTTATTTTATTTTACTGTGAGCTTGGCACACTTATTTTATTTTACTGTGAGCTTGGCACACTTATTTTATTTTATTTTACTTTGAGCTTGGCACACTTATTTTATTATATTTTACTGTGAGCTTGGCACACTTATTTTATTTTATTTTACTGTGAGCTTGGCACACTTATTTTATTTTACTGTGAGCTTGGCACACTTATTTTATTTTATTTTACTGTGAGTTAGCACACTTATTTTATTTTATTTTAGTGTGGGCATGGCACACTTATTTTATTTTACTGTGAGCTTAGCACACTTATTTTATTTTACTGTGAGCTTGGCACACTTATTTTATTTTACTGTGAGCTTGGCACACTTACTTTATTTTATTTTACTGTGAGCTTGGCACACTTATTTTATTTTACTGTGAGTTTGGCACATTTATTTTATTTTACTGTGAGCTTGACACTCTTATTTTATTTTATTTTACTGTGAGCTTGGCACACTTATTTTATTTTACTGTGAGCTTGGCACACTTATTTTATTTTATTTTACTGTGAGCTTGGCACACTTATTTTATTTTACTGTGAGCTTGGCACACTTATTTTATTTTACTGTGAGCTTAGCACACTTATTTTATTATATTTTACTGGAGCTTGGAAACACTTATTTTATTTTATTTTACTGTGAGCTTGGCACACTTATTTTATTTTACTGTGAGCTTGGCACACTTATTTTATTTTACTGTGAGCTTGGCACACTTATTTTATTTTATTTTACTTTGAGCTTGGCACACTTATTTTATTATATTTTACTGTGAGCTTGGGACACTTATTTTATTTTATTTTACTGTGAGCTTGGCACACTTATTTTATTTTACTGTGAGCTTGGCACACTTATTTTATTTTATTTTACTGTGAGCTTGGCACACTTATTTTATTATATTTTACTGTGAGCTTGGCACACTTATTTTATTTTACTGTGATCTTGGCACACTTATTTTATTTTACTGTGAGCTTGGCACACTTTATTTATTTTATTGTACTTTGAGCTTGGCACACTTATTTTATTTTATTTTACTGTGAGCTAGGCACACTTATTTTATTTTACTGTGAGCTTGGCACACTTATTTTATTTTATTTTACTGTGAGCTTGGCACACTAATTTTATTTTACTGTGAGCTTGGCACATTTATTTTATTTTACTGTGAGCTTGACACACTTATTTTATTTTACTGTGAGCTTGGCACAATTTTTTTTTTACTGTGAGCTTGGCACAATTATTTTTTTATATTTTACTGTGAGCATGGCACGCTTATTTTATTTTTCTGTGAGCTTGGCACACTTTTTTTATTTTACTGTGAGCTTGGCACACTTATTTTATTTATTTTACTGTGAGCTTGGCACACTTATTTTATTTTACTGTGAGCTTGGCACACTTATTTTATTTTACTGTGAACTTGGCACACTTTTTTATTATATTTAATTTGAG
Source organism: Megaustenia siamemsis (assembly GCA_032433765.1). Taxonomy (NCBI): domain Eukaryota; kingdom Metazoa; phylum Mollusca; class Gastropoda; order Stylommatophora; family Ariophantidae; genus Megaustenia; species Megaustenia siamemsis. The sequence continues at coordinate 44,030,851 of JAVIAB010000046.1, forward strand.
CTTGGCACACTTATTTTATTATATTTTACTGTGAGCTTTGCACACTTATTTTATTATATTTTACTGTGAGCTTGGCACACTTATTTTATTTTCCTGTGAGCTTGGCACACCTATTTTATTTTATTTTACTGTGAGCTTGGCACACCTATTTTATTTTACTGTGAGCTTGGCACACTTATTTTATTTTACTGTGAGCTTGGCACACTTATTTTATTTTATTTTACTGTGAGCTTGGCACACTTATTTTATTTTATTTTACTGTGAGCTTGGCACACTTATTTTATTTTACTGTGAGCTTGCACACTTATTTTATTTTACTGTGAGCTTGGCACACTTATTTTATTTTATTTTACTGTGAGCTTGGCACACTTATTTAATTTTATTTTACTGTGAGCTTGGCACACTTATTTTATTTTATTTTACTGTGAGCTTGGCACACTTATTTTATTTTACTGTGTGCTTGCACACTTAGTTTATTTTACTGTGAGCTTGGCACACTTATTTTATTTTATTTTACTGTGCGCTTGGCACACCATTTCAAAACCTTCTAACATTTTCATTGTAATTGATTTCGTGAGACAAATTCGCAATTCACTAATTCCTGGTAGTTCCTGCTTTAGTTCTCTAGTCGTAGCTGTTTCCCGGAGCATAGTTGATGTGTGTGCTATAGCTATTTGAAGCCGCATATGAGAACTGAGCGCTATATGCAAGCTACAAATAAAATAAAGATACTCAAACACATAACATACATTCTCTACAAGATATGATGACATATCTTTTTCTTTACAAAAAAATCGGAACACAACAAAATATTGAAGTTTCGGCCTGCAATGTTTTGTTGTGTTCCTTTATTTGTAAAGCTGTCACCACACCTTGTAGGAGCGTGTGTTACACCCCACTACTGGCTCCTTGCTTCCAGCTTTACCGCAGTACTGCATTTATTTGCCCGTTCCCTAATCTAATGATTCTAGAAAAGATGATTCTAGAAAAGATGATTCTGGAAAAGATCATTCTAAAAAGATGGTTCTAGAAAAGATGATTCTAGAAAAGATGATTCTAGAAAAGATGATTCTAGAAAAGATGATTCTAGAAAAGATAATTCTAGAAAAGATCATTCTAAAAAGATGGTTCTAGAAAAGATGATTCTAGAAAAGATGATTCTAGAAAAGATAATTCTAAAAAGATGATTCTAGAAAAGACGTCACCGACTTGTATAAACACAACCAGCGATAACTAATTTATCATTATTTAGTAATGTTACATTCAAGACTTCACTTTTATACAAATCATCACTTTGTAAGTATTACACTCACATAAAGAAAAACTTGCTGGAGATATCGCACAGCGGCAGAGCTGGAGGCTGTCAAGCGACTAACAGCTGATGGCTTGCGCAAGGATCTGTGAACCAGAACCTTTTAAATCGTACTCCACATCTTTGCGGTGCCTCTAGAAAGAGAATAAGACAACCCTGTACTCAAAAATAACATACTGAAGTCGTATGTGCTGGCACCAAAAATAACATACTGAAGTCGTATGTGCTGGCACCAAAAATAACATGCTGAAGTCGGATATGCTGGCGCCAAAAATAACATACTGAAGTCGTATATGCTGGCACCAAAAATAACATGAAGAAGTCGTATGTGCTGGCGCCAAAAATAACATACTGAAGTCGTATGTGCTGGCGCCAAAAATAACATGCTGAAGTCGTATGTGCTGGCAGCAAAAATAACATGCTGAAGTCGTATGTGCTGTCGCCAAAAATAACATGCTGAAGTCGTATATAAAAAAAAAGTAAAGTACCCCCGTCACGCCAAGAGGCGTATAGGGAAATATGGTGTTAGTGACCCTATATTTTACAGACCTTCAGCACATGATTTTTGGGGTAATGTGGTCAGTATTACGCCCGTGCTGCTTTACTTTCCCAGAAACAAATCTGGTACCCATTTTAAGGCTGGGTAAACCCGGAAGCCGTCGGTTGGGATCGAACCCTACCCCTTGTCCGTGGTAGTCCAGTTCACTAACCACTGAGCTATCGCGGCTCCCTGAAGTCGTATATGCTGGCGCCAAAAATAACATACTGAAGTCGTATATGCTGGCACCAAAAATAACATGCTGAAGTCGTATGTGCTGGCGCCAAAAATAACATACTGAAGTCGTATGTGCTGGCGCCAAAAATAACATGCTGAAGTCGTATATGCTGGCACCAAAAATAACATGCTGAAGTCGTATGTGCTGGCGCCAAAAATAACATACTGAAGTCGTATATGCTGGCACCAAAAATAACATGCTGAAGTCGTATGTGCTGGCGCCAAAAATAACATGCTGAAGTCGTATATGCTGGCACCAAAAATAACATACTGAAGTCGTATGTGCTGGCACCAAAAATAACATACTGAAGTCGTATGTGCTGGCACCAAAAATAACATACTGAAGTCGTATATGCTGGCACCAAAAATAACATACTGAAGTCGTATGTGCTGGCACCAAAAATAACATGCTGAAGTCGTATGTGCTGGCGCCAAAAATAACATGCTGAAGTCGTATATGCTGGCACCAAAAATAACATGCTGAAGTCGTATGTGCTGGCACCAAAAATAACATACTGAAGTCGTATGTGCTGGCAGCAAAAATATCACAGTTCTGCTGCAAAGTACAACACGACGTATCTACGCCAACTTTAACGTCCTTCTTAAACCAACCCCAGCCCATCATTAACCACATATTCACAAATCCCTTTCTGGGATATTGTGGTGCAACCAATGTTGTGTGAGCTACGTCATTACTTTAGTTGTATAGCCCTAGGACGGTCGTACACTACTCAATGAAAGACGGAGTGGGGTTTCGTACATGACTTGTCAGCATCGGTGAGACTCCCGGAGGTTTGTGTTAGTTAGGAGGGACTTATAGTCTGTTGTTTGATGTGTGATGGTGATGGTCTAATGACCAACTAATAACTACATCAAGTTTGGGCAGATGGTGCTCGTAAACCTAGGAGGGCCGACCATCTAATGGCAGGATCCCCCTACAAAAAAGACAATCTGCTGCCTTGCAGGAAGATTGGGGACAATCAAAGGCTAAGGAAAGCAAACCTGAATAAAATTCTGGCTGAAATTGGATGCACTGGGCCACTGGCGCAGAATACAGTGCAACGTTTTAACAGGTGTTCAATCATGGTGGATCTATCACTTAAACAGACAGCTGATTTCATGAGAGATTCTGGAATCATACACTAATTGAGTCTTGATCGAAGAGAGAAATCCCGTTCATCAAACGCTAAATGATGCCTCATCCAATACGTCCTTATTCATCACCCACAAAACCATACTTCCCTTATTCAATTATTATCATTTTTCTTCTCTTATTATTCACAGGTACAGTCAGCAAACTTCATATTTGGAGATGAAGCTAAACGAGTTTGTGATGTAAGTGGTATTTCAGTTATTATTATATAATTAAAATATATTATATATTTATAAATGCATGCATGTCTGATTGATGACAGATTTTCCTTGCGAGCATACACAGCTGCTCCATCTTCTTCTACTACCTTTCAGCTCCCTGTGGAGCATAGGTCTTCAAAAAACACTTTCCAAGCCGTTCTGTTTCTTGCCATTCTTTTAAGACCATTCTGTCTTCCCCATCATCTTCATATCTGCTTTAATCTGTCTTCTCCAAGAATATTTTGGTCTTTCTCTTTGTCTCTTCCCCTGGGGATTCCAAGACCTTAGTGAAGTGACCAATGAGGTGCTGTAAATGAGCTTGCAGCAGCCAGCGTCTCAAAATTACTATTAATGTTGGAGTTAGGAAACTAAAGCTGACAAAGATCCTACTAAGTTCCCTTGTGGTGAAACAAAAAAACCTTTAAAAAAGACACTTGGACTTGTCAGCGGATGACGCAAGCGATGTGGTCAGAGATTCCTTCAGGCGAACCGCAATGAGATCAGTATTCTGCAATGGAAATGTCACTAGATGAGGATGATTATGATGATGATTCTCCAAATCTTGAAAGGGAGTTTTAGCGGGATAACAGGGAGCGTGGAAGATCTGGATAGGGAGAAAGATTCCTTCAAACAGACTGTTTTGATATGAAGTTTCTGCAATATACATGCGACCAGATGATGATGATGATGATGATATCGAAAATAAACAATTGGTTTAATAATTGGATCGTAGGAAACTGTTGGAAGGATTGTACAGAGAGTGACAAATAACACAAAATGTTGCCAGCAAAGCAATAATAAAAACGAACTATTTCGCTACATGTGATCAGGAGAACCAGAAATAACTAGAAGAAACTGTCATGCTGGAGGGAATGTGAAAGAAAGACAGACAAAGGACATCCTGGAGGAGAAACATAGATACAGAGATGAGAAGTGTGAGCAAGACGTGGGGCACTCCATAAAGTTGAAAACGAACCGTACAAAGTGAACGAGTTTTATTTAACCATGGGGCTACTGGGGCCCGGAAGAAAAGAATATAGCCACTGTTACTTGCCAGGGATGCTGTATGAGGCAACTAGGGAGGAATTGTCGCCTGTGTAGTCGAGTAGGACGTGCACGAAGCGACCTTGTCAACGGATGTCACCGTTGTTATTGTGTGTTGTTTTGGAAAATATTGTGGCAAGTGGTGGAGCGGATATGGGGAATCCCTGACTGCAATGAAAGTGGTTCAACTTCATTTTTATCTTACAAAGCGTTACAAGACATAAAAGCTAGGGACCGCTTGGTCGGTGTATGTGACCCAAAAAACAACAATATGTTAACACAACAATCCAGTTCGGTGTATAGTGACGTTAAGTTTTATTTTTGTAATTTAAAAAAAAAAGGAATTTTCAGTCAAGCTAACAAGGATTAAAAAGAAAAGGTAGGGCAACGTACATTTTACCTCTGAATGGATCAACACTTCGGGGCAGTAGAACGTTGCTCATTTAGGAATGCTTTTAATCCTTTTGAAGAATGTAAACAGTTTACATTCTTCTTTAGTGTGTTTTTATTGGATGAAATGGCGGAAATTATTCACTTCCGGTACGTGCTAGTTGTGTTGAAGTTGGAGTCTCTGTTTAGAGAATCTAAGAGTCAGTATTAATTCATTGTTTTAAAAGCTCGTTTCTTCAATCAATGTTTTCAGTCTTTCTCTCTCGCTCATTTATTCATTTTTGAAAGAAGTATGTGTTTTATCTTCATTGTTAAAGAATCTCTGTAACATTGTTGTTCATCTGGGAAGTATTATTTGTATTTCCTGTATTAGTTTTTCAAGTTTAATTCTCATTTCTTTATTTATTTCAGTTTCTATGCTCTTTCTAGATTAGCGTGTTTCCGTTTATTAATTTGAAAGTTTCTCTTTCACGTCTACATTCATTTCAAGAGAAGTTCTTTTTTATATTTATTTTGAGAAGTAATATCTTTTTTCTTTATTCATTTTAAGAAGTTACTTTATTTTCTTTATTCCTTTTAAGAAGTTATTTTTGTTAACTTTCTGTATTCATTTACACAGCTTCAAATGCACTTCCTAATTACTTTAAAATCTTATTTGTTTACGTTTAGAATATACAATATTCTCTCCCCCTTCCCCCCCCCCCCATTTTTTTCTCTCGATCTCTCTTACTATTAAAAAGTAATCCATATGTTTTAATTATTATTCAGGTGCTCTTTCTTTATTGACTTTTCGAGTTATAATTTTCTCATCTTTAATATTTATTTTGTGTGTCTCTACTTGTCATTATTTTCTCTACAAACATGTTCTGTACGTTGCTAGTTCACTTGCATTCATGATCAAACTATGCAGTTTTCACAAGTTTTATTTTTTTCTTAAAGATATAATCTAGTTTTGAAATTAAACTAGCAAATGTTATAGACTCAAGATGTAACAAAGCTTGTCAAATCATCGGACAGCTATCTCACCACTATTGTCCAACAAGGAAATAACTCTAGAGACAAAATGAGCACTATAAAATACAATCTTCATCACTTTGTTGTGCTACCAATGGAAGTCCTGGACCCTAGATGCAAGGACAACAAGAAAAATAACCTCTACGGAGATGAAATGTGTCAGACGAATGATAGGAAATATTCTGAAAGCTGAGATCAGAAATGAAGAACTGAGAAAAAGTTAGGAATAACCCTCGCCGTAGAATATATAATGAAACAAGAGATAAAATGGTTTGGCCACGTGACAAGGCAGAAAGATCAAAACACAACACAACGAGCCTTCAATAAATGTTGCGAGCACACCAGACCCAAAAGGCCGCCCAGGAAAAAGGTGAATTGACAGAATACTGGAAACACTAGGACACGTAGCAGCATCAAAGGCAAACAGAAAGGCAAAAGACCGCAAATTATATCTCCCCTCGACGCTTGAAGGGCAAATGAGAAAGGAAAGAAGAAAAATACTGTTATGGTTTATTTTTGTAATTCTATCTATCTATCTATTGACCTTTCGAGCCGTAGCCGGCCCATAGGGCGTAGACCAAGATACTCCTTCTCTGATCTGAATTTTTGTTCTAGCAGTTTCCTTTTAAAGATATTTTATCAAATCTCGCCATCTGTCTCTGTTCTGTGCAAGCAGCTCTATCTCATTGAGGGAGCCGAATCCTGCTGCTCTTGCCTCTCTCATCAATGTTCTTATCAGTGTCTCCCTGGGTCTTCCTCTTTTTCTCTTACCTGTTGTTTCCCATATGTGGGCTTGCTTTGCTATTCGGTTATTATCTCTTCTAATCACATGTCCAACATGTTTTGCAATTAGAGTTTATTTATTTTTCTTTTTTTTTAAATATGGCTTCTTAGCCAAGCCATGTTTTCTGATCAGTTTTAATTTGCTGATCGTCCTCAGGCATACAAGCTTATCTGTCCAGCTAAAAAGATGTGCGCGCTGCAGTCCATCCAGTGGCCGAGAATGATGAAGTTTCCGGTCTGTGTCCGTGAGACACACGTGATTGGTAAGTTCAACTTCCTTTTTGTGGTAATTTTCTAGGCAGAAGTGAGCAAGCCACGGCCCGCGGGCCAGAATCGACCCGCCAAGATATTTTGACCGGCTTTTGTGCTTGATTTGAAAATGACTATACAACCCCTGAGCAAAATAAATAAATAAATAAAAAACAACACATAAATGCACAAACCGTAACCCTAACCTTTCCATGCAAGCTTTCTATTTATAATTTATTGTTGAATTTATATCTCCCCGCCCCTCTTTTCTGTCTCACCTCTGTCGCTTTCATTCCACTTTCTTTTCTGTTCTCCACACTCCATCACTAATTAACATTACAATCGCTTTTAACATTACAGTCGCTATTTTCTACAGTCGCACATTACAGTGAATGCAAATTAGGTAATTTATATAATGGCTGTATAAGGTGATGGTATCTGGCCCTCGCCGTCTTCTTAGTTTACAGATCTGGCCCTCAGAAAATAAAAGGTTCCCTGCCCTTATTTTTGTGGGTTGTCCCTAAATGTGTATAATTGTTTGTGTTATAATTACTATAAAGTTATGACATTTTTAAAATTATATATTATTATAAAGCTGTTGTGTGTTTTAATTTGAAGACATTGTTTATCTTGTTGGAATACAACGGGAAAGAGAAATGAAAGAAAAATATAAATAAAATGGTATTGTTAAAGCTTTACGTGATTAATAGACGATGCAAATTAAAAAAAAAAACAAAAAAACATACATTTTTATTTCTCTTACATGTTCAGCTTTACTCCTGCCTCGCATTGATATACATTTCTTTTCCTTGACCTCATTTAATGCGATGCCATTTGTCACGTCCTGGATCATGCTGAAGAGAATGTGTCTGTCCAAGCTGAGGTACAGCGCTAGGTTCTCTAGCAGAATGAGCAGAGTCTCAAGTTGGAGACTGGCTTGATCTTCGCCACGTATGCCAGTGTGTTGTTGGATTATATTTTTACTGAAAGCCGCCGCGAAAAGAAGGACAAGGACAGAAAAGATATGAAAATGTACATTAAAAATATGGATATATAATCAATCATGGCTGATGACGATTTTCTCACAGTTGTTTATCACTGGTACTTTAGCTAACTTTCTCATTTCTGTCTGATAGGGTAGAATACACATGCATGTTCTATTATAGAGACAAATAACAATAAATACTTGTTGTTATGGAGGAAAACTTCCGAGGCGATAGATAATGGAATCATTTCAGGGGAAGAGCTACTATGTTGACAGCACTCGCAAGCTTTTTTTAATTTTACATTAAAAATGATAAAAAGAAGTTGCATCTTACAGCTTTTAATCTTCTGTGGTGGAAAATTGAATATTGCGACTTGAAACTCTCAGATATGCCAATCTGTGAGGGTTTTGTTACGAGGATTCACTACTAGAATAAAATTCACAAAATATATTTACTTCAGCTAAACGTGTTACGTTTTATTTGTTTGGTGTCACAAGTTGTAACCACTTCCATGTAGTATCAGTTTAACGATTTTTACGGGTAAACGAAAGAGCGGACAGGCTGGCTAGCTGCGCTGTTATTGAGGACGGTCAACCAATGGATCGGGCGGACATCATCAATGCCCTCCGGGAAGTGGGAAGGACACAGGACTACGACAACCATGAGTCCACGTCACTCCTTCAGATGAAAGAGATGGGAGTTAAGGTGGGCACATCCAGAAACGAGAAACTTAGTGGGTGTGTAAAGGGACTAATCACCCAACACAGAACTGGAGTCGTCAGTCGCTGCACACTTCGAGACTTGCTGAGGAGCGGATCTGAGCACCTATTGACATGTTCGGAATGCAATGCTGATGACCCGCTAATAACTCATTAACTCAATCAATTTAAAGAGTGAGTGGAACGCATTAGGCTCAGAATGTATTCATCCATAAATGCTGCAACATTTACAAGATTAGAACGAAAATACAACTTTTTGATGAAAACAACAGCTGTGATCTAAGTCAAAACGTATATAACCGAGTCTTGTCTGATATCGGATATGTAGTAACGTACATTTTATAAGTGATTATTTTTCCCATTGGTAGAAAATTTTATCGAACCGACGGAACGTGATTAGTCCATTGTTACCTTGCCCAAACTAGAAGAAATTAACTCTTTCAGTACGGAAGGTTCTTATCAATTTATCGGTAGAGATTTCAGAGACAGCATTTTTTTATGGTTTTAAATATCAATCTAAATGTTTATATTTATCGAACACTTAATATACGATATCTGAATTTGTAGATAATTAAACAAGGAATTAGATTTCACCAATACCACGATGATACAAGACCTAGAAGAAAAAAAAGCTTTGATGACAGCTTACACTAATCAAATTGAGAGTGACGCACTGTGCGGCTAAATGTACGTGACCGAACTTGACATGGCGCGTCGAAACGTACGGAAAGAGTTAATAACTATCTTGAATGCGCAGCGCATGTGCGGACACCAGTCGCATGTGCGGACACCAGTCAGCGATTGATAATTGACATGCGGCTGTCTGATCGGTCAACTAAAGGGGAACAACACCATACTCTGAAATGCCTAGCCAGTCGTGTCAAACGAGTACGGATTCAGGAAAAAAAGCAAATCCAAAGATATGTAATGGTGAAATCAAATAGGCCATGCTGGAATATAGTTTAAATTGCTACTTTACTGCGTGCAACATAACGCAACAAGTGCTCTTTTTAGAAGGAACTGTGGACAATGACAGTTCGCAAAAGGGTACAACAAGCAATTGGAATACACGTTTGATATTTTGGCTTTTGTAAAGAAGTTCAAAATGAAATAGTTTGGCTATAAGCTTGAAGACATGAAGACCATGACATGAAGACCATGACTTGAAGACCATGACTTGAAGACCATGACTTGAAGACCATGACTTGAAGACCATGACATAAAGACCCTGACATGAAGACCATGACATGAAGACCATGACATGAAGACCATGACATGAAGACCATGACATGAAGACCATGACATGAAGACCATGCCATGAAGACCATGACATGAAGACCATGACATGAAGACCATGACTTGAAGACCATGACTTGAAGACCATGACTTGAAGACCATGACTTGAAGACCATGACATGAAGACCATGACTTGAAGACCATGACATGAAGACCATGACATGAAGACCATGACTTGAAGACCATGACATGAAGACCATGACTTGAAGACCATGACTTGAAGACCATGACTTGAAGACCATGACTTGAAGACCATGACATGAAGACCATGACTTGAAGACCATGACATGAAGACCATGACATGAAGACCATGACTTGAAGACCATGACATGAAGACCATGACATGAAGACCATGCCATGAAGACCATGACATAAAGACCCTGACATGAAGACCATGACTATAAACCTATATACATCTGGATAATCTGACCTGGCAAAGATCATCACATCCTGCAAGAAAATGCGAAAGAAGAGAGAAGCGGGAGACCCAGAAATTAAAGATTGGAATGCAACATTAAAAATGGGCAGGTTTCGACTGTGCAGAGTCCTAAAGAATGACTGAAGATAGAGAGAAGCGGAGAAGGTTGACTAAAGTCTGTCCGCGGTGCTCTAATAACTCCTAGTGTTATGGGATGAAGAAGAAGAATGAAAATAAAAATTAGCTTATAGAGAACAAAGAACACATCAGCTTTTATTATACGTACCAACAAATAATTGATTCATTGCCTATTGTCTTTTCAGTGAAGTCCACAATTTGTAAACAACCGCCCGACCCTGGCAAATGTAAGGCTCGTTTCATGAGATGGTATTTCAACGTCCACATGGGAACTTGCAGTTGGTTCACATACAGGTGAAAGAAAGCTACAATACCAGGCTTAAATCATCCCAGCGTTAGATTGTTTCATTAGCTATTCGCACTTTTCAGCTATTTAATTATTGCAACCCATATTTTGGTTGATAATAATGACGTATTCGTATGGTGAAACTCTAACGGACGGCGGTTATGTAAAATTCGTTGTTTATGATAAAGTAGGACGGTACAAAAATGTTGTTTAATTAAATAAAACCCTGCTTCCCGCGTTTCAGAGTGAAGACGCCTTTCCGGCTTTCCAAGGTCAAACTCTCTTCCCACTTTGCAAGGAAAAACTCACATTTCATTTGCAAAAAAAAAAAAAAAAAAAAAACTCTTTTCACCATTTGCAAGTAAAACTCACTTCCCCATTTGCAAGGAAAACTCACTTCCCCATTTGCAAGGAAAACTCACTTCCCCATTTGCAAGGAAAACTCACTTCCCCATTTGCAAGGAAAAATTAACTTCCTATTTGCAAAAAAAAAAAAAACCTCACTCTACACATTTACAATGATAACTCTCGTCCCCATTTGCAAGGAAAAATTAACTTCCTATTTGCAAAAAAAAAAAAACCTCACTCTACAAATTTACAATGATAACTCTCGTCCCCATTTGCAAGGAAAAATTAACTTCCCATTTGCAAGGAAAAATTAAATTCCTATTTGCAAAGGAAAAAAAAAACCTCACTCTACAAATTTGCAATGATAACTCTCGTCCCTATTTGCAATGAAAAATTATCGTCCCCATTTGCAAGGAAAAACTCACTTTCACATTTGAATGGAAAAACTCACTTTTTATTTGCAAAGAAAAACTCACTTTTCCATTTGCAAGGAAAAACTCACTTTTCCATTTGCAAGGAAAAACTCACTTTACAAATTTGCAAGGCTAACTCTCGTCCCCATATGCAAGGAAAAACTATCTTCCCCGTTTGCAAGGAAAAATTCTTTTTCCCATTTGCAAAGAAAAACTCTCTTCCCATTTACAAGGAAAAACTATCGTTCCCGTTTGCTCGGAAAAACTGTCTTTCTCATTTGCTAGGAAAAACCCATCATCGAGTGCCTTCTCCGCAACGAAGGTTGGCTACCATGGATCGCCATTCTACTCTGTTTCTTGCTTTGATGGTGCAGGCTGTCACAGATTGACATGTCCATCTTTTGATGTTACTCGTCCATGTTAGTCTTGGTCTGCCTCTGCCTCTTTTACCTTGTATTTTCCCTTCCAATATTACTTTTAGTAGGCTGTTGTGTCTTTTAACATGCCCCAAAAATTTCATTTGTCTTAATTGTATTTAGTAGTTCTCTTTTTATTTTCAGTTGTTTTAAAACTTCATTGTTTGTTATCTTTTCTTTTCTAGGAAAAACTATCTTTCCCATTTGCTAGGAAAAACTATCTTTCCCATTTGCTAGGAAAAACTATCTTTCCAATTTGCAAGGAAAATCTCATTCTCCCGTTTGCTAGGAAAAACTATCTTTCCCATTTGCTAGGATAAACTATCTTTCCCATTTGCTAGGAAAAACTATCTTTCCCATTTGCTAAGAAAAACTATCTTTCCCATTTGCTAGGAAAAACTATCTTTCCAATTTGCAAGGAAAATCTCATTCCCCCGTTTGCTAGGATAAACTATCGTTCCCAATTGCGGGGAAAAACTATCTTTCCCATTTGCTAGGAAAAAATATCTTTCCCAGTTGCAAGGAAAATCTCACTTCCGTTTTGTTCCCGAAGACTAGATCTTCTTCATTTCCAGTGGTCACTGACCAAACAACTTGATGATTTAGACTTTGCTGATGACATAGCTCTCCTATCACACAGCCATCAACAGATGCAGGATAAAATGAGCATACTTGATGAGAGATCACAACAACTAGGACTGAAGATTAATAGATAAGACCAACATTATGAGAATTAATACAGTTGGCAATAACCAAATAAAACTATGATAAATACCTCTATTAGATGTACAATCTTACATATATCTGGGCAATAATATAGATAAAGAGGGAGGAACAGAAAATGATACCAAAGTAAGGATGTCAAAATCAAGAGGAGCTTTCATTGCACTGGGAAACATATGGAAATCCAAAGAAATTAGGTTAAATACAAAAATAAAAATGTTCAACTCAAATGTTAAGGCGGTCCTATTATATGGCTGTGAAACATGGAGAACAACAAAATTGACAATCACGAAGATACAGACTTTAATTAATGGATGCTTACGCAGAATAAAATGATGGAAATGGCAGGACAAAATCACTAACATAAAATTATGGAAATGTACCATCCAAACACCAGTGAATAAAGAGATACAGCGAAGACGATGGCGCTGGATAGGATACACACTACGGAAGCCAATTGAGAGTATTACACAACAGACCCTTTTTTGGAATCCCCAGGGGAAAAGACAAAGAGGAAGACCAAGGAATTCTGGGAGAAGGCAAATAGAAGCAGAGATGAAGATGATGGGGAAGACATGGAATGATCTTAAAAGAATGGCAAAAACAGAACGACTTGGAAAGTGTTTGTTGAGGACCTATGCTCCACAGGGAGCTAAAAAGGTAGAAGAAGAATCCGTCTCGGATTAGGGTTTCAAAGATATGGTCACCTTATCTATATATGATTGTACGTTATGATGTATAATTGACTAATATTAGTGTACATTTGTAATTTTTTAAAATTGAAAAATTTTAACGTTTTTTTTAAATATTAAAAACGAGACACAAATTAACATTTTAATTTAAAACGAGACACAATTTTACATTTGTATTAAAACGACAGGACAGCGAGTAAATTTGTTAAACAAAACGTACTGTCCCAGTTAAAACATCACGTGTGGTTAGCTTAAATGGACATTTATTTTACTATTACTTAATTTATTTATTCATTAATTTTAAGAATGAGAAAAGTTGAAAGGACAGTCGAGGGAATAAAACAAAGCTATTCTGAAACTGTCATCACAATTATCAAGTGCCATGCCTGCTAGAGTAGGCGATCATGTCTCTCCACAACTTTCGATCTCGACAGTTATTTATCATTTCTGTTGTTGACCTTCTGCCAAGCCAGTCTCTGAAGCTGTCTGGTTCCTTTTCTCTTTCTTTCCTCTATTTCTTCGTCCCTCAATTTTCCCAGTTGCCACAATATATTCTAGTTGTTCCCTTCTCATTACATAGCCAAAAAATGATAATTGTTTCTTCCTAATATTTGAAATTAGCAGTGTTTTTTGCTTTGGCCTCTTTCAGAACGTTTTCATTACTCTTCTTAGCTGTCCATGGTATTCTCAACATTCATCTGTAAAACTACCTTTCAACAGCCTCCAGTTATTTTCTTGTCTGTTGTCCTATTGTCCATGATTCACATTCATGTGTTAAGACTGGTTCTACATAGCATTTAGGGACGACTCGTGTTCCCGTTCTCATTGTCAAAAATGGATGTCACAGTCTCTTCATTTTTTTAAAGCTGCTTTTTGTCTGGGCCATTCTGCATCTCACCTCTGTTGTACATCTACCATCTCACCTCTGTTGTACACCTGCCATCTCACCTCTGTTGTACATCTACCATCTCATCTCTGTTGTACACCTGTCATCTCACCTCTGTTGTATATCTACCATCTATCCTTAGTTGGACATCTACCATACTACCTCTGTTGTACATCTACCATCTCACGTCTGTAGGACATCTACCGTCTCACCTCTGTTTCACCTGCCATCTCACCTCTGTTGTTCATCTACCATATTACCTATGTTGTACATCCACCATATTACCTATGTTGTACATCTACCATATTACCTATGTTGTATATCTACCATATTACCTATATTGTACATCTACCATATTACCTATGTTGTATATCTACCATCCCATCTCATTGTGATTATCTCCATCAGGTATTAGAATTATTATTCCTTAAGTTGTAGATTTGTTCATCTTATTATTCATTTGGTAAGTTGTACACCTATAAATGATGAATTGTAGAGTTATATTTGCCAAGCTACAAATATTTATATTTGATAAATACATAAATCTTTGGTGAAAATTTCACATTTATATTTTGCAAATTACACTTTTATATTTTAGCGCAGTTTCGCATTCATATTTGGCACAGTTTCATATTTATATTTGGCACAGTTTCATATTCATATTTGACACAGTTTCACATTTATATTTGGCACAGTTTCATATTCATATTTGGCACAGTTTCACATTTATATTTGGCACAGTTTCATATTCATATTTGGCACAGTTTCATATTCATATTTGGCACAGTTTCACATTTATATTTGGCACAGTTTCACATTTATATTTGGCACAGTTTCATATTCATATTTGACACAGTTTCACATTTATATTTGGCACAGTCTCATATTCATATTTGGCACAGTTTCACATTTATATTTGGCACAGTTTCATATTCAAATTTGGCACAGTTTCACATTTACATTTGGCAAGTTACACACGTTGTATATATTTTTTTAAATGACAAGTTTATATCTGGTAAAGTGCATATTTATATTTCAAAATATTTCGCAAATTGCACATTTATATGTGGCAGCGTCACATAAAATAATAGCAATTCTATTTCCTCAATCTCAGTGGATGCGGAGGCAACAAGAACAACTTCCGAACGGCTGAGGAGTGTGAGAGTCGATGTATGAGAGGAGAGAATGTTAACTTTGACAAGAGCAAGTCGCCAGTAGCGGACAGGAGTCAAGATCAGGTAAGTTTTTGGATGACCCATTGTTGTGTGATAGACTCCATGTGCAAGCTTGGGATTCGAGAATGTATTCTCTTACTTTGAAGAACGGGACGGCCCTGCATATCACCCAGGCTCCGCCTACCCATGCCTCGTCTATCACTCAGTTCTCGCCTACTATCCAGGCATCGATTATCACTCTGTTCTCACCTATCATCCAGGACCCGTCTTTCACCAAGGCCCCGACTATCACCCAGGAATGACCTATTACACAGGACCCGTCTATCATCCAGGACCCGTCTATCATCCAGGACCCGTCTATCACCAAGGTCCCGACTATCATCCAGGAATGATCTATTATACAGGTATCGGCTATCATCCGGGACCGTCTAGCACCAAAGCCCCGACTACCATTCAGACCCCGCCTGTCATCCAGGCCCCGGCTATCTCCCAGACCCCTCCTATCACCCAGGCCCACCTATCACACAGGCCCACCTATCACCCAGGCCCACCTATCACACAGACCCACCTATCACCCAGGCATCGCCTATCATGAAGACCCCACCTATCACCCAGGCCCACCTATCACCCAGGCCCACCTATCACACAGGCATCGCCTATCATGCAGGCCCCACCTATCACCCAGGCTCACCTATCACCCAGGCCACCCTATCACCCAGGCCCACCTATCACACAGGTCCACCTATCACCCTTGTCCCACTTATCACCCATGCCCTGCCAAATACCCATGAATGATTTTATTTTATTACAACCGTGGAGAGTTTTATCACAAAAAAAGACGAGGATTTATTCTTAACTCTTTCAGTATGGAAGCTTTTTATCAATGCAGCAGAAAAGATTTCAGAGACAACATTTTTCATGGTTTTAAGAATCAATCTACATGTTTATATTTATCTAACATATAACATATTATATATGAATTTTTAGATAATGAAACAAGTTATTAGATTTCACCAATACCAAGATGATATAAGACATGTCAATAGAATATGGTTTGATGACGGTTTACACTAATCAAATTGAGAGCGACGCACAGTGCGGCGAAACGTACGGAACGTGTTAAACGGGAGAGGTCCTTTTATATTTCTAAACCTGGAAGAGGTTCTGTCTTTGGGAAGCGAGAAAAGTCTTTTCAAAGAAAAGCCGGCCTAGGGTATTTACCTTGAAACAAGGGAAGACAGATTTTTTTCCTCTTGGAAAACAGAAAGGTTTTCCCATTGAAAGGTGGAATATGTGTTCCACCTTTTAAAGCGAGAAGAGGTTTTTTTTTTAAAACATGGAAAAGTGTCTTTTCCTAAAAATGGTTTAAAAAAAAAAAACATTTAATGTTCAGTTGATTGTTACCTAAGCTTTTTCGTGTGACCCAAATGACAGCTGTTCCAATTTACATGTGTGATATAGCACAACGTTATTTCGCTAACGTTTCCAAGAAATTTGTGAGAATTCTCAGTTTCTGCTTCAACACAACAAGCAGTGTCTTATGGAAGGCGCGGCGGGCCAAGATGGCCGCATAGTGAAACCAAGTTTAATACTAGTGGCTTTTTTCTGTAGTTTGTGTTCGAGTGATTCTTTCCGGTTAGGATTTTCACTTGTGGAGACATCGGGTCCGGTCGTGTTGAAATTACCACAAAGTCAACATGCTTTTGGCGTCAGTGCGCGAAGATTCGTGCTGCAGGCGACTAACAGTTGATTGAAGTGGAAAGGTATCTGACCAGGCTTTGATCTGTGTTCGAAAGTAAATTCGCCACCAGTTGGAATGCGGTCAGATCGTCGGATGTTTCACCGTAAGGAAGGGGGGGGGGGCTGACTTCATTTGTTGGGACATCGATTATATAGCCATTCTCACTGACCACGAAATCTACACTGATTCAGCGCGGACGCACGAAGGTTGTGCTGCCCGCGATGGCCACTACACCGACCCTGGAGTGTGCACCAGGAACTACGCACCTTTTTTTTCTTCAGAAACGACACGTTCACTAGAAGTGGAACAGTCTGAACTATCAGGAAGGACGCTTTGTATGTTGTTGGAACGAGGAGTGTAGCATATATAGTATCCCCCCGCCCCCCCCCCCTTTTGCAGTGACACCAATCAGTTCTAAAATCTAGTCTAAACTGGATCTAAGGAGAAAGCTTTCATGATGTTAACATATCTTGGGGGAAATCATAATTACTAGAGAGTTGACCAAAATGTAGGGCGATGAAATCTACCAACTCATGACTTTTGGAAATGTGCAAAACTAATCAAGAGTAGTCACTGGAGTTCTATTTGACAGATGAAGGATTTACTAAACTTACGTCATTAATTCAGCCATTTTTACACACACACGCACACACACACACACGCACGCACACACACACACACACGCACGCACTCACGCACCCACACACAAACGCGAGCACACACACACGCACCCACACACACTTAATGTTGACATGTAATTAATGTCAAATAATTATATATATATATATATATATATATATTTATAGTAGTAGTAGTAGCCTCCGTCAGTCATAGTTGACAATGGATTTTTCAGCGCCCCTAGAAATGTTATTTTTTTCTTTTCTTTTCTTCTCTTTCGCCGTGTATTCTCTCTCTATGAATCTGTTTGCTTCTTGTTTGAGGTGAACCTGTATATATATATATATATATATATATATATATATATATATATATATATATATATATATATATATATATTGATGTTACTCGTCCATGTTAGTCTTGGTCTGCCGCTGTCTCTTTTACCTTGTATTTTCCCCTCCAAGATTACTTTTAGTAGGCTGTTGTATCTTTTAACATGGTCCAAAAATCGCATGTCTTTTTTGAATTGTGCTTAGTAGTTCTCTCTTCATTTTTAGTTGTTTTAAGACTTCATCATTTGTTTTCTTTTCTTTCCATCCAATTCGACCTACTCTTCTACATATCCACATGTCAAAGGCTTCAATTCTCTGTTCTGTTTTCTTGTCTAATGTCCATGTTTCTGCCCCATATAGCAATGTTGAGAAGACATAACATTTTGCTATTCTTTGTTTTAGCCCTGGTGTTATTTGTTTTGATGTTAGTATGTTCTTCATAACATTAAAATTACTTTTTGCAATTCCTATTCTTTTGTTTATTTCAGTTTTACATTTTCCATCACTGGTTATAGTATGCCCAAGGTAGTTGTAGTTCTGAACTGTCTCCAGGTCTATTCCTTCAATTTTGATATCCAGTTGTGGGTTTTGAGTATTTTCTTTGTTTATGATCATAGTTTTAGTCTTTTTTATATTCATATCTAGTCATATTTTCGGCTTGTCATGCTTATTTAATTAAGTAATTGTTGTAGATCTTTAGGATTTTCTGCTAGTAGCACAGTATTATCATCATATCTTAGGTTATTGATTATCTTTCCATTAATTTTTAGGCCTGGCATCTCTATGATGTTTTTAAAGATTTGCTCAGTGTATAGACTGAACAAGTTTGGTGATAGGATGCATCTTTGTTTTACTCCTCTTTTTATATCAATGGGTGTAGAGTTCTCTTTGTTATATTTTATTATTGCTGTTTGCTCCCAGTATAGATTACATATTAGTCGTATGTCAGTGTCATCTGTCCATATATATATATATATATATCTATATAATGTTGACATCTAATTAATTTCAAATAATTATATCCTCAGACTAAAGATGGTGCCACATTCGAACAGATATTGGATGTCAAGGGAAACAATCTTGAAAAGAACAGAGAACTTAAATTGATTACAGCCCCTGCTCCAGCTGCAGAAATAATAGATTTAGACACTGACGTCACAGCTTCTCTTCAACTGAACACGAAAGTTCAAAACTCGACCACAAATGGGAAAGAAGAAAAGAGGAGGAAGAAGAAAGAAAAGGAGAAAAAGAAACGCCGAAAGAACAAAAAGAAGAATCGCAAAAATAAAAAAGAGCGAAAAAATGATGATATTATAATGCTGACATCTGAACCAACTCAACAATCTACAGAGCTGGAACTAGAACCTAACTTTGTCGAGCCATTATCTACATCAAACAGAGACGAAACACCTCCCAAATATGCAGAGTTGACAGGCAGACAGACAACTATTTCTAAATTTAGAAATCCTAACAGCAATAATAGACTTACTTGGCAAATAGACAAACAATTTGGAAGGTGGAGGAGACATCATAAAAAACACAAGGATCATGAGCAACCACGTACTGATGTGGCTGGTACATCCTCCGGAGCAAAGCAAGACACGTATTACGACAAAGTTAAATTGTTTGATATCTTGAAAAACCAAGAAGATGCAAAACAAAACCAAAAGTAATAATTCATGCATGAAAATTTGTTTTCCTATTACTCAACTTTTATTGTTTAAAGATGGTGATTATATGGGCTGTCTCATTCGCTACAGAACCCGGCGTTTATTTAAACATTTTACGACTGAACACTCTCTTTTCCCACAATAATCTTCTTCTTTTCAGCTCCCTGTGGAGCATAGGTGTTCAACAAACACGTTCCAAGCCGTTTTGTTTCTTGCCATTCTTTTAAGATCATTCCATGTCTTCCCTGTCATATTCATCTCTGCTCCCATTTGTCTTCTCCAATAATATTTTGGTCTTTCTCTTTATCTCTTCCCATGGGGATTCCAAAAACGGCCCTGTCATGTAGTAGAACTTTAAGTTGGCTTCCACAGTGTGTGTCCTATGCAGCGTCAAAGTTTTCGTTTTATCTCTTTGTCCACTTGTATTGAACTTTTTATCCCCATAATTCTACATTAATGATTTTTTCTTACCATTTCCACCCTTTTATTCTGCGCAAGCATCCATTAATGAAGGTCTGTATCATCATGATTACCATTTTTGCTGTTCTCCATGTTTCACGGCCACATAATAGAGCTGGCTTTACATTAGAGTTGAACATTTCTATTTTAGTATTTAACCTAATTTCTTTGGATTTCCATATGTTTCCTAGTGCAACGAAGGCTCCTTTGACTTTTTAATCCTTATCTTGGAATCGTTCTATGTTCCACCTTCTTTGACTATATTACTGCTAAATATATATATATATATATATATATATATATATATATATATATATATATATACACATATAAGATTGAAGAGAGGTTTATTTGTCCTGTCCAGAACTCACACGTGCTGTTCACTAACAAGTCACATTCTAACAACCGTACTGTGTAGGTACTCTCAGGATATGACAGATTTCAGCCAGCGAGGTGTGTCAGGCAGGTGTGTCTCAACAATTGGGCCCCACACAATGTACGCACTCTCATTCACATTTCCTTTAATTCCTCACACAATGTACGCACTCTCATTCACATTTCCTTTAATTCCTCACACAATGGACACACTCTCATTCACATTTCCTTTAATTCCTCACCATATGTACGCACTCTCATTCACATTTCCTTTAATTCCTCACACAATGGACGCACTCTCATTCACATTTCCTTTAATTCCCCACACAATGTACCCACTCTCATTCACACTTCCTTTAATTCCTCACACAATGTACGCATTCATTCATATTTCCTTTAATTCCCTACACAATGTATCCACTCTCATTCACATTTCCTTTAATTCCTCACACAATGTACGCACTCTCATTCACATTTCCTTTAATTCCTCACACAATGTACGCATTCATTCATATTTCCTTTAATTCCCTACACAATGTACCCACTCTCATTCACATTTCCTTTAATTCCCCACACAATGTACGCACTCTCATTCACATTTCCTTTAATTCCTCACACAATGTACGCACTCTCATTCATATTTCCTTTAATTCCTCACACAATGTACCCACTCTCATTCACATTTCCTTTAATTCCCTACACAATGTACCCACTCTCATTCACATTTCCTTTAATTCCCCACACAATGGACGCACTCTCATTCCCATTTCCTTTAATTCCCCACACAATGGACGCACTCTCATTCACATTTCCTTTAATTCCCCACACAATGTACCCACTCTCATTCACATTTCCTTTAATTCCCCACACAATGTACGCACTCTCCTCATTCATATTTCGTTGAAACATCATCATCGATGTTAGAATTAGTGTGGAAATATCGAGTTCGGTAGCGAGTGAGACACCTTGAAAATTGATATTATAAAAGAACAGAGGAGGGTCGCACCAGTGCTACGGTTTTCGTGCTCTGTGCTTATATGTTTCTGTGCACTCAGAAATGTTGATGGCAAATGTTACAAGCACATACGAGCAGAAAGATCAATCTCACAAAAATATGGATGCGAATTCTATTCCTTTTTTTCCCCCTCTCTCACACTTTCTCTTTCTCTCTCTCACTTATTCTCTCCCACACTTTCTCTCTCTCACTTATTCTATCTCTCTCACTTATTATCTCTTTCTTTCTCACTTATAATTTCTCACTTTCTCACCCTGTCCCACTTTCTCTCTCACCCTGTCCCACTTTCTCTCTCACCCTGTCCCACTTTCTCTCTCTCTCACTCTCTTCCACTTTCTCTCTCTCCCTCTCTTCCACTTACTCTCACTTTCTTCCACTTTCTCTCTCTCCCCCACTTTCTCTCTCTCTCTCTCTTCCACTTTCTCTCTCTCTCTTCCACTTACTCTCTCTCTCACTCTCTTCCACTTTCTCTCTCTACCACTTTCTCTCTCACTCTCTTCCACTTTCTCTCTCTCTCCCCCACTTTCTCTCTCACTTACTCTCCTGCACAAAGTATCCTTTTTCATTCAACAGCTTCCATTCCCTCACTCACTCACTGGTGTAATTAAAAATAAAATCCTAACTGTGATTTGTAATGTTCTCATGTGTCAAGAAGTTCAGGAGTCGAAACACTTGCTCGACGAGCACCCGCTTCTGATGAGCTGATGCTGCGAAGCTCTGTATCAAGAGTTTCCTATCATTCTCGACATGAGGTCATTTTTTAATTAATGAGGTCTTAGTTATTTTTTATGATAATGAAAGGTCCTGCCATTGTATAAAACAATTTATAATGAAAGGTCCTGCCGCTGTATAAAGCAATTTATAATGAAAGGTCCTACCAGTTATTGTTTTAAATGAAACAAATGTACAAAATTATTTTTCATGTAAAGTGAAACGTTTTACAGCAATCCTTTAAATGTAAACTGAATTGCTGATAGATAATTTTTATGTAAAGTGAAGCACCTACATATGTTAATTATGTAAAGTGAAAGATACTAATTTTTTTAGTTAAAAGAAGTACAAATATTTGTAAAGTGAAGTGGAAAATACAGCAGATTCATGTAAAGTAAAGGGCCCTACAATAAACTGTCACGTAAAGTGAAAGATTCTACATTAAAGTGTCATGTAATGTTAAAAGTTCTACAAAAAAATTATGTAAAGTGAAAGGTTCTACAGAAAACTATTATGTAAAGTGAATGGTCCTATATTAAAGTGTTACATATTGTACAGTTAAAGATTATATAGAAAATTGTTATGTAAACTGAATGATCATACAGTTAAGTGTTCATTAAAGTGAAAGCTACTATACTAAATTGTCATGTAAAGTTAAAGGTCCTATGGTAAATTGTCATGTAAAGTGAAAAGTTCTATGATAAATTGTCATGTAAAGTGAAAAGTTCTATGATAAATTGTCATGTAAAGTGAAAAGTTCTATGATAAATTGTCATGTAAAGTGAAAAGTACTATGGTAAATTGTCATGTAAAGTGAAAAGTTCTATGATAAATTATCATGTAAAGTGAAAAGCTCTATGATACATTGTCATGTAAAGTGAAAAGTTCTATGATAAATTGTCATGTAAGGTGAAAAGTTCTATGATAAATTGTCATGCAAAGTGAAAAGTTCTATGATAAATTGTCATGCAAAGTGAAAAGTTCTATGATAAATTGTCATGTAAAATGAAAGTTACTATACTAAATTGTCATGTGCAGTGAAAGGTGCTATAGCTGCTTCTTACGTAATGTGAAATATTTCTATAGTTTTTGTTACTTATTGTGAACTATATACAGTTAAGTGGTTTTTCTTTTTCATTTTTACAGTTAGTTATTACCTATTCTTCAATGTCTTAAAGTTATTTCTGATTTAATGTGAACTTTCTTACATTCATTTGTTGTTTTTGAAAAAAAATGTATCATCATTTCCACAATTTTATATAGAAAAACCCTGTCAGCTGATTTTAAAATGATTCTTTTAGGAATTAATATATCCATCTTTCATTCACCTGCAGTATTGTCTATATCTGCAATGTCATTTCATTTATAAATTTTACAGTTTTTTTTTTTCATAATTCTTGCAGAGGCCCATATAGTTGTTGTAACATTATTTGGAGACAGTCTTGGAGAACATGTTCTGTCATTATTTTTGTAAGATAGCCACGGCTCAGCCTGATGGCATCTGCGGATCTGCCTTAATTTTATTGTACAACTGGCAACTCTATTTGTTGTGGCCAGATAGTTATTGTGTAGGGTAGCCTAGTCCCTTCTGAGCAGTTGGTTTTTATCTGTCCTCTACAATCTACTTGGTACTATATTTGGTTCTGCATCTATTTTATGATGTAATATCCTTCGTTGGTAATTTTTGGCTTTATATAGATGACCAGAACAATCTGGAACCAATACTTTAGACTAGAGAATGGATTGAATGTACAACAGGGACATAAAATGATGATAAACAATTTACAATATGTTCATAAAATATGTTTCATTTATATAATATTAAGTATTGCTTTTAAATATTTATATGTACATGAGATTATGGTATGTTCAGTTTTTTAGGCTGTAAGTATTCATTCAGTTTTCAGTTATTTTTATTTATAAATTCAGTTCCTAGTCTCTAGGGACTTCGTCAGAGATGCTGGCGAATGAAAAAAAAAATAACATAAAAAATTCATTCATTTTCCTCTCGAGCCGAAGACGACAAATAAGGCAGGAGTCAGTTCTCAATGAGTGACAATTTGTTGCTAGTTCTTGTAAGTCTTTGTTCTTAGTGACATGGTTGAGCCTTCCCTTGTCATTGTTCTGCATAGCAATTTTCTTGGTCTGCCATGTTTTCTTTTACCAGATGGTTTCCATATGAAAGTCTGATGGGGAAGTCTTTCTTCATTCATACACAATAAATGACCATTGTATCTCCAATGCCTTCTTCTTATAAAGGTTGACACTCATTCCTGTTTTGATTCCTTTCTGATCTGTTCATTTGAAATGTATTCTTTCCAGCCCATGTTTGAGATCCTATGAAGACATTTGTTTTCAAAGGCATTTAATTTCCTTTCTAAAGTCGGGGTGGAATTCCAATTTTCTTATTTATAAGTTAGCAATGGTATCAAACAGGAGATGAACAGTCTATGTTTTGTTCATTGTGTTCTGTAAGTATTGCTGTCATTATTTATGTTTGTTAATTGCTCTGATAATTTCAAACATACAACCATCTGTCTATTTTGATTCAGAACAATAACAAAAATTGTTATTTTTCCTTTCATACTGACCAGATATGCAGCTGGAGTGATTAGAGAATACAAAATTAAGAAATGGAACTGTCATAGAACCTATCTTGAAATAATACAAAAACAATCAATAAAATGAAAGTCTATCTGGTGAGAATGCCTTGTGGATTCACCATTCTTCTTCATCTCATAACCTGGGGGGTCATTATGGCACTACAGACTGAAGAATAACCTCTCTCCATGTCCCTCTATCTTCAGTCATTTTTTGGAACTCTGCAAATTTTAGACCTTTTCATTCTTTGGTATTATCTTTCCATCTCTTTCTCTGCCTACCTCTACTTCTCGCCCTGCTCACAGTCCCTAGCAGAATGATCTTTGCCAGATCAGACGGTCGAGATACATGGCTTAACTATTTCATTCTGCATTTCTTCCCAATAGTCAAAAGATCACCATGTAATCAGATTTGCTAGTTTTATCCTTTTGCAAACTTTTTCATTTGTGACACGATCTGAGTAAGAGAATACACATGAAGAAAAATAAAAACAGACACAACAAAAACAGAAGCCAAAATCACTGAATAAAACACAAAATCTGAATTTATTTTCATTATGGAACATGAACATGGCTGCATACAAAAACCATATAAAAAGCACCATATACTGAATTGTGCATTCAAAAATATAAAAGTATAAAGAAATAATATACATAAAATATTTTAGCACAAACAACAGCAGGTTTGACAACATTTAAGTATCAATAAATAAGACAATTGGCTGCCTTCAGCAAAGCTTACAACAGTGTGGTCATTGTATGTTTTGCTATAAAAATAACTGAGGGGACGGGATTGATCTAGGGGTAAGACGTTGACCTCTGCACTAGAAGATCCTGGATTTGAATCCTAAATAAGTGGTGGTCTGTTCATTTCACTTTGGATCTGTGATTTCTTTACCTTCCCTTGGTAAATGGCGAAGAACAGAAGGTCTTATACGCATGTTAAAGAATCCTTGGCAGCTGAAGGTGAAAGAAAGTAGGCCCAAAATGGTTGCTGCCCAGGCAAAACTGTTATCTACCCATGCCATAGACTGATAGGTGTAGTTGCCACTCAGCGACACAACACAATCATACCCACTTAAAGGGTGAATGCCAAGAAGAATAAGATTTTAAGAATGAGCTAGAAGTACAGGAATGAAAATACATTATTCTGTGAGATCAAGTTTGAGCCATTATTCTGAGAGATCAAGTATGAGTATATTTTTAGTGTGAGCATAGAAGAAGAAAACCATATGGAGCAGCAGCAAATCTGATATAGGAGGAAATGTAAAAAGTCAAGCTTCTGTCCAAGCCTTGGAAGCTGTACAGGTAATGTAAAAAGTCAAGCTTCTGTCCAAGCCTTGGAAGCTGTACAGGTAATGTGGCGTTGTTCTTCTTCCATTCAACTCCCTGGGAGAGCAAAGGTCTTCGTTAAAGAGATGGGAGTTCAGATGGGCACAGTCAGAAACGAGCAACTTATTTGGGTGTATAAGAAGACTTATCAACCAACACAGAACTGGAGTCGTCAGTCGCTGGACACTGCGGGACTTGCTGGTGAGGAGACCTGAGCACTTATGAACATGTTCGGAGAGCAAAGATGATGACTCGCAAACTCAAAAAGTCTTCAACAAACACTTTCCAAACTGTCCTGTTTATTGCCATTCTCTTAAGATTGCTCCATGACTTCCTCTATTCTTCCACTTGTCTTCTGGATATACATTGTGGCCTTCCCTTTTGTCTTTTCTCCTGGTGATTTAAAAAACAAGGCTTGTTGTGTCCTACTTGGCCTCCGTTGTCTGTGTCCTATCCAGTGCCTATACACTGCTGGGACACAAAAGGAAGTAAAGAATTGTGGTGCTCCTTCCTATCAGTCATATCATAAGAGGTACTTAAGCATGTTAGCCATGGCACTGCTATCTTGTACTGTAAAAAGATAAGCTGAAAAAAACTTCCCAAACATGGATAAGGTGATGTTAGTGATCATATTTTTCCCATTGCTAGTGGTACGTTGTGCTACCAATGCCAGACCTGGACCCTAGATGTAAGAACAATAAGAAAAATAACCTCTACAGAGATGAAATGTGTTAGATGAATGACAGGAAACAGTCTGAGAGATAAGATCAGAAATGAAGAACTGAGAAAAAAGCTAGGAATAGCCCCAGGCATGGAATATATAAGGAAACAACAGATAGGATGGTTTGGCCACGTGACAAGGCAGAAAGAACAAAACACAACACAACGAGCTTTCAACAAACGTTGTGAGAACACCAAACCCAAGGGTCGACCATGAAAAAGATGGGTCGATGGATATTAGAAACACTAGGAAACAACAGCAGCAGAGGCGAACAGAGGAGCAAGAGACCGCAAATTATATCTCCCCTCGACGCTGAAAGGCAAATGAGGAAGGAAAGTAGAAGAAGAAGTGGTACATTTTTGAGTGAAGTGATCAGTATCACATCAGGCCAGTCTTACTAACATGAAACATCCTTAGATTCTCAATTTCTGGAGGTTTGGTGAATAATGGAGCCTAGACGGTTTGAAAAAAAAAAAAAAAACACTTGTCACTTCTGGCAATTGAACTTGGACTTTTCTGACCAGGGGTATGTGCACTAACCACTCAGTCACTGAGACAGTCAAAGCTGATGTAAATAAGACTAATGACCAACAACAACAACAAAACTGGATGTTTTAACTTTTATGGATAAGACACAAGACTAAACAACCAAACATTCTGACTATAAAAGTTCTAATAATGAAACAAGCAAGATGTAAACATAAGTACAGATGTTATACTGGTAAATTCCTGTATTTTTAGATTAACACAGCTTAAGTGTCAACATTTGTATACACACACGTCACAATACAGAATAGGGGCTTGGTAAACACATGACAGTACAGAATAGGGGCTTGGTACACACATGACAATATAGAATAGGGGCTTGGTACACACATGACAATACAGAATAGGGGCTTGGTAAACACATGACAGTACAGAATAGGGCTTGGTACACACATGACAGTACAGAATAGGGGCTCGGTACACACATGACAGTACAGAATAGGGGCTTGGTAGTCTAGAGGTATGACACTAGACTCTGGAGAGGAAGGTACCAGGTTCAAAGCCCACCACAAGTGATGGTGATTTTTCAAAAACAGGAAAGATCAATCCAAGCTTTCATTGTGTTACCCTCCCCTGATTTCTTGGGTAGTGAGATCTGATGTCTAGCCCTCTAGGATAATGGCAATAAACAGGAGGCCCCATGTTCTCTTGTGACCATTAAAAATCCCTTAGCAGTTAAAATAAAAAAGAGTAGGTCATAAAACTTGACCACTGGAGAAAATTGTCAGCAAAAATCTGCCCAGGCTGTACAACAGAGTTCATGCACACGGGTCAGCATTTTCTAGGATTTTCTCACAATTCTCAAGAGGGATATTGTAGAGCACCTATGGGTTGATCCAGTGTGCAGTGATAATGATCCTAACAATAACGACAATACAGAAAATAAATGAATCAGTCTTGGTACCTAGTTGCTAGATGGGGATTTCCAACCATTTGATTACATCAGTTACAATCTCAAACCAGAACTAAGAGGATATGGGATTATTTTGTTGCAACAGAATGCACTAATCTACCTTCACAATGGCAAACCACGTCTTTCAAAGGGATTAGGAGAGCTAAATATGATGGGCCATTAAAATATTAAAAGGCATATTGTTAATGTGGTGTTAGTGGCCAGATTTTTCAATGACCGTGGTACATATTTTGATAACGTGGTCAGTATCATTTCAGGCATCCTTTCTCCATTAATTCCTAGAAAAATCTCTGGATTTCCAAAATCTCATTCTTAGAGGCTGGGTGTGTGTGTGTGTGTGTGTGTGTGTGGGGGGGGGGGGAACTGGGTGACGAGATGTCAACCTCTGGACAGGAAAGTCATTCTAATTCCATCACATGCTGTGGAAATTTTTCACTTCGAATCCATGTTTTACATGTGGCTTTACCTCACTTAGGCAGCCGCAATAGCTCAGTGGTTAGTGAACTGCACTAAAAAGGACAAGGGGAAGGGTTCGATCCCAACCGACGGCTTCCGGGTTCACCCAGTCTTAAATGGGTACCGGATTTTTTTGGGAAAGTAAAGCGGCACGGGTGTAATACTGACCATATTACCCAAAAATTATGTGCTGAATGTCTGTAAAATTTATGGTCACTAACACTACATTCCCTATACACCACTTGGCATGATAGGGCTCTTTACTTTTTTTTTACTGACCTCACTTAACCTCTTCCAAAGAGGTTCATGGAACAGTCTGATAAATGAGGTCAGCAGTGTTGTAGTACTTGCTATGGTGGTACCTGCAGATGCTGAAGATCTAGTATTGTAAACAAAGGAAATAATTCAAGATTAATGCAGAAATAACAAAAACATCCTCACAACCAACAATTTTAACATATAACTGGGAAGAAAAGGTGGCTATATGTTGACAATGGGATGAGAAGAAATAACCATAGGATCATAAGCCCTTATTTGGGAAACAGGGAAATAAAAAAAAAAAAAAAAAAAAAAAAAAAGGCCAATCTCAAGTGATACAGAAAATAACATTTGACAAGATAGGCAAAGATAACATTGACTCCCTTACTGATATTGAGAAGTTTGCCTAGAATAGAGACGAGGCATGGTCTACTGCAAGCCCTGTGTGATGTCTGGCTGCACCAGAGGAATATATAAAATATTTAGTACTGAACTCCCCATAAGCACACAGGAAATCAAGAAAACCGCTACTGACTACCTCATCATCTTGATATAGAGTTATGCATTCAACTCATCATCACAAACTCTATTAGCTAGAAAATCTAGTACTTCTTTCTTTCCTCATTTGCCTTTCAGAAAGGAGGTGCAGATATAATTTGTGGTCTTTTGCTCTTCTGTTGGCATCTGCTGCTGTTATGTTTCCCGGTGTTTCTAATATTTCATCAATCCATCTTTTCCGTGGTCAGTCCTTGGGTCTGGTGTTCTCGCAATGTTTACTGAAGGCTCATTGTGTTTTGATCTTTCTGCCTTATCACATGGCCAAACCATTTTATCTGTTGTTTCTAGCACTAGATGTGTTAATTCATTGCCATCTTCAGAAAAACGAATTTCATAGAGTAGTTTTTAAATAAAAATGTTAAAAATGGTGATAAAACACTCAACAATATCAAACATAATAAACAAACAAAAATCAACTGGGACAGCACTTGCAAAGCTAAAGCTTATTTGGAAAAATAAGAACATCGCTCTTGGCTCTAAAATCAGGCTGATGTGCACCCTTGTTATATGAGTCTTTCTAAGTATGTGTGAAGCATGGATCCTTACAGCAGAGCAATATAATAAACTACAAGCTATGATGGATGAAATGTTACCATAAGGTTTTTGGTATTTCTTATTTATATCATATAATGAAACAGTACACAAAAGGATACAAAAATCAGAGTAGATGATAAGATAATACATGGTCAACTGTGGAGAAATACAAAATGAGATGATTTGACCACATATTTCATTCATTTAGCCTGGCAAAGACCATTCTACAAGGAACAGTTTAAGGAGGAAGGAGAGGTAGACATCATTGCTGAGTCCCGAAGAATGACTGAAGGTAGAGAGTAATGGCAAAGGTTGATGAAGTCTGACAGCTGTGGACCAATGGACCCTCTCCCACCTCCCCCAGTTATGGGATGAAGAAGAAGCAGAAGAATCTCAAAGAAGTGTATGCCAGAGAAAACTCACACCAACAGGGCTTTGAACCAAAAACCACCTGCTAAAGGGACAAGTATTCTAACCACTTCACCACCACTGCTTCACTGTGCTGTTCAGCACATTTGTTACATTTTAGATTAAAAAATGAAAGGGTTAACAAGCTAGGCAAACTGTGGTCACCATAGTAGGACCAACAGCCAACAGCTGACCAACACCTTTCTTCACCTTACAGTTGGGCTCCCTGGTATGTCTGTATCAGAACATACTAGCCAACAGCTGACCAACACCTTTCTTCACCTTACAGTTGGGCTCCCTGGTATGTCTTTATCAGAACATGCTAGCCAACAAAGAGAGGATATTTGTAGTGATCTATTGATATAGAAGACCTAGTACTACAGCCATCATCATGTGCCATATTGGCTGGCATAGATGATCACGTCCCTCAAAATTCTCTGTCATTAGTGCCATGACACCAAGCTATCTTGTAAATTCTCTCTTTAAAATTTATTTATTTAATAAAATATAAATATGTAAATAATACCGGTTTTGTAATATAATGTGTATAATAATATAAATAATATGGTTTTATAAGATGACTCAATACCAACTCAAGGGTGAGTCTGATATAGAAGACTTAGTACTAGAATATCTTTAGGACAAGAAGCTCTAACATCACCAACAGAACCAGGAAGTCATTACAGTCACAACATCAACTTCCAGTTTTGGTCAACTCTATGGCACTAACTTCATCATATTAAAAAAAAAGCCCAAAGATGACCTCAGTTAAAACAAATAATGTCAATTATAAAAATTAAAGCAAAAATATCCCCAAGTTCATTTAATGCCAGATAAACTTTGAGTGGCTCACCCAGAACAGGGATGTGTGGCAAGGTCTAATGTGCAAGGTCTGATAGTTGATAACAAAGACTGTCAGACACAGAGAGTCTACAAGTTCTGCCCTATGTGTGTCTTCGGCTCGAAGGACACTAGACAGAAAAAATACACAGATTAACATTATACAAATATATATTCAGCTTTTATAACAATAGTTATAGCAAGAAATGCAGTCACATTGTATATATCATATAAGAATAAGAATAATTACACAGATCAAATGCAAATAATTAATACTGCAAGTTTATAAATATAAAATATATATTACACTTATATACTATAAACGTATAAAAGTCTTAATATAACATATATTTTTTTAAAACTAAAATACTCATATGTGCTGTGATTTATTTAATGTCAGGTATAAATAAGTTATGGGATACTTATTAAGTTCAAGGATGTTATTATTAAGTAATTTAATGCGAAAGAAAGTGTAGAAACATGACACTTTTATATGAGTGTAAACATACAGATTTCAAATTGTATATAGAGAAGTGGTAAGCATGCAGGTGACTCTCAATTCCAGCCCACTGAAGTGACAGCCTTAATGTCTGGGAGATGAAGGTGACAAATAGAGACTGCACAACTGGTTTATGATTATATCTTTTATGTGCAATAAAGAAGGGGTAGTAGTACAGTGTAAAGGTGCAATAATACATTCACTGCAAATTGGTAAATAGATCAGTCACTGTAAAGGGGTGGTAGAGCATAAATGTAAAGGAGTAGTAAAGTATCAATGTAAAGGGGTATTAGGGTTGTCATTGTAAAGGGATATTAGAGCAGTTAGTGTAATGGGGTGTTAGAGTATTCAATGTAAAGGGGTATTACAGCAATCAGTGTAAAAGGGTATTAGAGAATTCAATGTAAAGGGGTATTAGAGTATTAAATGTAAAGGGGTATTATAGTATTCATTGTAAATGGGTATTAAATGTAAAGGGTTATTGGAGTAATCAGTGTAAAGGGGTGTTAGAGTATACAATGTAAAGGGTTATTAGGGCAATCAATGTAAAGGGGTATTAGAATATTCAATATAAAGGGCATTAGAGTATTCAATGAAGGGGTAGTAGAGTATTCAAAGTAAAGGGTTATTTGAATATTTAATATAAAGGGTTATTAGAGTATTCAATGTAAATGGGTATTAGAGTATTCAATGTAAATGGGTATTAGAGTATCCAATGTAAAGGGTTATTAGAACAAAGAGTAAAGGGGTATTAGAGTATTCAATGTAAATGGGTATTAGAGTATTCAATGTAAAGGAGTATAGAATAATAAGTATAAAGGGGTGTTAGAGCAGTCATTGTAAAGGGGCAGTAGAGCAGTCGATGTAAGAGGATATTAGAGCATTCACTGTAAAGGGGCATTAGAGCAGTCATTGTAAAAGGGTAGTACAGCAGTCGATGTAAGAGGATATTAGAGCATTCACTGTAAAGGGGTATGGGAGCAGTCATTGTAAAGGGGTAGTAGAGCATTCACTGTAAAGGGGCATTAGAGCAGTCAGTGTGAAGGGGTATTAGAGCAGTCATTGTAAAGGGGTAGTAGAGCAGTCGATGTAAGAGTATATTAGAGCATTCGCTGTAAAGGGGCAT
Organism: Megaustenia siamemsis; assembly: GCA_032433765.1. Taxonomy (NCBI): domain Eukaryota; kingdom Metazoa; phylum Mollusca; class Gastropoda; order Stylommatophora; family Ariophantidae; genus Megaustenia; species Megaustenia siamemsis. Next base: position 44,063,982 of record JAVIAB010000046.1, read on the forward strand.
TAGAGCAGTCAGTGTGAAAAGGTATTAGAGCAGTTATTGTAAAGGGGTTTTAGAGCAGTCGGTGTAGAGGGGCATTAGGGCACTACTGTAAAAAGGAGGTAGAGCAGTTAATGGATATCATAATTAGCAGCATAAAGTAGTTGTAAGGATTTGTAATGAGATTGACAAGGCAGTATAAAGTTGCTATAGGGCAGTGTAAAGCCATTTAAAACATGTACAAAATGTTATATCAATGTTAATATACAATCAAAAACAAAGTGTTCAAAGCACTGAACTAAATTATCTATTTTATCTCATTTATGAAAAATAGCAAACGATGGACACTCAGCAAATCTACAAAATGTTCAGATCTTAATGTCTGATTGTATTTTTTATTTCACAAACTCCCACAAATTCAACTAGAGACCTTTCCTCTCTGCCATTTCTGTTTTTTGTTCCCTTGAGCTTTCCTGTTATAATATTAAGCCAGGCCTTCATTCCTTAAGTATCAATCTATCTATCTACTGACCTGTCGAGTTGTGGTCGGCCCATAGGGCATAGACCCAGATACTTTTTCTCTAAATTTTCTTTCTAGCAGTCTCAATAATTGCAAAGATATTTTATCAAAATCTCTCCATTTGTCTCTGTTCTGTGCAAGCACCTCAATCTCATTGAGGGAGCTGACTCCTGCTGCTTTTGCCTCTATGATCAATGTTCTTTTCAGTGTCTTTCTGGGTTGGCCTCTTTTCCTCCTACCTATTGTTTCCCACATGAGGACTAGCTTTGTTATTTAGTTATTATCTCTTCTCATCACATGTCCAATATATGTCCATTGTCTTTTCTTGATTACTGATAATGTTGGTGGTTGATTGGAGATTTCTCTAATTTCCTTATTTGTTTTAAATTCATTTTACACTATACCAAGCACTTTCCTTAGATATTAATTTTCAAATGCATTCAACTTTGTTTCTATGTCTCTTGTTGTTTTCCAGTTCTCGCATGTATATGTAAGGGTTGATAGTACATTTCATTTGAATAGTTTAAGTTTTGTTTCCTTAATTATATATACATACAATTTTTGCCTATGATATTTTTACAAATGTATTGTCGTTATTATCTTAAATACGTTTCTCTGGAACATTGACTCATTTCTTAGCTGTTCATGGAAATCATATCAGTATTAGCAGAAACCAAATTTCTATTTTTCATAAAAGATCTCTAGAAAGCAGGTGTCTGAATCAATAACTTGTCGGGCTCAAAACAAGGAGAGAGTAAGGTCCAATAAAGTTTTCAAAATTCAAAAAATACTCTAATCTCTGATGTGAATCCTCAAGAAAACTTTAAATCCCCCCAAACTCCAAAGCACAGAAGTGTTTCCCTAACTCATACTCTGAAACCCATGCTGTAAAAATCAGAAAGTCTATATATAGCCATAACGAGAAACTAACAACACTATGTTAAATTATACAATCAGGACTATACTTCAGGATGCTTCAACTTAACTGGCATCAATTACCTAACTGTATATGCTTGTACACAATGGAAAAATTAACATGACAAACAAGGTATTTTTTTTGCAAAACAAACATACAGAAAGCAATAAAACATAAATGTGTAAATAATATTGGGGAAAAGCATAAAAATGCAAAGTTGCTGTAAAGCTGATGATAAGAATACTAGTAAAGGGGTAAAAACTGTTTATTGTTTCAGCTGAAGGCCTCATCATTATGTGCCATACCGGTTGGCGTAGATGATCATGTCCTTCCACAATCTTCTATCCACCATGCATCGTATCAATTCTGTTATTGACTGTTTCCCATGCCATATGGGGTTGAAAATTTAATAAATGCCACATGCCTCTTATATTTTAATTATTTTGTTATAACATAAAACAATAGTAAATATATGGTCAAAAGATAAATATATAAAAATATGTATAATAGGCAGATAAAAAGTCTCCTTAATGCAAAATGACTAGAAAATTAAAACTGAATCTCTTTGAGCCAGTCTTAGAGTAGCATCTTATATACATGCTGAAGATGGATGTGTGAGGCTGAAAGATGCAACAATATCAGTTTTATTGCAGATTTACATTTACATTTACATGTGCACAGCACATTTACGCTCAAATAATGTCTTTTACGTTTCATTAACAAAATCGTTTTTACGATAGTGGCTTGTTAAACCTCTGATCAACAGTTCTATACCAAGCCGGAGAAAAATAATTCTTCCATCTTGGATACAACCGGAAATACCTAGAGGAAGACTCAGAGAGACACTGAGAAGAACATTGATGAGAGAGGCAAGAGCAGCAGGAATCGGCTCCCTCAATGAGATAGAGCTGCTTGCACAGAACAGAGACAAATGGCGAGATTTGATAAAATATCTTTAAAAGAATTGAAAACTGCTAGAACAAAAATTCAGATAAGAGAAGGAGTATCTTGGTCTACGGCCTATGGGCCGGCTACGGCTCAAAAGGTCAATAGATAGACAGATAGATAGAATGTCCTTTTAAGGGTGGATGACAGAGGTGTAACTATTTCTTAGTCATCACATAACACAAAGAAAAAGAAGAAAACAGATCAAGACGAATGCTTGAACCCAGAACCTCTGATATTATGGCACACACCTTATTTCATCATTACAGTCATTCCCAATGTACATAAGTCCACTAAAGAAAATTGAACGAATATTATATGATATCAGATCTCAAAATATCCTTCACTGAAAGAGAAGTGTTCCCGAATTTGCCAATGTCTCTTTGATTCCATTTAACCATCTCTTTCATGATTTCCCTTTTGCTTTGTAATGGAATGTTTTCATGTGATATGCTTGAGCTGCATGTTGGTTGGATTTCATTCTGGTGAGATATCCAAACTATTTGATTCTTTGTTGTTCAATATAGTAATGGCTGGTGTTACACCCACCATTTTTTGTGGGCCTCATTTCTAATCTTATCACTTCTAGATTTGTTTACAGCTTTTCTTAAACACTTCACTTTGCAGGTTGTTATTTTATGCTTATGTTTTTCAAGAACTGTCTATGTCTGGCACTGGTAGTACAATTAGGGACTAAACAAAGTTTCTATATTTTTTTTTAACAGAGGAAATGTATTCAAGGATAATATAAACCCAAGCTTAAAATGTCATTTTCTTAGAAGATATTCAGAAAACATAACAAACATTCATACTGTGAACTCCAAAAGCCAAAAATACTATGAGTAGCCCAATGAACAATATATGCAGTATGGGCCAGACATATAACACTCTGTGGAGCAATATTGATGAATTTTGTTGCTGCCATGAGGAGAAGCCATGTATGTGTCAAAAACTGATTGAGTTGTCATTCCATGGATAAAGACATAAAGAAGCAATAACTTTATTAAAACTTGATTTGTTTATATTTCTTTGTAACGTTTGTTTACCAATCCTTTTTTTAAGTTCAGTTATCCTTGTTTACTAGCTATTTGTTCAAGTCAGGTGTGTTGCTCAACATTGCATTAATTTAACGTACACATTTTTTGTAACAATCCTTTGTTAAATTTATGTGTGTTTACCAATCCTTCATTAAATTTAGGTTTGTTTATTTACTGATCTTCTGTTAATTTAGGGCTTCACTGATTCCTAATCACAATTTAAAAAAAAAAGTGGTATGGTAACAGCTTTACATGGTAATTAACAAAACAAAAGTCAACATTTCAGCCAAGTAGGCCTTCAGCTAGAACAACAAACAACACCGAAATATATATAAGGATATGTACACAAATCTAACTACATAGCAATAATATGCTAGATACTCAATAAAGGAAATAAAAAAAGGTGAACACACACTTCCCTGTGGTCCAGAGCATGGTCAGCTTCTGAATGAACTCAAACTAAAATTAAGGAGGAGTACTAATACTGGCACTAACTATGTACATTCCTGTGTACACATATGCATATATATACACATTCCTGTGTGTTACCGGGGCCTCATTATGAGGGAAGTAAAGAATAGTGACACTGTGACCTTCCAGGCATGTCGTAAGAGGCAACTAAGGAGGCTGATCGATGGCTTGACAAGCTGTCATTGTAAAAAGTATTGTTATGGAAACAGCGCCATATATTTTAGAGCAGTGATCTCTGCAATATGTGCCACTTTGGCACGCAAGGTTTCTGTTTTTGAGATTGTGGTTCTGCCCTATGTGCCGTCTTCGGCTCGAAAGGACGATAGATAGATAGTCTAATACTGGAGTTAAACAAGGATGTATTTTATCTCCCTTGTTATGGACTTCATGATGAAGAAATGCTGCACTGGTAATAAAGGCATCGAATGGATACAAGGAGACCACTTGGAGGACCTTGACTTTGCTGATGACATAGTTCTCATCAGCAGTCAGATAAAAACGATGCAGGAAAACACAAATGAACTATCATCAATAGCCAGCAAAATTGGGCTTGAGATCAATCATGAAAAGACTAAAGTCATGAAAAAGCTTAATTCCAACAGACAACAAAATATACATGGAAAACAAACCAGTGGAAGAGATCGATCACTTTATCTATCTTGGAAGTCACATTGATCGAGAAGGGGATACAAGTAAAGAAATTAGAATCAGAATAGCTAATGCAGCAATATCTTTCAGAAGCCTTGAAAAGTTGTGGAAATCAAAACTCATCAGCACAAACACAAAACTTAGACTATTAAAATCAAATGTACTATCAACCCTTAAATATGCATGTGAAAGCTGGAATACAATAAGAGATATAGAAACAAAGTTGAGCGCATTCGAAAATAAATGTCTAAGGAAAATACTTGGTATAGCGTGGAACGAATTCAAAACAAACGAGGAAATTAGAGAAATCACCAATCAACCACTAATATCTTCAGTAATAAAGAAAAGACGATGTTCATATGTTGGACATGTGATGAGAAGAGATAATAACCGAATAGCAAAGCAGGCCCTCAAAGGGGAAACAACAGGTAAGAGAAAAAGAGGAAGACCCAGGGAGACACTGAGAAGAACATTGATGAGAGAGGCAAGAACAACAGGATTCAGCTCCCTCAATGAGGGTCTTGGTCTATGCCCTATGGGCCGGCTAGGGCTTGAAAGGCCAATAGATAGACTAATACTACTTAAAATGTGTTAATTACCATGTAAAGCTGTTACCATACTACCTTTTTCTTCTTCTTCTTTTTTAAATTATCATTCTCATCAGCTTTACAGCAGCTTCACATCTCTTTGCATCTTGATGCCTTTACTGATTCCTAATCAGAAGGCGCAGATTGTTTGCATCTTTCTCCTCCTTATACCAACTAGTGGAACAGAGTCAGTATCTTTCTCCTCCTTATATCAACTAGTGGAACAGAGTCAGCATCTTTCTCCTCCTTATACCAACTAGTGTAACAGAGTCAGCATCTTTCTCCTCCTTATACCAACTAGTGGAACAGAGTCAGTATCTTTCTCCTCCTTATACCAACTAGTGTAACAGAGTCAGCATCTTTCTCCTCCTTATACCAACTAGTGGAACAGAGTCAGCATCTTTCTCCTCCTTATACCAACTAGTGGAACAGAGTCAGCATCTTTCTCCTCCTTATACCAACTAGTGGAACAGAGTCAGCATCTTTCTCCTCCTTATACCAACTAGTGGAACAGAGTCAGTATCTTTCTCCTCCTTATACCAATAATGGAGCAGAGTCAGTCTCTTTCTCCTCCTTATACCAATAGTGGAACAGAGTTAGTATCTTTCTCCTCCTTATACAAATAGTGGAACAGTCAGTCTCTTTCTCCTCCTTATGCCAATAGTGGAACAGAGTTAGTATCTTTCTCCTCCTTATACCAATAGTGGAACAGAGTCAGCCTCTCTCTCCTTCTTAACTCCAATAATGGAACAGAGTTAGTATCTTTCTTCTCCTTATTCCTACTAGTGGAGCAGAGTCAGCCTCCTTCTCCTCCTTATACCAATAGTGGAACAGAGTCAGCATGTTTCTTAACAAAGAGAGCCTAGTTAAACCTTTAACAAATCTTTCAATACCAGATAGCCAATGAGATTACACTTGTTCCAAAACCCTAAGCAGTAGCATCATCTAGCACTACAACCTGGTATGGTGAACACATAGGAAGTCCAACTCGGCTGCAGAACCAGCCATAGAATCCTTTTTCCCCATCGCTGATTTCCGCCCACCACCACTGCCAGGACCAAGAAACTTGCATGACTGACGCAGTAATGGCTATGAGGAAGGCCGATAATCCCACGGACAACGGGAATGATAAAATAAGTACCGGGCAAAAAGTTAACTTGTGCACAAGTGATCTCTCCTCACTGAAATATACGACTAAATTATACCATGTCATAGATCCATTGTAGAATGAAATACACACTGAAATCACCATGGCAACTGGTATACACAGAATTGACCAAATAATAATATGTGGACCTTGACTACGGTCACATTCACATTTGTGATCGCCCTTTGACTGTGGCTCATGTGAGGTCAGTCGGTGGAATTCATTTTCTGTTAGCTCAAGCTGAACCTGTATGGAAATGAATGTTTTTCAAATTTGTATACTGATTGTATAAAATGTATCCCCATCAAGGCCAGCTCCTTGTCGTGGGGATGGGGCTTAACAGTCACCAGGGACTGAAAACCAAGACTGGCCAGGCCTTCCTACACCCGTGCAAGACCACAGTCTGCTCTAGCAATTTTAAGTGCTGAAGTCGGAGGCAACCAGCCAAAAGGCGCACTACAAAAATCAGGATGCCACGCACTCACGCCAATGGGAAGCATGCCTATAACTGCAAATCGATATGGCACTCGCCCTGTGATGGACACTCAGGCAGGTGCAGCGCCGGGCCCTCAGCCTCGAAAGGGCCCAACCTATATTACTGGATGTCCTTCTCAATCGCTCTGTGGAGTCAGGGGGCGAGAGAATAGAGTTACTGGCCAACCCAAAATAAGACCACTCAAAATAATGCACTGGAATGCTGAAGGCATCAACAGCAAAAGAGATGGGTACAGTAAAAAGATAGAATTAGAAAATATCCTGCATGAAGAACAAGTAAGCATATGCTGTTTGCAGGAAACCCATCTAAACAACGACATAGCCTTGAAGATTAGGGGATACCAGTGCTACCGATCTGACAGGAAAAACAGACAAAAGGGCGGAATACTGACTCTTGTAAGGAACAACATTAATGCATGTCAGATTGAAGTGTATATGGATGGGGCGGAATATCAAATACTGCACCTCAGGACAGGAAATACAGACTTCCATCTACTAAACTACTACTGTCCGAGTGACCGCCCACTAGCACTAGACACAATTACATTAAAAGAAAGAATAATTGTATGTGGAGACTTTAACAGCCATTCACAGAGCTGGGGCTATGAAGATATGGACAAGAGAGGTGAAGAACTTGAAAATTGGCAGGATGACAATGGGCTTATACTATTAAACCAGGCAACAGATCCACCAACATTCTATTCCAGATCATGGCATACCACATCTACACCAGACCTTGCTTTCCATTCACCAGACCTGGATTGGAATATCACACGTATTGTTGGGAAACAACTTGGAGGCAGCGACCACCGACCTGTCTTTTTAGTGGTGCAAAATGAGGCCGTCAGGGAGAGCAGCACTCTCTCCAGATGGAATTACAAAAAGGCAGACTGGAAAATGTATCAACATTACACCAGTGTACTGACTAAAGATCTAAATACAGACAGAGACATCAACAAAATAGTTGATGAATTCAGTAGACTAATAATACAAGCTGCCAGTGAAACAATACCCAGAGGGGCACGGAAACACTACAAACCATACTGGAATAGTGAACTAGAGCAACTGCACAATGACATGGAAACATCTCGAAAACAAGCAGAAAATAACCCCTGCCAGGAACACCACAATAACTATCAGCATGCTAAAGCCAAATTTCAATGGGCTAAACTACAAGCCAGACGGAGAAGTTGGAAAGAGAAAACAGAGTACATGAATCTAGAACGAGACACAAGAAAAGTGTGGAAGCTTGTAAAACAGCTGAATGATGAGGGTACAGAAGGGAACACAAAAATTACACTGAAGAAGGATGGAAACATTCTAACAGGTAAACATGCAGCAAATCACTTTGCAGACTCCTTTGCAAATGACAACAATATTGAAATTAGCCTAGAGAAACGTCAAGAGACCCGTCTAAAACAACAAAATGCAAGACAAGAAGAGACTGCACATGAAGTCATGGAAATACCCATTACACAAAGAGAGCTAGAGCTGGCAATATCCAAATTAAAAATGAAAAAGTCACCAGGTAGTGATGGAGTGTCTAATGAAATGATTAAGAACTTGGGAACTGCAGCTAAAGCAAAACTACTGCAGATCTACAACATTTGCTGGATCACAGGTAAAGTGCCACAGGCATGGAGAGAAGCAATTATGATACCATTACTAAAGCCAGGAAAAGATGGTTCAATGACATCCAGCTATAGACCAATCAGCCTTACAAGCTGTTTGTGTAAAACAATGGAACGTATAATCAATCTCAGACTGCAGTGGTACCTGGAAAGTGAAAATCTCCTTGTCCCACAACAAGCAGGCTTTAGACAGTGTTACTCTACCGAAGATCAGGCAACCTATCTTTCCCAGGAAATTGAGGATGCGTTTCAAGAAAAGAAACTGGTACTAGCAGCATGGATAGACCTAAAGAAAGCATTTGATAAGGTATGGAAGGAAGGGCTTTTGAAGAAACTGAGAAATTATGGAGTAAATGGCAGGATGTACAAATGGGTCAAAGCATACCTGCATAACAGGAGAGCCAGAGTGCAACTGGATGGTCTTAAGAGTAAGAAGGTCTTACTGCGCCAGGGCGTTCCACAGGGAGGGGTACTATCTCCAACACTTTTTCTGATCTACATCAATGACCTAGTTACTGAACTACCACATGGTATCAAAGTGGCAATGTATGCAGATGACTTGGTAATGTGGTGCACAGAGGAGTATGCAACAGTGGCCTCCAAATTGTTACAAAGAGCTATGAATGCACTGAATTCATGGACAAATAGATGGTGTATCAGCATCAATACAGACAAATGCAGTACTACACTTTTCACTCTTTCCCCAAAACAAAAAGCAGGAGCCATCTATATAAACAATGAGCCTGTGAAAGAAGACATACAGGCTACGTATCTCGGAGTTACATTTGATAACAAACTATCTTGGAAACAGCAGATAAATAAGGCAACCCAAAAAGCAAGGAGAAAATTGGCTATTCTAAGAAAGCTGTGTGGAACTACGTGGGGTGCGAGTGGGAAAATACTCAGTAAAGTTTACCAACAGAGTATACGCCCACATTTAGAATATGGATCATCTGCATGGTGTTCAGCATCAAACACCACACTTCAAGAACTGGATAAAGTACAAAACCAGGCACTTAGGGTCATCACAGGAGCAATGAAATCAACACCAATATTAGAGATGGAGAAATTGTGGAGGATACCAGCACTGAGAGAACGGAGGGACACAAAGGTGCTGATACAGGCAGAAAAATTTGCTTGCATGCCGAGACATCCAATGAAGGACCGATTCCAAAATCTTGCATTGGGACGACTTAAGAGAAGCAGTTTTATCCACCAAGCCAAGCGTATTAGTAGACAAACACCAGACATGCCAAGAGCTGTTAACCCCCTACTGCCCATACCAGAACAGACTCCCTGGACAGAGGAATCTGGATTATCAGTTCAAATACGGACAGAAGTGAAAGGAATAGTTGATAAAGAGGAACAGAATAGTCTACAGCGAAAAACAATAACTCTCAGTTTCCTGGATGAAGAATACCCACAAGACCTATGGATTCGTGTGTATACAGATGGATCAGCACAGAATGCAGTAAAAAATGGGGGAGCAGGTGCATATATAGAATACCCAAATAACACTAGGGATATGAATAAAATAGCAACAGGGAAATATTGTCACAATTATGATGCAGAAATACAAGCAATAAAGTTAGCAATAGAAAAACTGCTGAACATTAATCTTAGCCCGCAGCCTGTAGTGTTTTTGACAGATGCAAGATCAGTACTCCAGGCACTACAATCCAGAAAATTACCACATCTGCAGACCTTATTGACTGAACTCTGCAAGCACCACAGGGTTGCCCTGCAGTGGATCCCATCTCACTGTGGAATACCAGGAAATGAGAAAGCAGATCAGTTGGCAAAGGAAGGTTCAACAGGCACACAACTAGATACACCTGTTACATACCATCATAAGAAACAGATAATCAAATCAATCAGAGGACCACAAGCCCCAAATCAGGATGCCTTTTATAATATGAATAGATATGAACAAGTTATCATTATACGTCTCAGAACAGGACACAATCGACTCCATAGTCACATGTATACAAAATTCAAGATCGGCACCTCAACTACTTGTACATGTGGACAGGCGCCCCAGACTGCTGAACACATACTTCAAGACTGCACTGAATATAGTAGACTGAGGAAAATCCATTGGCCCATAGATACAACACTACAGACAAAACTATATGGGCCACTGCAAGAATTACAAAAGACAGTAACATTTATACAGGAAACGACATTGCAGATATAGACAATGCTTCAGGCGAACGAAAGATAGATAGATAGATCTATCTTGGAAGTCACATTGATCGAGAAGGGGATACAAGTAAAGAAATTAGAATCAGAATAGCTAATGCAGCAATATCTTTCAGAAGCCTTGAAAAGTTGTGGAAATCAAAACTCATCAGCACAAACACAAAACTTAGACTATTAAAATCAAATGTACTATCAACCCTTAAATATGCATGTGAAAGCTGGAATACAATAAGAGATATAGAAACAAAGTTGAGCGCATTCGAAAATAAATGTCTAAGGAAAATACTTGGTATAGCGTGGAACGAATTCAAAACAAACGAGGAAATTAGAGAAATCACCAATCAACCACTAATATCTTCAGTAATAAAGAAAAGACGATGTTCATATGTTGGACATGTGATGAGAAGAGATAATAACCGAATAGCAAAGCAGGCCCTCAAAGGGGAAACAACAGGTAAGAGAAAAAGAGGAAGACCCAGGGAGACACTGAGAAGAACATTGATGAGAGAGGCAAGAACAACAGGATTCAGCTCCCTCAATGAGGGTCTTGGTCTATGCCCTATGGGCCGGCTAGGGCTTGAAAGGCCAATAGATAGACTAATACTACTTAAAATGTGTTAATTACCATGTAAAGCTGTTACCATACTACCTTTTTCTTCTTCTTCTTTTTTAAATTATCATTCTCATCAGCTTTACAGCAGCTTCACATCTCTTTGCATCTTGATGCCTTTACTGATTCCTAATCAGAAGGCGCAGATTGTTTGCATCTTTCTCCTCCTTATACCAACTAGTGGAACAGAGTCAGTATCTTTCTCCTCCTTATATCAACTAGTGGAACAGAGTCAGCATCTTTCTCCTCCTTATACCAACTAGTGTAACAGAGTCAGCATCTTTCTCCTCCTTATACCAACTAGTGGAACAGAGTCAGTATCTTTCTCCTCCTTATACCAACTAGTGTAACAGAGTCAGCATCTTTCTCCTCCTTATACCAACTAGTGGAACAGAGTCAGCATCTTTCTCCTCCTTATACCAACTAGTGGAACAGAGTCAGCATCTTTCTCCTCCTTATACCAACTAGTGGAACAGAGTCAGCATCTTTCTCCTCCTTATACCAACTAGTGGAACAGAGTCAGTATCTTTCTCCTCCTTATACCAATAATGGAGCAGAGTCAGTCTCTTTCTCCTCCTTATACCAATAGTGGAACAGAGTTAGTATCTTTCTCCTCCTTATACAAATAGTGGAACAGTCAGTCTCTTTCTCCTCCTTATGCCAATAGTGGAACAGAGTTAGTATCTTTCTCCTCCTTATACCAATAGTGGAACAGAGTCAGCCTCTCTCTCCTTCTTAACTCCAATAATGGAACAGAGTTAGTATCTTTCTTCTCCTTATTCCTACTAGTGGAGCAGAGTCAGCCTCCTTCTCCTCCTTATACCAATAGTGGAACAGAGTCAGCATGTTTCTTAACAAAGAGAGCCTAGTTAAACCTTTAACAAATCTTTCAATACCAGATAGCCAATGAGATTACACTTGTTCCAAAACCCTAAGCAGTAGCATCATCTAGCACTACAACCTGGTATGGTGAACACATAGGAAGTCCAACTCGGCTGCAGAACCAGCCATAGAATCCTTTTTCCCCATCGCTGATTTCCGCCCACCACCACTGCCAGGACCAAGAAACTTGCATGACTGACGCAGTAATGGCTATGAGGAAGGCCGATAATCCCACGGACAACGGGAATGATAAAATAAGTACCGGGCAAAAAGTTAACTTGTGCACAAGTGATCTCTCCTCACTGAAATATACGACTAAATTATACCATGTCATAGATCCATTGTAGAATGAAATACACACTGAAATCACCATGGCAACTGGTATACACAGAATTGACCAAATAATAATATGTGGACCTTGACTACGGTCACATTCACATTTGTGATCGCCCTTTGACTGTGGCTCATGTGAGGTCAGTCGGTGGAATTCATTTTCTGTTAGCTCAAGCTGAACCTGTATGGAAATGAATGTTTTTCAAATTTGTATACTGATTGTATAAAATGTTTTTAATGACATATATTATTTTAATACTAATATCTTCAGTAATAAAGAAAAGACGATGGTCATATATTGGACATGTGATGAGAAGAGATAATAACCGAGTAGCAAAGCATCCCTCATGTGGGAAACAACAGGTAAGAGAAAAAGAGGAAGACCCAGAGAGAGAGACACTGAGAAGAACATTGATGAGAGAGGCAAGAGCAGCAGGAATCGGCTCCCTCAATGAGATAGAGCTTCTTGAACAGAACAGAGACAAATGGCGAGATTTGATAAAATATCTTTAAAAGAATTGAAAACTGCTAGAATAAAAATTCAGATAAGAGAATGAGTATCTTGGTCTACACCCTATGGGCCGGATATGGCTCGAAAGGTCAATAGATAGATTATTTTAATTAAATTACGTACATTATTTTATTTGGTCCATGTTTTGCATTGTAAGTTAAGGTGATTTGTGATCCTATATTTCTTCTGATAGACCCAAAACCAGTCTTCATTACTGAAATGCTGAAGTTGTAGAAAATATTTTTAGCAGAGCTTTGTACAGGGGTGGGATACAATCCCTGTACAATCAAAGGAATTTGGAAAAAAAATAGAAAGAAAACAGAATGGTTAAAGCTTCTTATAACAAGTGGACAATACAAACCAGAATAATGTTCCAACACAATAGGCCTTTGACAGGAACAAGCATACAACACATGTACAAATGCGTATTTAAAATAAAAAAAATAAATAATATAAAAATATAATTTAGAACAGTATAAAAATATATTTAAAATAAAAAAAATAAATAATATAAAAATATATTAATTTAGAACAGTATAAATATATATTTAAAATAAAAAAAATAAATAATAATTTAGAATTGTTCTAAATTATTATATTTTATTATTATTATTTTAAAAAAAATGTTAAATACATATTTGTATGTGTGTTGTATGTTTGTTCCTGTTGAAGGCCTATTGCACTGAAATGTCGTTCTGGTTTGTGTTGTCTACTTGTTCCGTGAAGCTTTAACAACACTGTTTTTTTCTATTTTTAAAAAATATATATCTATTAGCTTCACTGCAGCTTCACATTTTGATGCATTTATATGCATATCTTTGCCTTGACCTTACAATGAAAGGAAGTTTCTTTGTTCAGAAAATGTTTTGGTCCCTTTGCTTCTTGACTCTCGAAAGAAGAATTATGTGGAGGTGTATTTCCTAATGAATAAGGACATTCCTAAAGGAATAATGCCCTCTTTCTTGACTTTCCATCAAATTTTCAAGTCATTATATAAACAATCACCACAGCATGATACATCATTTTTCACAAACTTGCAGAGATTTCATTCTAGCAATAAGTTTGCAGAAAACTAATATACTTGGTCAGGATGTCAAAGCGGCTCCTGCCATCTTTATCGACAACTACAAACCTGATGTCGAGCAGCAGTGTAGCTACCTGGGGTCCATCATTAACGACAAACTATCTTTACACACAGAAATTAACACCAGCATTGGTAAAGTTGCTACCATCTTGCCCTGCCTTTATAAGCGTATTTGGCAAAACAGCAAACTGACAATTAAAACAAAGACTGCAGTTAACAATGCCTGCTTCATTAGCATCCTTCTGTATGGCAGTCAATCAAGCACAACTTATCAGCCCCTTCAACCATATGAAAGATAGCAGCATACCAAAAGATATACTTTATGAACAATTAGTAGATGGCAAAGAAACTAGGGGATGCCCAAAACTCAGATTTATAGACATGTGCAAACGTGACATAAAGACTAAATATAAAGACTATAAAACCTGCAGCCTCGGAAGCAATAACTGAAGAACACAATCTTTGGAAATACACTCTAAAGCTCTAACTCAAGCAAGAAACAGATTGATTCATATAAAAAGACAATACACTGCAAAAAGAAAAAAATAACACTTCTAGGACACAGCAAAATCCATAGTCTTATGACTGATGGAGGCTACTATATGTAAGCAATGTTAATGTTAGAAAATGTGCCAAAAAGTGCTACATAGAACCTGTTCTACTATATGGAAGTGAGTCATGTACAATAAGCAAGACAGCGTAGAGAACATTGAGGCAAGTGAAATTGGGGTTTATCAGAAGAATGCCATGAATTCCATGGATAGCAAAGATTGGGGTTTATCAGAAGAATGCCATGAATTCCATGGATAGCAAAGATTGGGGTTTATCAGAAGAATGCCGTGAATTCCATGGATAGCAAAGATTGGGGTTTATCAGAAGAATGCCGTGAATTCCATGGATAGCAAAAATTGGGGTTTATCAGAAGAATGCCATGAATTCCATGGATAGCAAAGATTGCTAATGAAGAATGTTTAAAAAGAGCTGGAGAAATCAAAAATGTCATCTGAATCATACAAAAAAGACAATCTATATTTTTGAACTTTTGATGCATTTAAGAAGGCATTAAGAATGCTATAACAACAGGCCGAATAAATGGAAAGAGGAACAGAGGAAAAACTATTGAACAGCTTATCCAAATGTCATAATAAGAGATAACCAGCTGAAATTATGACATACATAAAGGACCAAGAGTTGTGGAGAAAGATGATCACCTAAGCCAACCTGCATGGCACCTGATGATGATTTATGTAAAAAAGACTGAATCATTGCTGTTGAGACTGTTCTACTTTTATCTGCAGGTGGTAACTCTTCAATATAATCAAACATCATCTTCATGTTGCACACATCATCCCTTCTTAAATACTAACATTCTAGATTATTGTTTTTATGTTTGAGCCAAAGATAACACACAGGGCTGAACATAATAAAAAAAATAGATTCTGTGTCTCCAATGATCTTTGCTGTTGTTTTACCAACTCTGCACAAGACCTGCAGTGAGTCCAACCACCTGTTCCTGTTCTCAATTTCAACAAGGGATCTGATGCCCGTTGTCATTACCTCTCACCTCAGTATTCTTCTCTCTCTCTCTGCGATCAGGACTCAGTCAGAGTAGGATTCCAGACACCCACATGAAGTCAGCTGTCAGGTTAAGTGTTCTTCTTAGTGTTTCCCTAGGTTGACCTCTTTTCATCCCTTGGCTGATAAAGGCCCACTTTCTTTTCTTGCTAAAAGATGGTATTGTTGGATGTATCACCTTTTCTCTTACTCCTACACTAGTCTTGAAATTAGAAGATCACACTGCTTATATTATATTTGCATATTTTGATTACCTAAATCAGCAGTCATGTTACTTTATGATGATATACTTGAACAAAACCAGTGTCCAGGGCCCTGACCATGGTGAGAGGAGAAAAGAAAATAGTCAATCACCAGCTACACATGTCATAAGAGGTGACTAAGGAGGGCCAGGTGTTTGCCAGTTCTACAGCATTCATAAATCTGAACTGAAGCCATCTTCAGTGCTTTTAATAGTGTGGGGAACATGCTGAGGAGAGGATCTGCGCACTATGGAATTGTATGTTGTGCAATGAAATTAATCTGTCAACAAAACTTAAAAACCATAAAAGAAGTCATAAATTATTTTACAAGAATACAAAAACAGACAAAGTACATGTTTTGACACAAAATTAGCACAAGAAAATAGCAGCACAGATATAAGACTAAGCTATTAAAAGATTAATGAATATATATAACAAAGAGAAGTGATTGAAGTGCGTGATGATCTTTTGACTATTTGTAAAGAAAAGGAAAATGTAAAGATTTAGCCACAATTCTTGATCACCTGGCCTAGAAAAGACCATCCTGCAAGGAACTGTGAAAAAAGCATGAAAGAGAAGTAGACAGAGAAAATAATGGGAAGATAACATTAAAGAATGGAGAGGCCTTGACTTTGAGGAGTCCCAAGGAATGGCCAAAGATAGAGAGAAATAGAGAAGGCTGACTATGACTAAGTCTGTCAGTGGTGTCCCAACTACCGTCCGGGTTATGGGATGAAACTACAGAAAAATAAGGCAGTTCCAATTGAATTAAAGAATAGTGACACTGTGACCTTCCAGGCATGTCATAAGAGGCAACTAAGGAGGTTGATTGATGGTTTGACAAGCTATCATTGTAAAAAGTATTGTTATGGAAACAGAGCCATAGATTTTAGAAGCAGTGATCTCTGCTATATGTGCCATTTTGGCACGCAAGGTTTCTGTTTTTGAGATTGTGGTTCTGCCCTATGTGCCGTCTTCGGCTCGAAAGGACAATAGATAGATAGGTAGAATTGAATAATCCACTGCACAAGACAATATGAAATAAGTACAATTTTATGGCTAGAGCTAATAATGCTCTAACGATACTTATTTTCTGTTTGGTTCCCTCCATGCCTCAAGCCACATGGGGAATATGGTGTTAGTGCCCATATTTGCCAATTTCCAATGGTACAATTTATGGGTGATGTGGCCGTTAACCTAGCAAAAACAGCCCAAAATCATCAACAGTGAAGAACTTGAAACAAACTATGAATATCTGGGATCTGTCGTAACTGACAATGGAGACTGCCAGAATGAGATCAAAAGAAGATTAGCAATTTTGATCCTTCCAGTGCTGCTAGATGTTGTATAGAGCTTGTACCATTTTTTGCCATCCATCTCTATTCTGGGTGAGATGTTTGATCTTATTTAATGAGTCTATGCCTGCCAACTTTGTTTCTCTTATAAGTGTTCTTTTCAGTGTCTCTCTTTTTCTGTATCCCAATGTTTCCCATAAGAAGAGCCTGTTTTGGAATTCTCTTGTCTTTTCAGCACATATATCCATCTTCTTTTCTTAATTGTGGATGAGATCGTTGGTTGCATGGCTATTTCTCTTATCTCTATATTTGTCTTGAATTCACTCCATTGTACACAGAGTATTCTTTTTAGGCATTTATTTGTCTTCAAAAGCATTTAGTTTTCTCTCAATCTCCTTTGTTGTTTTCCAGCATGTGTAGGTAAATATTGACAATATGTTTCAGTTGAATATTCTAAGTTTGGTTTTCTTGCTGAGTATTTTGATGTGCATATTTTGTTCAGGTTTTTAAAATTCGCTTTTATTATTAGCAATAGCAACACAAACATTAAATGCCATGAAGAACATGTGGCATAACACCAGCTAGGCAGTAAAATTAAAATTACTGAGGGCATGTATCGTCCCGATAGCAACATATAGACATGAATCATGGACAATCTCGCAAACAGCAAGGAAAAGATTCAATTCATTAAAAACAAAATTCTACAGAAAAATCCCTGAGATACTTTGGATAAACAAAAGAGCAATGAAGATATGTTAAAAAACTTAAACATTAAAAACAATTGGCTTATAAACACTATTTTACAGAGGAAATTAGAATACACTGGTGGCCAGTGTATCAGAAGACACAGCGGGCTGGAAAGAACAATAATGGAAGGTATGGTTCCTGGGCAATGCATCAGGGGCAGACCAAGAAGAATGTGGTTTCAAGACATCAGGAGACCTTGAACATGACAGTAGAAGAAGTGAGAGATCTGGCTAGACACAGAGACTCTTTTAGATGAGCTGTGGTGAATGGAACTATTTACAAAGGACATGCAACCTGATGATGATGCCTATATCATGTTAAGCCACCATAATTTTCCAGATAAAATATCTGGCACCAATTTTCAGGTGCTGGGTGAACTCCAAAGCCATGTCAATCTGAAAAAAAATGTGTCACATCTTGGAACTGAACAGAAACCACTTAGCCACCAAGGCTTGCATATTTCTTAGGTTTAAAAAAGTTATAGATATTCCTCTCTTTCCACACTTTCTCTTGTACCCATTCAGGTAAGCTGGGTGATACAAAGTTCTGGTTTTCACCCATTTGGTGGCTTCAAACATTACCAATTGATGTTGTTGTAACTTTTCTTTGATGTTGTTAATCCATCTTACTCCGAGTCTGCCTCTTCTCCCTACCCTTCTTTTAATATATGCCTTGTTTAGTAAGGAGAAACCGATAAATGCCCACTTTCTTTTCTTACTAAAAGATGGTATTGTTAGATGTATCACCTTTTCTCTTACTCCTACACTAGTCTTGAATATAGAAGATCACACTGCTTATATTATATTTGCACATTTTGATTACCTAAATCAGCAGTCATGTTATTTTAAAACAATAAACTTAAAAAATGAAAATAATAAACATGACAAGCCAAAAAAATGGACTAGATATGAATATCAAAAAGACTAAAACTATGATCATAAACAAAGAAAATACTCAAAACCCACAAGTGGATATCAAATTTAAAGGAATAGGCCTGGAGACTGTTCAGAACTACAACTACCTTGGACATACTATAACCAGTGATGGAAAATGTACAACTGAAATAAACAAAAGAATAGGAATGGCAAAAAGTAGTTTTAATGTCATGAAGAACATACTAACATCAAAACAAATAATACCAGGGCTAAAACTAAGAATAGCAAAATGTTATGTCATATCAACATTCCTCTATGGGGCAGAAACATGTACATTAGACAAGAAAACAGAACAGAGAATTGAAACCTTTGAAATGTGGATATATAGAAGAATAGGTAGAATTGGATGTAAGGAAAAGAAAACAAACGATGAAGTCTTAAAACAACTAAAAATGAAAAGAGAACTACTAAACACAATTCAAACAAGACAAATGCGATTTTTGGGCCATGTTAAAAGACACAACAACCTACTAAAAGTAATCCTAGAGGGGAAAATACAAGGTAAAAGAGGCAGAGACAGACCAAAACTAACATGGATGAGTAACATTAAAAGATGGACAAGCCAGTCTATGACAACCTGCACCATCAAAGCAAGAGACAGAGCAGAATGGCGCTCCATGGTAGCCAACCTTCACTGTGGAGATGGCACTCGATGATGATTAGATAGGAGTCAAACTGCATTCTTTTTAAATTCACAAATTAGTTTATTTGTTGTTTATGTAGTTAGCTTAGAATTGATTCAATGTCTACTCTTTCTCTATTAATATAATTCTTGATTCTGTCTTTTCTGGTCATTCCAGGTGCTTCTCTCAGGCATCACAACACTGTTGTGCAAACTTTCTTTCATGCTTAGTCATAAATGAGCATGTTTGACTTTGACAGCACAATGTGGGAATGAATATACTCTGTATAAGATGTTTCTTGGTGGTAACAGATATTGCTATAGATCTTCAAATGAAGCAAAACATACAACAAACCTCAACAGGCTGTCCAACACTGTTTCCTGTTTTTACAGTTCCTGTCATTGTTACACACTGACTGTCTCTTGTTGAACCCGGTCGCCTGCGACTTTTTGCAATCCCACCTGCTGTGGTCTCCTCTGCATTGGTTGAAGGACGGTCATTGTGTGCTGCTAACCCTACCCGAAGACAAGGTGTTGAAGGAGACACACCTTCAAGGGATGCTTCCAAAACACAACTACTATCTCTACCATATTTCTGTTGTACTGGTGATATTTTCTTTGGCATTAATGGCTCCAGCTGTTCAGATATTTCCACCATCTCTACAGTGGCTTTTTCTAGATGGTCTGTTTTATCTGTCATATTCTGGTTAGAGATATGAATATGTTGAATTAGCAATTTACAATCTGGTTAGAGAAAATAAATATGTAGGATAGGCAATTTACATTCTGGTTAGAGAAAATAAATATGTCAGATAGGCAATTTACAATCTGGTTAGAGAAAAAATAAATTAGGTAACTTCCCATGAAAAAGCATAAAATATATACTGGGTGCTTGTAAAGTCTCACTACACTTTGTATATAGAACATTTTTGAAAAAAATAATTAAATGACATCATCAAAAAATGTGCTGCACAGTCCATCATGAAGCAAAGTGCAGTGAATAGTTGTCGTCTGCTGGAGCAATTCTTTGCACTCAAAGCAGATTGATGTTATCAATGGAAGAAAGAATTTTTTGGTTCAACAAGTGTTTCGAAATGGCGGTTGAAACACACGGATGGTTGTTCAAAGATTTATAGCAAGATTTCCTGATAAACAGCCTCCTCATCGCATTACAGTTAGAAATTTGTTAAATAAGTTTTGTGCTACAGGAAATGTGGAAAGATGCTCCGCGATCTGGTAGGCCTGCTGTGCCTGAAGAAAAAATTTCTAGATATCCAAGACATAATCTTGAAAAGTCCAAGCAAGTCCTTAAGGAAAATGTTGCAACAAGTGAACGTATCAGTGGGCACAGTGCATACAATTTTTAAACACTGATTAAATTTTTATCCATACAGGATTTCTGTTTTGTCTGAGCTAAAACAGTGTGACTATCAATCCAGGGTCAATTACTGCACATGGTTTCAAGCAATTTTAGCTGAAGAAGACGAATCTATTCTTGATGTAACATTCTTCTCTGACAAGGCACGGTTTCATCTATCTGGATGTGTTAATAGCCAAAATAATCGTATCTGGAGCAGTTTTAATCCCGATGCATTTCATGAAGTGTCTCTATATGACACAAAAATTTGGGTATGGTGTGCCGTCAGTATAAAACGTCTTATTGGACCAATTTTCTTCAACAACACTATAAATGCAGATCGGTACTGTACTGACATCCTGGAACCTTTTTTAGAACAGTTGAAATGAATATGAAATTTAGGAAGCTTAGTTCAGCAAGATGATGCAACTGCACACACAGCTAGAGAATCACTTCATTTTTTGGAGGAAATTTTTGCAAATCACATAATATTAACAAGTGGTATTTTTTCCTGCTCGTTGTCCAGATCTAACTCCATTAGATTATTATCTATGAGGTTTCTTGAAAGGAAATGTTTTCAACAATATTGTATGCACAATTGAGGACCTGAAAGAATCAACCAGAATTGCCATTCAGGAAATAACAACAAACACGTTGCAGAAGGTATTTGACAATATGAAGAGCAGTGTACAGTCATGTCTTGAAGCCCATGGTGGACATTTCCAACAACTTTTGTAATGTATATTCTATTGGTACTTTCCAGATTGCTCACAACAACATTAGACCATAGCAGTAACTATTGTAACCAATTTAATGACTGTTTAAGCACATTTTTTGATGACGCCATTTACTTATTTTTTTATTTATTTTTGTGTGTGTGCGATTTTTGGTACGTCCAAGATGGCAGTGTATTTTCACAAGTCCGTTGTCAACGAAGCATAATTTTATTTCTGTGAGCTTCTAAATGACAAAAATCAAACGCCCATGGTGCCTCCACGTACCATAGAGCTAATTGACTGGAATTGGACAGTCTTTAACATGGAAATGGATTCTGGACCGTGCGACTGAGGGAGTGCATGTGAGTCTAGACCATCCACAGCATCGACATTCAGCGACAATATCAATTATGACGTCAGTAAGTATTCAGATCAAACCCAAAAGACTACAATGAAGGAGGAAAACTTAAAACGGTAAAAGAGGTGGTATGAAATTGTTGAAGTGTGAGGTGATACCCTAAAGTATGTGCGCATTACATATTGGAATTGTTCATAAATAATTCAACGATGTCCCATTCTTGATAAGCTACTGTGCGGCGCCGATATAATGATTTTGCAAGAAATACTTCTTGGTGATAGGACAGTTAGTGTCCCTGGATTTAATTGTTTATACAATAGAAGAAACCTTGGACAGGCAATCCTTGTGCGAAACAGCATGGTGACAGCTTAGGTTGATATGTTTGCGTGGGACAATGCAGAATTGCAGATACGTGCAATTAGGGTGTAGACCCCAGTTCCTTTCATGGTTGTAAATGTGTATGCCTGAAATGGGAAGGTGGACACACAACAATGGCAGAATCTCTTCGCATTCGAGGAGAAGAAAGTCATTTTCTGCAGACACTTTAATGCTAGAGGAAACCAGTGGGGTAACGTTATAATCAACAAGCAGGGAGAAGACCTAGTGAACGCATGAAGGAAGGGCAACCAGAATGGCCACTCGAACAGGGGAATCTGATAGTCTCATAGATGTGGCACTGGTGTCTTCCACCTTTGCACTGGTTTTCATGTGGGATGTACTGGGATTTCACAGAAGTGATCACTATCCATGTGTCATCCTAATTGAGAAAGGCAGAAATAGAAGCCAGAAAAACAAGCTTCACACATTCCACAATGAGAACACAGACCCGGACGTTATTAGCAAAATCAGACATAGGAAACAGGGCACCCCTTGCAGGAGGCAGGAGAGATGGCTATCACCGTCCTGGTGGAACACAGAAGTCGAGGAAGCGTGCAGAACAAGAGACTAACGGTCAAGACATTGCAGAAAGCCAGAAGGAATGGAAGAGCACAACCTGAGCTCTTGAAGCGTCTGAAAGAAGAGGTCGACCAAAAAATGATGCACTTTAAACTATGCACTAAGCAGGCTAAGGATGCCAAGTGGGATGATTCCTGCAAAAATGTGTGCTTAGAAAGATCGCTAGCCACATTCTGGTGCCTTCATCAGAGCATGAATGGCACAAAATGACACATAGGCATACCAGACTTCCAGAGCACAGGCCAGATATGGCACAATTTTTATGAGAACAAAGGGAAGGCCCTGCTTGCCTGCTACATTGAGCAGACTGACCAAAGATATAAGGCTGTAAGAATGAGGATACAGGGGTCCCTTTCAGAAATGTGTGATGATGTAGTGCTGGGAGAAGACCTCACCATCACAACAGACACAATTCGCACAACACTTAAAGGGTCACACAACACTGCCCCTGGGTCAGATGGTGTTCGGTACGGCGACATAAGCGATTTAGCTGAAGGTGAGTTGCAAAAAATGGTCAAAGAGTTTAATGCCAGTGTTCAGAGTGGCCAGATTAAGGAGGAGTGGCTACACAGCTACTTACTATCGCTACCGAAGCCAAACAAGAACCATTCTCAGATCAGTGCCTACAGAATCATCATGATGCAGAACACCATGGGCAAACTGCTGGAAAAAATAGTTGCCTGTGTCCTCACCTGTCACCTTGATCAGAAACGTGCATTCCCACCTACACTCTGAGGTTATAGATATAACAAAGAGACATGGCTCAATGCGGCAGTCTTTGCCTGTGACGTCTTTGAAGGCTTCCACAGATGAGAGGAGACTTGTGCTGCATCTGAAGGATGCATACAACAGAGTACTGTTTGAATACCTCATGCACATGCTCCCCAAACTGAAAGTGCACCCCTTCCTCGTTAGATGGATCGCTGCAGCACTGTTTCAGAGGAAGGTGATACTCAGATATGGATGTTGGTCTTCCGAGCCAACATCCATTTTTACCAGGGCAACCACAAGGCTAATCATTGTCACCAGTTCTATTTTACGTGTACACAATAACGATCACGGAACAACAGCTGGATGGAAGGGGAAGAACTATGACTTTTGCTGATGATATTCTGGTATATCGACAGGGAAGAGATATAAGTGAAATCAGCTCCACAAAGCAAGACGAACTTGATCACATCTCTTCATGGTGTGGAGTATCAGGTGCATTGGTTAATCCTAATAAAGCATCATTTGCATGGTTCTCACTTAACAATCATATCGCTAACACGGAAACACCGGGTACGAATGGGAACTGATGAGGTGACCCGAGGGTGATGACATACCTCGGAGTTAAGTTTGATCACAGGCTGTGTTTTCGGGATCATGTCGACCATGTAATAACAAAATCCCACAAAGGATTAGCAGCCTTGAAGGTCATGGTAGCTGTCAACATCGAGCAGAGGCTACTTACCCTTCTGTTCCAGGGTCTAGTCCTCGCATCAATCGAGTATGCCCTGGTAGTTCTTACAGTCAGTAAGACACAAAATGACAAGCTGGAGAAAACAGAATGAAGCTATGCGCATTATCTTGGAGTGTATGAGGGACACTCCCTGTGTAGCAATGAGATATCCTCTCGACTTTCCAACCATGGATGACAGGATCAAGATCTGGAGGGCACGGGCACACCTGAAGATAAGTGCAGATAAAAAGATGACGTCATGGGACGCACCAAGATGGAAGCATGATCGCGTCCGATCCATCGTTTAAACAATGTTGACTGTGAACATCACACTATTTGTTATCACAGCGAGTTGGCAGATTTTTAGAAATGTAACCACGGTTTGATAATAAATGTTTGTAAACAGTTCGTTAACCTCCGCTGTAGATCAAGTCTTTATTTTGCTGGCTTTGTTCGAAAACTTGGAAGTTAATGACCTTATTTATGCAGCCGGTTGGTTTGGGATGAACTGTACGTTACAATGTCACTGCTATAATGGCTCAGTTTGTGATAAAACTACAGAGACATGCCCAAACAATGACAGTTGTCAGCTCGAATATTTCGGACCCCAGTGTCAGTACTTGGATCTCGTTTACAAATACGCCCACAAATCTGAACCTGCTTTCCTGTTTGATAACAACGACACCACATGTAATCCGGACACAGATTGTAATCAGTTGAGGCAACTCTCAATCAATCTTTGCCGTTCTCCTGGTTTAGAATTTAAGTGAATGACTTAACAGATCTGGACAGTTTCACGGTAAAACTAAATGGTTCTGCCTCATGTAGCAATGAATCACGGTTTGTGGTTAGTTCGCACGAGATTGATGTCTTTTGCTCTGGGGCTGGTCTGATCAACAAGTTACGGATTGAAGGGGCGATGGTTGCAAATACCTGCTCCATCTGCATTGGCGGGGGTCGGAATGTGGCTCTCAAACAAAACACAAACCAGACCGACACATTTAATGCTTGCTATACAGGAGACGGATGTGGACCAGAGGCCGCAGTTAATGGCAAGACAAAGACCGATCTCTATGACAATGACTGCACACACACACACAATTGAGAAGTGGAACCAATTCTGTTTACTGGTATCTATCTGAACTATGCCACGTCCCGGAAGATTCACACCATTCGAATTTATCATTGAGCTAGCACTGTGGTTCGGGTGGAGAGTGCCACTCTACAGGCTTTCTCTGACAGTGCGGTGTGGTGTTCCAGTATAATGATATATCATACCCAAACATTTCTGTGAACACTATTGTAGTCACCACACAAGCGACAATGGCACACATTAAGATTGAGTTCTCATCGACAATTTCGCAGGCCGACTGACGGTGAGTGAGGTGCAAACATTTACAGACACCTATTGTCTGGACGGGCATTCTTGGTCGTTTTGTGCAGTGTGTAGTGGGTGCTGCAAGGGATACAACGTCATCATCGGTACGTGACACGGCAACTGTTCACATGGGATCTATGGACACGACTGCTCCGGGTCGTGTCTTAGTGTCAGACTGCACCCTCAAATCTCCGGACAACTGTTTGAACGAAACCTGTGAACAGTTAATCGGGGCCTGTGTCTCGTATGTCGATGATTCCCACGTTAGGAAGAGTACTTCATCAAACCCAAGCATATGTAAAGTAAAGTAAAGTACCCCTGTCACACCAAGTGGCGTATAGGGAATATGGTGTTAGTGACCATAAATTTTACATACCTTCGGCACATAAACCCAAGCATATGGATACCTTAAAGTGTTTCTTTGCTGGACATGGTTCATTTCTTGGTGTTTTTCTGTGAAGCCATGGCTCATATCTTAGCGTGTGTGTGTGCTGGCCATGGCTCATATCTTGGTGTGTGTCATGTTAGTCATATCTCATATCTTGGTGTGTCCTTGTTAATCATGTCTCGTATCTTTATGTGTGTATATGTTTAGTCATATCTCATATCTTAGTGTGTATCTGTGTTAGTCATGTGTCATATCTTTGTGTGTGCATGTTTGGGTTAGATATCTCATATCTTTGTGTGCATGTTTATGTTAGTCATATCTCATATCTTTGTGCGTGCATATCTGTGTATGTCACATCTCATATCCTTGTGTGTGCATGCCTATGTTATCATATCTCATATCTTTGTGTGCATGTCTATGTTAGGCACGTGTCATATCTTTGAGTGTGCATGTCTATGTCAGTCATATCTCATATCTTTATGTGCATGTTTATGTTAGTCATGTGTCGTATATCTTGATGTGTGTCAGTGTTAGTCATGCCTTGTATCGCTGCGTGCAAGTCTGTGTTGGTCACATCTCCTATCTTTGTGTGTGCATGTCTGTGTTAATCACCTCTAGTGACTCGGTCAGATGGTGCTCGTAAACCTGGGAGGGCCGACCATCTAAGGGCAGAATCCCCCTACAGAAAAGACCATCTGCTGCCTTGCAGGAAGATTGGGGACAATCAAAGGCTAAGGAATACAAACCTGAATAAAATGCTGGCTGAAATCGGAAGCACTGGGCCACTGGCGCAGAACACAGTGCAACATTTTAACGGGTGTTCAATCAGAGTGGATCTTGCGGACTCTAATTGTGATGTTCTGCTAGTGGGGGGCGATAAACACACTTAACCTGACAGCTGACTTCATGTGAGAGTCTGGAATCCTACTCTGATTGAGTCCTGATCGCAGAGAGAGAGAGCAAAAAGCATTCATTGCATCATGAGTTCAACACAGGGAAGGGTATGGATTGGCCGAGCAGAAGATGTTATCAAACAGGTCTGTGGGCTTACCAATACCAATGCTAGCGAGGAGTGGATACTGATGCCTACGTCATTAAGGGAGACATTCTCGTGTATTGTCACACTCGACAGGAAATGTAGGGAACAGGACTCATTCATGGTCATTGCGGTCAAATACTTGAGCACAATAATAACATCAGATGGAAGATGCACCACAGAAATAAAAATCAGAATAGCTCAGGCCAGAAAAGCATTTCAGAAAATGAAAAATATCTTATGCAACAAATCTATGTCAATAGAAGTGAGAAAGAGAGTTCATCTGTACTATGCTAGAACAGGAAAGTTGGAATACTTGGTTACAACTGGCAAAATACAGGGAAGGAGAGATCAAGTACGACAAAGAGAGAAAATACTAGATAGCTTGGTGTCATGGAGTGAAATACAGTCAACAACAGAATTTATATGATGCACTATGAATAAAAGAGTGTGGAAGATGTCACCTACGCCAACCGGTATGGTACATGATGACGGCAGTTACAGTTACACATCATAATTCATAACATGCATGATGATATCACTATATATGTATAATCATATTATCATAGTATGTTAATAACAATTAATAACATACTGAGATTCATTATGACGATAACAATTCTTATCAGCTTATCATTATTTATTATCAATCTATTCTCATTATTCATAACATGTTATTCAATAATCATAATAAATACAATAATATTATTTAAATTATTTCAGAATTACACATTAACCACTAATCATTATATAGGGTGTTTATAAAGTCTCACTACACTTGGTATCTAGGTCAATTTGAAAAAAATGTTTATGACGTCATCACAATATGTGCTCAATGGTAAGTTCACTTGTTGCGACAGTTTTCTTAATGACTTGTCTGGACTTTTAAGGATTCTGTCTTGGATATCTAAACATATTTCATCATTCACAGCAGGCCTACCAGATCGTGGAGCATCTTCCACATTTCCAGTAGCAATAAACTTATTCAACAAATTTCATTGACAGTGGGAGCACATATTGTGATGACGTCATAAACATTTTTTTTTCAAATTGACCTAGATACCAAGTGTAGTGAGACTTTATAAACACCCTGTATAAATAACCTTAGTAACAGTAGCCTGCATTCAATGCATCATTAAATCATAATATAAAAAATAAATTTTTTTTTTTGCATTGTAGTAAGAGTGATGTGAACAGATAATAATAACCGAATAGCAAAACAAGTCCTCAAGTGGGAAACAACAGGTAGGAGGAAAAGAGGCTGAACCAGATAGACACTGAGAAAAACATTGATCAGTGTGAGAGAGGAAAAGGCAGCAGGAGTCAGCTCCCTCAATGAGATCGAGATGCCTGCATAGAACAGAGACAAATGGCGAGATTTGATAAAAGATCTGTGCAAGGATTGAGACTGCTGTGCTAGAAAGAAAATTTTGAAACAGGGAAAAATATCTCTATCTATGCCCTGTGATGAGCCAACTACGGCTCACTCAGAACAGGACACAATCGACTCCATAGTCACAATACACATGTATACACAATTCAAGATCAGCACCTCAACTACATGTACATATGGACAGACCCCCCCCCCAGAAAGATGAACGCATACTTCAAGATTGCACAGAATATAGTAAACTGAGGAAAATCCACTGGCCCATAGAGATACAACACTACAGACAAAACTATATGGGCCACTGCAAGAATTACAAAAGACAGTAAAATTTATACAGGAAACGACATTGCAGATATAGACAATACTTCGGGCGAACGAAAGATAGGTAGAGATATATAGAAAAAATGAAAATTAAATGACCATTGATAACATAACTGACAGTTATAGTTATGTTATCAATTCAATATATCAATGGTCATTTATATAAGGCATAAGGCATGGTCATAACTTCCGCTGTGTTGTAGTGTAAGCTTTAAGTAAGCTAAAGTTATCATATTAACTTATATATTACAAGTTATAATTGTTTCCTATAATCATACCACCGACACTGAATCTTATCATGAGTTGTTTGTTCACGTTCAATAATATTGACAGTACCAGTGAGTAATGAATTGTGATGAGCCCCAACAATACACACTGAATACACTTACTTAGTGTATTATACAGTATACACTGACTGTACTAGTGTTGTAGTGTACTACAGAACAATTATTCGGGTTTTATATAAAAGTTAATAGCTTCGTACATAATACATACAGTACAGCGATACACACTACAGACATTCCATTTAATTCCAGCTTCAATTTCATACAAACCTTGAACTACAACAGACCACACCGTGATTATTTAAAACAAACCTTACTTCGCCACGACCGCTTACACTCGTCAACTCGCAGCAGACGGAACAACAGGCCGGAAACCAGGTCCACCATGACGACTGGACCAGCTTTCAGTCATAGGAATAATTTACAACAAATAAACAATCACATGCAGATAATTCAGGATACGGTATGCAATTAAAAGGTTTATAGCATTATATAGAAATTAAAGCAGTACCTATAGAGTCAATCTCTAACAAACATGAGACTAGTCACTAGAATCATAGATAACAGTACAGATAAGGTCTAGATTATTATTATAAATAATATACCCCCGTCAGTTGCCGGCTAGCATGGTTGGTATCTAAAGTATCTTCATGTCAACAAGACCATCTTTGACACGATCGTACTAAAAAAAATCCTTACTTTTTGGGGGTGCAAGGACAGAGTCCAAAGTGTAAGATTTTCCAAACAATGTTTACAATTTTGTTAATGTTTTATTGCAGGGCAGTTATTTTACACTTTTTTTGTTCTGTGCACAATCGTGACAATGCACGGGCAAAGTCCAAAGTGACGAAAGTGTAACGAGACCAGTGCTGAGAGTTGATAGAGAGAGAGAGGAGACTCAGAGACTGTATGTGAAGTAACATTTCTCAAATGATTGTTTGGTTATGTTTCATCATTGATTGTTGTGGCAGCGTTTTACATTCGTTTCCATTACACTTTCAACTTTTGTTTAAGTTCTCATAAAACAGATGTGAGTCTCAATTTTAATTCTATCTATTGACCTTTCGAGCCGTAACCGGCCCATAGGGCGTAGACCAAGATACACCTTCTCCTATATGGATTTTTTGTTCTAGCAGTTTTCTTTTAAAGATATTTTATCAAATCTCGCCATCTGTCTCTGTTCTGTGCAAGCAGTTCTATCTCATTGAGGGAGCCGACTCCTGCTGCTCTTGCCTCTCTCATCAATGTTCTTCTCAGTGTCTCCCTGGGTCTTCCTCTTTTTCTTTTACCTGTTGTTTCCCATATGAGGGCTTGCTTTGCTATTCGGTTATTATCTCTTCTCATCACATGTCCAACGTATGACCATCGTCTTTTCTTTATTACTGAAGATATTAGTGGTTGATTGGCGATTTCTCTAATTTCCTCATTTGTTTTGAATTCGTTCCATGCTATACCAAGTATTTTCCTTAGACATTTATTTTCGAATGCGTTCAACTTTGTTTCTATATCTCTTGTTGTTTTCCAGCTTTCACACGCATACGTAAGGGTTGATAGTACATTTGATTTGAATAGCCTAAGTTTTGTGTTTGTGCTGATAAGTTTTGATTTCCACAACTTTTCAAGGCTTCTGAAAGACATTGCTGCTTTAGCTATTCTGATTTTAATTTCTTTGCTCGTATCCCCTTCTCGATCAATGTGACTTCCAAGATAGATAAAGTGATCGATCTCTTCAACTGGTTTGTTTTCCATGTATATTTTGTCACCTGTTGGAATTAAACTAGTCATGACTTTAGTCTTTTCATGATTGATCTCAAGCCCAATTTTGCTGGCTATTGATGATAGTTCATTTGTGTTTTCCTGCATCGTTTTTATCTGACTGCTGATGAGAACTATGTCATCAGCAAAGTCGAGGTCTTCCAAATGGTCTCCTTGTATCCATTCGATGCCTTTATTACCAGTGCAGCATTTCTTCATTATGAAGTCCATAACAATTCCAAATAACAAGGGCGATAAAATACATCCTTGTTTAACCCCAGTTTCTATTGGGAAACATTCGCTCAGTCCTTCCTCTGTTCGAACTGCACATGTGTAACCATCATACATGTCTTTGATAATATTTATGATTTTTGATGGTAAACCATATTGCTTCAGAATTTTCCACAAAGAATCTCTATGAATACTATCAAATGCTTTTTTGAAGTCGATGAAGTTAAGTACAAACGGTTTTTGCTTTTCAATGTGTTCCTCCAATATAAGTCGTAGAGTGAAAATGTGGTCAATACAGCTTCTCCCTTTTCTAAACCCAGCCTGTTCTTCACGCATTACTGTATCTATTGAATCCTGTATTCTATTTAGGATGATTTTGCAGAATAACTTTGAGGCAATTGACAAAAGTGTCACGCCTCTCCAGTTGTTACAATTTTAATTACTTTTATTTTATTTTTGTTATTGTTTATTTTTCCAAATACAAATACATGGATCTTATAGCTCGTTTCAAATCATGTGCCCAACTTCAAAACGCTATTACTCTCTAACCGTTTGTTAAAAACTTTTGAAATTTTCCAAATGTTATTAGAATGCAAAAGACCCTTTAAATGTATATTTAACAAATATCTTGCAGCTGCAGTTTTCTTTAAGCGGCGATATTTCTTTGATGTTTGTCAAAATTGTAAATTGTGAAGCCCTAAAGAATAGAAATTACCGTAGTTGCTGGTCTATGATTAATTTTCACTAGGTAAAGGCGTGGCCATAATGGGGAAATAACTGGATAAAACAAAACACCAGGAGAATTATTGTCTGCTCAGTTCGAGGACGGACGATAATATCAAGGTATACCTGTATGTCCAATTTTCATAGTTGTGTGGTCCTGAAAAGGACCGTTTGTTGAACTAATTTAAGGTAATATAGGGGCCAACATTGTGGGGGCTATATACTTTCATTCTGAATCAGACGAGTCTAAAAGATTAATAACTGTTTGGGGTTGAACATTCCACAAACCATCATTTTTCCAATATTCCTCTTCCTGTTTTTAGACGTGGTCTTCACATTTAGCCCAATAATCTTTGTCTATATTTAATAAAGCGAGATTAGCAAGAGTCTTTACATCGCATATTTTGAATGTTGTATTTTCATCTGCCACTTGTCCTTTTAATTTTGCCCAGATTAGTTCTATTGGATTTAAATGAGCATGGTAAGGTGGCAGCTTCAAACTTATATGACCGTGCTCTTGGATAATCTTATCTATTTGAAAAATCTTTGTCCTCTGTTTTTGCTTTACTAGAGATAGTAATTCAGGTTTTAAGTACATGTTATTAAATTGTATGTGCTCCTTTGTGAGCCATATCTTAATAGCATCTTTTGTACTGGATGACGTCGGGATTTTATCTTCAAGTGCAACAATGTTGTGGTACGCTGCATTGTCCATTATTAGGCAAGATGGTCGATCTAGTGATGGGAGAACAGAATTTTCAATCCAATGTCTAAATATGTGACCATTCATCTCAGAGTGATAATCCCGATTGTCTATGGATTTTGAAAGAAAAATGAGCTCTGCATTCTGTATTAGTCCATGTTGTCGACTACCTGCATGAGCAATTATCAAGCGCTGTCCTTTGCTGCTAGGTATTAATCTCTTAATCTTTCCATCTGATGACTGCCATTCCCTTTGGTTAGTGTGGTGAGCATTGATCCATGTTTCATCCAAGTACACAATATCATAACCTTGCTTGCGCACCTCTTTTACTTCACGTAAGTACTTGCTTCTCATGACTACTATATGTGGCTTCTCACAGATGATGTTTCGTCCATTGGAATACTTTCTGAATGTAAAGCCTGCAGCTCTCACATTCCTCAATAATGTAGACTTTGATATTTCAATACTGTTGTTCTTTTTCAGCGATACTTTTAATTTTCTTATTGTAACAGTTTCATTCATACCCAACATTTTGCGAATTTCACTTCTAATAAGTTCGCTGTCGAAATTATCCAACATTTTTGCTCTTCCTTGTGATTTTGTATATTTTGAACATTGACGGTCACGTGCTTGAATCTAGCGATTAAATGACCGTTTAGATAAATCCAAAATGTGTCTTGTCCTATTCTCAGGGTTTTCTAAAGAATGAAATAATCTTCCTCGTTTAGCCTCTTTGCAAAAATAGTCATACATTTTTATTGCGATGTTTTGTAAACTGCAGAATTTCATTTTAAGACTCATGATAAATGTTATCGTTCCACGTCTACACCTATGAATGAACGGAAATGGAACACACAATGCCTCGTGTTTTCTACAAGTGTCTAATTGTGTCAGACAACTCACGTGGAAAGCGTGCAAACACGTCAATTGTACCGTGTATGGATCTTTAATCGCTATTTTTAACTTAAAATACTGTAAACATTAAGTTTTGACTACATCAATGGGTCGTTATAAATTTATATAAATCAAATAAGCAACAATAATAACCAAATGTTTTTTTTTAATGAAATTAATTCCTTGTTGGGTTCTAATCATTATAACTTTACATGCAAATTTTGAAAAAATTACAAAAAGAGATTAAAAAGATATCGATTTTAAAAGTTGGGCACATGATTTGAAACGAGCTATAGTTTAGTCACCCACATGTAGGATAGATAGCAAGAGTAGCATTAAAATGCTTTATTAATAAAATACAATTTACTATTTTATTACTTTTGAAACTTTACTTTTAGATTAAAATTTAGTGCGTGCTTTCTTTAATATTTTAAATAAAATTTATTTTAAAAGCTGCGTCTTAAAGTTCAAATGTTATACTTAATTAACTACCAAAACTTTATTATATGTTTGTTATTATAATAATAATATATCCTACCTTTACTGTATTAGGAATTGTTACTTTGGAAAGGTATTCACTTGGTGTGTTGGGTTTAAAAAAGAGAAATAGAGAGATTGTGAAAAAAAGGAGTTATTTGACATTTACAATTTGTATCACCATTTTCCTGTTCATTTATCTCTGTCCTTTAGATTTCTCTCTCTGGCCTGCCTCTTTCTCTCCTCTCTCTCTCTCTCACCTACACACAAACACTCACACTCTTCTTAATAATATAATAGTAGTTACATCCATTGTAAATTAACTGGATAAAATAGCAACTAAATTATTACAAAAAGAACAGTTATTTGAGTCTCTCTGCGATCAAGACTCAATCAGAGTAGGATTCCAGACTCTCACATGAAGACAGCTGTCTGTTTAAATGAATCGATCGACCCCACAGACAGAACATCATAATTAGAGTCTGTTAGATCCACCCTTATTGAATACCTGTTAAAACATTGCACTGTGTTCTGCGCCAGTGGCCCAGTGCATCCAATTTCAGCCAACATTTTATTCAGGTTTGATTTCCTTAGCCTTTGATTGTTCCCAATCTTCCGGCAAGGCAGCAGATTGTCTTTTCTATAGGGGGATTCTGCCTATAGGTGGTCAGCCCTCCCAGGTTTACGAGCACCATCTGCCCGAGTCACTAGAGGTGACTAACACAGACATGCATACACAAAGATATGAGATGTGACTAACACAGACATGCACACAGCAATACGAGGCATGACTAATACTGACACACATCCAGATATGAGATATGACTAACACAGACATACATGCAAAGATATGACACATGACTAACATAGACATGTACACAAAGATATGAGATATGGCTAACATAGATATGCACACACAAAGATATGACACATGCCTAACATAGACATGCACACAAAGATATGAGATATGACTAACATAGACATGCACACACAAAGATATTAGATGTGACTAACATAGCCATGCACACACAAGGATATGAGATGTGACAAACACAGACATGTACAAACAAAGGTATGAGATATGACTAACATAAACATGCACACAAAGATATGAGATATCACTAACCCAGACATGCACACACAAAGATATGACACATGACTAACACAGATACACACTAAGATATGAGATATGACTAAGCACAGACACACTCTAAAATATGAGATATGATTAACACAGGTACACACACTAAGATATGAGATATGACTAAACACAGTCATGCACTCACAAAGATTGGAGATGTGACTAACATAAACACACAAAGATATGAGACTTGACTAATATAGATAGACACACATTAAGATATGAGATGTGTCTAGCATGGACATACACACAAATATATGAGACATGACTAACATAGACATGCACACACAAAGGTATGAGATGTGACTAACATAGACGTGCACACAAGGATATGAGATGTGACTAACATAAACATGCACACAAAGATATGAGATATGACTAACATAGACATGCACACAAAGATGTGCGATATGACTAACATAACACACACCAAGATATGAGCCATGGCTGGCACACACACCCAAGCTAAGATATGAGCCATGGCTAGCACAGAAACACATTAAGATATGATCCATGGCTAACACAGAAACACATTAAGATATGAGCCATGGCTTCACAGAAACACACCAAGATATAAACCATGACTAGCACTGAAACACATTAAGATATGAGCCATGGCTAGCACGGAAATACACCAAGATATGAACCATGGCCAGCACAGACACACACCAAGATATGAGCCATGGCCAGCACATACACCCACCAAGATATCAGCCATGGCTATCACAGACTCCCACTAAGATATGAGCTACGACTAGCATGGATATACACCAAGAATTGAGCCATGGCTGTCACAGACACCCACCAAGATAGGAACCATGGCTATCACATACACACACAAAGATATAAGCCATGTTTAGCACAGACAACCACTAAGATATAAGCCACGACTAACATATACACTTGGTAACGTCCACCAAAGTTTATCTGAGGTTCTTGGTAAAGTTTCTACTGATGACCATGAAGATCCAAAACTTGCAGGCATAGTGGGCGTGGCTGACGTGCTGGAAGATCAGCGGGATAAGACCTTCAGAGAATGTCAATTTCATGTCCCCTGAGTTTTGAGTCTACATCAGATAGTACAGTCTGGCCACGTGGCTGGGTTCATGATGATGTAAGATAGAGACAAGGCAAAGAGCATCCTAGTCGCACGAACCTGGGCGCCAGCTTGCACTGAACTCCACCAAGGATCTTTGATTGGTTTCAGTTCGGAAACTTCCAGCATTGGCAGGCCACTGAGCTTCTTCCACCCGGACTTGTGTGTGATGGACAGAACGATCGTGAAAAGCATGACAGTAATGGCGATCAGCGGTAGTGGCAACGTTACTACCGAGATTTGAGTTATATTTTGGAAGAAGGCATAAAGAACAGTTTGAGTTATATTTCAGAAGCATCCATGCACACACAACAACAGTATCAACACATGAAACAGAATAATTCAGCAACAAAAATAAAAGTTTTAAGTACTGACATGCTGATAAAATTATTCATGAAGAGAAAAAAAGCATAATTGACATCGCACAAAAGGTCATTGTCACCTTTATTTTACTTAGTCAAGTATGTCTATTTCTTTCCTTCCTAATTTATATTTAAATGTCAAGTGGAGATTTTGCGGTCTTTAGCTTTTCTGTTGGACTCGCCTGCTGTTACTTAGTGTTTCTAATATTCCATCAATCCCTCTTGTTCGCTGTTGGCCCTTGGGTTTAAGGTTCTTGTAACGTTTATGTCAGGTCAGGCACTGCTAGTAGTTAACAGACAAAAGTGATGGGAACAATTCTTCTTGTGAGAGAATTCATCATCTGTCATCTAACAAGTTATTGTGAATCACTGGAACAATCAGTGTGTATGCAGTTACAGTAACAGAACACTTATGAGTTTGCTCAAATTCTGTGGTGTCAACTCTAGTAACAATGAGCAATCTCATTATCAATCTCAAAATCACTGACATAGAATTATGGAAATGTACCAGTCAAATACCTGTGGATAAAGAAATACAGCGAAGATGATGGCGCTGGATAGGACACACACTGCAGTGTATTTACACAGCATCTCTTTTTTGGAACCCCCAAGGAAAAAGACAAAGAGGAAGACCGGGATATTCTTGGAGAAGATAGATGGAAGCAGAGATGAAGATGATGGGAAAGACATGGAATAATCTTAAAAGAATGGCAAGAAGCAGAATGACATGGAAAGTGTTTGTTGAAGACCTATGCTCCACCAGGAGCTGAAAAGGTAGAAGAAGAAGAAGAATCAAGTACCATGCCTGCTGGTGTAGGTGATCATGTCTCTCCATAACTCTCAACCTCAACAGTTATTTATCATTTCTGTTGTTGACCTTCTGCCAAGACATTCTCTTTGGGTGTCTGGTATTTCTTTTCTTTGCTTCCCTCTGTCTCTTTGTCACTCAATTTTCCCAGTTGTTACAACATATTCTAGCTGTTCCCTTCTCATTACATGGCCACAAAATGGTGATTGTTTCTTATTGAATGGCTCACTGTCTTGCAGGTATGCTTGGGAGGGTAACAGGCTTCAGGTACTCTAAAGTAAAACAACCCCACTGCCTTGTGGGTGAGACTTTTTAGTCAAAGGCTAGCGGAGCCAACTGTAAACAAACCAATGGAGGCAACAGCACACCAACTTAATATCCTCTTAACCCTAGATTATGATACTTAACTGTAATCCTCCTAGTTACGATACCATAGTAAAAATTACTAGCACTTAAATGTAACATTAGTTGCTCTAAAAATAGTAATTTCTCTGAACTTTTGACAAAGTCCTATATGTTCACACTAGGCAAAACATGTGGTGTCAAAATTAATTGATTTATGACCTGAGTTTTACCTTAAGGACCGTACGTGTTATAATGTCTATCGGTACAGTCACTGTAAGTCTGTCAGTATGTTCTGTGAGTGCATGGTGTTATTCACTGTGTTTTCTGAGTCACAAAAGGTAATCTCAAAAAAAAAAAAAAAAAAAAAAAAAAAAAATTCTACCAGCAATAGAAATAGACATTTAGAGGCACCAGAAGTAGTAATTAGGGAGGTACACAGAGGTGGGATAATGTATGAACATGGAAAAATGTCAAACTTTGAGTAATTTGTGTTTTGATGCGGTAGATTTTTCTACTGTAACGTAATCAAAGGTTAAGGATGGATGATGAAGAAGTCTAACTATTCTTTTAGCCATCAGGTGAACGCAAGCAAGCAATAAATAAAGCAACACTTTGTTCACACTTGGAAGAATGATCTTTGATCTCATGGCAAATTGTCAGAAAATGATGAATGCAATCCGAACATCATTGAACTCCGAACTCATGTCCATAGGTACTCAGATCCCCTCCTCAGCAAGTCCTGCAGTGTCCAGCGACTGATGACTCCAGTTCTATGTTGGTTGATAAGTCTTCTTACACGCCCACTAAGTTTCTCATTTCTGGCTGTGCCCATCTTAACTTCCATCTCCATCATCCGAAGAAGTGACGTGGATATGTGTTTGTAAAAGTCCTGTGCTCTTCCCACATCTCGGAGGGCATTGATGATGTCCGCCCGATCCATTGGTTGCCCGTTCTCAATGACAGCGCAGCTAGCCAACCTGTCCACACTTTCATTTCCCCGTACTCCCACATGTCCATGGACATAGACAAAGGTGACCTTTCGTATTTTGGACTTCTGCAATGACACTACCCATTGCATGCGTACATAGCCCGCCTTTGCTTTTTTTATCATGCTCATCGAATCATTTATTACACATGCGAGCGGTTAGTCTTGTGACTCTAACCATTTGAATGCCTTGGTCACTGCCATCACCTCCATTGTCATGTTACTCATGGAGCTTGTTTACTTCAGTTTGGGACCAATTTCTAGCCTACTAAAATGTCTCATCATCTCTTTGCAAAATCTGTGAGTAGCAGTGAAGTTGAAAATTGTCCTTGATATAAGTATTCTTCAACAAGGTTCAAGTATAGAATAACAAAGAAAAAATATTGTATGTAATGTTATATTTCCACAAGGAAGAACAGTACTAATTTTTGTTTGTTTTTTGTTTTTTTTGGTCAAATTCTTGTAATAGTTTTATTTTAAATAATTATATGAATATTCACATTTTTAAATTGAGTTATTGAGTTATTTGCGGGTCATCATCATTACACTGCGAACATGTCCATAACATTTTTTAAATTGTTCTTTCACAGTAAACATGTCATCTTTCTCAAAGGCTATCACTGGACTGGCTTTTACCAGGTAAGTTATGTCTGCATTAATGACTTGGCTTAAGTGCTACTTTCACGTTGGCTACAAGTTTGACCATGGAAATTATGGCTGTTACTAAAGCAGTTGGTCTAGGGTTGTTCTCAAGTCATCTAGATCACGGTTCCTAGGGGGTTTTTAGAGCTGTTATTACTGACAGTGCATCAGTCAGTATCACCAATTTCTTGTGCATATTGTTTTTGTTTTGGATAGCAGCTTTGAGGAGGTAATGCCTCAACCTCTGCATAGGTTGTAGCCTATGCAGAGCAAAGGGCTACAACCACACTCTGCCAACAGACCCAGTTCTGTGCTACCTTCTCCAACTTAGTCTATTTCTGTCCTGAAGACTTTTCTTCTGTCTTGACAGTTCTTCTCCTGGTCTGCAATGGCTTTCCAAACTTTCTTAGTTTCTTGTGGATTCCACTTCATTGACTGTTTTGCACTATTGCTTGGTGATCTTTGCAATGTGCGGCCACTCCATCCCCATTTCCTTTCTTGATCATCCACACTTATGGTGAGCTCTAATTTTAGTCAAATAATTCCCCATTTTAATCTTCTCTTCTGTTTTGATTTATTTCTTCTGCATTTTACCTTATGACTACACTTTTTTGTCTATCATTAGAAGAATGTTAAATGGGCTTTGATGCTTTGTGTTGTCATGGTTACAGCAAGTTGCAATATTTTGTCTCTTTCTGCCTAACACCCAAAATTCCACAATGTGTTTTTGTGAACCAGGTTCCTTTCCCTCTCTGGTCTCTACTTTACCAAACTGATTAGTCTGTTTCCAGAAGCACTGCAGGAAAGTGCAGTAGAATCTTGATCTCCTTTTGCCACTCATCCTAACACTAACAGTCAGCTATGAGTCATTGACCACTTCTAGCCCAAGTACTGCAGAGACAAGTATTAGTTAATAAATTATTATTATTAAAAATGGAAACTTTCATTGCGACAGATCAACTAATAATTTTTCCAGACATATGTATACAACTCTCGGAAAAATCTATTAATAAACAACTGAGAACACAAAGAACAATAGACAGCCCAAAGTTGGATCAAACCCGTAAGTCTCAACACAGTGCCTTACCATGTGAATTCTGCATTTCAGCACACAGTCAGCTAAGCAAACTTTCAATCGGATCTGTTGTTCTCTGTGTTTTTGTTCTTGTTTATTTGTGGATTTTTCAGTGTGTTATAAACTTAACAAAAAAGTTGTTGTGTTATAAACTTAACAAAAAAGTTGAAAAGTTGTGGAAATCAAAACTCATTAGCACAAACACAAAACTTAGGCTATTCAAATCAAATGTACTATCAACCCTTACGTATGCGTGTGAAAGCTGGAAAACAACAAGAGATATAGAAACAAAGTTGAACGCATTCGAAAATAAATGTCTAAGGAAAATACTTGGTATAGAATGGAACGAATTCAAAACAAACGAGGAAATTAGAGAAATCGCCAATCAACCACTAATATCTTCAGTAATAAAGAAAAGACGATGGTCATACGTTGGACATGTGATGAGAAGAGATAATAATCGAATAGCAAAGCAAGCCCTCATATGGGAAACAACAGGTAAAAGAAAAAGAGGAAGACCCAGGGAGACACTGAGAAGAACATTGATGAGAGAGGCAAGAGCAGCAGGAATCGGCTCCCTCAATGAGATAGAACTGCTTGCACAGAACAGAGACAGATGGCGAGATTTGATAAAATATCTTTAAAAGAAAACTGCTAGAACAAAAATTCATATAGGAGAAGGTGTATCTTGGTCTACGCCCTATGGGCCGGTTACGGCTCGAAAGGTCAATAGATAGATAGATAGATATAAACTTACCTGTCTCCCTCCCAACTATAGGCTCCAAAATTCTAATTTGTTTCATAATTTACCCCATTATTCATCTCATGACACTTAAATCAAGGCACTCAGTTTGCAGTTGATGAAGCTTAATAATATACTTTTATGTTGTTAAATAAATGATTAACAACAAAGATTTGTTTGTTTAAAAAAAAAATAGGTTTTCACTGTCAGAGACATAAAGCTAAAGGTATGAGACTTGAATTGGTATCTTAGAACACAGGTTTTTTTTACCCATATATGCTCATCTGCCTGTCCAGAAATGTTTGGAGACCTGTGTCTAATGTCACCTCAAGCATTGTAACTCACGAGTGAGGCACATCTTCCCAGAATTTGAACCCTGGTACCCATAGTCATAGTTATTCGAAGGCCCCGGTATCAATGCAAATGAATCAAAATCCATAATTGCTCAACCGCTCATTGGAATCATCCAAATTAACATCTTAATGAATATCCAAACAAAGAAAGGCAACTGCAATCCCCATCATAGCAAACACAGCACACGTGGAAAGACATAAGATGTATTAGCACCGACATTAAACGCAACTGAATTGTCCATCATACAATATCATCATTCATCATAAGCAATCTGGATATAGAAACACCATTCGAATGAAACACACAGCTCACAGCGTGCATAGAGCACTAATCTCCATAGCTCCGGCAGCAAGGTGGATTTGGAATATGAGGAAACTGCTGCAATGAACCATTTCAGACAGTGCCTGAAAAGTTCCCTGCCGCCTATCTGTTATATTGACTGCAAGTATTGACCTTGGTACCCATTTCTGCCAGCAGTTGTGTCGACCACATGGGTATCTTTTTTCCCAACCACAGGTAGAATTCACACTGCTTCCAGTGGGAATCTAACACAGGTTGTCCAAATGGCAGAAGCTAGTGGGGTGGTTTTCCCAACTAGGCTACAAAGGCCCCTGCTGTCAGAGACATATGTACCTCTGCTGTCTTTGATCTGTAGGACAGAAATTCTCCTTCTATTCACAATTCTTGTTGGAATTAAGTTTAAAATCGGACATTATCATAATTTCTCTTGAAATTTATTCTTGTTTATTTTCCCCATTTTCCAGAGAGCAAATGAGAAAAAGAATGACCTAAGGAAATACTAAAAAGAACACTGAAGTTATAAGCATGAAGTTAACAGCTGGCATGAGTTCCTTACTGAGATTGAGGTGTTCACTCAAAACAGAACCGTGTAGCAAGATACAATGTTGGATCAGTGCAAAGTCTGATACCTAATGGCAAAGATCATTAGACATGAAGTGACTGAGGTTTCTGCCATATGTGCCATTTGGTTCTAAAAGAAAATAGATAGTTTCCCCTTGGTCAGTCATGCACAAAATAAGGTGTTTAGTAGAATGTTTAAAAAAATTATCTCTAATGATGTCCACAGAATTATCCGACAGACAAACAGTAACAGCCAAGTGCTGAATGCCACTAGTACTAAAGTGTTTGCACATGGAGGATTCCCATATGAAGCATATAATGGAAAAGGTAAAGTGTTTCATATTATTTAGTATAGTATACTAGTTTTAGTTTTACTTTGAGGGTGTTCCTAGTCATTTATATTATCATGTGACTATATTATATTATTATATTATCATGTGACTATATTATATTATTATATTATCATGTGACTATATTATATTATTATATTATCATGTGACTATATTATATTATTATATTATCATGTGACTATATTATATTATTATATTATCATGTGACTATATTATATTATTATATTATCATATGACTATATTATATTATCATGTGACTATATTATATTATTATATTATCATGTGACTATATTATATTATTATATTATCATGTGACTATATTATATTATTATATTATCATGTGACTATATTATATTATTATATTATCATGTGACTATATTATATTATTATATTATCATGTGACTATATTATATTATTATATTATCATGTGACTATATTATATTATTATATTATCATGTGACTGGAATCAGGGGAGCATGGATAAAGACTAGAAGCAGATACAGTAAAGTCTCGATTATCCGGAATGCTCGGGGAAGAACCCATTCTGGATAATTGAGTTTTTCTGGATAATCGAGAGTAAGAAAACCAAACTCAAAATTTATGAAAAAACATGATTGAAAAATTGCAATGCTCAGAAATATTTCAATTCGTGTGACATTCACTAGCTTTCTCTATCAACATGGGTCCTGATATTGGCATTCCTTTTCTTCTTCTTTCTAAAAACCACACATAAAGGACGTCGTCGAGTTTTTCAAATTTTGGCCGTTTCATACTTCGTCTCTGGTGTATATTGTTGCTGCTTTCAGACTCCGACGCAAACTTAAACAACTCATCTTTTTGATTTCGTATGTCATATAATGTTGAAGAGGCTATGCCAAATTCAGTCATCAAAACGTTGCGATTAACGCCTTTTTCAAGTCTACTAGCGTTTTCAATCTTCTGGTTCAGTGTCAATACAGTTCGCTTGCGTTTACCTTTGCGGGAAATTGAGGTGTGGTTTGCACTCGCAGAGGCCATTATTTAACACAAAAATGTATTCCGTTAAAAAGTATGCACACATGCGTTTATAGCATATCATGTATAATTTATACTGATGGAACGAATTTCAGCTTGCACAAATGTCTGAGACAAACTAACGTCAAACTCTGTATCTTACTCTTTTTGAATTTCCAGTCGGTAATTTTTGAACCCCTCCCCCTTTCTTCTCACCATCTCTATGTCACTGCACGCCGTCTGCTCAACCTTTGATTTATAATCATCAAAGTTATGGGCTCTTCAATTTTCACAAACAATACGTCTGCTTCTAATGTTCGGTCAGACTGTCAAACGCCATATTTTTGACAAATTCATGATCAACTTTAGATCTAAAGCAGGCTATGAGAAAATTAAGCAAATTTGTAAAATCATGTAGATAAGTGTTTTTGGCACAACTAAGATTTCCCGACAAAAACATTTAGTCGGGGGAAAAAGTGAAGATATAGACTGTCTGTCGCTTTTACTTGGAATATTTGGAGACACAATGTCTGGATTGAATAAAATATGTTCGCTCCTATTTGAAGTATATTACTGTAAATACACTATTGTAAACGCAATATTGTGTAATGATAGAGCCTGTAGAAGTAAGCGCAGCGCACAAACCGTGTTGTAGCGTTTTCGATTTCCGGATAAAGGCATTTAATTTAACTGAACAAAACATGATTCAAGCTTTCTCCCTATAATAATTAAAAAAAAAAAAAAGTCCGTTAAATTGAGAATTCCGGATTATTGAGTACCGCATAATCGAGACTTTACTGTATTATGTAACTCTACGTGACTGAAATGAAATTCA
The DNA here is from genome assembly GCA_032433765.1 of Megaustenia siamemsis. Lineage (NCBI taxonomy): Eukaryota > Metazoa > Mollusca > Gastropoda > Stylommatophora > Ariophantidae > Megaustenia > Megaustenia siamemsis. Next base: position 44,108,391 of record JAVIAB010000046.1, read on the forward strand.
AACAGGCACACTTGTTTTAAATAAATATATCTCCAAAGCACTGCTGTGAGCTCGTTCTCTATCCTGTTTTGCCTTGCAGCATAGAAGGAAAACGGCATGTACTTGTTAATGTTCTTTGAGTGACTTTACATACTGTTCTTTGTGCAATAGCACATATTTCACTTGCCCATCTTTTGAAAGGTTTTCCTCTTCTGATGTCGTATCAGGTTATTGAGGCTTGTTATGGGATGCTGTTTTTGATAATCACGTTACTTGTCTAAATCTTTATCTTGTTTTCTTTGTTTGTACTTAAGGACTGGTGTTACTCATATTATTTTTATTTCTTAATTTCTTATTTGTCTCCATCTCATTAAGTATTCTTCAAAGACATTTTGTTTCTGTTTTTGTGATCGTATATTTCTCTATCGCTGTCAGTATTTATGTTTCCTGTTGTGTTAATCCTGATAATTTCTAGAATGTTGCCAATAACTGTATGACACATTAATCCTAATAAATGATGCTACTGCTTCTGGTAATTTTAAGAATGTTGCCACTAATTACTCAGATTGACACATTAATGCTGATTTTTTTAAAGAATGTTGCTACTAATTACTCAGCTTGACACATTAATGCTGTTTTTTTAAGAATGTTGCTACTAATTACTCAGCTTGACACATTAATGCTGATTTTTTTAAGAATGTTGCTACTAATTACTCAGCTTGACACATTAATGCTGATTTTTTTAAGAATGTTGCTACTAACTACTCAGCTTGACACATTAATGCTGATTTTTTTAAGAAAGTTGCTACTAACTACTCAGCTTGACACATTAATGCTGATTTTTTAAACAATTTTGCTACTAATTACTCAGCTTGACACATTAATGCTGATTTTTTAAACAATTTTGCTACTAATTACTCAGCTTGACACATTAATGCTGATTTTTTAAACAATTTTGCTACTAATTACTCAGCTTGACACATTAATGCTGATTTTTTAAAACAATTTTGCTACTAATTACTCAGCTTGACACATTAATGCTGAATTTTTTTTAAGAATGTTGCTACTAACTACTCAGATTGACACATTAATGCTGATTTTTTAAAGAATGTTTCTACTAACTACTCAGCTTGACACATTAATTGTGATTTTTTAAAGAATTTTGCTACTAACTACTCAGCTTGACACATTAATTGTGATTTTTTTAAGAATGTTGCTACTAACTACTCAGCTTGACACATTAATGCTGAATTTTTTTAAGATGTTGCTACTAACTACTCAGCTTGACACATTAATGCTGATTTTTTTAAAGAATGTTGCTTCTAATTACTCAGCTTGACACATTAATGCTGATTTTTTAAAGAATGTTGCTACTAACTACTCAGCTTGACACATTAATGCTGATTTTTTTAAGAATGTTGCTACTAACTACTCAGCTTGACACATTAATGCTGATTTTTTTAAGAATGTTGCTACTAATTACTCAGCTTGACACATTAATGCTGATTTTTTAAGAATGTTGCTACTAATTACTCAGCTTGACACATTAATGCTGATTTTTTTAAAGAATGTTGCTACTAATTACTCAGCTTTTTTTTTTGTTCACCAGCTTTTACTTCTGATGAAGTTCCTAGAGACCAGGAACTGAATTTTGCAAGTTAATCCATTTTTCCCTGTCAGCCGTGTGCACAGGGGTCCCTCGCCTCACAGGCAGATAACTCCCGACTTCGGAGGTACTCATATTTTTTCAGTCGATGAGTAATTGACGTTTCAAGCTGGGCCTCGCTGCTGAGACCTCGCTGGGGTGTTGCGACAGAGAGAAATCATAAATAAAAATCCCAACTGGTGTAGCTGGGATTTGAACCCACAACCTCTCTGTCTCAAGGCCGGCGTCTTGCCTCGAGACCAACCAGTCCCCATACTACTCAGATTGACACATTAATGCTGATTTTTTTAAAGAATGTTGCTACTAACTGGTTGGCCTGACACATTAATCCTGATAATTTTATGAATGTTGCTACTTACTGCTTGGCCTGACACATTAATCCTGATAATTTTATGAATGTTGCTACTAACTGGTTGGCCTGACACATTAATCCTGATAATTTTATGAATGTTGCTACTTACTGCTTGGCCTGATACATTAATCCTGATCATTTTATGAATGTTGCTACTAACTGGTTGGCCTGACACATTAATCCTGATAATTTTATGAATGTTGTTACTAACTGGTTGGCCTGACACATTAATCCTGATAATTTTATGAATGTTGCTACTTACTGCTTGGCCTGACACATTAATCCTGATAATTTTATGAATGTTGCTACTAACTGGTTGGCCTGACACATTAATCCTGATAATTTTATGAATGTTGCTACTTACTGCTTGGCCTGACACATTAATCCTGATAATTTTAAGAATGTTGCTACTAACTGGTTGGCCTGACACATTAATCCTGATAATTTTATGAATGTTGCTACTAACTGGTTGGCCTGACACATTAATCCTGATAATTTTATGAATGTTGCTACTTACTGCTTGGCCTGACACATTAATCCTGATAATTTTATGAATGTTGCTACTAACTGGTTGACCTGACACATTAATCCTGATAATTTTATGAATGTTGCTACTTACTGCTTGGCCTGACACATTAATCCTGATAATTTTATGAATGTTGCTACTAACTGGTTGGCCTGACACATTAATCCTGATAATTTTATGAATGTTGCTACTTACTGCTTGGCCTGACACATTAATCCTGATAATTTTATGAATGTTGCTACTAACTGGTTGACCTGACACATTAATCCTGATAATTTTATGAATGTTGCTACTAACTGGTTGGCCTGACACATTAATCCTGATAATTTTATGAATGTTGCTACTTACTGCTTGGCCTAACACATTAATCCTGATAATTTTATGAATGTTGCTACTAACTGGTTGGCCTGACACATTAATCCTGATAATTTTATGAATGTTGCTACTTACTGCTTGGCCTGACACATTAATCCTGATAATTTTATGAATGTTGCTACTAACTGGTTGACCTGACACATTAATCCTGATAATTTTATGAATGTTGCTACTAACTACTCAGCCTGACACATTAATGCTGATTATTTTAAGAATGTTGCTACTTACTGCTTTGCCTGACACATTAATCCTGATAATTTTAAGAGTGTTGCTACATACTGATTGGCCTGATACATTAATCCTGATAATTTTAAGAGTGTTGCTACTTACTTCTTGGCCTGACACATTAATCCTGATAATTTGTCAGCTCATCTGTAGTGGTATAAACCTGAATAATGTTAATTCTAGGGTCCTTCTTTTTTGTCAAGACACAGGCAATTACCCTTAGATTAACTGCTCAGCAATGACTATTTGGGTTCTTTGGGTAACATTATAGACACTCCCTCAGATGATACAGCATCTGGGTCTTAATTTCATGAAAATATTATCAGTTTGTCTGTTAACTTGTTGAGCTGTCCTATACCTATCCAGTATTTTTCACTGAGTTCCTAAATCTTTATTTTGCATCTCCTAATTTCTCTGGCTATCAAACCAGCTTTATAACAGTCGTACATTGTTCAAACATTTCAATATGCTATAGTAAATGGTTTGTGGTACTCAGTTGGGATATCTGCCCTACAGTGATCTTTTGACTTTGCCTATCTGACTTCATATACTATGTTTCCAGAGCTCATTCCTTTTTCAAGAATGGAGAAGTTGATTTCCTTGTCTGCATTTTCGAAGAAATATTTTTACAGGTGTCAGGTCATTGTCAGCCTTTCTCCCAATCTCCTTAGCCGCTTCTTACGGCATATATGGCAGGTGACAGTGGCTTTATTCATTTCATACTGACTGTGATCAGGGCTTCAGTAGCCACAAGGATGAAAAAAAAAACATTCAAACTGGCAATCAAAGAGTGGTTTCCTCCACTATACACGATACCTGAATGTGAGGACTCATTTCTACAGAATAATAATTTATTTAAAACTACAGTTTTTTTAATCATAATTTATCATAGTTCTTATTTCTTTAATTTTTTCTTCACAACAGCCTGCATACGGCCATGGAGTTTGATCAGGATGGTAGAATGCGCCAGGGCTGCAGCGTTTGCTCCTCAAGGTAACAGCAATGAAAGTTTCATCGATGCTGCAAAACTGTACGAGAGTCATTTATTTTTCAATGCTTCGACACTCACAACCATCTCACCAGAACTGTATAACATGTCACTCAAGAAATCTCCCTTAGAGCTAACAGTGTTCTTAGACTTTATTGGAAACACAACTTTTAAACTCAAAACAGAAATATCAACTAAAGATTCCAATACCCCACTCTATGTAAACTATACACAATCAGTTTGTGTGAGTAGAGAAACTCGAAGACCATTCCCTCTTCCTGATTGGTGGAAAAACAAATATTCAACAGTTGTTGGGGAGCCATTGAAAATTCCAAGATTAAATTTCCCAGAAGATGGGAAAACCACAAATCATAACCTGCAGGTTCAGTCTAGTGATGTTGATCCATACATGCACATTAACTGGTCTAATTATGTAAAATACTGCTATGATACATTTGTACTGTCAGAATATAACAAAAACCCCAACATTGGAGCTGATAATTTATTCAGGAATACCAAATGGTTTAGTGTGAATTTTATCAAAGAGGCAAGTATTGGTGACAACATTAATGTCAAGTTCTGGCAAGACTCCAAGAACAGTAATTTGTATTGCTTCCAGATATTAAAGGAGGTGAATGTTTTATGTGAGTACAGTACTGAGTTCTTCCCTTTATAGACTGTGTTCTACCCGAGGAAGAAACTCAAAATTGAACCAGCCATCGAATACATAAAGAAACAACAGATAAATTGGTTCGGCCACATAACAAGACAAAAAGAACTAACAATGACTCAAAGAGCCATAAACAAATGCTACAAAAACGCCAGATTAAGAGGAAGACCGAGAAAGAGATGGATAAAGGGAATACTTGAGTCACTAGGAAGGATAACACCAGAAGAGGCCAACAGAAGAGCAAAGAATCACAGATTGTATCTCCCCTCGACGGCAATGGAAGAAGGATAGAAGAAGAAGATAGGCTGTGTTATTTTTATGTGAATGTAAAAGTACAGGCAGTAAAAATACTGAAGGAATTTGATGTTATTCTTGTGTGTGAACTACTGCTTTCCATTATAGCTTGTGTTATTGTTATGTGAATGGATACAGGCAGTAAAAATACTGAAAGAATTTGATGTTATTCTTGTGTGTGAAATACTGCTTTCCATTATAGGTTGTGTTATTGTTATGTGAATGGATACAGGCAGTAAAAATACTGAAGGAATTTGATGTTATTCTTGTGTGTGAACTACTGCTTTCCATTATAGGTTGTGTTATTGTTATGTGAATGGATACAGGCAGTAAAAATACTAATGGAGTTTTATGTTATTCTTGTGTGTGAACTACTGCTTTCCATTATAGGTTGTGTAATATAATATAAAATGGCAGATGCAAGAATAAATATGCAATTAGATAAACACATAAACATTAATGCTTAATTTTTACTTTGTGTATTTTAACAATAATATGATTATGTCCCATAAATTTGTGGGTTTCTAAACCCCTGTGGGATTAACTCTTCAATTCTTTTCTGTTATAGAATGTTATGTTGTGTTGTTGTCTTGTCTTAATGTCACTGGCTGATATGTGCGAAATCTCTTGGACCAAAGATGGTTGTAGTGGCTTTTTTTAAAATTCACAGCTTCTTTTGGGGAAGTTGGATTTTGTCCTGCCTAGGGTAACAGCACTACTAGGTCTTCTATATCAGTATATTCCACCACTATGGAGAACTTGACCTGTGTTTAATGCAGACTGTGTCCAGGGGACTGACTTTAATGTCAAGTCAAGAAATGTGGGTCAGCCAATGGGCCACTGGCCGTATCATTGTAATCACAAGTTGCTGGTGCTTGAGCTCTCCTTGTGCTATCTTAGAATCATAATCGCTGCACTCAGGCCACATCCATAGGTGCTCCAATCTTCTCAAAAATATGTTCATAAGAACACAATGATTAATTGTACCTGGTTTTGTGTTAATTAACAATTCCTTTTGTTCATCCAAAATATTGCTCTGTTCTGTCAATTTTATTATTGAATTCTAGTTTACTCAGTCTGTATTTAGTTGTAGTTTCACTTCTTTCAAAGTCTTTCTTCCAACTCATCTCTCTGAAGTTGTTAATGTTATCAGCTCTATCCATTGGCTGTTCATCTGATATGATCAACCTGAGCCAGGAATTCCGAGTCCCTGTGTCTCACGTAGTGTGAACACATGGGTGTGTGTCAAAAGTTCAGAGAAAATACTATTTTTAGAGCACCTAATGTTACACTTAAGTGGTAGTAATTTTTACTGTGACATCGTAAACACGTAGGTCACAGATATGTATCGTAATCTAGGGTTAATGTGGCCCAAGCAGCAGCATATCACCTACTTTTTGATAAGGGATGTGCTCAACATGAATCTTTATTTTAATGTCCATTTCCAGTAAAATAAGGTAGTTCAATCTCGCTGGGAAAGAACAAAACATGGGTCAAACAAGCAACTGATTATATGAGTAGAAAATCGAGATGGATCATACACACTAAGAAAATTTGATGATATTAGCAAGACAGGCACTGTCATGGAACCCACAGCAGAAGAGAATGAAGTGGAATACATAGAGAAGAAGATTCTTGGAAATCCTCAAGAACATTGGCCTAGACTGGAGAGAAGTAGAGAAAATGTCAAAGAAAAGTGATAAACAGAGAATCTGCAGCCTGTGCTGTTAAAAAGGGGTCTAAAAGGCTTTGATTGACTGAACTCAATCTCAACTACCATGAGATCACTGGAAGGAGGTTGTGGTAAGGCGTCTCTGGACAAGAAGGTCCTAGGTTTGAATCCCACCACAGGTGGTGGGAAAAAAAAATATAGTATCTGTGGCTTTACCCTCCCTTGGTCTCTGGGTTGTGAGATCCAATTACTACCCTGTCAGAAAATGGTGAAAAACAGGAGGTTCCTTATGCATTCTGTACATGTAGAGAATCCTTGGCAGTAGGAAATAGAAAAGAATAAGCCAAAAATGCACCCATGCACTGCTGGGGCCCAAAAAGGGAGTAAAGAATAGCGGCGCTGTACCCTACCAGGCATGTTCGTAAGAGACGAGAAAGGAGTGTTGGGCTTGGGACTGGCTATCCCATACTGTAAAAAAAAAATAAGCCAAAAAAACTTCACAAACAGATACAGCGAAAGCGATGGTGCTGGATAGGACACACACTATGGAAGCCAACTGAGAGTATTTCACAACAGGCCCTTTTTTGGAATTCCCAAGGGAAAAGACACAGATGAAGACCAAGGAATTTTTTAAGAAGACAGATAGAAGCAGAGATGAAGATGATGGGGAAGACATGGAATGATCTTAAAATTAAAAGAATGGCAAAAAACAGAACGACTTGGAAAGTGTTTGTTGAAGACCTATGCTCCACTGGGAGCTAAAAAGGTAGAAGAAGAAAGAAAAAGGTAAAAAATGGCCACGGCCTGGACAAAATTAATAGGAAATAATGTACCAAAAAATGTGAAAACTCTCTATGATAAAATTATGAGTACCTCTGCAGTCAAAGAATATCTTCCTGTATGGAGGCAGACATCTGAACATATGGCTGCTGGTGCGAAAAATAGGACAAAGTGATATTCACGCAAAACTCAGTCACTTGGGAGTTCACTAGAGATGCAAAACTAACAAACACAAACAATAGCAGACCATTGGACAAACCTGATCACTCAAAATGTGGTATGATCCAAGTACCTTCTGAATATAAGGCTAGCACTTTAGCTTCACAGTACAGCGATCCACCGAAGAGTTCCAGCCATCAGTTATTCTCTGAGCTCACTGAAGCTCAATGTTTTGACTTTAATTCCATTACGGCCAGAGATAATTTTTCTTTATTTTATTTGTCATAAAGTCTTGCACAATATTACCAGTTTTCTTAGGTCTTCCTATCTGAGTCTATGCAAAAACCTCAGTGCCTTATCTAAAATATTAATTTATTATTGATATAGAATTCTAGTTCATTTTAATCTCTATTCTTCTATACCTATATTCTCTATCTATGCCTATTTTCTCTATTTATTTTGCTGGAGCTACTGAGTTAAGTGCCCTGTGCACATCATGAGCTGTGTGTTTCATCCGTTTTGATCGTGTTTCGATATTCCGATTGCTTATGATCAATGATGATATCGTATGATGGGGAACAGATGGTTGTGTTCACTTTCTGTGTGGTTTCACCTTGTGTCTTTTGGCATGTGCTGAGACTGTTATGATGGGGACTGCAACTACCTTTCTTTGTTTGGGAGGTGATATATTAATTCGGATGATTCCACTGGCATGAGTGGTTGAGCAATTATGAATTTTAATTCGTTTGCAGTGATACCGGGGCCTTCCATAACCATTACCATCTGTTTACTTCAATTGTATTTCAGTTATTGTTGAAACAATATTTGTTGAATTAAAGAAGGTGTCATATTGGTGTATGTTGTGATAAGTGATAAATAAACTTGATTAAAAATATGTTATATTACTTTCCATTTATATTAAAATTGTGATTATGTGGTAGAATTTGAGCATACTCATGCTTCTAAAACTTAAATTAACAATAATAGTTTTTTAAAATGGAGCTCTTCATAGTTATGTAGACCTAGCCCTAAGATTACAGACTGCAGGAATATCATGTCAAGATGGGAGATGCCAGACAGGAGCGTTACATGGCAATCCAAAGAAGACTTGTCAACCAACACATCCTCAGTGCCATTAGTTGCTACCCGTTGATGGATATACTTCAGAGAAGATCTGAGCACTTACAGACTTGTCTGGTGTGTACTTAGGATGATGACCTATCAACTAAACTAAACTTTCACATATGTCAGTGAGTCCTGGACAATTAAACAACTGACAAAGACATGTTTGGCGAGGAGTGAGATGTGGTTTTAAAGAAGAATTTTGAAAATAAGAACAGCTAAAACAATGTAAAAAAATGGCATGGTTACAGTTTTATGTAATTGATGGATGACACAAATTTGAACAAAGTTTCCACGCAATAGGTTTTCAGCAGGAACAAACAAACAATACACACACAAATATGTAAGTAAATAAAATTAATCCTACATAATTAACTAATAAGGCTATTATTAGAAAACTAACCCTACACAGCTAACAAACTAATAATGTCATTATTAGTTTTAGCTATGTAGGATTCATTTTATTTACTTACATAATTGTGTGTGTGTTGTTTGTTCCTGCTGAAGGCTTATAGTGCCGAAATGTCGCTCAAATTCGTGTCGTCCATCAAGTAAGTAAAGCTTTAAACATACCACTTTTTCTTCTTTTTTTTTTCTTCTTTTCTCGTTCACATTCAGCTTTACTGCAGCTTCACAATTTTATGCATTTCTTTGCCTTTGACGCCCCCTAAAGCACAGTAATGAGGACATTCTAAAGTTGGCCACACAAACAATTTATGACCAATCTCTCAAAGGAGTTAATCATCAGTGATTTTGTAACATGAAAAAAAGCTGATATAAAAACAAGAGACAAACAAACAAAGTAGAGGTAACCAGATCATGACATGGTGGGAAGTCAATATCAGAACTGATAACTCTAGAGACAGAATGTTGTGGAAAGACATGATCACCTACACCAGCAGTCAAGATGTGCTGTCGTTCGTGGGTCTATATCATATACTGTCGCTCGTGGGTCTATGTCAAATACTGTCGCTTGTAGGTCTATGTCATATAGTGTTGCTCATGGGTCCATGTCATATATTGTCACTTGTCGGTCTACACTTTTATACTGTCACTCGTGGGTCCATGTCATATACTGGCGATCATAAGATTATGTCATATACTGTCACTTATAGGTCTATGTCATATACTGTCACTTATAGGTCTATGTCATATACTGTCACTTACAGGTCTATGTCGTATACTGTCGCTCGTGAGTTCATGTCATATACTGTCACTTACAGGTCTATGTTGTATACTGTGACTTATAGGTCTATGTCATATACTGTCGCTCGTGTGTCTATGTCGTATACTGTCGCTCGTGAGTTCATGTCATATACTGTCACTTATAGGTCTATGTCATATACTGTCACTTACAGGTCTATGTCGTATACTGTCTCTCGTGAGTTCATGTCATATACTGTCACTTATAGGTCTATGTCATATACTGTCACTTATAGGTCTATGTCATATACTGTCACTTACAGGTCTATGTCGTATACTGTTGCTCGTGAGTTCATGTCATATACTGTCACTTATAGGTCTATGTCATATACTGTCACTTACAGGTCTATGTCATATACTGTCACTTACAGGTCTATGTCGTATACTGTCGCTCGTGGGTTCATGTCATATACTGTCACTTATGGGTCTAAGTCATATACTGTCACTTATAGGTCTATGTCATATACTGTCACTTATAGGTCTATGTCATATACTGTCACTTATAGGTCTATGTCATTTACTGTCACTTATAGGTCTATGTCATTTACTGTCGCTCGTGGGTCTATGTCATTTACTGTTGGTCATGTGTCTATGTCATATACTATGATTATTGGTCTATGTCATATACTGTCACTCATGGGTCTATGTCATTTACTGTTGGTCATGTGTCTATGTTGTATACTGTGATTATAGGTCTATGTCATATACTGTCACTCGTGGGTCCATGTCATATACTGTTGGTCATGTGTCTATGTCATATACTGGCGGTCATAGGTCTCTGTCATATACTGCCACTTATGGATCTAAAGGTAGGGTTCGATCCCAACCGTTGGCTTCCGGGTTCACCCAGGCTTAAATGGGTACCGGATTTTTTATAGGATAGTAAAGCGGCAGGAGCGTGAAACCAACCATATTACCCAAAAAAGCATGTGCTGAAGGTCTGTAAAATTTATGGTCACTAACACCATATTCCCTTACGCCATTTGGCATGACGGAGGCTCTTTACTTTACTTTTACTCGTGGATCTATGTCATATACCGATGCTATTATTTCCCAAATGTTTCTTGACGCGAAAAGATAATAATAATACTCAAACGCTCGTAGATACCATTACACCTCAGCCAGTGTTATTATGGGAACGTGTACGACAGGTAGTGTTTTTTTGGGAACTAGTAGCACATGTAGTGTTATTTTGGGAACTAGTAGCACATGTAGTGTTATTATGGGAACTAGTACCACAGGTAGCATTTTAGTGGGAATTAGTACAACAGATAGTGTTATTATGGGAACTAGTAGCACAGATAGTGTTTTCGTGGGAATTAGTAGCACATGTAGTGTTATTTTGGGAACTAGTACCACATGTAGTGTTTTAGTGGGAATTAGTAGCACATGTAGTGTTATTTTGGGAACTAGTAGCACAGGTAGTGTTTTAGTGGGAATTAGTACAACAGATAGTGTTATTTTGGGAACTAGTAGCACAGGTAGTGTTTTAGTGGGAATTAGTACAACAGATAGTGTTATTATGGCAACTAGTAACACAGGTACTGTTATTTTGGGAGCTAGTACCCCATGTAGTATTATTATGGGAGCTAGTGCTATAGGTAGTGTTATTGGGGAAGCTAGTACAACAGGTAGTGTTATTGTGGAACCTAGTAAAACAGGTAGTGTTATTGTGGAAGCTAGTACAACAGGTAGTGTTATTGTGGAAGCTAGTACAACAGGTAGTGTTATTGTGGAAGCTAGTAAAACAGGTAGTGTTATTGTGGAAGCTAGTACCACAGGTAGTGATATTGTGGAAGTTAGTACAACAGGTAGTGTTATTGTGGAAGTTAGTAAAACAGGTAGTGTTACTGTGGAAGCTAGTAAAACAGGTAGTGTTATTGTGGAAGCTAGTACAACAGGTAGTGTTATTGTGGAAGCTAGTACAACAGGTAGTGTTATTGTGGAAGCTAGTACAACAGGTAGTGTTATTGTGGAAGCTAGTACACCAGGTAGTGTTATTGTGGAAGCTAGTACAACAGGTAGTGTTATTGTGGAAGCTAGTACAACAGGTAGTGTTATTGTGGAAGCTAGTAAAACAGGTAGTGTTATTGTGGAAGTTAGTAAAACAGGTAGTGTTATTGTGGAAGTTAGTAAAACAGGTAGTGTTATTGTGGAAGCTAGTACAACAGGTAGTGTTATTGAGGAAGCTAGTACAACAGGTAGTGTTATTGTGGAAGCTAGTACAACAGGTAGTGTTATTGTGGAAGCTAGTAAAACAGGTAGTGTTATTGTGGAAGCTAGTACACCAGGTAGTGTTATTGTGGAAGCTAGTACAACAGGTAGTGTTATTGTGGAAGCTAGTACAACAGGTAGTGTTATTGAGGAAACTAGTACAACAGGTAGTGTTTTAGTGGGAATTAGTACAACAGATAGTGTTATTATGGCAACTAGTAACACAGGTACTGTTATTTTGGGAGCTAGTACCCCATGTAGTATTATTATGGGAGCTAGTGCTATAGGTAGTGTTATTGGGGAAGCTAGTACAACAGGTAGTGTTATTGTGGAACCTAGTAAAACAGGTAGTGTTATTGTGGAAGCTAGTACAACAGGTAGTGTTATTGTGGAAGCTAGTAAAACAGGTAGTGTTATTGTGGAAGCTAGTACCACAGGTAGTGATATTGTGGAAGTTAGTACAACAGGTAGTGTTATTGTGGAAGTTAGTAAAACAGGTAGTGTTATTGTGGAAGCTAGTAAAACAGGTAGTGTTATTGTGGAAGCTAGTACAACAGGTAGTGTTATTGTGGAAGCTAGCACACCAGGTAGTGTTATTGTGGAAGCTAGTACAACAGGTAGTGTTATTGTGGAAGCTAGTACAACAGGTAGTGTTATTGTGGAAGCTAGTAAAACAGGTAGTGTTATTGTGGAAGTTAGTAAAACAGGTAGTGTTATTGTGGAAGTTAGTAAAACAGGTAGTGTTATTGTGGAAGCTAGTACAACAGGTAGTGTTATTGAGGAAGCTAGTACAACAGGTAGTGTTATTGAGGAAACTAGTACAACAGGTAGTGTTATTGTGGAAGCTAGTAAAACAGGTAGTGTTATTGTGGAAGTTAGTACAACAGGTAGTGTTATTGTGGAAGTTAGTACAACAGGTAGTGTTATTGTGGAAGCTAGTAAAACAGGTAGTGTGGTTGTGGAAGCTAGTAAAACAGGTAGTGTTATTGTGGTAGCTAGTACAACAGGTAGTGTTATTGTGGAAGCTAGTAAAACAGGTAGTGTTATTGTGGAAACTAGTAAAACAGGTAGTGTTATTGTGGAAGCTAGTAAAACAGGTAGTATTATTGTGGAAGCTAGTACTACATCATCATCATCATGTGCCATACCGGTTGGCGTAGGTCCCTCCACAATCTTCTATCTACAGTGCATCATATCAGTTCTGTTTTTGACTGTTTTCCATGCCATGACACCAAGCTATCCAGTATTTTCTCTCTTTGTCATCCGCGATCTCTCTTTCCTTTTATTTTGCCTGTTGTAACCAATTTTTCCAACTTTCCTCTTCTCATGATGTGCCCGGAAAATGAGGGTACAGAAAGGAACACCAAAATTACACTGAAGAAGGCTGGAAACATCCTAACAGGTAAACATGCAGCAAATTACTTTGCAGATTCCTTTGCAAATGTCAATAATATTGAAATCAGCCTAGAGAAACGACAAGAGACCCGTTTAAAACAACAAAATGCAAGACAAGAAGAGACCGCACATGGAGTCATGGAAATACCCATTATACAAAGAGAGCTAGAGCTGGCAATATCCAAATTAAAAATGAAAAAGTCACCAGGCAGTGATGGAGTGTCCAATGAAATGATTAAGAACTTGGGAACTGCAGCTAAAGCAAAACTACTGCAGATCTACAACATTTGCTGGATCACAGGTAGAGTGCCACAGGCATGGAGAGAAGCAATTATGATACCATTACTAAAGCCAGGAAAAGATGGTTCAACGACATCCAGCAATAGACCAATCAGCCTTACAAGCTGTTTGTGTAAAGCAATGGAACGTATAATCAATCTCAGACTGCAGTGGTACCTGGAAAGTGAAAATCTCCTTGTCCCACAACAAGCAGGCTTTAGACAGTGTTACTCTACCGAAGATCATGCAACCTATTCCCAGGAAATTGAGGATGCGTTCCAAGAAAAGAAGCTGGTACTAGCAGCATGGATAGACCTAAAGAAAGCATTTGATAAGGTATGGAAGGAAGGGCTTTTGAAGAAACTGAGAAATTATGGAGTAAATGGTAGGATGTACAAATGAGTCAAAGCATACCTGCATAACAGGTGAGCCAGAGTGCAACTGGATGGTCTTAAGAGTAAGAAGGCCTTACTGCGCCAGGGCGTTCCACAGGGAGGGGTACTATCTCCAACACTTTTTCTGATCTACATCAATGACCTAGTTACTGAACTACCACATGGCATCAAAGTGGCAATGTATGCAGATGACTTGGTAATATGGTGCACTGAGGAGTATGCAACAGTGGCCTCCAAATTGCTACAAAGAGCTATGAATGTACTGAATTCATGGACAAATAGATGGTGTATCAGCATCAATACAGACAAATGCAGTACTACACTTTTCAGTCTCTCCCCAAAACAAAAAGCAGGAGCCATCTACATAAACAATGAGCCTATGAAAGAAGACATACAAGCTACATATCTCGGAGCTACATTTGATAACAAACTATCTTGGAAACAGCAGATAAATAAGGTAACTCAAAAAGCAAGGAGAAGGTGGGCTATTCTAAGAAAGCTGTGTGGAACCACATGGGGTGCGAGTGGGAAAATAATCAGTAAAGTTTACCAACAGAGTATACGCCCACATTTAGAATATGGATCATCTGCATGGTGCTCAGCATCAAACACCACACTGCAAGAACTGGATAAAGTACAAAACCAGGCACTTAGGGTCATCACAGGAGCAATGAAATCAACACCAATATTGGAGATGGAGAAATTGTGGAAGATACCAGCACTGAGAGAACGGAGGGACACAAAGGTGCTGATAAAGACAGAAAAATTTGCATGCATGCCGAGACATCCAATGAAGGACTGATTCCGAAATCTTGCATTGGGACGACTTAAGAGAAGCAGTTTTATCCACCAAGCCAAGCGTATTAGTAGACAAACACCAGACATGCCAAGAGTTGTTAACCCCCTACTACTCATACCAGAACAGACTCCCTGGACAGAGGAATCAGGATTATCAATACAAATACGGACAGAAGTGAAAGGAATAATTGACAAAGAAGAACAGAATATCCTACAGCGGAAAACAATAACTCTCAGTTTCCTAGATGAAGAATACCTACAAGACCTATGGATTCGTGTGTACACGGATCAGCACAGAATGCAGTAAAGAATGGGGGTGCATATATAGAGTACCCAAATAAAACTAGGGATATGAATAAAATAGCAACAGGGAAATATTGTCACAATTATGATGCAGAAATACAAGCAATAAAGTTGGCAATAGAAAAACTGCTGAACAGTAATCTTAGCCCACAGCCTGCAGTGTTTTTGACAGATGCAAGATCAATACTCCAGGCACTACAATCCAGAAAATTACCACATCTGCAGACCTTATTGACTGAACTCTGCAAGCACCACAGGGTTGCCCTGCAGTGGATCCCATCTCACTGTGGAATACCAAGAAATGAGAAAGCAGATCAGTTGGCAAAGGAAGGTCCAACAGGCACACAACTAGATACACTGGTTTCATACCATCATAAGAAACAGATAATCAAATCAATCAGAGGACCACAAACCCCAAATCAGGATACCTTTCATAATATGAATAGATATGAACAAGTTATCATTATACGCCTAAGAACAGGACATAATCGACTCCATAGTCACATGTATACAAAATTCAAGATCGGCACATCAACTACTTGTACATGTGGACAGGCGTCCCAGACTGCTGAACACATACTTCAAGACTGCACTGAATATAGTAGACTAAGGAAAATCCATTGGCCCATAGATACAACACTACAGACAAACGTATATGGGCCACTGCAAGAATTACAAAAGACAGTAAAATTCATACAGGAAACGACATTGCTGATATAGACAATACTTCGGGCGAACGAAAGATAGATAGATAGATAGATAGATAGATAGATAGATAGATAGATAGATAGATAGATAGATAGATAGATAGATAGATAGATAGATAGATAGATAGATAGATAGATAGATAGATAGATAGATAGATAGATAGATAGATAGATAGATAGATAGATAGATAGATAGATAGATAGATAGATAGATAGATAGATAGATAGATAGATAGATAGATAGATAGATAGATAGATAGATAGATAGATAGATAGATAGATAGATAGACAGATAGACAGACAGACAGACAGACAGACAGACAGACAGACAGACAGACAGACAGGACAGACAGGACAGACAGGACAGACAGGACAGACAGACCAGACAGACAGACAGACAGTGTTATTATGGGAACTAGTGCCACAGGTACTGTTATTTTGGGAGCTAGTACTCCATGTAGTATTATTATGGGAGCTAGTTCTATAGGTAGTGTTATTGTAGAAGCTAGTGAAACAGGTAGTGTTATTGTGGAAGCTTGTAAAACAGGTAGTGTTATTGTGGAAGCTAGTAAAACAGGTAGTGTTATTGTGGAAGTTAGTAAAACAGGTAGAGTTATTGTGGAAGCTAGTAAAACAGGTAGTGTTATTGTGGAAGCTAGTAAAACAGGTAGTGTTATTGTGGAAGCTTGTAAAACAGGTAGTGTTATTGTGGAAGCTAGTAAAACAGGTAGTGTTATTGTGGAAGTTAGTAAAACAGGTAGAGTTATTGTGGAAGTTAGTAAAACAGGTAGTGTTATTGTGGAAGCTAGTAAAACAGGTTGTGTTATTGTGGAAGCTTGTAAAACAGGTAGAGTTATTGTGGAAGCTAGTAAAACAGGTAGTGTTATTGTGGAAGCTAGTAAAACAGGTAGTGTTATTGTGGAAGCTAGTAAAACAGGTAGTGTTATTGTGGAAGCTAGTAAAACAGGTAGTGTTATTGTGGAAGCTAGTAAAACAGGTAGTGTTATTGTGGAAGCTAGTACAACAGGTAGTGTTATTGTGGAAGCTAGTAAAACAGGTAGTGTTATTGTGGAAGCTAGTAAAACATGTAGTGTTATTGTTTAAAGCTAGTACTACATCATCATCATGTGCCATACTGGTTGGCGTAGGTGATCATGTCCCTCCACAATCTTCTATCTACTGTGCATCGTATCAGTTCTGTTTTTGACTGTTTTCCATGCCATGACACCAAGCTATCCAGTATTTTATCGCTTTTTCGTCCGCGATCTCTCTTTCCTTTTATTTTGCCAGTTTTAACCAAGTATTCCAACTTTCCTCTTCTCCTGATGTGCCCGAAAAGTGTGATTGCTTCTTTATGATGTTTTATTAAGAGCTGCCTTTTTGTGTTGGCCTCTTTGAGAACTTCCTCATTGGTCTTTTTATCTGTCCAGGAAACTTTCAACATTTTTCTGAGAAATTCCATCTCTGTGGCCTCTAATCGTCTTTTCATTTGTTTGTCTACTGTCCATGATTCGCTTCCATAGGTCAGAATTGGTTCTATATAGCACTGATGAACTCTCTTTCTCATTTTTATTGACATAGATTTGTTGCATAAGATATTTTTCATTTTCTGAAATGCTATTTTGGCCTGATCTATTCTGCTTTTTATTTCTGTGGTGCATCTCCCATCTGATATAATATTGTGCCCAAGTATTTGAAAAGTTGCACTTGTTTAAGATTTGTCTCGTTTATTTTTATGCTGCATGATGGTGATGGTTGTTTCTTCGATATAACCATTACTTCTGTTTTCTTACTATTCAGACTGGGACCTTTCTTGTTGCTTTCTTTTACTATTAGGTCTATCATTTCTTGTAGTTCGTTCTGTCTCTGCTATTAAGACTGTATCATCCGCATATCGCAAATTATTTATGTTGTGACCGTTGACTTCAATTCCTTTTTTGTCTACTATTGATCTCATAATATATTCGCTGTAAAGTGAAAACAAATCCGGTGACAAAACACAGCTTTGTCTGACTCCATGTTTTATGTATTGGAATTGTCCTGTTTGGTTGTTAAATCGAATAGCTGCTGTTTGTTGCCAGTACATGTTTTTTTATGATTCGCAGATCCTTGCCATCAATGTTTAATTTATCCAGCATATTGATTATTTCCACATGCTTTACTTTGTCAAATGCTTTCGTATAGTCTATAAAGCACATATATAGATCTTTCTTTACCTCTATAGATCTTTCTATCAATGTTCTAAAGATGTATATTGCATTATTGGTGCACTTTCCTTCCACAAATCCACATTATTTCTCCCTTATTTCTGGTTTTATATTGTTCCTTACACGTCTCATGATTATTCTTAGTAATATTTTAGTCATATGACTCATGAGAGTAATAGTGCGATGGTCTTCACAATCAGTGGCTCCTGACTTCTTCGGTATGGCTACAAAGATAGATTTTAGTAGATCTTCGGGTATGTGTCCAGTGTTATATATGTCATTGAGTAATTTTGTTATGACTTGTACTCCAAGCTTTCCTACTGCATTTATCTCTTCGATTGTTATATTGTCTGGATCTGGAGCTTTGCCTCTTTTCATGTGTTGAATTGCGTCCTCCACTTCACTCTGCATTATTGGTGGTCCTGTGTCTTCATTTCAATTGTTTAATTCTGGTCTTTCATCATCATATAGTTGACTGATATATTCTGTCCATCTTTCCATTGTCTTCTCCTGTCCCATTATTATATTTCCTTCCTTTGATTTCACACATCCTGAAACTTTGACTTCTTTTCTTCCTGTTAATTCATTTAACTGATTGTGCATACATTTTGAGTCTTTCTGTTGTTGTTTTTCCATTTCTTCACATTTCTGTTTTAACCATCCTTCCTTTGCTTCACTGCACTTGTTTTGGATCTCTTTGTGCAATATTTTGTATGTCCGTTCTTCTTTCTTATGTTTTCTTCTTTCGTCCATTAGTTGTAATATTTCTTTTGTCATCCATTTCTTTTTGTTGATTCTTTTAGTCACTGGTATTACTTCTTTTGATGTTTGCTGAATCGATTGTTTGAGCATTTCCCACTGCTCCTGGATGTCATGTATTTTCTCAATAGCATTATATCTATTTTGTACTATCATGCTGTACTTATCACTCATCTGTTTATCTACTCTTAGCATATCTAGTTCTAATTTTATATTTCTTGGTGATTTCTGTGCCTTCTGCAGTTTTATTCTTATCTTTCCAACTACTGGTACATGGTCACTATTGCAATCTGCTCCTGGCCTTATTTTAACCGATGTTAGCCCATTCCTGAATCTTCTCTGTACCAGTATAAAATCATTTTGATTGTGTACTTTTTTGTGTGGGCTTTGCCATGTCCATAGTCGCCTAGGGTGTTGTTTGAACCAGGTGTTACCTATAATCATTTCATGTGTCTTTGCCCAATCTATCCCCTCTGTCATTCGTCTCTCCAAGGCCATGCCCCACAGTCACATTTTGCACTTTAGCTGTTCCTACCTTAGCATTGAAATCCCCTAATAAAATAGTTATTTCTTGGGATTTACACTGTTCCATGGTGGCCTTTAGCTTCTCGTAAAATGTGTCAATGTCTTCTTCTTCGCTATTACTTGTTGGTGCATAAACTTGAATTATGTTGATATCCATTGGTCTTCCTCTCAATTTTACTAGCAGAATTCTGTCTGATACTGGCCAAAATTCTTTCACTGTTTTGCTTCTTTCTCTATCTAACATGATGCCTACTCCTCTTTCGTGTGTGGTTCCCCCAGAGTAAATTACATTTCCACTGTCGCATTGTGATAATCCTGCTCCTGGCTAGTACTACAAGTAGTGTTATTGTGGAAGCTAGTAAAACAGGTAGTGTCATTGTGGAAGCTAGTACAACAGGTAGTGTTATTGTGGAAGCTAGTAAAACAGGTAGTGTTATTGTGGAAGCTAGTACAACAGGTAGTGCTATTGTGGAAGCTAATAAAACAGGTAGTGTTATTGTGGAAGCTAGTAAAACAGGTAGTGTTGTTGTCGAAGCTAGTACTATAGGTAGTGTTATTGTGGAAGCTAGTACAACAGGTAGTGTTATTGTGGAAGCTAGTAAAACAGGTAGTGTTATTGTGGAAGCTAGTAAAACAGGTAGTGTTATTGTGGAAGCTAGTAAAACAGGTAGTGTTATTGTGGAAGCTAGTAAAACAGGTAGTGTTATTGTGGAAGCTAGTAAAACAGGTAGTGTTATTGTGGAAGCTAGTACTACAGGTAGTGTTATTGTGGAAGCTAGTAAAACAGGTAGTGTTATTGTGGAAGCTAGTAAAACAGGTAGTGTTATTGTGGAAGCTAGTACTATAGGTAGTGTGATTGTGGAAGCTAGTAAAACAGGTAGTGTTATTGTGGAAGCTAGTAAAACAGGTAGTGTTATTGTGGAAGCTAGTAAAACAGGTAGTGTTATTGTGGAAGCTAGTAAAACAGGTAGTGTTATTGTGGAAGCTAGTAAAACAGGTAGTGTTATTGTGGAAGCTAGTAAAACAGGTAGTGTTATTGTGGAAGCTAGTAAAACAGGTAGTGTTATTGTGGAAGCTAGTAAAACAGGTAGTGTTATTGTGGAAGCTAGTACTACAGGTAGTGTTATTGTGGAAGCTAGTAAAACAGGTAGTGTTATTGTGGAAGCTAGTAAAACAGGTAGGGTTATTGTGGAAGCTAGTACTACAGATAGTGTTATTGTGGAAACTAGTACTACAGGTAGTGTTATTGTGGGAACTAGTACTACAGGTAGTGTTATTGTGGAAGCAAGTACTACAGGTAGTGTTATTGTGGAAGCTAGTAAAACAGGTAGTGTTATTAAATGAAGCTAGTAAAACAGGTAGTGTTTTTGTGGAAGCTAGTACTAAAGGTAGTGTTCTTGTGGAAACTAGTACTACAGGTAGTGTTATTGTGGAAACTAGTACTACAGGTAGTGTTATTGTGGAAGCAAGTACTACAGGTAGTGTTATTGTGGAATCTAGTAAAACATGTAGTTATTGTGGGAGCTAGTAAAACAGGTAGTGCTATTGTGGAAGCTAGTACTAGAGGTAGTGTTATTGTGGAAGCTAGTACTACATGTAGTGTTATTGTGGAAGCCAATACTACAGGTAGTCTTATTGTGAGAACTAGCAAAATAGGTAGTGTTATTGTGGGAGCTAATACTACAGGTAATTTTATTGTGGGAGTTAGTACTACAGGTAGTGTTATTAAGGGAGCTAGTACTACAGGTAATTTTATTGTGGGAGCTAGTACTACAGGTTGTGTTATTATGGGAGCTAGTACTACAGGTAGTGTTATTATGGTAGCTAGTACTACAGGTTGTGTTATTATGGGAGCTAGTACTACAGGTTGTGATATTAAGGGAGCTAGTACTACAGGTAGTGTTATTATGGGAGCTAGTACTACAGGTTGTGTTATTATGGGAGCTAGTACTACAGGTAGTGTTATTAAGGGAGCTAGTACTACATGTAGTGTTATTGTGGGAGCTAGTACTACAGGTAATTTTATGGTGGGAGCTAGTACTACAGGTAGTGTTTTAAAGGGAGCTAGAACTACAGGTTGTGTTATTATGGGAGCTAGTACTACAGGTGGTGCTATATATTGCGCTAGTACTACAGGTTGTGTTATTAAGAGAGCTAGTACTACAGGTGGTGTTATTATGGGAGCTAGTACTACAGGTAGTGTTATTAAGGGAGCTAGTACTACATGTAGTGTTATTATGGGAGGTAGTACTACAGGTGGTGTTATAATGGGAGCTAGTACTATAAGTTGTGTTATTAAGAGAGCTAGTACTACAGGTGTTGTTATTATGGGAGCTAGTACTACAGGTGGTGTTATTAAGGGAACTAGTACTACAGGTGGTGTTATTAAGGGAGCTAGTGCTACAGATGGTGTTATTAAGGGAGCTAGTACTACAGGTAGTGTTATTATGAGAGTTAGTACTACAGGTAATGTTATAATGGGAGCTAGTACTACAGGTAGTGTTATTATGGGAGTTAGTACTTTAGGTTGTGCTATTATGAGAGTTAGTACTACAGGCAGTGTTATTATGGGAGCTAGTACTACAGGTAGTGTTATTATGGGAGTTAGTCTTGGAGACAGAATCAAAAGTGAACAAGTAAGAAAACAGTGTTATCTCCCATGCAATATAATATATGAAGGAACAACTCACTAGATGATTTGGCTACACAACAGCGACGAATATCCAGAGAAGAAATGGCGGAGTTCTCGATTTCTCTAATTTGTTATCATAATACATAACACAATCACATTCAAGCTCAATGAGTTAATGTACAACCTGTAACCGTATTCCCTGATATAGACATGTTATAGTTCAAATAATTCATGCTGTTACTTATAAATAAGCTTTAACACATATCTAGTCAAACCTATTACAACCGTACAACGGCATATATCAACCTTACTATGTCATGTGTTGGATAACTGTACTGTCAAAATCTGCAATCAGCTTCTCGTTGCCATGACAACAGGAGAAATACTAATAAAATGGTGTTCTATCTCTTTATCGAAACAAAAGTAAAGCCAACAAGAGCAAGTCTTATCTAGTGCCTACTTAGAATCACTGCGAAGCTTCTTTATATAAAAAAAAAAAAACTTGAACAAAAAATGTAAGAGATGTCAATTAACAGCAAAACCTCTTTCTTTTTCAAAACTTTTAATGTAAATAACTAAAATATTAAGGTGTAATAATAATTATGTTAATTTTTTGTATTAAGTAAAAGAACCATTTTACCTGGCGTAAACTGCTGTAATGTCTATGTCGCAAATTATCAGTTCAAAAGTCAACAAAAAAGTTCGTCTCATGACCTGACCTACTCAAGTTTCGAACCCACCGTCCGCCGCTGCTACACAACAAGGTATAAACAATTAAACACAATCCATAAAGCTGTCACCAAATGCTGCGAAAACTGTTAATTGAGAGGACGTCCTCAAAAATATGAAGTAGAAATTATAACAGATATACTAAAAAAAAAGTTACAAAAGATGAATTATAAACTGAAATATAAATACTCTAATAGCGTTATAAAAGGTTATGTTGACATAATAGAAATACTCAAAAAAGTAACAATGAAATTGAAGTAGACACTATAATATAGAAATACTCGTAAACATAAACAAAAAAGAAGTAGACACTATAATAGAAATATTCAAAAACGTTACAAAAGGTGAAGTAGACACAATAATAGAACTATTCAAAAACGTAACAAAATGTGAAGTAGACACTATAATAGAAATACTCAAAAACGTAACAAAAGAAAAGGTTCCACAAAAAGTAACGAGCGTGAACAATCTTTCCCCTTGACGCTGAGAGAGAAATGCTTGCTTGCGTCCGCACGATTATTTGTCATCCTCCCTTAAAAGATTGATAAGTGGGCGTGTATGAGTTGTGTTGCCTAGTCACTGTTATCTTCACCCTCAACGACTCCATCACGGCATATCCGACTCCATCTCGGTCTATCTGAGTAGCGGGTTACTTCCCTTTCAATCCCTACTCATTTATCAAGACAAGGCTGGTTAATTTGCTTCTAGGGGCGTCTCCAAACTATGAATCACTGACATCTTTCGCCCTGTTGGTGTCGGGCGCCCTCCCCCGCCCAATAAATGAGAAAGGAATGCTTGTTCCATTCCAAATTACTTGCCCACATTAGTAGCTTGTTATTTTTACAGGAAAGAATTGTAACCTCTGTGAGCTTTGATTAACCGACCTGATTCCATCAGTCAGATATTGGTTTCTGCCATCTCTCCTCATGTTTATTACACTTAATGACTCTTTATGTTAGTTCCAAATATGACATTACTGATAATTAATCGTCACGATGAGTCGTACAGATATGTCCACATTTTCAAACAACAGAAATACACATTTTCAAATAAAATTGTAACTTACACATAACAAAAGTTTAAAACAAAACTGAAACTTTATTCAAATTAGACAACAAGAAACAAAATATGAGTAAATTTCTTTTGAAAAGTTTAGGTTACTGGGTGTATAAACTTAACATATCGGACTAACAAGGGAGAATGTCTTCAAACGATTCATGTAATGTAATTATTACTGCCACTTCTTACCTTGTTGTTACTGATAGTTTGTTCCAAATGTTGAAATGAGCAATACGATAATGTACTAGATTACCAGAACATCAATAACTCTGTGTGTGTGTGCGCGCGCGCGTGTGTTTGATAACGTTTTAGAGAGGAGGCTATTAATACTTGAAAGAGCAAATTTGAAAATTAAATATCTATAAGGAGCACACAATATGTGCAAACAATGTTTTTAAGAAATTACAAAACGGTAACTACTCAAATGAGTAATAAGTCTCACTTATACTACATACATACAGACACGCACACATGCATACACATGCACACTGACACACACACATGTGCATGCATATATACACATGCACACACACAGACACACGCTCATACATGTCCATACAGATAGCAGTTCGTACGTAAAATTTAAAACAAAGCGTTTAAAAATGTAATGCCTTATTTGTGGTAACTCAGTATAACAACCACATGCTCACAAACAAACTAAACAATTATTTCATCTGTTGAACTAAAGTCTAAACATTTTAAACTGGTAATTTAAACAAATGAACAATTCACCTTTGAAAATATTTGCATTTCGTAAAGCGATATCATTTTAGGTAATAACCTTCTTTCTTCTCCTGACCATTATTACTTGCTTTACCATTCACTTCTCTACCTTCTTTCTTCTCCTGACCTTTATTACTTGCTTTACCATTCACTTCTCTACCTTCTTTCTTCTCCTGATCTTTATTACTTGCTTTACCGTTCACTTCTCTACCTTCTTTTTTCACCTGACCTTTACTACTTGCTTTACCGCTCACTTCTCTACCTTCTTTCTTCACCTGACCTTTATTACTTGCTTTACCGTTCACTTCTCTACCTTCTTTCTTCTCCTGACCTTTACTACTTGCTTTACCGTTCACTTCTCTACCTTCTTTCTTCTCCTGACCTTTATTACTTGCTTTACCGTTCACTTCTCTACCTTCTTTCTTCTCCTGATCTTTATTACTTGCTTTACCGTTCACTTCTCTACCTTCTTTCTTCTCCTGATCTTTATTACTTGCTTTACCGTTCACTTCTCTACCTTCTTTCTTCTCCTGATCTTTATTACTTGCTTTACCGTTCACTTCTCTACCTTCTTTCTTCTCCTGACCTTTATTACTTGCTTTACCGTTCACTTCTCTACCTTCTTTCTTCTCCTGATCTTTATTACTTGCTTTACCGTTCACTTCTCTACCTTCTTTCTTCTCCTGACCTTTATTACTTGCTTTACCGTTCACTTCTCTACCGTTCACTTCTCTACCTTCTTTCTTCTCCTGATCTTTATTACTTGCTTTACCGTTCACTTCTCTACCTTCTTTCTTCTCCTGATCTTTATTACTTGCTTTACCGTTCACTTCTCTACCTTCTTTCTTCACCTGACCTTTACTACTTGCTTTACCGCTCACTTCTCTACCTTCTTTCTTCTCCTGATCTTTATTACTTGCTTTACCGTTCACTTCTCTACCTTCTTTCTTCACCTGACCTTTACTACTTGCTTTACCGCTCACTTCTCTACCTTCTTTCTTCTCCTGATCTTTATTACTTGCTTTACCGCTCACTTCTCTACCTTCTTTCTTCTCCTGATCTTTATTACTTGCTTTACCGTTCACTTCTCTACCTTCTTTCTTCTCCTGATCTTTATTACTTGCTTTACCGTTCACTTATCTACCTACTTTTCCAACTGCTAATGTTTATTTTACTGCTATAAATGTGCTTCTATCAACTAGCACCTGTTACCCTTTTCTGCTGTAGATGTGTATCAAATAGCACTTGCTATCCTGCTGTAAATGTGTATCAATCAAATAGCACCTGTTATTCTTTACTGCTCTAAATGTGTATCTATCACATAGCACCTGTTATTCTTTACTGCTATTGATGTGTATCAAATAGCACTTGTTATCCTTTACTGCTGTAAACGTGTATCTATCAACTAGCACCTGTTATCCTCTACTCCTGTAGATGTGTATCAAATAGCACTTGTTATTCTTTACTGCTGTAAATATGTATATATCAACTAGCACCTGTTATCCTTTACTGCTGTAAATGTGTATCTATCAACTAGCACCTGTTATCCTTTACTGCTGTAAATGTGTATTTATCGACTAGCACCTGTTGTTGCTTTACTGCTGCAGGTTATTTTCTGTAAATGGAACAAAAAAAGACAACATTAACAGAGCAAACGTTATTTCCAAGATTGTAAATAATCATTAAATTTCTTGCTAATCAGCACAACAATGTAAGTCTCTCAAATGCTTCTATTAAAATATAAGTTGTGATGTATTTTGTTCATACACATATAGAAATGTGGTTTTAAAATGATGTGCTCAAATGGACATTTACAAAGATACAAATGCAACAATAATAACTTAAAACATCCAACACTCCCTCTCTGTAACCTTTAACCTACGCCGAACTTAGCAGGTCGCTATGGGATAAATACATAGCTCAGAGAAACTACAGACTAAAAAATACTCTCTATAGTGCGGTAGTATATTCTGTTGTTGTGGGAGATACAAAGTTCTAGTTCAGACTCAACCATTACCAGTTGATGTTCATGCAGCGTTTCTGGGATGTTGTCAGTTCATCTTACTCTGTGTCAACCACGGGATCTTCTTTCACCTCACCTTATAATATGTTTTGTATTGTAAGGAATCTATTGGCATCATTTTCCAGTTGAGCAGACCAATTAATTTGTTGTCTCTGTGTGTAATTTGAGCGCGTGGCGGTGCGGCGAAATCCACTGTTTCACTGGCTGAAAAGCCGACGTTCTGTGTTCGAAATCCGCGGTAGACAGAAAGACATTTTTTTCTATCGGGAGTAAAATAAAAATCCTGAGTTTCACACGTCGTGACGACTGCTTTGACCAAGCGGCCTTTATCCCTCTTGTTGTCGTGAGTCCCCCCTGACATACACCATCAATGGTAATATGTGTTGTAAAGATAGTTGTTTTTATTTTTTTAAGTAATTTACAAATTATTTCAATATCCAAAACTTTCTCAAACATCTCATAACTGTTGTGACTACACCCAAACCATGCACAGGGACTAAAAGACACGAGTGAGTGTACTAAAAACACAGTGTAAACCAAAACCTTTTTCTAAATATACAGACAACTAAGATAATGCCAAATGACAAAAAGGAAGTCAATACATAATCGTCATCAACAGTGAAGAACTTGAAATTTTAAAAAACTATGAACATTTGTGAATTATTATGAAGCTATGAAATGTGCCTCTGAGAGATCTGACATAGATTCCTTCAGGTGGGCTGTGATGAGTCCAGAGTTGTGCAAAAGACGCGAGACCGGGTGAATATAGATATATAATACCATTATCTTAGCACATAACTTTGCTCTGATCTCTTTCCACAAATACAGGAAGATCTCGGTTTATGACATTGATATAAAGATCTCTTATCTCTTTCCAAAACATAAGAAGATCTCAATATATGACATTGATATAAAAATCTCTTATTTCTTTCCAAAACATAGGAAGATCTCAATATATGACATTG
This sequence comes from Megaustenia siamemsis, assembly GCA_032433765.1. Lineage (NCBI taxonomy): Eukaryota > Metazoa > Mollusca > Gastropoda > Stylommatophora > Ariophantidae > Megaustenia > Megaustenia siamemsis. The sequence goes on from JAVIAB010000046.1 coordinate 44,136,115, forward strand.
ATATAAAGATCTCTTAATACTTTCCAACACATAAGAAGATCTCAATATATGACATTGATATAAAAATCTCTTATCTCTTTCCAAAACATAGGAAGATCTCAAGATATGACATGGATACAAAGATTTCTTATCACTATTCCAAAACATAGGAAGATAAAATCTGAGAGTATCAGAGAATCAATTTTCCATTTGTAACCACACACATGGTTAAATGTTAAGTTACATCTTCTTCTAATTACTTTGAATGCATAATCGAGAAGGAAATATTCGTGGAAAGGCACAAATGGTGCAAATTAACTAAAGTATCGATGACAAACAACTGTGACACAAGCACACCCATACAGAAATACTCAACCACATCTTTCATTACCATAGCAACTTGTTGTTATTAAGTCCTTTATGATAATCGTCTTCATCTTCGTCTCCATGTGATCGGAGAGTTTGTGGGAGATATACCCCTCCCCCCCACTCCCTCTAGTCACACTAGTTTCCCGCTCTCTGTAGACCAAGTCTTTCTCTTCTTGGGTTGACAGGTTTTTGTCAGGTAAAAAAGGAAGATCGTTTTTGTCAGGTAAAAAAGGAAGATCGTTTTTGTCAGGTAAAAAAGAAGATCGTTTTTGTCAGGTAAAAAAGGAAGATCGTTTTTGTCAGGTAAAAAGGAAGATCGTTTTTGACAGATAAAAAAGGAAGATCGTTTTTGTCAGATAAAAAAGGAAGATCGTTTTTGTCAGGTAAAAAAGGAAGATCGTTTTTGTCAGGTAAAAAAGGAAGATCGTTTTTGTCAGGTAAAAAAGGAAGATTGTTTTTGTCAGGTAAAAAAGGAAGATCGTTTTTGTCAGGTAAAAAAGGAAGATCGTTTTTATCAGGTAAAAAAAGGAAGATTGTTTTTGTCAGGTAAAAAAAGGAAGATTGTTTTTGTCAGGTAAAAATGGAAGATCGTTTTTGTCAGCTAAAAAAGGAAGATCGTTTTTGTCAGGTAAAAAAAGGAAGATTGATTTTGTCAGGTAAAAAAAGGAAGATTGTTTTTGTCAGGTAAAAAAGGAAGATTGTTTTTGTCAGGTAAAAAAAGGAAGATCATTTTTGTCAGGTAAAAAAAGGAAGATCGTTTTTGTCAGGTAAAAAAGGCAGATCGTTTTTGTCAGGTAAAAATGGAAGATCGTTTTTGTCAGGTAAAAAAGGAAGATCGTTTTTGTCAGGTAAAAAAGGAAGATCGTTTTTGTCAGGTAAAAAAAGGAAGATCGTTTTTGTCAGGTAAAAAAGGAAGATTGTTTTTGTCAGGTAAAAAAGGAAGATTGTTTTTGACAGGTAAAAAAGGAAGATCGTTTTTGTCAGGTAAAAAAAGGAAGATTGTTTTTGTCAGGTAAGAAAAGGAAGATCGTTTTTGCCAGGTAAAAAAGGAAGATCGTTTTTGTCAGGTAAAAAAGGAAGATTGTTTTTGTCAGGTAAAAAAGGAAGATTGTTTTTGTCAGGTAAAAAAGGAAGATCGTTTTTGTCATGTAAAAAAGGAAGATTGTTTTTGTCAGGTAAAAAAGGAAGATCGTTTTTGTCAGGTAAAAAAGGAAGATCGTTTTTGTCAGGTAAAAAAAGGAAGATCGTTTTTGTCAGGTAAAAAAGGAAGATTGTTTTTGTCAGGTAAAAAAGGAAGATCGTTTTTGTCAGGTAAAAAAGGAAGATCGTTTTTGTCAGGTAAAAAAAGGAAGATCGTTTTTGTCAGGTAAAAAAGGAAGATCGTTTTTGTCAGGTAAAAAAAGGAAGATCGTTTTTGTCAGATAAAAATGGAAGATCGTTTTTGTCAGGTAAAAAAGGAAGATCGTTTTTGTCAAGTAAAAAAAGGAAGATCGTTTTTTTCAGGTAAAAAAGGAAGATCGTTTTTGTCAGGTAAAAAAAGGAAGATCGTTTTTGTCAGATAAAAATGGAAGATCGTTTTTGTCAGGTAAAAAAGGAAGATTGTTTTTGTCAGGTAAAAAAAGGAAGATTGTTTTTGTCAGGTAAAAAAAGGAAGATCGTTTTTGTCAGGTAAAAAAGGAAGATCGTTTTTGTCAGGTAAAAAAGGAAGATTGTTTTTGTCAGGTAAAAAAAAGGAAGATCGTTTTTGTCAGGTAAAGAAAGGAAGATCGTTTTTGTCAGATAAAAAAAGGAAGATCGTTTTTGTCAGGTAAAAAAGGAAGATCGTTTTGTAAGGTAAAAAAGGAAGATCGTTTTTGTCAGGTAAAAAAAGGAAGATTGTTTTTGTCAGGTAAAAATGGAAGGACGTTTTTGTCAGAAGAAAGTTAGATTTTCACTACTTGACTTATCGTAAACCATCTATGACACGTTATGATATGGTACTGACACTACACGTCGTAATCTACTACTAATACTATTACAACATCAACTACTACTACTATTGCTAAACCAACAACTACTACTACTACTGAAGGGAGGTCAAAAAGTAATGCACACCAATTTTTTTCTCGGCTAATAATAAAGATAGGAATATGAAATTTTGCAAACTTGGAATATGACATGTTCCAATTATGTGCACCAAATTACACAGCATTCTGATAAATATTACGCAATCTATGAACCGTTAAAATGGAGCTTGTCAACAATGTCCGTTACAAACAGCGAATTGTCATAGAATTTCTGGTTGCGGAAAAAGAAACTGTGGCAAACATTCATAAACGACTGTGTGCAGTGTACAAATGTTCTGCAGTCGATAGGAGCACAGTTAGTCGCTGGGTTCAGAGAATTAAAGCTGCAGAAAGTGTACGAGTGGAGCTTCATGATTTACCGCGTTCTGGACGTGTTGCCTCGGCTACCAGCACAGACATGTTAAACCGGGCTGATGCCATTATTCGTAAGGATAGGCGTATCACTAGTCAGAAATTGGCATTGCAGCTTACAGTCAGCAAGGGAAGTGCAATCGCAATTTTTAAAACTCTCGGATATTCAAAGATTTGCGCTCGATGGGTTCCTCGGTGCCTAACAAATGATCACAGAGTTCAAAGGAAAACATTCTGTTCTGAATTGTTGGAGCGTTTCGGTGTTGAAGGAGAAATGTTTTTGTCAAAAATTGTTACCGGTGACGAAACGTGGGCACATTATTATGAGCCTGAAACAAAAATGCAATCAATGGAATGGCATCATCCGCAGTCACCAAAAAGAAAAAAATTCAAAACATCTCCATCAGCCGGAAAGGTGATGATCACTGTCTTCTGGGACATTGATGGTGTGATTCTTGTTGATGTAATGACAAGAGGTGAGACAATCAACTCGACAGCTTACATCAATACACTGACAAAACTCAAAAATCGGTTCCACAGAGTTCGGTCTAATAAGCCATCTGCAGATTTGTTGATTCAACACGACAATGCACGCCCTCACACAAGTCTGGTAACACGGGAAGCAATCAACAAATTTGGTTGGACTGTACTGCCCCATCCTCCTTACAGCCCTGATCTGGCTCCCTCAGATTTCCATCTGTTTGGACCACTCAAAAAATTCCTGCGTGGGACACACTTTGACAATGATGAGGATGTGATCCGTGCAGTTAAAAAATGGCTACGCGAGCAGGACAAAACTTGGTACAAACGAGGCATTCATGACCTAGTTTCGCGTTGGCGTAAGGCAATACGCTTGGACGGAGATTATGTTGAAAAATAGGTAGTGTAAAGGGGATGTTCAGCTACAAACTGTGAAAATTTCACACATTTTGCCCGAATAGTTTCCGAGAAAAAAATTAGTGTGCATTACTTTTTGACCTCCCTACGTACTACTACTATTGATAAACCATCAACAACTACTACTACTACTACACTAAAATTACAACAACTACAACTACTACTACTATTGCTAAACCAACAACAACAACTATTACTACTATTGCTAAACCAACAACAACAACAACTACTACTACACTAAAACTACAACAACTACAACTACTACTACTATTGCTAAACCAACAACAACAACTACTACTACTATTGCTAAACGAACAACAACAACTACTACTACTACACTAAAACTACAACAACAACAACAACAACAACAGTAGTATACAAGGGTCCATTTGGACCGAATTTAGGCGTAAATTAACAAAGCTATATAGTAGGCGCATTTCGCGCCTAATGTACACGAGAATCAAGGGGAGTTAATCGGTTGTGCGACGGCGTGACCCCTCGTGCGGCGTGACCCCTCGTGCGGCGGGCGCGTGGTGACCTCGTGGCGGATCGTGCGGTCGTCGTGTTGACCTCGGGGCGGATCGCGTGTTGCCCTCTAGTCGTGGTGACCCTGGAAGTGACGTGTTTATGTCTGGTGTGTGCTGATTTTGGAGCTCTTGATGTACTTACTCGCTAGTGATAGGTTAGTAGATTATTCAACAACAATGAAAAACGTTCAATATAAAACAAAAGACAAAGATATATTTTATTCTTTTATTATCTCAATAGGTGTATAACATACAGTGGATAGTATATAAAATTACAAAAATATTTAGTACACTGAGTAAATATATAGTACAAGGATAACATTTATTTATAGCTATGTAATTGGGTGTCTGCTTAGTTCTATGTCATAAATGAATCATAAGGGGTGAAACAGTTAGAGATTACTGGTTAGTCTAAGCCGGTAGTGTAAATATGTTCCTCGGTGTTAGTGGTTCGCTATCTCTCTCTCTCTCTCTCTTGCTCTCGATCATTCTCTCTCCCTCTCCATCTCTCTCTCTCGCTATCTCTCTCTCTTTCACTAGACTTCTCTCTCACTCCTAGACGTCTCTCCTACCACAGCAGCTTTCATCCTCTCTCTCTCTCTCTCTCTCTCTCTCTCCTAACATTCCACCCTCCATCGTACATTTAGCTTCCGTCCTAGACTTCCCTCCATTGTAACACTTACTCATTCTCTCCATTTAAACCCATTAGCTCTATTTAGCCCCCTAAATCTCTCTCTCTCTCTCTCTCTCTCTCTCTCTCTACTATTCCAGCCTAGATTTCCCTCCATTGAAACACTTACTCATTCTCTCCATTTATCCCTATCATCGCGCCTTCCTTCTCTCTCTCTCTCTCTCTCTCTCTCTCTCTTTCTCCCCTATCCTTTCTTAGACTTCTAACCTATCAGTCCACCCTCCGCCTCTCCCTTTAGCTCCCCCGCCCTCCCTCATATTTTTAGCGTCCCTCCTATTGTAACACTTGATTATTCTCACCATTTATACCTAGCATCTCGCCTTCTTTCTCATAGGCTTCTCTCTCTCTCTCTCTCTCTCTCTCTCTCGCTCTCTCTCTCTCTCTTCTAACACCTACTAGAATTCTCTCCTACCATTCCACCTTTCTTCCTCTCTCTCTCTCTCTCTCTCTCTCTCTCTCTCTCTTTACCTCGCCTAGCGTTCCGCCTTCATTCGTATTTTTACCTTACCGCCAGTGTAACACATTAATAACATTGAATATCAATTACAAAAAGACTTGAAATATCTACTTTTTAAAGAACCAATAAGATAAACATATGAAAAACGAAGGAATAATACACTCGACAAGGCGTAACATACGTACTTTATACACATCACCCATTAATACAACTGAAATTCCTTTAATGATAACCTATCACATCGTTATGAGCTAAGAAAAAAACAGAAAAAAATTCAACTTACACCGTAAAATATTCCACTACAACACAGACCGCTAGACTGAACAGTACTACGAAAATAAACGTCCGTGAATCAAGCGCGCTTATAACACGAAGTCTCACATCCGACTAGTTTAAATATAATCTGGTAAATAAAATTTGGACGATACTATTCCACCCTCGACTAATATCTAGGTTAACCAATCAGAGAAGAAGATTTCTATCGGACACCCATCAACGAAATGACTGACCTCTGGATTAACTAATCGGAGAAGAGGATTACTGTTATCGTGATAACTGACCTCATTTTCAACTTGAAGTGCTGTCGAGTCTGATGCATGGGTTACTTTAAATCGACCTAGCGGGTCAATGGTGGGGGAAATAATACAAGTGGCGGGTTACTTGAACGCGTTTTAACCCCTGCTGCAATACCAGGAGTTCCATGACAGTTATAAATAGTTGGATACAACAAGCAGGAAGTTATATTAAGGACAGAAATCTAGCAGGCAATGGCAGAAACCTAAGAGGCAAGGACAGAAAACTAGGGGGGTCGTGGTTCGTGGTTCGGTAAGTCCGTGGTTCGTTAAGTCCGTGGTTCGTGGGGTTGTGGTTCGTGGTTCGTTAGTTGATGGTTCGTTAAGTCCATGGTTCGTAGGGGTTGTGGTTCGCGGTTCGTGAGTTGATGGTTCGTTAAGTTCGTGGTTTGTTAAGTTCGTTGTTCGTGAGTTTGCGGTTCGTTAGTTGATGATTCGTTAAGTCCGTGGTTCGTGGGGTTGTGGTTCGTGGTTCGTTAGTTGATGGTTCGTTAAGTCCATGGTTCGTAGGGGTTGTGGTTCGCGGTTCGTGAGTTGAGGGTTCGTTAAGTCCGTGGTTCGTGGGGTTGTGGTTCGTGGTTCGTTAGTTGATGGTTCGTTAAGTCCATGGTTCGTGGGGTTGTGGTTCGCGGTTCGTGAGTTGAGGGTTCGGTAAGTCCGTGGTTCGTGGTTTGTTAAGTTCGTTGTTCGTGAGTTTGTGGTTTATTAAGTTTGTAGTTTGTTAAGTGCGTGGTTCGAGAGGTCGTGGGCAAGGGCAGAAACCTAAGAGGCAAGGGCAGAAACCTAGGAGGCAAGGTCAGAAACCTAGGAGGCAAGGGCAGAAACCTAGGTGGCAAGGGCAGAAACCTAAGAGGCAAAGACAGAAACCTAGGAGGCAAGGTCAGAAACCTAGGAGGCAAGGGCAGAAACCTAGGAAGCAAAGGCTGAAAAACACTCGTACTGACTAAGGCTTCCAAGGTGTATTTGATTGTCGCCCTATTTTTGTCTATATAACCTAATATATCACTTTCATTTAATCTATCGATAAACGTTTCAAAGTCATTTCTGTTGTTAACTAACAAGGGTTTGTCTAACCCTGTCACGTTATTTGAGCTTGTGTGTGAAAGTAACGCAACCCCTGTGTCTCTCTATGTCTTAAAACTAGATGATGACTATAATTTTAGGTTACACAAATAACACGTGGATACTAAAAAAACCAACTTTTCGAAAATAGGTTACTAAAGTAACATACTATAACATTAAAGATCTAAGATAACACTTACTTTTATGTGTTTGAAGGTACGAGACACATCCATCAGCAACAACTGTAAGCGTATGTCTGATTACAAGCTTCTCAGATATATACACTTGAAACCCTAGAGGTGTTACTAAAAATAGAACTGACCTCTGAGGCAATACCGGATGTGTTACTAAAAAGATTTTGACGTATGATGGCAATTTTATGAGTTTACCCCCTTATCATTTTTTTGAGGGTTACGCCCATGGAATCGATAAAAAGCGTTAATTTAGCACGCAGGCTTACCTAAAACTTTATTTTAGACATCCCCACACCAAAAATTTACTTAAAAATCACTTTTGAAATTGTTACCCCCTTACCATTTTTTAGGGTTACGCCCATGGAATTGATAAAAAATTGAAATATAACCTCAAGGCATACCCCAAACTTTATTTTAGACATCCCCATAACAAAGATTTACATTAAAAACCACTTTTAGGATTTTACCCCCTTACCATTTTTTAGGGTTACGCCCCTGAAATCGATAAAAATCGTAAATTTAGCACGTAGGCTTACCTAAAACTTTATTTTAGACATCCCCACACCAAAAATTAACTTAAAAATCACTTTTGAAATTGTAACCCCCCTTACCATTTTTGAGGGTTACGCCCTGAAATCGATAAAAATCGTAAATTTAGCACGTAGGCTTACCTAAAACTTTATTTTAGACATCCCCACACCAAAAATTAACTTAAAAATCAATTTTGAAAATGTAACCCCCCTTACCATTTTTGAGGGTTACGCCCCTGAAATCGATAAAAAATTGAAATATAACCTCAAGGCATACCCCAAACATATTTTTTGACACCCCTACATATCAAATTCCAACAAAAAAACAACAAAAAAATAGTAGTAAGGAGAGGTGTTTTTGAGCCGTGCATACTACGCAGATGTATCGTGCTGCACGAAACCATCTGTGCTGCACGATACCTGCACGAAATGTTCAAATCCTTGCTCAAAACACCCGTCCTTACTACTATTTTTTTGTTGTTTTTTTGTTGGAATTTGATATGTAGGGGTGTCAAAAAATATGTTTGGGGTATGCCTTGAGGTTATATTTCAATTTTTTATCGATTTCAGGGGCGTAACCCTCAAAAATGGTAAGGGGGGTTACATTTTCAAAATTGATTTTTAAGTTAATTTTTGGTGTGGGGATGTCTAAAATAAAGTTTTAGGTAAGCCTACGTGCTAAATTTACGATTTTTATCGATTTCAGGGGCGTAACCCTCAAAAATGGTAAGGGGGGTTACAATTTCAAAAGTGATTTTTAAGTTAATTTTTGGTGTGGGGATGTCTAAAATAAAGTTTTAGGTAAGCCTACGTGCTAAATTTACGATTTTTATCGATTTCAGGGGCGTAACCCTAAAAATGGTAAGGGGGTAAAATCCTAAAAGTGGTTTTTAATGTAAATCTTTGTTATGGGGATGTCTAAAATAAAGTTTGGGGTATGCCTTGAGGTTATATTTCAATTTTTTATCAATTCCATGGGCGTAACCCTAAAAAATGGTAAGGGGGTAACAATTTCAAAAGTGATTTTTAAGTAAATTTTTGGTGTGGGGATGTCTAAAATAAAGTTTTAGGTAAGCCTGCGTGCTAAATTAACGCTTTTTATCGATTCCATGGGCGTAACCCTCAAAAAAATGATAAGGGGGTAAACTCATAAAATTGCCATCATACGTCAAAATCTTTTTAGTAACACATCCGGTATTGCCTCAGAGGTCAGTTCTATTTTTAGTAACACCTCTAGGGTTTCAAGTGTATATATCTGAGAAGCTTGTAATCAGACATACGCTTACAGTTGTTGCTGATGGATGTGTCTCGTACCTTCAAACACATAAAAGTAAGTGTTATCTTAGATCTTTAATGTTATAGTATGTTACTTTAGTAACCTATTTTCGAAAAGTTGGTTTTTTTAGTATCCACGTGTTATTTGTGTAACCTAAAATTATAGTCATCATCTAGTTTTAAGACATAGAGAGACACAGGGGTTGCGTTACTTTCACACACAAGCTCAAATAACGTGACAGGGTTAGACAAACCCTTGTTAGTTAACAACAGAAATGACTTTGAAACGTTTATCGATAGATTAAATGAAAGTGATATATTAGGTTATATAGACAAAAATAGGTCGACAATCAAATACACCTTGGAAGCCTTAGTCAGTACGAGTGTTTTTCAGCCTTTGCTTCCTAGGTTTCTGCCCTTGCCTCCTAGGTTTCTGACCTTGCCTCCTAGGTTTCTGTCTTTGCCTCTTAGGTTTCTGCCCTTGCCACCTAGGTTTCTGCCCTTGCCTCCTAGGTTTCTGACCTTGCCTCCTAGGTTTCTGCCCTTGCCTCTTAGGTTTCTGCCCTTGCCCACGACCTCTCGAACCACGCACTTAACAAACTACAAACTTAATAAACCACAAACTCACGAACAACGAACTTAACAAACCACGAACCACGGACTTACCGAACCCTCAACTCACGAACCGCGAACCACAACCCCACGAACCATGGACTTAACGAACCATCAACTAACGAACCACGAACCACAACCCCACGAACCACGGACTTAACGAACCCTCAACTCACGAACCGCGAACCACAACCCCTACGAACCATGGACTTAACGAACCATCAACTAACGAACCACGAACCACAACCCCACGAACCACGGACTTAACGAATCATCAACTAACGAACCGCAAACTCACGAACAACGAACTTAACAAACCACGAACTTAACGAACCATCAACTCACGAACCGCGAACCACAACCCCTACGAACCATGGACTTAACGAACCATCAACTAACGAACCACGAACCACAACCCCACGAACCACGGACTTAACGAACCACGGACTTACCGAACCACGAACCACGACCCCCCTAGTTTTCTGTCCTTGCCTCTTAGGTTTCTGCCATTGCCTGCTAGATTTCTGTCCTTAATATAACTTCCTGCTTGTTGTATCCAACTATTTATAACTGTCATGGAACTCCTGGTATTGCAGCAGGGGTTAAAACGCGTTCAAGTAACCCGCCACTTGTATTATTTCCCCCACCATTGACCCGCTAGGTCGATTTAAAGTAACCCATGCATCAGACTCGACAGCACTTCAAGTTGAAAATGAGGTCAGTTATCACGATAACAGTAATCCTCTTCTCCGATTAGTTAATCCAGAGGTCAGTCATTTCGTTGATGGGTGTCCGATAGAAATCTTCTTCTCTGATTGGTTAACCTAGATATTAGTCGAGGGTGGAATAGTATCGTCCAAATTTTATTTACCAGATTATATTTAAACTAGTCGGATGTGAGACTTCGTGTTATAAGCGCGCTTGATTCACGGACGTTTATTTTCGTAGTACTGTTCAGTCTAGCGGTCTGTGTTGTAGTGGAATATTTTACGGTGTAAGTTGAATTTTTTTCTGTTTTTTTCTTAGCTCATAACGATGTGATAGGTTATCATTAAAGGAATTTCAGTTGTATTAATGGGTGATGTGTATAAAGTACGTATGTTACGCCTTGTCGAGTGTATTATTCCTTCGTTTTTCATATGTTTATCTTATTGGTTCTTTAAAAAGTAGATATTTCAAGTCTTTTTGTAATTGATATTCAATGTTATTAATGTGTTACACTGGCGGTAAGGTAAAAATACGAATGAAGGCGGAACGCTAGGCGAGGTAAAGAGAGAGAGAGAGAGAGAGAGAGAGAGAGGAAGAAAGGTGGAATGGTAGGAGAGAATTCTAGTAGGTGTTAGAAGAGAGAGAGAGAGAGCGAGAGAGAGAGAGAGAGAGAGAGAAGCCTATGAGAAAGAAGGCGAGATGCTAGGTATAAATGGTGAGAATAATCAAGTGTTACAATAGGAGGGACGCTAAAAATATGAGGGAGGGCGGGGGAGCTAAAGGGAGAGGCGGAGGGTGGACTGATAGGTTAGAAGTCTAAGAAAGGATAGGGGAGAAAGAGAGAGAGAGAGAGAGAGAGAGAGAGAGAGAGAAGGAAGGCGCGATGATAGGGATAAATGGAGAGAATGAGTAAGTGTTTCAATGGAGGGAAATCTAGGCTGGAATAGTAGAGAGAGAGAGAGAGAGAGAGAGAGAGAGAGAGAGAGAGATTTAGGGGGCTAAATAGAGCTAATGGGTTTAAATGGAGAGAATGAGTAAGTGTTACAATGGAGGGAAGTCTAGGACGGAAGCTAAATGTACGATGGAGGGTGGAATGTTAGGAGAGAGAGAGAGAGAGAGAGAGAGAGAGAGAGAGAGGATGAAAGCTGCTGTGGTAGGAGAGACGTCTAGGAGTGAGAGAGAAGTCTAGTGAAAGAGAGAGAGATAGCGAGAGAGAGAGATGGAGAGGGAGAGAGAATGATCGAGAGCAAGAGAGAGAGAGAGAGATAGCGAACCACTAACACCGAGGAACATATTTACACTACCGGCTTAGACTAACCAGTAATCTCTAACTGTTTCACCCCTTATGATTCATTTATGACATAGAACTAAGCAGACACCCAATTACATAGCTATAAATAAATGTTATCCTTGTACTATATATTTACTCAGTGTACTAAATATTTTTGTAATTTTATATACTATCCACTGTATGTTATACACCTATTGAGATAATAAAAGAATAAAATATATCTTTGTCTTTTGTTTTATATTGAACGTTTTTCATTGTTGTTGAATAATCTACTAACCTATCACTAGCGAGTAAGTACATCAAGAGCTCCAAAATCAGCACACACCAGACATAAACACGTCACTTCCAGGGTCACCACGACTAGAGGGCAACACGCGATCCGCCCCGAGGTCAACACGACGACCGCACGATCCGCCACGAGGTCACCACGCGCCCGCCGCACGAGGGGTCACGCCGCACGAGGGGTCACGCCGTCGCACAACCGATTAACTCCCCTTGATTCTCGTGTACATTAGGCGCGAAATGCGCCTACTATATAGCTTTGTTAATTTACGCCTAAATTCGGTCCAAATGGACCCTTGTATACTACTAACAACTACTACTACTACTACTACTACTACTACTACTACTACTACTACACTAAAACTACAACTACAACTACTACTACTACTACTACGGCTAAACCAACAACAACAACAACTACTGCTATTGCTAAACCAACAACAACAACTACTACTACTACACTAAAACTACAACAACAACTACTACTACTACACTAAAACTACAACAACTACAACAACTACAACTACTACTACTACTACACTAAAACTACAACAACTACAACTACTACTACTACTACTACTACACTAAAACTACAACTACAACTACTACTACTACTACTACTACACTAAAACTACAACAACTACAACTACTACTACTACTACTACTACTACACTAAAACTACAACTACAACTACAACTACTACTACTATTGCTAAACCAACAACAACAACTACTACTACTACACTAAAACTACAACAACTACAACTACTACAACTGCTACTACTACACCAAAACTACAACAACTACAACTACTACTACTACTACACTAAAACTACAACAACTACAACTACTACTACTACTATTGCTAAAACAACAACAACAACAACAACTACTACTACTACTACACTAAAACTACAACAACTACAACTACTACTACTACTATTGCTAAACCAACAACAACAACAACAACTACTACTACTACTACTACTACTACTACTACTACACTAAAACTACAACTACTACTACTACTATTGCTAAACCAACAACAATACTACTACTACTACTACTACTACACTAAAACTACAACTACAACTACTACTACTACTATTGCTAAACCAACAACAATACTACTACTACTACACTAAAACTACAACAACTACTACTACTACTATTGCCAAACCAACAAGAACTACTACTACATTAATAACTATTGAAACTTATCAAGATTGACATCGTGACGACATTGCAAGAAATACACTTCTTTAACCTCTTTTTAAATTGAAAATTAAAAGGACATTAACAATTTTACTTTAATTACATGCCGTTTATTTTAATGATTAACAAGGAATTTTAAAAAATACGATTATTGTTAGCCATAAACAAAAATGGTGTAACATTTTCAATTTCCTGCACTTTTTTTAATTTTGTGGATGCGAGGGAAAAAAAAACAAACATAAGAAATCGTTTTACATGAAAAAGAAAAGCGTTAGCCGCAATTTATTCTTCTTTAAAAATGTAAATCTTACGGGGGAAAAAAAAGACATGACAACCCCAGCCACGGGACTTGCCATAATAAACACATCAACAAAGGTTGCGAAACACAAACAGGAGGAAGATATACCATATATAAAATATAACTTTTATTTCACCACAAATCAAAGACATAATTAACACATTGAGGTGAGCGGATGTCAAAATAAAGAACTTGTCGGGCTCCAAATCGGTAGAACGCTGTTTGGAATCCCGATGGAGACTAAGCCCCCCCCCCCCCCCCCCCCCCCCCCCCCCCGGCCAATCAGTGGTGAAATAGAAACTCAGACCCGAGCACTTGGTGGCGACTGCACTGACCGGACAAGCGGCCTTTATTCTTCAGTCCTATATAAGTCCCCTCGACAGACCCCAATAATGGGACAATACCGTAAACATAATGTTTTTTTTTTTATTTGTTTAAATATTGACGAACTTGATGGAAACAAAACTGTTCTAATTTTGTTTATTGATTTCAATATTGCTTTGATAGCAGCCCCGTCTCTCAAATAGTAACTCAATCAATAATGCAAGTCAAGGAATACCCTACATTTAATCGTGTAAGGGTTTGCTTTAAATGTAAGTAAAAAAAAAATACTGGAGGTTTGTCTTTACAAAATATAACTTTTATGGAATCAACTTTCCTTAATCTATGTACAGTTTCCATAACCTTTCTACATTTTCTCATAACCTTTCTACATTTACCATAACCTTTCTACAATTTCCCAGAATCTTTCTACAGTTTCCACGAACCTTTCTACAGTTTCCATGAACTTTTCTACAGTTTTCCGACACCTTTCTAAAATTTCTCGGCACTTTTCTACAGTTTCCCAGCACCTTTCTACAGTTTTTTCCCGGCACCTTTCTACAGTTTCCACGAACTTTTCTACATTTTCCCGGCACCTTTCTACAGTTTCCATGAACTTTTCTACAGTTTCCCAGCACCTTTCTACAGTTTTTTCCCGGCACCTTTCTACAGTTTCCACGAACTTTTCTACATTTTCCCGGCACCTTTCTACAGTTTCCATGAACTTTTCTACAGTTTCCCAGCACCTTTCTACAGTTTTTTCCCGGCACCTTTCTACAGTTTCCACGAACTTTTCTACATTTTCCCGGCACCTTTCTACAGTTTCCACGAACCTTTCTACATTTTCCCGGCACCTTTCTACATTTTCCCGGCACCTTTCTGCAGTTTTCCATTCTAATGCCATGTAAAGCAGAACCACAGGCTAAGGATAATACAGAAATGTTGTCTATGATCCTCGCAACTCTTCTAGAATTCTAATCCTGGACTAGGCTGGTGCGTCTTAACTCTTAAATTCCTGTCTGACGCTTTATACTGTCCTTCATTTATAGTGAGAAAACCTGTTGGTACTCCAGCGATCTGTCTGATTTATTGAGTTTCTTGTGGTAAGATAACAAAAAACTCTAACCACTTATATACTCATACAGTCACCAGATATAACTTACTCTGGGGATGCCTTCTCATCGTTTTGAACATTCGAGGCCACAGTAGCTACGAAAAGAAAAGAAAATGTGGCAATAAACAATAATTCAATTATACAACTTTTGTTGACAAACATGGGAAAAAATATGGAACTAGATAAGAGCACTTTCTCTAACATTGACATCTTCAATTCAGAGTTGATGGGCCATTAGACATGTCTGACGTGTCTTCTTTACGTGTGCTGATTCGTCTGTACTGGATTCAGTGTCTTCACTATTGGCCTATAATAGATGTTATTGAGACAAATTTCGTGTGAAATCTTTCATTCCAATAATAGATGCCCATGATACAAATTTTGTGTGAAATATTTCATTCCTATAATAGATATCCAACAGACAAATTTCGTGTAAAATCTTTCATTCTAATAATAGATGCCCATGATACAAATTTTGTGTGAAATATTTCATTCCTATAATAGATATCCAAGAGACAAATTTCGTGTAAAATCTTTCATTCCTATAATTGATATTCAAGAGAGAAATTGCTCATGTGAAATCTTTCATTCCAATAATACATATCATTGAGACAAATTTCGTATGAAATCTTTAATTCCTATAATAGATATCCAAGAGAGAAATTGCATGCGAAATTTTTCATTCATATAATAGATTCCCATGATACAAATTTTGTGTGAAATCTTTTATTCATATAATAGGTGTCCTTGAGACACATTTCGTGGGAAATCTTTCATTGCCATACGAGATGTCGAAGAGAAAAATTAATTGTGAAATATTTCATAAATATAATAGATGTCCAAGAGACAAATTTCTTATGAAAATCCTACATTCCTATAGTAGATGTCCATGAGAGATATTTAATGTGAAATCCTTCATTCATATAGCAGATGTCCATGAGAGATATTTAATGTGAAATTCTTCATTCCTATAGCAGATGTCCATGAGAGATATTTAATGTGAAATCCTTCATTCCTATTACAGATGTCCATGAGAGATATTTAATGTGAAATCTTCATTCCTATTACAGATGTCCATGAGAGATATTTAATGTGAAATCCTTCATTCCTATAGCAGATGTCCATGAGAGATATTTAATGTGAAATCCTACATTCCTATAGCAGATGTCCATGAGAGATATTTAATGTGAAATTCTTCATTTCTATAGCAGATGTCCATGAGAGATATTTAATGTGAAATCCTTCATCCCTATAGCAGATGTCCATGAGAGATATTTAATGTGAAATCCTTCATCCCTATAGCAGATGTCCATGAGAGATATTTAATGTGAAATCCTTCATCCCTATTACAGATGTCCATGAGAGATATTTAATGTGAAATTCTTCATCCCGATAGCAGATGTCCATGAGAGATATTTAATGTGAAAATCTTCATTCCTATAGCAGATGTCCAATCGAGAAGTGAATTGTGAACTGGAGTAATTCCATGCTTATGTCCTGTAGAATTATCTACGAAAAAAAAACATTTGCTCCAAAGATCTGTATTAAATCATCTTCAAATCTCGTACATTCAGCTTTTCGTGAGCAAAATTAAAATTGTTCTTATATCTGATGGTTATACTAGCAGAGGGGAAGATAGACGTGACCTGCGCACAAAAACTCACCTTAATCCTCAGCTTTGATTTAAGATCAGGGGCTACTAGAAATTTAGACATAACAGGGAAGGCCAGAAGGGTGGAATCCTTACACTTATAAGAAATACTATCCCAGCAAAACAGATAGAAGTAGTCACCAACGGGGAGGCAGAGATCATCGGCACAGACGTAACATCGGCAACTCCAACAGCATAAGGATATTCAACATGTACCGCTCTAACGATACATTGCTTAAGTTGGAATCAATAGAAATAATACCGTCACAGTGTCTGGTAGTAGAAGACTTCAACAGCCACTCTGAAAGATGGGGATATAAGGAAACCAACGCTCGAGGTGAAAAAATGGAAGAATGGGAAATAAACAACAATCTATTTCTCATAAACTCTAGAGAGTACCCCCCAATCTTCTACTCAAGAAGACAGAAAACAACATCAACTCCCGACCTAGTATTCGCAACAAGAGACATATCTAAAAAAATAACCAGAATAGTACTGAACCAACTTGGAGACAGTGACCACAGACCAGTCAAACTTTCAGTGGATCTTGCTCACAAACAGGAGACATATCTAACAAAATAACCAGAATAGTACTGAACCAACTTGGAGACAGTGACCACAGACCAGTCAAACTTTCAGTGGATCTTGCTCACAAACAAGAGACATATCTAACAAAATAACCAGAATAGTACTGAACCACCTTGGAGACAGTGACCACAGACCAGTCAAACTTTCAGCGGATCTTGCTCACAAACAGGAGACATATCTAACAAAATAACCAGAATAGTACTGAACCAACTTGGAGACAGAGACCACAGACCAGTCAAACTTTCAGTGGATCTTGCTCACAAACAGGAGACATATCTAACAAAATAACCAGAATAGAAACTGAACCAACTTGGAGACAGAGACCACAGACCAGTCAAACTTTCAGCGGATCTTGCTCACAAACAGGAGACATATCTAACAAAATAACCAGAATAGTACTGAACCAACTTGGAGACAGTGACCACAGACCAGTCAAACTTTCAGTGGATCTTGCTCACAAACAGGAGACATATCTAACAAAATAACCAGAATAGTACTGAACCAACTTGGAGACAGAGACCACAGACCAGTCAAACTTTCAGTGGATCTTGCTCACAAACAGGAGACATATCTAACAAAATAACCAGAATAGTACTGAACCAACTTGGAGACAGAGACCACAGACCAGTCAAACTTTCAGTGAATCTTGCTCACAAACAGGAGACATATCTAACAAAATAACCAGAATAGTACTGAACCAACTTGGAGACAGAGACCACAGATCAGTCAAACTTTCAGTGGATCTTGCTCACAAACAGGAGACATAAACACCACTCACTTACTGGAACTACAAGAGAGTCGACTGGGTAAAGTTTGCTAAACTCATAGATACCTAGACTGCATCCATCAACACCCATCAAAATAAAGTCAATAAAATTATAGAAGAGTTTTTTTTTATTAATTGTTTGTATATAGCGTTGGCATCTCTTTTTTGTTGCCTTTCAATCTCTTTACATCTCTGGCCCAGCCATGCATTTTTTGCTTCGCTGCATTTTATTACAATTTTCTTTGTTACATCTCTTATACTCATCTTTGTTATCCTTATTTCTTCTGCTTCTTGTATCCATTGGCTGTAAAATGTCATCTGTCATCCATTTCTTTCTTGAATTTTTCCTCACTGGTGAATACTACTTTGATGTTTGTTGCATTGATTCTTTTTCGCATTTCCCACTGTTCATCAATGCTTTGTATCTTCTCTATTGCATTGTACCGGTTCTGAATTGTGATGTTATATTTGTCGTTTAACCTCTTGTCTGGTTTGAGTTAATCTAAATTTAGCTTGATATTAACTGAGACTCGTTTTGCTATTATTAATTTTACTCTAAGCTTTCCCACAACTGGTACATGATCATTATTGCAATCTACTCCTGGTCTAGTTTTCACACATATAAAACTGTTTCTAAATCTGTTGTTTATCTTTATGTGGTCGATTTTATTTCGGGCGTTTTCTCCTGGGCTTTTTCCATGTCCACAGACGTCTTGGTTGTTGATTAAACCAGGTGTTTCCTATCATCATGTTGTGTGTTCTTGCATAGTCAATAAGTCTATCACCTCTTTCATTCCTCTCGCCTAAGCCATAATAATCAAATACTAATTCAACTCTTTCCTTTCCTACTTTTGCATTGAGATCCCCTAGAACGGTCGTGTGTTCATGCGGTTGGCATTGACGAAGTGCTTTATTAAGCTCGTGATAGAATTTATCAACATTCCACTGGACTATTAGCTGTTGGTGCACAAAATTGTATGAGATAATTATTATATTATATGTATATATATAGGTAGTTAGGTCAGGTAATGTTACCAGCTACCGTGTACAGTAGACAGTGCAACCTGTGGCTGGCTTGCAGTCTTGGGGTATGCCCAGGAGAGCGAAAGGCTAACACATTCGCATAAAAAAAAGAGAGAACATACAGTAATGAAAACATGAGAAATGAAAACTGCGTGAAATATTATGAGCAGCACATACAAATACTGTATGTACACTTACCACGCTGCTGTTTGCTGCAACATTTCATGCAGACCAGCATGATTGCACCAATAGCAGCAATTGCAAGGATTCCCAAACCAATAACGTAGGGGTAGATTAGCTGTTTTTCAGGCACCACAACTTGCTTGTCTTTCAAAACTAAAAAGAAAGAACTGGTTCAGTAGAATTTATGTGTCGTGAATTAATTGTGAGCAACTAAAGTTTGAAATCTTAGATTTTATGACAATTTTCTGGCTCATTTTCTTTTAAAATTGTAAAATATCTATAAACAAAGTTTTCTTGTTTACATTTCAATAAATTAAGTACAAAGAGAATAGCACACAATTAGTAAAACAACTAAGATGTTTCGAAAATGTTGCATAATATAGAGTTACATTAAGAGAGGATTAAATTGTTTTACAATATAGAGTTATATTAAGAGAGGACGAAATTGTTTTACAATATAGAGTTATATTAAGAGAGGACGAAATTGTTTTACAATATAGAGTTATATAAAGAGAGGATTAAATTGTTTTACAATATAGAGTTATATTAAGAGTGGACGAAATTGTTTCACAATATAGAGTTATATTAAGAGAGGACGAAATTGTTTTACAATATAGAGTTATATTAAGAGAGGATTAAATTGTTTTACAATATAGAGTTACATTAGGAGAGGACGAAATTGTTTTACAAAATAGAGTTATATTAAGAGAGGACGAAATTGTTTTACAATATAGAGTTATATTAAGAGAGGACAAAATTGTTTTACAATATAGAGTTACATTAGGAGAGGACGAAATTGTTTTACAATATAGAGTTACATTAGGAGAGGACGAAATTGTTTCACAATATAGAGTTACATTAGGAGAGGACGAAATTGTTTTACAATATAGAGTTACATTAGGAGAGGACGAAATTGTTTTACAATATAGAGTTACATTAGGAGAGGACGAAATTGTTTTCCAATATAGAGTTACATTAGGAGAGGACGAAATTGTTTTACAATATAGAGTTATATTAAGAGAGGACGAAATTGTTTTACAATATAGAGTTACATTAGGAGAGGACGAAATTGTTTTACAATATAGAGTTATATTAAGAGAGGACGAAATTGTTTTACAATATAGAGTTATATTAAGAGAGGACGAAATTGTTTTACAATATAGAGTTACATTAGGAGAGGACGAAATTGTTTCACAATATAGAGTTATATTAAGAGAGGACGAAATTGTTTTACAATATAGAGTTACATTAGGAGAGGACGAAATTGTTTTACAATATAGAGTTACATTAGAAGAGGACGAAATTGTTTTACAATAAAGAGTTACATTAGGAGAAGACGAAATTGTTTCACAATATAGAGTTACATTAGGAAAGGACGAAATTGTTTTACAATATAGAGTTACATTAGGAGAGGACGAAATTGTTTCACAATATAGAGTTACATTAGGAGAAGACGAAATTGTTTCACAATGTAGAGTTATATTAATAGAGGACGAAATTGTTTCACAATATAGAGTTACATTAGGAGAGGACGAAATTGTTTTACAATATAGAGTTATATTAAGAGAGGACGAAATTGTTTCACAATATAGAGTTACATTAAGATTATATGACATCATTGAATAATATAGAGTTATATTAAGAGCGCACGAAATGTTTGCACATTATAAAGTTACATTAAGAGATAAGAAAGTATATAAATGCAGCTGGTGTTGATATAACATAATTAATCATCTATAAGGGTTTATGGAAATGAATGATAAATTCGAAACTTCAAAAAAAAGCGAACAGTGATTGGTTGAAGTCATGTACATCAGCGGCTGATATTCAATGGAAGCAACGGAGGCCACGATTTCTCTAATATTTTATGAGAAAACGTAACACAATCACATCCCAGTTCAATGAGTTAAATGTCATTTTATAACCAGCCACCACATTCCAGTCTTCTGTTAAATAATTCAAATAATTCGAGCCGTTACGAACAGACAGGCTTCAATATCTTTGGAGATCTAATCTAATACAAACAAACAACGGCAATTATAGACCCTGCAATGTGTATGGGAAATATGTTGCCATACTAGTTGTCATGAGAACAGTGGTTAACTATATAATATAACGTTTTCTCCCGTTACCATAACATATACGAATATAGACATAAGACGGCTAGGAAAGTTTAACATTATACAAGTAACACAATTATTATGAGGTAATTTAAGGAACTATTTCCCATAGCATAAATTACCGTTTTATTTATCTTGAAAATTATCAGGTTAAAGGTCAGCCCTAAAAGTTCGGAAACAAACAGAATATAGTTTTGTCTAATTTGCAAGAATATGAGAGATTATATTAATTATTGTTTCTTAATTGGATATTGCCATTCATGGGGAAATGACGTTGACAGAAGAATTATCTTGCAACAAGGTAGACTTGGGCCTCAGTATCCGAGTTGGGAAAACCACCCGACTGGACACCCGATGTTCGGACAACCCGTGTTCGATTCCCGCTGGGAGCAGTGTGAGTTGTACTCGTAGTTGGAAAATAAAATACTCCCACGGTCGACCCAGCCGTTGGCATAAATGGGTACCAGGGTATTACCCTGGGAAGATGGTGATGAATGTTGTCTCGCATCTGAGTTTCGATGCTTGAGACGACACTATACAGAAATATCCGAACATTTCTGGATAGGCGGCTGAGCACATATGAGTGTAAACTCGCGTGCTAAGACACCGGTTCAAGTCTCGTACTTTATTTAAGGTAGACCTGCTCCAAAATCTTCACTTCTTCAAACGGGAAAAGGTAGGAACCGAACATTTAAATCTATAAGATCAACACAAATGGCAATCTGACGGTCCAACAAAGGAAAGTCTATATTGTTGGTGTTGCAAAGAAAAAGTATCGATGAGTGAATTTCTTTACAAGTAACCACCTAATGTCATAATATCGAAATGATGTGCAGGCAACAAAGGCACTGGAGGGTCTCTTGGATCTCAATTGGAAGCTCTAAATTGTTTGAACGACATAGTTCTTTATAATAGCAGTGTGAATATGATGGAAAGAAACAGTTCCCTGTCATAAATAGAGAAGTAGGGAGGAGCAGACAAATAATAGCAGTGTGAATATGATGGAAAGAAACAGTTCCTTGTCATAAATAGAGAAGTAGGAAGGAGTAGACAAATAATAGCAGTGTGAATATGATGGAAAGAAACAGTTCCCTGTCATAAATAGAGAAGTAGGAAGGAGCAGACAAATAATAGCAGAGTGAATATGATGGAAAGAAACAGTTCCCTGTCATAAATAGAGAAGTAGGAAGGAGCAGACAAATAATAGCAGAGTGAATATGATGGAAAGAAAAGGTTCTTTGTCATAAATAGAGAAGTAGGAAGGAGCAGACAAATAATAGCAGAGTGAATATGATGGAAAGAAACAGTTCCCTGTCATAAATAGAGAAGTAGGAAGGAGCAGACAAATAATAGCAGAGTGAATATGATGGAAAGAAACAGTTCCCTGTCATAAATAGAGAAGTAGGAAGGAGCAGACAAATAATAGCAGAGTGAATATGATGGAAAGAAACAGTTCCCTGTCATAAATAGAGAAGTAGGAAGGAGCAGACAAATAATAGCAGAGTGAATATGATGGAAAGAAACAGTTCCTTGTCATAAATAGAGAAGTAGGAAGGAGCAGACAAATAATAGCAGAGTGAATATGATGGAAAGAAACAGTTCCTTGTCATAAATAGAGAAGTAGGAAGGAGCAGACAAATAATAGCAGAGTGAATATGATGGAAAGATACAGTTCCTTGTCATAAATAGAGAAGTAGGAAGGAGCAGACAAATAATAGCAGAGTGAATATGATGGAAAGAAACAGTTCCTTGTCATAAATAGAGAAGTAGGAAGGAGCAGACAAATAATAGCAGAGTGAATATGATGGAAAGAAACAGTTCCTTGTCATAAATAGAGAAGTAGGAAGGAGCAGACAAATAATAGCAGAGTGAATATGATGGAAAGATACAGTTCCTTGTCATAAATAGAGAAGTAGGAAGGAGCAGACAAATAATAGCAGTGTGAATATGATGGAAGGAAACAGTTCCTTGTCATAAATAGAGAAGTAGGAAGGAGCAGACAAATAATAGCAGAGTGAATATGATGGAAAGAAAAGGTTCCTTGTCATAAATAGAGAAGTAGGAAGGAGCAGACAAATAATAGCAGAGTGAATATGATGGAAAGAAACAATTCCCTGTCATAAATAGAGAAGTAGGAAGGAGCAGACAAATAATAGCAGAGTGAATATGATGGAAAGAAACAGTTCCCTGTCATAAATAGAGAAGTAGGAAGGAGCAGACAAATAATAGCAGTGTGGATATGATGGAAAGAAACAGTTCCCTGTCATAAATAGAGAAGTAGGAAGGAGCAGACAAATAATAGCAGAGTGAATATGATGGAAAGAAACAGTTCCCTGTCATAAATAGAGAAGTAGGAAGGAGCAGACAAATAATAGCAGAGTGAATATGATGGAAGGAAACAGTTCCCTGTCATAAATAGAGAAGTAGGAAGGAGCAGACAAAAAATAGCAGTGTGAATATGATGGAAAGAAACAGTTCCTTGTCATAAATAGAGAAGTAGGAAGGAGCAGACAAATAATAGCAGAGTGAATATGATGGAAGGAAACAGTTCCCTGTCATAAATAGCGAAGTAGGAAGGAGCAGACAAATAATAGCAGTGTGAATATGATGGAAGGAAACAGTTCCTTGTCATAAATAGAGAAGTAGGAAGGAGCAGACAAATAATAGCAGTGTGAATATGATGGAAGGAAACAGTTCCCTGTCATAAATAGAGAAGTAGGAAGGAGCAGACAAATAATAGCAGTGTGAATATGATGGAAGGAAACAGTTCCTTGTCATAAATAGAGAAGTAGGAAGGAGCAGACAAATAATAGCAGAGTGAATATGATGGAAAGATACAGTTCCTTGTCATAAATAGAGAAGTAGGAAGGAGCAGACAAATAATAGCAGAGTGAATATGATGGAAAGAAACAGTTCCTTGTCATAAATAGAGAAGTAGGAAGGAGCAGACAAATAATAGCAGAGTGAATATGATGGAAAGAAACAGTTCCTTGTCATAAATAGAGAAGTAGGAAGGAGCAGACAAATAATAGCAGAGTGAATATGATGGAAAGATACAGTTCCTTGTCATAAATAGAGAAGTAGGAAGGAGCAGACAAATAATAGCAGTGTGAATATGATGGAAGGAAACAGTTCCTTGTCATAAATAGAGAAGTAGGAAGGAGCAGACAAATAATAGCAGAGTGAATATGATGGAAAGAAAAGGTTCCTTGTCATAAATAGAGAAGTAGGAAGGAGCAGACAAATAATAGCAGAGTGAATATGATGGAAAGAAACAATTCCCTGTCATAAATAGAGAAGTAGGAAGGAGCAGACAAATAATAGCAGAGTGAATATGATGGAAAGAAACAGTTCCCTGTCATAAATAGAGAAGTAGGAAGGAGCAGACAAATAATAGCAGTGTGGATATGATGGAAAGAAACAGTTCCCTGTCATAAATAGAGAAGTAGGAAGGAGCAGACAAATAATAGCAGAGTGAATATGATGGAAAGAAACAGTTCCCTGTCATAAATAGAGAAGTAGGAAGGAGCAGACAAATAATAGCAGAGTGAATATGATGGAAGGAAACAGTTCCCTGTCATAAATAGAGAAGAAGGAAGGAGCAGACAAAAAATAGCAGTGTGAATATGATGGAAAGAAACAGTTCCTTGTCATAAATAGAGAAGTAGGAAGGAGCAGACAAATAATAGCAGAGTGAATATGATGGAAGGAAACAGTTCCCTGTCATAAATAGCGAAGTAGGAAGGAGCAGACAAATAATAGCAGTGTGAATATGATGGAAGGAAACAGTTCCTTGTCATAAATAGAGAAGTAGGAAGGAGCAGACAAATAATAGCAGTGTGAATATGATGGAAGGAAACAGTTCCCTGTCATAAATAGAGAAGTAGGAAGGAGCAGACAAATAATAGCAGTGTGAATATGATGGAAGGAAACAGTTCCTTGTCATAAATAGAGAAGTAGGAAGGAGCAGACAAATAATAGCAGTGTGAATATGATGGAAGGAAACAGTTCCCTGTCATAAATAGAGAAGTAGGAAGGAGCAGACAAATAATAGCAGAGTGAATATGATGGAAGGAAACAGTTCCCTGTCATAAATAGAGAAGTAGGAAGGAGTAGACAAATAATAGCAGTGTGAATATGATGGAAGGAAACAGTTCCTTGTCATAAATAGAGAAGTAGGAAGGAGCAGACAAATAATAGCAGTGTGAATATGGTGGAAAGAAACAGTTCCCTGTCATAAATAGAGAAGTAGGAAGGAGCAGACAAATAATAGCAGTGTGAATATGATGGAAAGAAAAGGTTCCTTGTCATAAATAGAGAAGTAGGAAGGAGCAGACAAATAATAGCAGAGTGAATATGATGGAAGGAAACAGTTCCCTGTCATAAATAGAGAAGTAGGAAGGAGCAGACAAATAATAGCAGAGTGAATATGATGGAAAGAAACAGTTCCCTGTCATAAATAGAGAAGTAGGAAGGAGCAGACAAATAATAGTAGTGTGAATATGATGGAAAGAAACAGTTCCTTGTCATAAATAGAGAAGTAGGAAGGAGCAGACAAATAATAGCAGTGTGAATATGATGGAAAGAAACAGTTCCCTGTCATAAATAGAGAAGTAGGAAGGAGCAGACAAATATTTGCTGTGCTGCGGTAAAGCTGACAGCATGTAGTCAGAAACATCAGTAATTTGTTTCTTTCATTATTTGTAAAGCTGTCACCATACCTTGTAGGAATATACGTTACACCACAATACCTGCTCCTAGGAAAATAGGACTTGAGATTAACCAAGAAAAGATATATGATATCGGGAAAAAAAAATCCGTCTAGAAGAAGAATATACCTGGAAAGAAAAGCGGTGAAAGAAGAAGAATATACCTGGAAAGAAAAGCGGTGAAAGAAGTAGATATACCTTGTATATCTTGGAAGCTACACAGATCAAGAAGGAGACACAAGCAAAGAAATTAGAATCAGAGAAACAACGGCAGCAACGACTTTTATAAACCTTGATAAAATTTGGAAATAAAAATTATTATACTTTGTTCTGAAATTCGTGTCCACAGAGTTTATTAATTATCTCGGAAACTTATGAATTTCAGTAATTATTTTTCATGTAATATTATTTTTTTTCCACCGACATAAGGTCTGATTTTTTCTTCTACTGTCATGCATTTAGGAAAGATTTTTATTTCTTTAAGGTATATACAAATATGATTTTCATGGCTGTCCTAAAAAAGTTCATAGGCGTATCTTGACAAAACATTTTCCATTAATATATATTCCTTTATGTGATAATTTATAAGGCACCTGCCACATTGCTGCCCGGAGCCAATACCTGAGGCAGGTCTGTTAGAGACGAATGGAAGGCTACGATAAACTATATTTTGATGAAATAAGGGTCTATGCTCATCATAAATATGAGAACGAATGACAATCACTTGGCAGAGGAAATAAAAGAAGCAGTCCCAGCAGTAAAGGACAACACATTATATTTGTACATGCCGGCAGTACAGGAATGGACTTGTTAATGACGTACAACTTATTTTTCAATCAAAGTCTACAGACGGTAGGGACCAACACATTGAAATGAATGGACGAATTTTCATAGAGAACACTCTACTCCCCATTCTGGATAGACCTTCATACCTTGTAATGGACAATGCATCCTATCATAATGCGGTAGCACTGGAGGACAATGTTCCTAATTCATCAAGCACAAACGATCAAATCATCGCATGGCTTAGAAAAGAAAATGTTTCCTTTCACAACACCCAGTGAAAACTTCTGATTCGGAATGAGGTATGTATGACATGCGAACAATTTTTTTGATGACACTCTTACTATTTGCTGACTATGTGTGTTTGATGTTCTGGTCGTTTAATATATTTTTGTTGATGACATGCCCGCTATTTGGCGACTGTGAGTTTGATACTTTGGTAAAAGTTTACCTATCTCTATAACGAAAATATAAAAGCAAATGAAAAATTGTGCACTCTTCAATGTGATACGGATACGACTTTGACTTGCGTTGCTTGAAAATTAACGTAATTTCCTGTAAAATTTATTGTTTCGACCACACGCTTTGATATTTTCCTAAAATTATATAGCAAAATACGACTATCTTTATACTTAAATGATATAAACTCTTAAGGTCGATGAAAAAACAAGATTTCATGCAGAAAATTACTAAAATTTATCAAACAGTTTCCGAGATAATTGATAAACTCTGTGGGCACGAATTTCTTGAACAAACTATAAGGGCCTATAGACAAAATGGTGCTAAGTTTGAATACCGTCAGAGATGCTAAGGACCTATAGACAAGACGATTGTATGCCGTCAGAGGTGCTAAGGACCTAAAGACAAGATGATTGAATGTCATCAGAGGTGCTAAGGACCTATAGACAAGACGATTGAATGCCGTCACAAGTGGTAGGGATTTTCCTTTTCGAATCCATCTATTTTTTTCTTGATTTATACTCACCCGATCTCTAATGGGCGAGATCCGATGCCTTTAGTGCGTTGCAGAACTCGTGCCCATTTTCTAAATGATATATCTTAATAACCTGTTGACTACATTTATTTTTTTTATTGTATATGTAAACTGTTTATTGTCATTCTGCCTTTTTATCTGTTTCTATATATATTCTATGGCGGGGGCTATTCCTAGTTTTTTTCTCAGTTCTTCATTTCTGATCTTATCTCTCAGACTTTTTCCTGTCATTCGTCTAACCCATTTAATTTCAGTAGAGGTTATTTTCCTTATTGTTCTTGCATCTAGTGTCCAGGTCTGGCATTGAGGGGTATTATACTATTCCACTTGAGGGCTCGCGATGACATTAATAAGTTCCTTCTCAGGAGGCTCATTGTCCAGTTCAGTCAGCATTGAGTATTTTGGGACCAGCTAGTCTAGCAGTGAACTTGCTGGTTTTTCTACAGAATAGAGACTTAGGTAATGTTCGATCCATCTTTCCAGCTGTTTAGTTTTTCACTAACACGCTCACCGTTTGCGTCTATTAGGGATACATTTCTGAGTCTTTTAGGCTTAGAGCATTCGTAATGTTGTTATTCATAGTTTGTGAATCGGCCAACTCAGCAGGTTTCTGGATCGTAGAGCACATATTTGACGGGTACTTGTTCGTACATCTCCATTTTTCCCGCTGTACTTCTTTTGTTTGTTTTAACTTGTCTGTTGTGTTCTGGCGCGAGTAATTCTTAATTTTAGTAAAGCTTTGTTCGTCTTCTATACAAGTAGCATGATTTTCATAGAGTTTTCCCAATCCTTGTTGGAGTGTTTGTCTTCTATACAAGTAGCATTAGTTTCATCGAGTTTTCCCAAACCTTGGTGGAGTGTTTGTCTCTATACAAGTAGCATGAGTTTCATCGAGTTTTCCCAATCCTTGTTGGAGTGTTTGTCTTCTATACAAGTAGCATGAGTTTCATCGAGTTTTCCCAATCCTTGTTGGAGTGTTTGTCTTCTATACAAGTAGCATTAGTTTCATCGAGTTTTCCCAATCCTTGTTGGAGTGTTTGTCTTCTATACAAGTAGCATGAGTTTCATCGAGTTTTCCCAATCCTTGTTGGAGTGTTTGTCTTCTATACAAGTAGCATGAGTTTCATCGAGTTTTCCCAATCCTTGGTGGAGTGTTTGTATTCTATACAAGTAGCATGAGTTTCATCGAGTTTTCCCAATCCTTGGTGGAGTGTTTGTCTTCTATACAAGTAGCATGAGTTTCATCGAGTTTTCCCAATCCTTGGTGGAGTGTTTGTCTTCTATACAAGTAGCATGAGTTTCATCGAGTTTTCCCAATCCTTGGTGGAGTGTTTGTCTTCTATACAAGTAGCATGAGTTTCATCGAGTTTTCCCAATCCTTGGTGGAGTGTTTGTCTTCTATACAAGTAGCATGAGTTTCATCGAGTTTTCCCAATCCTTGGTGGAGTGTTTGTCTTTACCAAATGAAGGGATTGCATGGTCAAGGATGTACTATTTGAGCCAGTTCCATGAATCATCGCCATAGTTTATGTTTTCTGCTTTCTCCATGCACTTCTGAAAAGCATTTTGGAGCAGAGCTTGGATGGTTGGTACAAGTCTTTAGATTTGTATATCGTCTGGTGGATGCCTTTACTTTACTTATGACAAGTGCCAGGTCTCTGTGACAGTCAGGGCATGTTCGGTCTATTCCAAGGTATTTAAGTGTTGTCTGCGAACTAGGACAAAGTTAAAGCTATAGTTAACATAGGAAGAGACCACAGTAAAATGACAATATCAATTGAGATTCCTAAATTTCCTATTTTTGTGTGTGTGGTATTTATGTTAACCTCTGACTCAACAGATAGTAACACCAGACAAATTCTGTACATTGTTGTCGCTGGAAGTAGCTGACAAGAGAATGTAATAGAACAAGAGACTATTTGGCTAAGATATAGAGATATTCCGGTACCTTTTAGGCACAGAATGCAAATACTTTTACTGATCTTTGACTTTGTTCAAGTTGGACATACATTTTAAAAAATACAAGATTTTTATTTAAATATTAGAAAAAAAATAATTCTACATGTGATTTTTGGCAGTTTTGGAATTATTTCATGAAGTTGTAGTCTCTTATGAAGTGATTTATAGATAAATACACAGCGGTAATATGAACTTGCCTGCAGTAATCTTACATGAGCCGCCTGCCCTGTAGTCATCTTGAACATAGACAGAATATGATTTTGTCACTGTCATGGTTTCCTTCTCGGCTGTAAATGTGTAGTTCACACACGGGGATTCGTTTTCTGCAACAATGACCCCATCTAAGGTAATTCTGGTATAGCAGGGCATGACTGACTCAGAGCAGCACAACTCGATGGTCTTCTCAGCGTCAGCTGTTAAGTTGAGACCACAAGATTCAGATGTCTCATTTGTTGCTTCAACACCATTCACGAATAGCGTTAGCTTCACGATATTCGCATCTGTTCAGAGATATGAAGCAGACAATATTGTCAGAGATATGAAGCAGATAATATTGTCAGAGATATGAAGCAGACAATATTGTCAGAGATATGAAGCAGACAATATTGTTAGAGATATGAAGCAGGAAATATTGTCAGAGATATGAAGCAGACAATATTGTCAGAGATATGAAGCAGACAATATTGGTTAGCAAAATTTTCATTTTCATAAACGTATAAAACATAAATAGATGTTCATTTATCAAACAATTTGAAGTGATACTTCTGTTACATTTATGTCGTCAATTTGTTGAATGTTATCGCCATTTGCAAGAAAATCAAATTTATAAAATTCATGGCCTTGCAAGAACAATTAATTACAGAGATTCATTTGTGTGTGCCATTAGAAAATATACACATATTTTTCGTTTAGTTTAAGAGAGGTAATTAAGACAAATATTTACACATGTCTGGTATCTCATTCTTTATCTTCTTTAGGCCTTGAGATGCACAAGAGAACAACGGGGTTTAAAATGCGTCGCAAGTTGGCCAACCAAGAATCATGAGATGGATATGGTGGGGCGTTGCACTCTGACTCCTTTGTGTAAGAGTGTTAAATACAGACGCAAAGATCAAACTCACAGCCTCTAAAACATGTATTCAACATCATGGCTCACGATATGTCGGCGGGTTATAAAAGTGTAATCACTTACGTTGCACTGGTGGCTAGTAAAGCGAAACTAAACCCATCGATTTATCTGGCCAACGAAAAGGCTCTGTTAAAGGACAACGTTCGGCATCCCATCAAAAGGGTTAACATCAAGACCTTTTCCATCTCTAAAGGAATGCACTCTTACATCCAGAATAATTTGCTTTCAAGTCAAACACCCACCAGGGTAGTGAAGGAATGATCACTTCAGCCGGTTTTAACAGTGTTTATTACGCCAACCCACTAAACTTTCAGTTCCTTGCAGTGACCGGACCGTCGACGGGAGGTGCGTTACCGGGAAATCTCAAACTATGTTCTATGATTGAAGCCAGTACGTCCGAGCCTTCATTGGAACCAATTTTGTCATGTGCCTGATTTGTAGAGATGCGAGAACAGTATGGTATGTCGCACCTTTAAGAACGGCTGTTTCGTATATAGCTTTGATTTCTGTCATAGCTTATTAGACGGGTATTTCGAGCTGGCCAAGAGCGAACCATTGTCGATAGAATTTAAATTTCCTACCCCACAGCAGATTTCTTGCAAGTTATCGTCCGCGCTGAACTAGATTCAATACTCGAGGTATCCAAAACCCGCCAGATTCTGACAGACTACACGGCCTAAGAAAATATGAAAACGAGGGATATTTACAGATTCCTGATGTTTGATGTTTTTATCATGTTTTATGTCAGCACTTAATGCTTCTCTTCTATAATGTACTGGAGCTGTTTGAATATTGTGACTCTTACGGAATACCTGCCAGGCACCCGGATGTTTTCTACTTAACTGCGAGAAATTCCAATAACCCATTCTCCTATAACCCGCGCATGCTACTAGACGTGCTGAGAGCAATGTGCGTTCTCTAATGTGCTTTTTATAAACTTTTAAAGGTGCCGATGGGGCAAGGATGGACAGAGTACTTATGTCGTTTTCTTCTTCTACGAAACAAAATATTAACGATCGTAATGCTTGTCGTTTGATTGGCCTGTGGATATATCGAGCTCGGGGAGCAAAGTTCATGACAATGACACGACATTATTGCGACGATCTCTGCATGCACACAAGATTTTAACGAATACCATTGACGCGAGTCGCTAAAAATAGAAATACCGGTTTGCTTCGGCTCATCATACTAGTTATAAAGGAGTGCTTGAATGGCTCGTACACACACACGGGACAACCAGACAACGATCTCGCACAGTGAACCATAAGGCTGTTAATGGATGTGATCATCGATGTTTTACCGTTGACCTATATAGCAGAGAGAAGGTGGAAGAACGTGATTTAGTCTGCATATCTTGCAACGGAGAAAATGTAAAATCCCTGCAGAAAGAAGGGATGAAAGCTGTTTCTGTTTCCTCATACAAAGGAATGACTGTTATTCACCTACGACGCTTTAATGGTGATACAGACACATTTTCCACCCGTTGTGGTATATATCTGTCATGTCATGAAGTTATGACTTTAGTAGACCTAAAGCCCATGATTCTTTCAGAGTACGAGAGAATACAAACCGCTGTTGAAGCAAGTCGTTCGGTTGCTGTTCCTAGTGTTGATACAAGACGTCACCAGAGGGACTACTCTAGTGTTTCTGGCGGTTGTACAACAACATTACAGCACCAATGGGACCCTGAACTCACTGCTGTCCCCATTAACAGCAAAAGTGACATTAAACCCAGACGTGTTCAATATTGCATGTCTTATCCACTGTACGGAAAAAGAAAACTACTGAACGTTTACGTGCTATCAATGTAACCAAAACAAAAAAAAGCACTGAACGTTTAAGTGCTATCAATGTAACCAAAACAACAATAAAGCACTGAACGTTTAAGTGCTATCAATGTAACCAAAACAAAAATAAAGCACTGAATGTTTAAGTGCTATCAATGTAACCAAAACAAAAAAAAAAACTACTGAACGTTTAAGTGCTATCAATGTAACCAAAACAAAAAAAGAAAACTACTGAACGTTTAAGTGCTATCAATGTAACCAAAACAAAAAAAGAAAACTACTGAACGTTTAAGTGCTATCAATGTAACCAAAACAAAAAAGAAAACTACTGAACGTTTAAGTGCTATCAATGTAACCAAAACAAAAAAAGAAAACTACTGAACGTTTAAGTGCTATCAATGTAACCAAAACAAAAAAAAGAAAACTACTGAACGTTTAAGTGCTATCAATGTAACCAAAACAAAAAAGAAAACTACTGAACGTTTAAGTGCTATCAATGTAACCAAAACAAAAAAAGAAAACTACTGAACGTTTAAGTGCTATCAATGTAACCAAAACAAAAATATAAAGCACTGAATGTTTAAGTGCTATCAATGTAACCAAAACAAAAATAAAGCACTGAACGTTTAAGTGCTATCAATGTAACCAAAACAAAAATAAAGCACTGAATGTTTAAGTCCTATCAATGTAACCAAAACAAAAATAAAGCACTGAATGTTTAAGTGCTATCAATGTAACCAAAACAACAATAAAGCACTGAACGTTTAAGTGCTATCAATGTAACCAAAACAACAATAAAGCACTGAATGTTTAAGTGCTATCATGTAACCAAAACAAAAATAAAGCACTGAACGTTTAAGTACTATCAATGTAACCAAAACAAAAAAAGAAAACTACTGAACGTTTAAGTGCTATCAATGTAACCAAAACAAAAAAAGAAAACTACTGAACGTTTAAGTGCTATCAATGTAACCAAAACAAAAAAGAAAACTACTGAACGTTTAAGTGCTATCAATGTAACCAAAACAAAAAAAGAAAACTACTGAACGTTTAAGTGCTATCAATGTAACCAAAACAAAAAAAAGAAAACTACTGAACGTTTAAGTGCTATCAATGTAACCAAAACAAAAAAAGAAAACTACTGAACGTTTAAGTGCTATCAATGTAACCAAAACAAAAAAAGAAAACTACTGAACGTTTAAGTGCTATCAATGTAACCAAAACAAAAAAAGAAAACTACTGAACGTTTAAGTGCTATCAATGTAACCAAAACAAAAATAAAGCACTGAATGTTTAAGTGCTATCAATGTAACCAAAACAAAAAAAGAAAACTACTGAACGTTTAAGTGCTATCAATGTAACCAAAACAAAAAAGAAAACTACTGAACGTTTAAGTGCTATCAATGTAACCAAAACAAAAAAAGAAAACTACTGAACGTTTAAGTGCTATCAATGTAACCAAAACAAAAAAAAAAAGCACTGAATGTTTAAAATACCATCTTTGATTTGAAAATATTCTTACACTTCATTGTTAAAATAACAACAGTTTTGTGGTTTATGCCATTGACTTATGTACTAAAACTTGTATAATTCATTATCTGTGTAGTTAATTTTTTTTTATATCATTGTACTTTTTACTTCTGTATTATACTTCACCACATCCCTCCACTCTCATATTATTGTACGCCTATTACACGTATATATGTGTATATTTTTTTTCTATATGTAGACATGTATATTACTGTGAAAAACACAGCATGTTTACTCCATTATCTTGGTATCCCCCATTCTCTCCTTACCTCTGTTGTTACTATATATGTAACAAATAATGTCGGACTTTGACCGTTGTTTGTGGACACTGGTCATTGTGATTTTTTCGTTCCACTCTATTGGAGATGGAGGGTGTAATCTCGTCTGAGGCCGACAAAAGCACCGCTTGGTATTAACAAGATAACATATGCTATGGTCAGCATTCTTTTAACGTTAACCCAAGTAATGGAGCCATTGACTCATATATCTCATATTTCTATATATGTAAATACATCATAAGTGTTTGAATGACTTTGTCCGAAATATTTGTGTTTTTTCAACTGTATATATGCGTTATAATTGTTTTCTCGAATAAACCACAGTTCTTTACTTTTTGTGTTTTTTTTTTTTCTTCATTTCTTTCATAGTTCGATGTGCGATTATGAGTTTGAGAAATTAAATCCATCCCCGCGGAAATGAGTACAGACGTCTCAGACAACTTTTCATATTTCCGCTACGTCTCATTATATACAACCTTTGCGGCAGGGCGACAACCCTCCGACCACTTTTCATATTTCCTCTACGTCTCATTATATACAACCTTTGCGGCAGGGCGACAACCCTCCGACCACTTTTCATATTTCCTCTACGTCTCATTATATACAACCTTTGCGGCAGGGTGACAACCCTCCGACCACTTTTCATATTTCCACTACGTCTCATTATATACAACCTTTGCGGCAGGGCGACAACCCTCCGACCACTTTTCATATTTCCTCTACGTCTCATTATATACAACCTTTGCGGCAGGGCGACAACCCTCCGACCACTTTTCATATTTCCTCTACGTCTCATTATATACAACCTTTGCGGCAGGGCGACAACCCTCCGACCACTTTTCATATTTCCTCTACGTCTCATTATATACAACCTTTGCGGCAGGGCGACAACCCTCCGACCACTTTTCATATTTCCACTACGTCTCATTATATACAACCTTTGCGGCAGGGCGACAACCCTCCGACTACTTTTCATATTTCCTCTACGTCTCATTATATACAACCTTTGCGGCAGGGCGACAACCCTCCGACCACTTTTCATATATTCTGTGTTTTCATTTTATTATTCACCCTTCATATTTTCTATATATAACCATCTTGACCATTTTTCATATTTTCTCAATATAAGCATCTTTTTCTACTTTTCATATTCTTTCTATGTATACTCTATATAACATCCTCTCCAATCCGGCTCCTTTTAGGCCACCATCATTTTTATCTATCGGTCAGCTTTGGGTCACTGTCTTTACTCCTCAACCTAAAATTACTCCAATTAAAAATCCCACACGATCCATTTCAAATCCACCTCAAATAAACACCCATAAAATTCCTTCAACACGCACTGAATCGGTCAACTTTGGTTGTTTTATTTATAGACCAGCTATGGTTATTATATACTTTTACCACACCTCACTATCCATCCCTACAATCGCTAAAATTACATTAAAAAAAGTAAATAACATACAACTTTGAAAAAAATCAGACGGTCATATATGAGTTTGTAATAGCCTTCCTTTTATCTGTTTATCGGTAACTTTGTACCTCCCCATTACACCACACATTGCTCTCCGAAACCCTAAAAACCCAGTCATTAGTCATTAGTCGAAAGATCATCCTCCTTGCACAAGGGGCATACCCATAAGTGCTCCGATTTCCTTTCGAGTAAATTCACAAGTGTGTGACGGCTGATCGTGCCGGTTCGCAGTTGGTTAACCATACACCTCTGGCGTCCTGAAAAATGTTCGCTCTTAGCTGTGCCAAGCCTTACGCGACTATGCGTTAGTCTCGCCATTGCGTTTGAATCCTTGTCGTCTCGAGAGTCTGCTACTCTTCCCGCCTCGCGGATTGCGTGTAAAATGTCCGCGTTGTCCATGGCGTTGCCATCTGAAATTTTAGCCTTTTCAGCAAGCTTGTCAGCTCGTTCGTTCCCTTGCACTCCAGAGTGGCCAGGTACGTAGATGAAGACGATTTCTTTTAAAGTTGACAGCTGCAGGGACTTCAACCACTCTCTTCGCCTCCACCCAGCCTCAACCTTCTTAAGCATACTCATGGAGTCACTGAGAAAACATACTCCTGCGAAAGACTGTGTTTCGAGCCATGTCATTGCCTTAGTGACTGCTAAAACGTCCACTGTCATGCTGCTCGTTGTTTGCGAAAAAGCACCACTATCCTCATGCACCATTTGCCCTTTCACCTGCGCTGTATATGCCCATGAACATCGTTTATTTCGTACAACCGAACCATCTGTGTAGATAATAATATTGCCGGACGTTACGTTTTCTTTGATTAAGGCCTGAATCTTATCCTCTACGACCTTGGGATTCATCGTTCTACATTCTTTATTCAGTGTTATGCAGACTTTGATAGTAATTGTAGAAATGTCATTTGGCCATTGCCGCCATTCTTCACCACGCTGCAAGTCATTTAGCATGCACACCTTTTGAATGGATTTCTCTGCCCTGCCCATCCACGACTGGCCTCGCTCGAGTCTATCACCTTTTGGCGCTAGCGCTACAGAATTCAAAGGATGTCTTTCATCAGCAAGAATGTTCAGAAAAGCGCGTGCTCTACACAACTCGATTCTACTTTCTATGGTTGGAATGTCAAGTAGGTATCTTAACGCTCTGCATGACGTGTCTCTAGTGCAGCCAAGAATAATGCGCATAGCCTCGTTCTGAATTTTTTCGAGCCTCTCTAACTGAAGTTTGCTGAGAGTTTGAATCGCCAAAGCGTATTCTAGAACAGAAACAACCAGTCCCTGGTATAATGTATGCAGGTGCCGCTGTTCACTGCCTGCAGCGGCCATTACTTTCATAGCAGCAAGACCCTTTTTTGCTTTCTCTATCACGTTATCAATGTGCTTTACGAAAGCAAGGCTTCGGTCTAAATGAATACCTAAATATTTCATTGTCATAGATCTTGGCAAAGTGTCTGAAAACATTTCTACAGATGGAGTATCAATATTAACGATGTTGTTATATAGTGAGAACCAAGTTACTTCAGCTTTTGATGGGTTCACGTTGGCACCTGCCTCGTCACACCACTTTTGTATGCGCCTGAGTTCTGATTGTAGGTCCGCAGTTATTTTGTTTCGATCTTTTCCCTGTCGATAAACCAAAATGTCATCGGCATAAGAAAGAATGCGACCTGGCCCTTCCAACCGATCTCTTGTGATTTTCACAGTGTATGCATTGAAAAGTACGGGAGATAAAGGTGAGCCTTGCGGTAACCCGGGATACATCGTAATTATATCAGACGTCCAACTACCAGATCGAAAAACCACTTTGCGCTGAAAAAGTGCCGCTGTTAGCCAATTTAGGATGCGGGGACTGACGCCTAAATTTATGAGCTGGTTGAATAAGAAGTTAAAGGGTACTTTGTTGTAAGCGTCCTCCAGATCTATTGCAGCAGCACATGTCTCTAAACCGCGTTGAAACCCTTCATAAACATCCTGAGCAAACACGGCAGCATTTGACCAAGTCTCTCTACACGGACGATACCCTCCAAGCGTTGATGGAAACAAGTTTGCGTTTTCAAAAAAACAAGAAAGTTTCTTTGCAATTACCTTTTCTAAAAGCTTGCCTATGGTATTCTGCATGGTTATGATGCGGTAGCCCTGAATTTTTCTGTGGTCTTTGCTTGGTTTTGGCAGCGGTATCAAGTAGCTGTGTAGCCATTCTTCATTGATTATTGCAGTCCTGATACTGTCATTGTACATGCTTACCAGTTCACCTAAGTCAACATCGGATAAGTTGTTGATATCCGCGTATCTTAACCCATCTGGGCCTGGGGCGCTGTTCTTAGATCGTTTTAAAGCGAGTCTTACTTCCTCTACCGAGACATAATCACTGTTATCTGTTAAGTCAGCACCAACTAGCATAGAAATATGTTCTCTCACAACTCTTCTTTCCTCTACATTTTTGTGGTCGCACTGCTGTAGGTAGTGAGCCAACAGTGCCTTGCCCTTGCTTTCATCAGTTTTATGCCAGATAGAATCAGCATCTTGGAAATCTGGGATTGCTTTACTCTGCACTTTACCGTTCATACTTTTATGCAGCCTCCAGAACAGTTTTAACGATTTATCACGACCTATCCTGTCACAGAACTCAGCCCATTTATCACTTTTTGCTTTCATGGCGACTTCTTGAAAGGAAGTAATCTTTTCCTGTACTATCCCTTTTAAAAACAAAATATGATCAGGAGACGCAAACAAACTTCCTTTGGCTATTTGCCACTCTCTGACAGACTGTCTCTTCTCCAGCCAAACTTTTTGCACTTCGTTGCTCCACCATGGAGGTTGTAAAAACCCAGTAAACCCTATTAAAATAAAAATGTGTAATGAATAGGTCAGCTATGGTTCTGCCATATATTGTTCTTTATCAACGATCGCTCTACACTACCCGCCACCTTAACACCCCCCCCCCCCCAACACCACAACACCTTAATCCTGCTCCGTTACCCTAAAAAGCAATTATCATCATCATCATCATCGTGTGCCCGCTCCGCAAACGAAGGTTGGCTATCATGGATCGCCATTCTACTCTGTTTCTTGCTTTGATGGTGCAGGCTGACATAGATTGACTTGTCCATCTTTTGATGTTACTCGTCCATGTTAGTCTTGTTCTGCCTCTGCCTCTTTTGCCTTGTATTTTTCCTTCTAATATTACTTTTAGTAGGCTGTTGTGTCTTTTAACATGCCCCACAAATTTAATTTGTCTTGTCTTAATTGTGTTCAGCAGTTCTCTTTTTATTTTTCTGTTGTTTTAAAACTTCATCGTTTGTTATCTTTTGTTCCCATCCAATTCTACCTATTCTTCTATAAATCCACATTTCAAAGGCTTTAATTTTCTGTTCTGTTTTCTTGTCTAATGTCCATGTTTCTGCACCATATAAGAATATTGAGAAGATGTAACATTTTGCCATGCTTAGTTTCAGCCTTGCTGATATTTGTTTTGTTGTTAGTATATTTTTCATGGCATTAAAATTACTTTTTGCCATACCTATTCTTTTGTTTATTTCAGTTTTGCATTTTCCATCATTGGTTATAGTATGTCCTAGGTAGTTGTAACTCTGGACTGTCTCCAGATGTGTTCCCTCAACTTTAATTTAATTGTAGGTCTTGAGAATTTTCTTTGTTTATGATCATAGTTTTAGTCTTTTTGATATTCATTTCTAGTCCATATTTTTTGCTTGTTGTGTTTATCACATTAAACAATTGTTGTAGGTCTTTAGGATTGTCTGCTAGTAAAACAGTATCATCAGCACATCTCAGGTTATTGATTATCTTTCCATTAATGTTTAGACCTGGTATCTCCGAGATGTTTTTAAAGATTTGCTCAGTGTATAGATTGAACAAGCTTGGTGATAGGATGCATCCTTGTCTTACTCCTCTTTTTATGTCCATGGGTGTAGAGTTCTCCTTGTTATATCTTATTATTGCTGTTTGTTCCCAGTACAAATTACATATTAGTCGTATGTCTGCGTCGTCTAGATTTATATCCTTTAGGCAGTCTATAAGTTGGTTATGGTGTATTCTGTCGAAAGCTTTGGTGTAGTATATAAAGCAGGTATATATTGGTTTGTTTACTTCTGTGTACTTTTCAATCAATGTTCTCATGCTGAATATGGTTTCTTTTGTCCCACTGTTTTTCTTGAATCCAAACTGTTGCTCCTCTAATTCAGTATTGATTTTATTCTGAATCCTTCCCTGTATAACTTTTAGTAAAATTTTTGTTACCTGGCTCATTAGGCTTATTGTTCTGAAGTCACTGCATTCAACCGCACCATTCTTTTTTAGGCAATGCAATGAAAGTTGATGATTTTAGATCGTTTGGTATGTATCATGTATGGTATATGTCATTGCATATGTCTGTGATCACTTCGACGCCAAACTCTTCTACAGCCTGTATCATCTCTATCTGTATATTGTCAGGCCCTGCTGCTTTTCCCTTTTTCATTGTTTTTATGGCTTTTTCTACTTCGGATTTCAGGATTTTACGGTTGTATGTACATTTTATGACTGGCTTTTTGTCCCTTTCGTCATGAAATAATTCTGTTATATATTCTTGCCATCTATCTATTATATCTTTGTTGTCTGATAGCATTCTTCCCTCTTTGTTTGCTATACATCCGATTCCTGCAGCTTTTTTGTCTTTATTCGTCATTCTCTTTATTTCTGTGTGCTTCTCTCATAGGTTTTGTTTACTTTCCATAGTTTCGATTTCTAGACATCTTTGGTTGAGCCAGTCTTATTTTGCCTTTTTGCACATTCTCCGTATTTCATTGTCTATATCCTTGTATCTGGCAGTGTTTTTCGCTTGTCTTCTTTCTTCCATTTTTTCTAATATTTTGTCTGTTATCCATTTTTGATTTTTGTTCCTTTCCTTTTTGGGCAAGGTGTTGCGGTATTCTTGCATGCTGTTTTATATGCATTGCCATTTTGTTGTGACTTTTTCCTCAGGATTTTCTCTTCTGTACTGCTCAATCCCCTCTTCTAGTAGCTTCTGATATGTGTTCTTTACTTGTACAGTATAAGTTTCTTGTACATCTTTCTGGTTTAACGCTGTTAAATCTATTGGTGTTGCTGCATTAGTTTTTTGTTTGTTTCTCTTTAATTTGATTTTCATTTTTATCATTACAGGATTGTGGTCTGAATTTATATCTGCTCCTGGGTAGGTTTTGGCTTTCTTGACGCTGTTCCTAAATCTGTCTTTTATCATTATGTAATCTATTTGATTTCTCTTCTTGTCTCCGGGGCTTTTCCATGTGTATAATTTCCTTTTCTCTTGCTCAAAGAAGGTGTTGCATATTATCAGTCTGTTTTCTTCGCAAAATTGTATTAATCTTTCTCCTCTGTTATTTCTTTTTCATAGACCATGATTTCCTATAATGGTCTTATATTTACCTTTTCCTACTTTAGCGTTCATATCACCCATTATAATCAAGGTGTCTGAAGATTTCACTTGCTTCATAACTGTGTTTAGATCTTCATAGTATGCCTCTATTTGTTACTCTGTATAGTCTTGTGTAGGTGCGTATGTCTGTAATATTGCTATGTCGAATGGTTTTGCCTTCATTTTTATTAGTATATTCCTATATGTCAATTGAGTATTTATATATTTTTGTAGTTCTCGTTTTATTAGAATGCCTACTCCTCTTTGATGTTCTTTTGTGTTTCCTGAATATATAAATGTATATTTATCGTCTTGTATGTATCCACTTTCCTTCCATCTTGTTTCCGAGATTCCTAAGATATCTATGTTTAGTCGTTCTGCTTCTATCATAAGATTTCTACCATAAGGAAAACTAGAAAATCGTATGGTAGAAGCAAAAGCAATTAAAAGTAATTTAAATAAAAATTTAAAAACAAATCGGTCAACTATGGTTTGGGCATGTTTTGTTTTATTTATCATCGGTCAGTCTGTACCAACCCCCCCCCCCCCCCCCTGATATATCTCGCTCCACCACTTAAAAGCGCATTAAAACTCAGTTAAATACTAATTTTAAAAAATCAATTGGTCCACTATAATTGCGCCACATTTTATTCTATTTATCATCGGACACCCAGTACCACGCCATAACATACATACTGCTCCTGCACCATAAAAATCATTTAAAATAAAAATACACACTTTTTCATTATCTCCCATCTTGTAAGTTGTACGATTATCCCCCCCCCCCCCCCCCCTTTTTTTTTCCCCTTTTCACGATTATCTCCCCATGTTGTTCTCAAAATCCTCAACATCCCTCAAGATCCCTCAATTCCAATCCCTAAACCAGGACTCTCTTGACTATCTATCTATCTATTGACCTTTCGAGCCGTAACCGGCCCATAGGGCGTAGACCAAGATACACCTTCTCCTATATGGATTTTTTGTTCTAGCAGTTTTCTTTTAAAGATATTTTATCAAATCTCGCCATCTGTCTCTGTTCTGTGCAAGCAGTTCTATCTCATTGAGGGAGCCGACTCCTGCTGCTCTTGCCTCTCTCATCAATGTTCTTCTCAGTGTCTCCCTGGGTCTTCCTCTTTTTCTTTTACCTGTTGTTTCCCATATGAGGGCTTGCTTTGCTATTCGGTTATTATCTCTTCTCATCACATGTCCAACGTATGACCATCGTCTTTTCTTTATTACTGAAGATATTAGTGGTTGATTGGCGATTTCTCTAATTTCCTCATTTGTTTTGAATTCGTTCCATGCTATACCAAGTATTTTCCTTAGACATTTATTTTCGAATGCGTTCAACTTTGTTTCTATATCTCTTGTTGTTTTCCAGCTTTCACACGCATACGTAAGGGTTGATAGTACATTTGATTTGAATAGCCTAAGTTTTGTGTTTGTGCTGATAAGTTTTGATTTCCACAACTTTTCAAGGCTTCTGAAAGACATTGCTGCTTTAGCTATTCTGATTTTAATTTCTTTGCTCGTATCCCCTTCTCGATCAATGTGACTTCCAAGATAGATAAAGTGATCGATCTCTTCAACTGGTTTGTTTTCCATGTATATTTTGTCACCTGTTGGAATTAAACTAGTCATGACTTTAGTCTTTTCATGATTGATCTCAAGCCCAATTTTGCTGGCTATTGATGATAGTTCATTTGTGTTTTCCTGCATCGTTTTTATCTGACTGCTGATGAGAACTATGTCATCAGCAAAGTCGAGGTCTTCCAAATGGTCTCCTTGTATCCATTCGATGCCTTTATTACCAGTGCAGCATTTCTTCATTATGAAGTCCATAACAATTCCAAATAACAAGGGCGATAAAATACATCCTTGTTTAACCCCAGTTTCTATTGGGAAACATTCGCTCAGTCCTTCCTCTGTTCGAACTGCACATGTGTAACCATCAAACATGTCTTTGATAATATTTATGATTTTTGATGGTAAACCATATTGCTTCAGAATTTTCCACAAAGAATCTCTATGAATACTATCAAATGCTTTTTTGAAGTCGATGAAGTTAAGTACAAACGGTTTTTGCTTTTCAGTGTGTTCCTCCAATATAAGTCGTAGAGTGAAAATGTGGTCAATACAGCTTCTCCCTTTTCTAAACCCAGCCTGTTCTTCACGCATTACTGTATCTATTGAATCCTGTATTCTATTTAGGATGATTTTGCAGAATAACTTTGAGGCAACTGACAAAAGTGTCACGCCTCTCCAGTTGTTACAATCTCTAAGATTGCCCTTTTTTGGGATCTTAACAATGATTCCTTTTTTCCATTTATGAGGCGTCTTCTCTGTTTTCCAAATGATGTTGAACATTTTTTGGAGATGTATTAGATTATGGCTATCAATTGCCTTGAGGATCTCAGCTGTTAACTTATCCTCTCCAGCAGCCTTGGTATTGGTCATAAGCTTTAAGGTGGTTTCTATTTCACTCAAGGTGAAGTCATCTAAATTTACATTTAATTCTGCTGCTGGTGTTTCAGTTTCAAAATCTATTAAACTGTGGGGTAGTGGACGGTTAAGAATTTCTTTGAAGTGTTCCGCCCAACGGGCTTTTATGTCTGCGCTTGTTGTTAGCATTGATCCAGATTTGTCTAGAATTGGTGTTCCACTGGATGTATAGGTGTTTGTCAGCATCTTTTGCACAGTATAAAGAGTTCTGCTGTCTCCTGTAATTGCAGCTGTCTCTGCTTTCTCTGCCAAATTGTCTATATAAGCTCTTGTATCTCTTCTTGCTGAACTTTTCACTTTGTTGTCTAATTCTTTGTATGTTGCTTTTGCCAGAACCTTTCCAAGATCTGTCTTTACATTAGTCATGGCTCTCTTCGCTTCTCTTCTTTCTTTGATGTATTTCCACGTGGTGACTGAGATCCAAGCTCGTTTTTCCATTTTCTTCAGTCCAGCACTTGCTTCTGCTGCTGTCATTAGTATTTTGCTCTGTGAGTCCCACATCTCATTGATATCTAAGTCTATTTCACCGAGTGCTGTATAACAATTACTTAGCTCTATGTTAAACTTTTCCTTTATGGCTTCATCTTTCAGTTTATGACTATCAATTTTATGTGTAATTGACCTCTTCTGTTGGTTTCTAAATTTTAATCTTATTTTCCCAATGCACAGGTTGTGGTCACTATTAACATCAGCACCTCTGTAAGCTCTTACATCTATTAATGATGA
This sequence comes from Megaustenia siamemsis, assembly GCA_032433765.1. Classification (NCBI taxonomy): domain Eukaryota; kingdom Metazoa; phylum Mollusca; class Gastropoda; order Stylommatophora; family Ariophantidae; genus Megaustenia; species Megaustenia siamemsis. The sequence goes on from JAVIAB010000046.1 coordinate 44,180,546, forward strand.
TCTGAATTGTTGTTTAATACATAGGTGGTCAATTTGATTGGAGGTTCTATCATCAGGAGATATCCATGTTGTTTTGTGAATATTTTTGTGTGGAAATAATGTCCCACCTATAACTAAATTTTCTATTAAACATAATTCTATTAATCTTTCTCCATTCTGACTAGTATTATCACAGCCTTCTCTCCCCATCACATGTTCCACTCCTGCATTATCTTGTCCCACTTTGGCGTTGAAATCTCCCATTACAATTAAAAGATCGTGTTTTGGTATTTTGTTTATAAGTTGTTGCAGTTGGTTAAATCGTCCTTAACTTCATCATCAGCTTCGTTAGTAGGCGCATAACATTGAATAATTGAAAGTCTTCCATGTTTTGTTTTGTAGCGTGTTCGTATCAGACGGCTATTTACCGGTTCCCATTCTAATAAACTTCTTGCAGCTTTGTCTGTCATCATTATGCCTACTCCTTCACGGTGTTTTCCATCTTCCCTTCCAGAAAAAACTACTATTTTATTATCAATAGATCTCCTACCTGTTCCAAGCCAGCGCATTTCGCTTAATCCTAAAATATCTAGGTCGTATCTCTCCATCTCGCTCGCGACCTGTGCATGTTTCGTCGGAGCGGCCATTGTTCGAACATTCCAGAATCCTATTTTTGTTGTTGTTTTAGGGCCGAAAAAACTATCACAACTATCTACTGCTAATTTACACATTCTGTATCAGGTCTACGTTTCATTAACAACATCGTTTTTACGATAGCGGCTTGTTAAACCTCTGATCAACGGTTATATACCAAGCCGGAGAAAAATAATTCCTCCATTTTGGAAACAACCGGAAACGTCCCTCTTGACTATACAGTGACGTATTTCCGCCCACTTAATGGGTCGGCGCTGACTATGAAGAAATAGATGATGTTAAACTAAAGCTAGATTTATAGTGCGGTCTTTGTTGTCTTGATCTTCGATTGGTAGCAAGCAATAATAATAAATCAGAAGTTTGGCTAAATATTAGTACTTTATGCTGTATGCAGCTTTGCTGAACAGCTTCTCTCGTGGCTGAATCTTCCAATATTGGACAGACAGATCCGTCCACAGATTGAACACGATGCATTCGTGGTGCCTGGCCTCGTCTCCTTTCACCTGTACCTTGTGTCTTCAGAATTTGATATCAGTACCTCCTCGAAAATTGATATGCCATTTTTTTTTTAACTCTGTGTGCTACGATCAGCAGCCACATTTTGCCAATTTCTTTCACTGATAGAGAATTCCCTCAAAGAAGCCATGCAAACATTCTTATATCTCAGCAGTCGTCTGTGCATTGGTCTCTTTCCGTCCTTAAGCTCGCCATACAGTATTTGTTTGGGAATACGATTGTTTGCCATTCTTCTTACATGACCCAGCCATCTTAGTATACGACTCCTAAGTGAGGTTAAGTTGAATGGGAGTTGAGCTCGTTGTAAGACATTAGATTTGGTTACTTTGTCTTGCTATTTCATGTTCATAATCTTTCGACGTCAGCGCACATGAAACCTTTCCACCTGCCCTGCATAGGTAGTTCAAGTTTCTGATCCATATAGAAGTGTCCTAAGCTCATAACTTTGATAAATTTGAATCCTAGTCATGAGTGTTAATTTGGTGTTGGTCCATACTCTGTCTTTAAGTTTACCAAATGTGGAGGCTGCATCTCCGATTTGGGAATTTATTTCTTCTTTAAGGGAGACGGTGGTTGTGACCATAGAACCGAGATAGATGAACTTTCTCACATATTCAAGGGGTGTGTTATTTAATGATATTGCTGAAGGACTGGCTACACCTTGTTGAAGCACCACAGTCTTCTAAATCTTATTGAAAGGGAGAATAAATCATACTATTTAGCTAGATTGTCAATCATTGACTGCAGGACGGATTCATCGTGAGCAACCAGTGCTGCATCATCAGTGAATAGCAGCTCTTTGATTATAGGGTCTCAGTTGTTAAAAATGTTGACATTAGACGTGTTAGACTAAATACTAAAGGGAGGTCAAAAAGTAATGCACACCAATTTTTTTCTCGGCTAATAATAAAGATAGGAATATGAAATGTTGCACACTTGGAATATGACATGTTCCAATTATGTGCACCAAATTGCACAGCATTTTGATAAATATTACGCAATCTATGAACCGTTAAAATGCTTGTCAACAATGTCCGTTACAAACAGCGAATTGTCATAGAATTTCTGGTTGCGGAAAAAGAAACTGTGGCAAACATTCATAAACGACTGTGTTCAGTATACAAATGTTCTGCAGTCGAAAGGAGCACAGTTAGTCGCTGGGTTCAGAGAATTAAAGCTGCAGAAAGTGTACGAGTGGAGCTGCATGATTTACCGCTTTCTGGACGTGTTGCCTCGGCTACCAGCACAGACATGTTAAACCGGGCTTATGCCATTATTCGTAAGGATAGGCGTATCACTAGTCAGCAATTGGCATTGCAGCTTACAGTCAGCAAGGGAAGTGCAATCGCAATTTTTAAAACTCTCGGATATTCAAAGATTTGCGCTCGATGGGTTCCTCGGTGCCTAACAAATGATCACAGTGTTCAAAGGAAAACATTCTGTTCTGAATTGTTGGAGCGCTTCGGTGTTGAAGGAGAAATGTTTTTGTCAAAAATTGTTACCGGTGACGAATCGTGGGCACATTATTATGAGCCTGAAACAAAAATGCAGTCAATGGAATGGCATCATCCGCAGTCACCAAAAAGAAGAAAATTCAAAACATCTCCATCAGCCGGAAAGGTGATGATCACTGTCTTCTGGGACATTGATGGTGTGATTCTTGTTGATGTAATGACAAGAGGTGAGACAATCAACTCGACAGCTTACATCAATACACTGACAAAACTCAAAAATCGTTTCCACAGAGTTCGGCCTAATAAGCCATCTGCAGATTTGTTGCTTCAACATGACAATGCACGCCCTCACACAAGTCTGGTAACACGGGAAGCAATCAACAAATTTGGTTGGACTGTACCTCATCCTCCTTACAGCCCTGATCTGGCTCCCTCAGATTTCCATCTGTTTGGACCACTCAAAAAATTCCTGCGTGGGACACACTTTGACAATAATGAGGGTGTGATCCGTGCAGTTAAAAAATGGCTACGCGAGCAGGACAAAACTTGATACAAACGAGGCATTCATGACCTAGTTTCGCGTTGGCGTAAGGCAATACGCTTGGACGGAGATTATGTTGACAAATAGGTAGTGTCAAGGGGATGTTCAGCTACAATCTGTGAAAATTTCACACATTTTGCCCGAATAGTTTCCGAGAAAAAAATTGGTGTGCATTACTTTTTGACCTCCCTTCGTAAAAAGACGTCAGATCTTGTACGGATGTAGATGTCTCCAGAGACGGTTTCAAACGCATTGTGTAGAAGAGCAGCAAAAAAAAAAATATTCCGAATAGAGTAGAGGAAAGGACACATCCTTGTTTGATTTCACAGTTCATCTCAATGGACTTGAAAAATCTACATTAGAAATGGATGGTGTCAGACATACGCTCGTATTGTGAAACGGCTTGATCATCTTTTGTAATGTAGAGGGTAACCAACATTTACCACCACCCAGTATAGACTTGCTCTGTTCCACGTGTCAAAAGCCTATGTGAGATCAATGAAGGCTATAGAGGTCTTCTCTGTTCCTCGCATTTTATTTGACGGAGAGCAAAAATCATATTGGGGGTTGATCATCCAGCTCTAAATCCGCACTGGGACTCAGGGAGGATACGTTCCGCCAGTAGCTGTAAGCGATTTTAAACAATTGCTTGCGAATGCCTTTCCAGTTATACTCAGAAGGGATATACTCCCATAGTTGTTACAATCACCCTTGACTCCTTTATTTTTGTAAACGCTACAATCTTAGCATCTTTCATGTCCAGGGATACACCTCCTCTTTTCCATCATTGGACAAGGAGTTTGCAGAGGTGGGGCAGGATAGTTTTAAAATGTTCCTTAATTACTTCGGCTGGGGTGTTGTCGTTGCCAGAAGCTTTTCCACTTGACAGGTCGTGACATCATGAAGTTCCAACTCAGTGGGTTCATTGTCCAGTTCAGCCAGCATTGAGTTTTTTTGGGGACCAGCTGGTCTAGCAGTGGGCTTGCTGGTCTGTTTTCAGAATAGAGACTTGATAAATGGTCGACCCATCTTTCCAGCTGTTTAGTTTTGTCACTGATAGGCTCACCGTTTGCGTATATTAGGGATACATTTCTGAGACGTTTGGGCCTAGAACAATCTTAATGTTGTTATTCATAGTTTGTGAATCGGTCAGCTCAGCAGGTTTCTGGATCATAGAGCACATATTTGACCAGTAATCGTTCGTACATCTCCATGATTTCCGTTGTACTTCTTCTCTTGCCTGTTTGAAGTTATCTTTTGTGTTCTGGCACGCGTAATTCTTTAATTTTAGTAAAGCCTTGTTCGTCTTCTCTACAAGTGGCATGAGTTTCATCGAGTTTTCTTGAACCCAGTCTTTGTTGGAGTGTTTGTCTTCTCTACAAGTGGCATGAGTTTCTTCGAGTTTTCTTGAACCCAGTCTTTGGAGTGTTTGTCTTCTCTACAAGTGGCATGAGTTTCATCGAGTTTTCTTGAACCCAGTCCTTGTTGGAGTGTTTCTCGTTACTAGAATAAGAGATTGCACGGTCAAGGATGTGTGAATTTAGCCGGTTCTACGAATCATCTACATTGTCTAGGTCGTCTGCTTTCTCCATGCATTTCTAAAAGGCATTATTGAGCAGAACTTGGTTGACGGGTAATTTTGTTTCAGCGATATTAATCTTGGGCCTGGACGGTTCTTTAGATTTGTATATCGTTTTAATGGTTGCCTTCACTTTACTTATAACAAGTGCCTGGTCTGTGTCACAGCCTGTGCTATGGTATGCTCTGGTTGTTCTAACATTATTTATGTGTTGTCAGCAAACTAGGACAAAGTTAAAGTTACAGTTAACATATGACGAGTCTACAATAAAATGACAGATTTGAAAATATCAACTGAGTATCATAAATTTGGTATTTTTGTGTATGGGATTTATGTTAACCTCTGACCGAACCGATAGTAACAACAGACACATTCTGTAGATTATTGTCGCTGGAAATAATTGACAAGAGAGTGTAATAGGACAAGAGACAGACTGGCTAAGACAGGGAGATGTTCCGGGAGCTTTCAGGCTCAGAAAGCAAATATTTTCACTGTTTTTTCTCTTGGGCTTTCTTCAAGTTGGACACACGTTTTTGAAAATACATGGTTTGTATTTAAATATAAGAAAGAAATAATTCTACATTTGCATTTTTGACAGATTTTGAATTATTTAGTAATGCTTTATTCTCTTATGAAGTAATTTCTAGATAAATACACAGCGGTGATGTGAACTTGCCTGCAGTAATCTCACAATAGCCGCCTTCCCTGTAGTCATCTAGAACACAGACAGAATATGATTTTGTCAACGTTATGGCTTCCTTCTGGGCTCTAAAGGTGTGGCTCACACACGGGGATTCGTTGTCAGCAAAAATGATCCCATCAAAGGCAATTCTGGTATAGCAGGGCATGGCTGACTCAGAGCAGCACAACGTGATGTTGTTCTTAGCGTCAGCTGTTAATTTGAGACCACAAGATCCAGACTTGACATTGGGAGCTTCAACACCATTCACAAACAGCGTTAGCTTTGTCTTATTGACATCTGTTCAGAGATATGAAGCAGACAATATTGTCAGAGATACGAAGCAGAAAATATTGTCAGAGATATGAAGCAGAGCATATTGTCAGAGATATGTAGCAGACAATATTGGTTAGCAAAATTTCCATTTTCATAAACTTATAAAACATAAATAGTTGTTCATTTATCAAATATTTGAAGTGATACAACTGTTACATTTATGTCATCAACTTCTTAACTTATCATCATCATCATTGAGTGCCGTCTCCGCATCGAAGGTTGGCTATCATGGAGCGCCATTCCACTCTGTCTCTTGCTTTGATGGTGAAGATTGCCATAGGCTGACTTGTCCATCTTTTGATGTTACTCGTCCATGTTAGTCTTGGTCTGCATTTGCCTCTTTTACCTTGTATTTTCCCTTCTAATATTATTTTTATTAGACTGTTGTGTCTTTTAACATGACCAACAAATTTCATTTGTCTCGTTCTAATTGTGTTTAGTTTGTTCTTTTTTCATTTTTAGTGTTTTAAAAGTTTTAGTTGTCTTAACTTAAGAAAATTAAATTGATAAATTTCATGGCTGAGCAAGAACTATTAATTACAGAGGTTCATTTGTGTGGGCCACTAGAAAACATGTTTTTTTTTTCTTTTAGTTTAAGAGTGTTAATTAAAAAAAAAATTACACATGTCTGGTACTCATTCTTTGTCTTCTTTGTGTGCTGAGGTACAAAAGAGAATAAAGAGGAAGACAAAAGACAAGTATTAAACTTGTGATGACAGTTTACTCGATCACTGCTTTCCTAATTAGCACAAGAGTGGTATTAGTGGTCATGGCGATACTATTCTTCATGTCAATGCCAACACACTCACTACAATGTTTACATTGCGTGGAGTCTGAATTCTGGCCGCTGCTGACATTCTTGTTGGAGCAAATATAAGTTTTCTTGTAAATTAAACATTATATTAAATATTATTGTAGGCCATTTGATTGCGATCAATGTAGAAAAATATAGCCCCCTGAGTTCAACCAAGTCAATGTCATTGTTACGAGATCGTCTTCTAGTCTCCTCTTTTATCCTTTCTTTCAGCTCCCTGTGGAACAAAGGTCTTTAACAAACACTTTCAGCTCTCTGTGGAGCAAAGGTCTTCAACAAACACTTTCAGCTCTCTGTGGAGCAAAGGTCTTCAACAAACACTTTCACTTTCAGCTCCCTGTGGAGCAAAGGTCTTCAACAAAAACTTTCATCCCCCTGTGGAGCATAGGTCTTCGACAAACACTTTCAGCTTTGCGTGAAGCATAGGTCTTCAACAAACACGTTCAGCCCAGCGTGAAGCATAGGTCTTCAACAAACACTTTCAGCTCCCTGTGAAGCATAGGACTTCACCAAACACTTTGAGCTTAGCGTGAAGCATAGGTCTTCAACAAACACGTTCAGTCCAGCGTGAAGCATAGGTCTTCAACAAACACTTTCAGCTCCCCGTGAAGCATAGGTCTTCAACAAACACTTTCAGCTCCCCGTGAAGCATGGGTCTTCACAAAACTCTTTCAGCTCAGCGTGAAGCATAGGTCTTCAACAAACACTTTTAGCTCCCCGTGAAGCATGGGTCTTCACAAAACACTTTCAGCTCAGCGTGAAGCATAGGTCTTCAACATACACTTTCAGCTCAGCGTGAAGCATAGGTCTTCAACAAACACTTTCAGCTCCATGTGAAGCACAGTTCTTCAACAAACACTTTCAGCTCAGCGTGAAGCATAATTCTTCAACAAACACTTTCACTTCCATGTGAAGCACAGTTCTTCAACAAACACTTTCAGCTCAGCGTGAAGCATAATTCTTCAACAAACACTTTCACTTCCATGTGAAGCACAGTTCTTCAACAAACACGTTCAGCTCCATGTAAAGCACAATTCTTCAACAAACACTTTCAGCGTCCTGTGAATCATATGTCTTTAACAAACACTTTCAGCTCCCTGTGTAGCACAGTTCTTAAACACTTTCAGCTTCACGTGAAGCACAGTTCTTCAATCACACAACGCACCTCAAGCTGACAGGTTCGAATGAATGCACAATGAAGCCACATGCATTTATCGGGATGCACAATTGATATCATATTTGTGGCACTGTGATTTCTACTCGATTGACAAGATCGAAGTTCGTATCTTAAGGTTTTATGTTCCAAGATGGTGGAATAGAGTTTGTGCTCCATCTAAAATGTAAAGAGCCCCCGTCGCGCCAAGTGTCGTATTGAGAATATGGTGTTAGTGACCATACATTTTACAGACCTTCAGCACATGATTTTTGCGGTAATGTAGTCAGTATTACGCCCGTGCCGCTTTACTTTCCCAGAAAAAAAAATCCAGTACCCATTTAAGGCTGGGTGAACCCGAAAGCCGTCGGTTGGGATCGAACCCTACCTCTTGTCCTATGTATTCCAGTTCACTAACCACTGATGTGCTCCATCAACAATCTCAGAATTTGCTTTTGGAGACTGATTAATTTTACCTCTCTAATGTAGATCGCTGAGATAAAAGTGAACAGGATGTTCCGTTTCACGGGTTGCCACAGGTGCTACGAAGATCATGCACATGGCAGTGGCCCTCTTTAGTAAATTCGGCTGTTAGTTATGGTTAGTCGAAGGCTACGGTATCACTGACATCAAATAAAAATCCATAATTGCTCAACCGCCCGTGCCAGTGGAAACATACGAATTAAAATTCGTCTCATTGAAGGATCCAAACAAAGAAAGGCAGCTGCAGTCCCCATCATAGCAGCTACAGCACACGCCAATAAGCATAAGGCCAAGCGGCACCGAAAGTGAACCAGCCTGTCCTTCGTCATACGATATCATCATTCAGCGTAAGCAATCGGAATATCGAAACACCATCCGGATGAAAAACAGAGCTCACGGTATGCACAGAGCACTAAACTCAGTAGCTCCAGCCACAAGCCGGACTTGGAATATGAGGAAACTGCAACAAGGAACGCTTTTCATACTGAGCCTGAATGGTTACTGTCGCCTATTCTGCCATATTGACCGGAAGTCCTAAATCAGGTTATATGAATACACCATTCTTTCCTCGTGAAATCGTTGTGCGTATTACGTTATAACATTGAGCTGTTCAATAACCGTCAGTGGATTTGTTCGGCGCTGATTACTTTCATCTTCTTCACATAAATTGCTAACCGAGGTCAATCGAATGGTTCAATTTTAGAATTCTGCACCAAATCTATGGTTTTCGTGCATATGACCGCGATCTTTATAGTGAATCAAATGTTATGTGCTTCCATTGCTGTCAATGTAGTGCGTACCACCTCATAATGATTGAAGATCGTATGTTCCTAACCGTACACTGGAAAAGAAAGGCGAGATTATAAAGATTTCGAGTCTGTTCTTGAATCTGCAGCCCTGGAGCAATTCCTGGATGTTCCTGTTAGTCAAGAGGGATGATGTCTAAATTCAGGAGAGCTACAAGGAGATCGGGGCACGACTTGTGGATCAGGGTATCGCTTCACACTTCCGGATTTGTTGGGGAGGAGATCTGAAAGCTTATGGACTGTTGTTCGATATGCGATGAGGACAAACTGACTATAAAGATTATATCAGATGGACAACCCATGGATATACCAGAAGTCATTGATAAAATCAGATATACGGGTAGAATGGATGACTTGGAAAGAAATGAAAGCCATCTAGACAATGTGAAAGTGGAGGATGCAGTGGTGGAAGATCGGACTTGCTAGAAAAGAACGATCTGGATTACAAATGAGAATGATCAACCGACGCCGAACTGACACATTTAGTGGCTGCTGCTAATAAGAATATAGCGGATAACATCAAAGCACCTATGGGAATGTTCAGAGTGCAGTGAGAATGATCCTAACCTAACATAACATAACAAGTCTAAAAAAACAGTGCATGTAGAACATTTATTTTGTTGTCATTGTCTGCGCATTTTCATAAAATTGTTATTTCTGAGTATTTGTCAGTGACAATGGAGCCCCTGTAGTTAATTAACAGTCCCATAGACCTCTTCATTTAAAGTGATTATTTAATCCGTCCACCCACCCACCCGTCTGTCTACCTATCTATCCGTCCGTCTATCCATCTAAATATCTATCTATCAACTATCCGTCCGTCCGTCCGTCTATCCATCTATCTATCTATCTATCTATCTATCTATCTATCTATCTATCTATCTATCTATCTATCTATCTATCTATCTATCTATCTATCTATCTATCTATCTATCTATCTATCTATCTATCTATCTATCTATCTATCTATCTATCTATCTATCTATCTATCTATCTATCTATCTATCTATCTATCTATCTATCTATCTATCTATCTATCTATATATCTATCTATCTATCAATTATCCGTCTGTCCGTCCGTCTATCTATCTATCTATCTAT